>CM028138.1:34422500-35055000 GCA_016271365.2 Neoceratodus forsteri
TTCTAAGAGAAAATAAACATTTATCCCAAAGTACTTGGTCCTTGGAGAAAAGCAGACCCAGAAACATCTGATTGGAGATTATAAAACGTCTAGGGCCTTGTTCTCAATGGGCCACTTAAGTTTTATCCATCGTACAACATTTTAAGTAGCATAAGCATGGTTTAGCTTCTCACTGAATATCGACTTGAACCATTTAGTAAACCGCACTCAACCCTCGATTTGAGGTAGGCTTGAGCATGGTTTAAAAAAACGGTTCTGGAGTTAAATCGGACTAACTTGCAGTGCGGATGGTCTGTCACTGCTCCCTTTAATGAAGCTGGATGTCACAGATTTTGAACTGGTTGATAGTTAATCCAGTCCCAAGGCAGTAGTGCGGATGCTGTAAACCATTTTAAATAACTGTTTACAGCACGCTAGTGACAGTGCGGACAGAGCAACACTGATGCTACAGCACGGTAGTCCGTATTTAAAAACGTTTTAAATGACCATGCTGTAGTGTGAACAGGGCCTAAAATGCACTGCATTCTATTAAATCTCCCACTGCTGCCTTCTGCTGTGATATCAACTGCAGGGGTCCTAGGATTTGCAGTAACCGAACATATCTGCCTACAACTAAGCAAAATTAGTCTGATACAGTCTGTTGTGCTGCACTAAACAATAAGTAACCCAAATGTTTTGCACACAAAGTACACATTAGGGACCAGCCCTCACACTTGAGGGGTTGGGTCCCTAGCTGACTGTTCCCTTTTAATATCGGGAGAGCAGGCAGTGATTCATGAAATCTGCATGCCCATTCTTCCTTGTTCTCCCAGCTCCCCAATGATATCTGCCTGTAAGCCCATATCTGCACACACTATGGAACAGCAGCCCCTTCTTTCAGAACCGCTTGCACCTGTACTACCCAAGGTCTCCACCTGGTGGCAGTCGGAGGCCGAGAAGCTGTGCCCCCCCCCCACCACAGTAGAGAAGAGCAGTCTTTGGAATGCTCAACCCTCTCACCCCAGTCGACCTCCAGCAACCCTGGTCGTCTGTGGAACCCAGTTGGCAGGCACAGCGACTGTAGTGCCATGGCCATGTTGGCATTTTTTTTAATATGTAAATACTTGTAGCAGCTAAATTACTTTTAGTCATAAATTAGGGCTGAAGCACAAAGCCCCAGAAGAGGAGGATTATGAGGTTTGGGTAACAAATGCCTGTATCGTCATGCTTATGTGATGTAACAGTTGCTCAAAGCAGCATTGGCTAGGGATGTACGAGTAAGAAATGGTGCTTCTCTGAATACGACAGATAATGCACTATTCGGATCCAAATGGCTACATAACAATTTCTGCTGGTCATTTTACTCCACAACAACTCGCCCCAGACTGTTGGTTCTGGCGTCAGCCAGCTCCAATGTCTATTTGTCCCAGGACAGTTCACCCCGAACGTAAATAAGGTAGGTGCAATTCACCCTACAGATCAGGCAATATGCTCGAGGGCTGTAGAAGTGAAAGTGGTACTGTAATTGTTGGAGTACAGTACGATATGTAGTGGGAGTGAATTGCTCAGGGATGAATTGACATGGTAACAAGTTAACACCAGAGCTAATAGACCGGGGCGAGTTGTCTCGGAGCGAAATGACCTGGATGAATAGACATGTCCCCCATCCGAACAGCCAGTAGTGGAACTATTCATCTTCTATTTCTATTCAGGAAATAATATCCCTAAAAAAAGAGCCTCCTTACTAACCCATACCCTTTAAAATATATAAGCCACCTATCCCCATCACCCAGAATTTGATAATGTAAATTTGAAAAAAAACTCTCCCACCTCCACAACTGGCTGTTGTGTTTCAGCATGTTGTCCTAAAACAATATGCACCCCAGTAATCGTGGGTTTTACTATGCAAGCAGAGGCGTAAGAGTGCTTTCATTCTGTAGAAGGTGGCCACCTGTGGAGGAAGGCGGGCTATGTCTGTTGCCTTCCATCTTTCTCGCCACAGAATTGGGTGCTGGGTGGAGGGGAGTACACTGGGAGGAGGGTGTTGCTGTCGGGTTGAAGAGGTATATTTGCTTTAGTGCAACAAGCTCTGAAAAATGGCAGCCAGCCATGGAAATGGGCGGGTTCTGTCAGTTGCCCATCAGTGGAATTCTTTGTTTCCAAATTTACTTTATCAAAATATGGGTGCTGGGGGAGAGGGTGGAATTGGGGTTCTGAGGGTGGTGGGATGGGGGCTTGTGTATTTTGAAGGACCTGGGCTGGGGAGGAGGGTGGGGACTGTTTCTTGTTATGCTGTTGTGAGGGTGCCACAAGTAGGGTGTCACAATCAGGGCACCATCATCACGGTGTGTGCTATTGCGGCGTCCTGGATTCCAGACCGTTCGAGACTGTGAGCACTGGGGCCGTAACTGTTTGCTTCTACCCCAACTAGTGCAACTGAGGGGAGTTGTATTTATTTAAAGGGTGCAGCCCCGAAAGGGGAGCACAGCCCCCTGCAGAAATTAATGTTAACTACCGTGAGAGGTCTGGCTGGGGGGGGGGGCGCGACACATTCGCTGTTCACCTTTGGTGTCACCCCTTTGCCTGTGCTCTCATTTACAGAGCGAGCGCTCTTTGTCTGCACACTGGCATGGGTGAACTCCGTTTCTCTCTTTCTTTTTTTTTTATGCATTTGTTTAAATAACCAGAAAATAAAGAAGATGTACACCAAATGGCCGAATATTTGGGGGCTGAATACAATATTCTGCCCAAATTTTCAGGATAAGGTATTTGCACACCCCTAGCATTGGCATTCCTGAATTCAGGGTGACAAAAATGTTGCATTGTAGAACCACTCAAGGAGGTTGCATTGAGGAAGTTATATTTTACGGAAAGGGTGGTGAAGCCATGGAAGTCTGCCAGCGAAGATGGTGGCCACCAAGACTGTAAATGGCTTCAAGCAGACTGTTCTAGACTCTCTGATCCACAGAGATCGGGTAGGATTCCTGAGGGGAAGATACAGGTATGAAAGTGTGCACAGGTTATCATCGCTAATGTGGTGGGCGAAAAGGTCTAAGCAAGCTTCTATCCTCCTATCACTGGGCGCCCATAAAATGTTTGATTCCACAGAACGGAACTATCAGGATTCAGTTTTAACCAAACTTAATATGGGCATCAACTTCACTAAATGGATTTGTACCTTGTATAGGAACTTTCTGCCAAAATATGTACCAATAAAACTTGTGTGAAAATGTTCTTCTAGAAAGGGGGACTTGACAAGGTTGCCCACTGTCCCCTCTGTTATTTGTTTTGGCCCTAGAACCACCACTAAGTGTAATTAGAAAAAATAGAGATTTCGGGTATAAAAATGTATGTATTTATTGAACTGATTCACCAGGAATGGTACACTGAGCAAAAAGATGCTAGTCTTCCGCTGCGACGTGGGGGGAAGGGTTACAAGGGGAGGATAACACGCAGGTTATCACCATAACAATCGGATATAGAGAGGAAAATGTAACAATTTGTCACGTAGGTTAACAGACAGCTAATATCAGCTATACAGAAAGAGAAGACCCCACTTCAGGTAGACAAGTGGATTTCAATGTAGGTCTGCTTTAATTCTGAGTGAAAGGATGTGTCTAACAGAAACGTTTTGCCACATAGGTTAACAGTCCGCTAAAAGCGTGTACCAGAGGCATACATACTTACATACATACAGAACAGCGTGCTGCGGCAGATAGTTGCATCTTATTGTTTATAAGCCAGCTTCTAAGGGTAGGGATAGCTGCTGGTCAGGCAGTGGGAATTTTGAGGGGTGGGACAACCAGAGTTAGCGAGTGCAGGTATAGTTAACCGGGAGGTAGTTGGCCAGCGCGATTGTTAGGGAATGGGTGGAGGAAGGGCAGGAACCCCAAGGTATTGGCATATGCGGACAATATGCTTATGACACGAACTAGGGCACAGTCCTCCATAGATTCCCTCATGTGCTTACTCGATAAGTTGGTCACTCTCTTGGCTAGCATAAACTGGGGGAACAAATGCAAGGGTATAGACAAGCATACTCACTGACACATTTGTGTACAGTTTTGTTGAGTGCCTGTCGCAATCCATAAGCCACTCTGTTAATATTATCATTCTAATCTGTAGTATTTGGGTTAGTGTAGGACACTGAGGAGGGTTCAATACATGTATAACCTCTTTAGAGAGTAGAGGAATCATCTGACAACAATCTGACTTGTTTGGAAGGGGGTGCCATTTGGAAGGGATGTGTACATTTTTTTAATTGGGGGGGTGTAACTGTTGGAGATTGTGTACAAAATGGAAATTTCTGGCTACACTCCTGAACAAATGGAATTCTGGCAATTAATGAAGCAGCATATTACCTTAAAAAATCTAACTAATAAAAATTAAAATTAAAATGGGAAGATTCCCACATAACCTATTTTAGGCATCAAGATCTCTTCAGAATTGGCCAAGTAGGCAACATTGAAACTGTCCTTGTGGGAAGGGGGAATAAATGCTTTTAAAATATCTGCCCCCAGAATTACGTGTGTCTTGGGAAATGTACCCATTAAAGAGCAACTGACACCATGTTTGGCTCCAGGCAGGCAACCTATAACATGGAGTCGCCTGCCGTAGGAGCTATTTTAGCCATATTTCGACTTTTTACGTGAGTTATAAAAAAAAAAAAGAAAGTTAATTTCCTCTGTAAAGCTTGGCTTGTAACCTCCGTGTACGAGCCGAGTGGCCATTGAGCGCTGCAGCTCCACTCTTAAAAAGAGCATAATTATGATGCGAAGTAGGAAACTGGGCTGCAGGTTCTCTATGGAGAAGGTAATAGGATCGGGAAGGGGGGGCACCTAAATGTACATGGATTATCTTTGCTGTCAGGTATACATGTATGGGGCTAACATGACATACATTATAGCCTTATAATTACTGGCTTCAGTTTTTTCCATAGAGAAAGACGGTTATAATTTGCCGTTATAACAGCAAACACGCACCAGCTTTCTCTATCAGCAGTGGGAGACAGAAACGCCTGTAAAAGAATGTCCATTCATCAGCCACTCGCGCTCTGTCAGCCACGTCTCTCCTATCACCTTCGTCGGCGGTTCAGCTCAAAAGTGAAACGTACAGTTCCTACCAAAAGAAAACGGTAACCTAATCCGCTTCTCTCCTCAGGCACCACGAGATGAACAGCGAAGAACCTGGCAACACCATAGAAACCGGAGCACTCCCTAGCAACAGCACAGCAACCCGAACTCTCCATACTTAACTGAAAACCAGACTTTACCGTTTAAATTCATCAAAAGTATTGCTAAAAAAGTTAAAAATGCTTTTAGTTAAATATTAGTTTCACGTTTACCGTTTCAGAGAAAAGTTTCAGAACTAGCAAAAAAGGCAACTGACACGGCCTTACTCCATAAACGACTGTAAGTTACAGCATATTTAAACTTTAAATAAGACTCTACTGAAAGTGTTTATTAAGGAATTTAACTGTTTCAGATGCAAAGTATTGAAACCACTGTACAGTCTCTTTACTGCAATAAAATGCTTAATGAATTTCCATACTGTACTACAGTTCTCTTAATCAGAGGTTTTAATATGCTGGGGAGGCAAAAATATTGAAGTCAGTAATTATAAAAAAATAATCGGTAGGTAGTTAGTAACTAGAATTTTACACACACTCTCGGTGTGGGATGCCTTATAAACCCCTCTGGCTTCGCCCTTGGGGTTTATGTAGCATCCCACACATTGGGTGTGTGTAAAATTGTCGTTCTAACCACCTACCCATACATTATTCTCTATATAATGTACTGTATATTAACCACATACATGTACACCATCCAGCAAAGATGATCTAAGTGCATTTAGGTGGCATACTCCTGATAAATACATTCTCCATCGGAGCCTCAGCCCTGTTCCTACTTCTGTCATAATTGTGCTCTCTTTAGGGCGCGCATGCACCTTGGCAGCAAAGTTACGAGCTGGGCTTTAGATAACTTTTTCATAAGTCACAAAAAAAGTGAAAATGTGGCTACAAAATCTCCTAGAGCAGGCATCTCCATTGCATGGGTTGCCTGCCAGGATTGTGTCAGCTGCTCTTTAATATTAGTGCAGTTTGGGTCATTAAATTTGACAAATGTATTAAAGAATTTTTATGGGAAGGAACACCACGTAGGTTAAGTGTAGAAAAGCTTAGGGCACTTTAGGAAAAGGGGAGGCATGGGGCTCCCAAGCCTGAAAGTGTACTGCATGACATTTTAATGCAAACGTGTTAGTTTTTGGTCCCTTTCATAGAAAAAGCAACCTCTGGGTGCAGACAGATCGAGATCTCGTTCACCTCAACTCCCTCATGTACGTAATCTTTCAGAGATGGCAGCACTTTTCAGAGTCATCCCCTAGTCTTGCAGTCCACTAGGCAGTCTTCAGTCTTCATCCCCCTCTCCCCCCAAATAGCTACCCCCTTCTGTGGAGAAATCCACAAGTCAAATATAATAATGATCTTTAATTATGAATGGGAGGCAGAGGGTATATACAACTCTTACAGGATATAACAAACCCACAAACCAGTATATATTGTACTCCTTCTTGGAGCTTAGAGAAAAATGTGCTTTACCAAATATGCACTTTCACAAATATCTGCAGCTAAGATGTGCTTTAGAAAAAATCTTGGAAGGAATTCCAAACAAGTTCCAATAATTAAGAATGGGACACCGTTTTTAGCCTGGCCAGCACTAAAGGAGGAGTAGGAAAATGATATAAACTAGTAGGTAATGCTGGGGAAAAAACTAAAACCAAAGAAAAGTAGGAGCGTTATTTGGAAGAAGGCTTATCCCAGGAAGTATGGGAGCGGATTCAGACTAATGCATATAAATCCAGTATGGATGCACAAGGCAGGCTCATTCAGTTTAAAGGGTTGCATAATCGGTATTTTGCTCCACAAAGGTTTCAAGAGATGGGTTATGCAGGTGATGGCTGTTGGAGATGCAGAGTGGGTCAAGCTAATCTAATTCATGTGCTGTGGAAACGCTCAGATGTTGCCCCCAGTTGTTAGGGAAACTCTGACAAGTATGTATACAGGTCCTGAAACAGGATATCAAGTCTGACCCTGAATGATTCATTTTGGTAGACGCATCTTCCTTATTTACTGTTGCTAGTAATGAGAAATGGCAGTTCTTCCTAGCAACCTTGGGCCTCAAAAGAGAAATCCTGAGCACTGGAAAGAGAAGACCCCACTTCAGGTAGACAAGTGGATTTAAATATAGGTTTACTTTAACTCTGAGTGAAAGGATGTGTCCTACAGTAAACATCCTTTAATAAATTTGATAAAGGATGGGGACCTTTCTTTGCATGGCTAGAAAAAGACCGACTGAAGGAATTTAAACAGAGGTTAATTATTAACCTCTGTTTAAATGCATTCCAATCGGTCTTTTCCTCGCCATGCAAAGAAAGGTCCCCATTTGATGACCAAAGGATTTTAGTTCATTAGCAAGACCCTCACTAAAGTTAAGCAAAGGTTCTTTTAGTTCTCATTCCTTATTCTGTTAAGGGTTAACTGGTAATTTTTTAATGTAATATGTATTCTAATATGTCTTAGACATGTGTCTGTATTATGTGTAATTATATTTATATTGATGTTTTTCCAGGACAGGAAGGGATAGAACCCCATATGGGCCCTGGGCCAGCTAGGGAACTATGAGTAGCAGGGTTTTAAATAATTGATTAGCAGTTTTTTTCTTGGGACTATACCAACTGTACAGAAAGTATTTATATAGATTTTCTAGAAGTGCTGTGTTTGTTAAACACAGTGAGTCAAGAGCTATGCATTTTCACAAAGATTTAGCACTTTTATGAGCAAAAAAACGCTAATCAATTTTTAGAGTTAAATAAATCCCAGGGTAGACTGGACGGACCCTTGTTTTTTTGTTTTTTTTTTCCCCCATCAGTATCTGTTTTCTGTGTTTTCAAAATCCATGAGCAGTACCTCACCACACAATCACAAAGGGCCATGGACATTTATACCCCAGTGGCAGATGTCCCTACTTTTGTGGCTTTGTTTTTCAACCCTAATTGATGTAGAAACCTAGTTTAGGCTAAACATAGTTTGTTTGCAATTAATACATAATATACTTTACAGATTGTGTGCGGCTGTATAATTGGAATTGTACCTTGTAGTTCATAGAAACACAGAAACGTAGAATCTGATGGCAGAAAAGGGCCCACTGGCCCATGCAGCCTTCCTAGTTCTCTACCTATAGTATGATGTGAATACCCGATTTTTGTCACTTATTACCCCGTCCTCATGTCATCCTTCTGCTAGTCTCACTAGCCCCATATGTCTTTCCCACTCTTGTCTGAATCCCTCCACTGAACCAACCTTTGGCACACCAGTAGCGATACCACTCATGACACCAGTGACCCAAGTTAGGGAACAAGCTCAGATCTTCAGCAGCGGGGGGGGGTGGTTGAGTGTAGCAGTGGATGCTGCCCCTCCAGGGAGGGTGGGTCGGCATCCTCGCTGCAGTAGCCTCCTGGGTGATCACATATGGCAGTGCAGTCGAGGGTGCCATGGGAGGGACAGACGCAGAATGGAAGTTCAGAGCAGCAGCATGCTTGCCGTGTATCCACTCCTTGAACTTCCCATGCATGCCTGCATCTGTGGGGACAGGAAGAAGCAAGGAAAAACCCCAGTACCAAGACGGACCCCGGAGAACCCAAGGGCCTCAGAACTCCTCAACTGACCAGCCTAATGTTAAACCAAAAGCAGTTTGAGGGGAATGTCCCTTCCCCTCTTCCCCACCTGTGGTGGGGGGTGTAGCTGCAGTTGATGGGGGTTGGAGCTTGGTGAAGCAAGGACACCTAGGGGATCTTGGAGAGAGGTTGAGGTAGTGACGCATAAGGAGACATAAACGGAGAATTGAATAAAAAAAAAAAAAACCTTCAACTTGGTGCAGACCAACTCTCTAGCCTGTTCCAGTATCCACCACCCGCTTTGTAAAGAAGTGCTTTCTGACCAACTTCCTAAGTCTCCCTCCTTCTAGCTTCCTTGAATGATCCCCATGTGCCCATGTTTCTGCTTGTTATGAACAGTTGTGTATCCCAAGAAGAAACTTTTAAGGTTCAGTCATTCCCCCTTCCCGGGCTGTAGTGTATACATGCTGAGGTCCTCTGGCCTCTCCATATAGGACTCTTCCTGTCCTCCTCTGCACAGCCTCTACCATATCGCTGTCCTTTATCCAGTGCTGACTCCAGAATTGCAAGCAGCAGTCCAAATGTTGCGGTACCAGGAATCTGTATGGGGAACTGATCACCTCCTTCCTTTTGTTGCCAGTATCGCACACTATATACCCTAACATCCAGTTTCTCAGGCCAGTATCCAGTAAGATGAATAGTGTATGTATTTTACATATTCTCTGTTACTAACAACCAAATAACAAAGTGTCTCTTTTGTAATTCTAGTCACCAGACCTGTTGAATGTGATAAGGATCATCAAGCTAATCTTCCTGTACTCCAGCAGCGCTACACAGGAGAAAGGAGGTTTTCGCGCAGAGTATGTGAGAAGAGTTTCTTAGATCAGCTGACTCATACGAGACACAAAGTTAGAGAGCACCAACAGAGTTGCAAAGAGAAGACACATCCGAGTTCATTCTCAAGGAAAAAACTATTCCACAGTAATATCTATGGAGAAAGTGTTGCACAGATGGGTAATCTCTCAACACATCATCACTCAAGAGAGAAACTTTGTAGGTGTACTGATTGTGGGAAGTGTGTTTCAGAACTATACTTTCTTAAAGAACATCAGCAGATTCACGCAGGAGAGAAATGGTCCCTGAAAGCAAAACCTGTCAAATGTACTGACTGTGGAAAGAGTGTTGCAGATAAATCCAGTCTTGCTTATCACCAGATGATTCACACAGGAGAGGAACGTATTAAATGTACTGATTGTGGAAAAAGTTTCAGACGTAAATCTGGTCTTATTAAGCACCAGAGAATCCACACAGTAGAAAGACCTTTTGAATGTACTGTGTGTGGAAAGACTTTTAGAGCTAAACCAGGTCTTGAGTATCACCAGAGGATCCATACGGGAGAGAAACCTTTTAAATGCCTTGATTGTGGAAAGGGTTTTAGAGGGAAGTCCGATCTTAATAAGCACCGGTGGATCCACAACGTAGAAAGACATTTTAAATGTATGGACTGTGGTATAGGTTTCAGACATAGCTCAAGCCTTATTCAGCATCGGCAAATTCATACGGAAGCAAAAATATTTAAATGTATTGCATGTGGAAATACGTTCTCAAATAAAACAAATCTTACAAATCACCTGCTCAGTCACATGGATGAAAAACCTTTACAATGTACCATCTGTGGTGAAAGATTCAGAACAAAGTCAAGTCTTAATAAACATGAGCAAATTCATACAGGGGAGCCATTACTTCTGACTGAGAAACCTTTTAAATGTACTGACTGTGGTAAGGGTTTTACAGGTAAACCAGGTCTGTCTTATCACCAAAAGATCCACACAGGGGAGAAGCCTTTTAAATGTACTGATTGTGGAAAGGGTTTTACAGGCAAACAAACTCTTGACTATCACCAGAGGATCCACACTGGAGAGAAACCGTTTAAATGTACTGATTGTGGAAAGCGTTTCAGAGGTAAAGGGGATCTTACTAAACACCAGAGGAGTCATACAAAAGAGAAGCATTTTCCATGCACTGAACATTGTAAAAGTTTAAACTGTAAATCTGACATTACAGAATGCAACTGTATCCATGTGGAAGGGACACTACCTTTAAGTGAAAAACCTTTTAAATGTACTGATTGTGGAAAGAGTTTTACATGTAAACCAGGTCTGTCGTATCACCAAAAGATCCACACAGGGGAGAAGCCTTTTAAATGTACTGATTGTGGAAAGAGTTTTACAGGCAAACAAACTCTTGACTATCACCAGAGGATCCACACTGGAGAGAAACCCTTCAAATGTACTGATTGTGGAAAGCGTTTCCGTGGTAAAGGGGATCTTACTAAACACCAGAGGAGTCATACAAAAGAGAAGCATTTTCCATGCACTGAACATTATAAAAGTTTAAACTGTAAATCTGACATTACAAAATGTAACTGTAGCCACATGGTTGAGACAGTACCCTTAAGTGAAAAACCTTTTAAATGTACTGATTGTGGAAAGGGTTTTACAAGCAAACAAAGTCTTGCTTATCATCAGAGGATCCACACAGGGGAGAAGCCTTTTAAATGTCCCAAATGTGGGAAAGGGTTTAGAAGTAAATATGTTCTTGCTAAACACAATCTTGCTAAACACCAGAGGACTCGTGCAGTGGAAAGCCATTTTTGAAGAGTGTGGAGAAAGTTTCATAGGTAAATTAGACCTACGAACATATGTGGATTCACACAGGAGATACAGCGCCAAAGTGTGAAACGCCTGTTCGGTGTACTTGCTGTGGCAAAAGTTTCACGAATAAATCAAATCTGATTTATCACCAGTGTAGTCACATTGGCAAAAAATCTGTTAACTGCCCGGAGGTTCGAGGCTAAATGGATCTCACTAGATGCCAACAAACTTCAGGCTCATGAAATAATACAAGAATTAGAAAAATGCTTCATGGCAAGCCTTTTATAATATGCGTATGCCAAGATTGTTTATGTTTCAGATTAAAAGGCATGGGCCTCTGAGATAATTGGCCTACCTGCTGACAGTGGAGGACGCAAATATATTTAAGGTCATGCATCACTAGACCAGCAAGCACAAGTCTACTGTCACCAAGCTAGCAAAAGCTTTCAGTAGGATAGTATGTGTGGACACTCGTCCATTGGCGGATGTCAGTGGTCTGCAGAATTCTCAAAGCAGCAGAAGAAACTCTTCAAAGATAAATGCCATCGGCAAACAAAAGACAGCTGGTGAGTCCACAGGTACTATGTAGTGGAAAATACAGGTATCTGCTGCAATAACATCATAGTGCTTAAAGGGGAACAGTCCACATCAAGGGTCCCACACTGAAATGTAGGGCTGGTCCCAACAGGCATATAGTGTGTATTTAAAAAAAAAAAAAAATGTAGGTTTACTTATCGTTTACTATAGTATAGTAGATTGAAGTGGACGAATTTTGTTTAGTTCTAGGCTGACATTTTCTGTGAGTACAAAATCCCAGAATCGCCTGCAGCTGACATCAGAGCAGTAGACAGCAGGGGCGATTCAACAGGCTGTAATGCATGTTATACTGGTCCAGCTGTCCTCCCTGGTGTATGTAAAGTCGGAGGACTGTACTTCGTCCCTGGAGAAAGGCAGACCTGAAAAAAAAAAATCTGATTGAAAATTATAATTGCTCTAACATACACTGCAGGCTATTGAATCTCCCACTGTTGCCTACTGCTGTGATGTCAGTTGCAGGGGATTCTGAGATTTGTAGTCGCAGAAAATCTGTTGCCTACTGCTGTGATGTCAAATGCTTGTAGTCACAGAAAATGTAGACCTAGAACTAAGCAAAATTAGTTTGATACAATCTATTATATTGCAGTGAGCATAAATAAATCAAAATGTTGAACAAGAAAACTGCACTTAAAGCCTTTAAAAGGTGCTCAGTTTTATTGTGCAACCAGAGTGACAGCCAGCTAACCCAGCCACAAAAATGCCTCAACATTGCACGCAGGCACGCTTTGTCAGATGTTTTTGCATATGAAGTGCATATTGGGGACCAGCTGCACACTGAGTATTGGGGTCCTTTGTGCCGACTGTTCTCCTTTAAGACAGAGCAGACCCAAGAGTAGGTAGAGAGGAGAGGATGATGCTGGCAGCCTAAGAGACTGAGCTGCTCACCAGAATGGCTCACAAACTGCACAGAGAAAATGGGAGACCCGACAAAGCTCCGTGTGGTACTGAGGGAGACAGTTTAGCACCTGGTGGCTAGTTGTGTGAGGTACTCTTGTCGGAAGGCCTGTTTACGGAAAGACACAATAATGTAATTTGACTGAACCACTGGAAATTATGGAAACGCTCTAAATGAAGATGCCAGAAAACCAGAGTATATAGGGGATATGCCACAGGCTGGTTGAAAATATTACATTATATGAAAATCTTACTGAGCGATATAAGGAAAATATATATTGACCCCTTGTTTCTGTTGCTTTTTTGCTCTTTCCTTTAGTAATTTCTTTTTCCTGGGGTAATTTTTCTTTGAGTTTAACTATCACATTGCAGATTAATAGTTTGTTTATTGTTGTGTTGTTTTTTTCCTACTTAAAATGGAATTAAATATATGGATTCTGCGGTACTACTTAAAATGGAAATAAATACCTAGATGTAATGTTAAATTGAATTGCATCTCTAGATTGCATACTGTTACTTTAAATTCAATTACATATCTAGATTATGTACTGTTACTTTGTAACTGAACAAAATATACAGATTGTGTACTGTTACTTAAAGCAGCAGTGTATCACAATTGGGCAAAAAATGAGACCCTGCCTTTATCTTCATGGTAAGATTTGTGGCATCTTCCAATTTTATTTGGTGGTAAAATTTTCTAGTTCCACCAACATTTGAATATTTCATAAATGTTTTAATTTGATTTTTTTTTTCTCAAGAAATAAAAAGATGGTTGCCACATTTTGCATAGAAATAGCATTATAGACTTGGCAAGGGTAAGAACGATTTTTATTTCTTTATTTTTATTTTAAAGCTTCATGTGCAGCATAGGAGGTACCTAGGCATGTGCATTTGGTAGATCTGCTAATGTTGTAGCTAATACTAGTGTTTGTTTTTTTTTATTTAGTTTTTCGTTGTACTGCTACTTTAAAATTGAAATGTCAAAAGTGTGTATGGTTTCTCAGAACTGAATTCAGTATCTAGATTGCAAACTATTAAAATAGTGAAGCAATACCTGAACAGCTGATGTAAGGACAAAGAAAGATGAATTGTTTTTGATTTTAAAACTCTCTTCTTTAGGATTTACCGTGGTATAATCTGTATGAAAAATAAATACAGATATATTCCTTTTTTTTTTCTTCCCATAACTTTTTCAGGTTGGAGCTGTCTAGATGTATGATACAGAATAATCTTTTGTTTTTTTGGTTGTAATACTTCCCTGTGAAAATTATGAATAACCGTTAAAAAATAAAGTGTGTTTATTTTTCACTACAGGTTTTGACAGACACTGTGTGGTAGCTCAGGTTGCCTTTACTGGACAGCAATTTTAAATAAGTAAGCAGTTCATAGATGCATAGACAGTGTCGACAGATAAGGGCCTATGGCCCACCCAGTCTGTCCATTTGAGCTTGTAAGTTCAGTTTGTTTTCCTAGAAGTCTGTTGCCCCTTACCCCTGACCTCCAGAATTCCTTTATGTCTATCCCTTGCATTCTTAAATCTCATGATTGTTTCAGCCCCCACCACTTCCTCTGGCAGGGTGTTCCACTTGTCCACCACACGTTCTGTGAAGAAATTCTTTCTCATGTTTCCTCTGAATCGTCCTCCCTCCAACTTCATCCCATGCCCTCTAGTCCTGGAACATCTTTTTCGCTTAAAAATAGTGCTTTCCTGCACCCTGTTCCTCCTTGTAAGATACTTGTATGTCTCTATCATATCCCCTCTCTCCCTCCTCTCCTCCAGGGAGTACATGTTCAGTTCCTTCAACCTGTCTTCATAGGACTTGTGATGCAATCCATGCACCATCTTTGTTGCCCTCCTCTGAACCTTCTCTACCCTGTCTATGTCCTTACGTAGGTATGGTCTCCAGAACTGTACACTGTACTCCAGGTGGGGCCTCACTAGTGTCTTGTATAGCGAATTATGACCTCCCTTTTCCTGCTGGTGATGCCCCTGCCTATACATCCCAGCATCCTATTTGCTTTACCTGCTGCCTTGTCCACTGTTTCCCTACCGAGGTCATCAGAGATGACAGCCCCAAGATCCCTTTCCTGCTTGGCGCATGCTATATCCTCACCCCCAACTGATATATTGTGCCAGGGTTTTTGTGCCCTATATGCATTATCTTGCACTTCTTTTGCATTGAATTTCAACTGCCAAACCCCTGACCATTCTTCAAGTTTCTGCAGGTCGCTTCTCATTCTGTCTACACCCTCTGGTGTGTCTACTCTGTTATAGAGCTTTGTGTCATCAGCGAACAGTGAAATTCTGCCTTCTAGGTCCCGCAATGTCACTGATGAAGATGTTGAATAGGACCGTCCCAGCACTGATCCCTGTGGTACCCTATACTAGTCACTTCTTCTCTATGGAGGACAGCCATTACTACCACCCTCTGTGTCCTGCCACCCAGCCAGTTACCTACCCGCCACTACTGTCCTGCCCACACCCATATTCCCAGTTTGTGTAATAGTCTCTATGTGGCACAGTGTCAAAGGCCTTGCTGAAGTCCAGATAGGCCATGTCCACTGCCCTCCCCTGATCCACCTCCCTAGTCACCCAGTCAAAAATTTAACGAGGTTGGTCTGACATGACCTCCCTGGTGAAACCATGCTGCCTTGGGTCCTGTAGTCCATTGACAACTAGATGTTCCACCAATCTCTCCTTCAGTAGTGCTTCCATGATGTTCCGCACTACCGAGGTGAGGCTGACTGGTCTGTAGTTCCCTGCTTCCACTTTTGTATAAGGGGACTACATCTGCTGTCCTCCAGTCTTTGGGTACCTCCCCTGTTTCCAGTGATCGGCTAAACAGGATAGCCAGAGGTTCAGCCACCACCTCTCTTAGTTCTTTAAGGACCCTGGGGTGCACCCCATCTGGCCCCAGAACAGGGGTGTGGGTTTATGTCATAACAGTACTCCCAACTAAGCCGTGAAGTGTGAAGCATTTAGGCCTTCAGTGCTTGAAAGAGCAGTTTATCACGTACTAACCCACACCCTGAAATGTTATATTACACTTATGTAATGGGTAAACTAAAAAACAATTTAGTAAACAAAAAATGCACATCTAGTTTTTTTATTATAAAACGGGTATTTTCTTTAGTTAAAGTAACTAATAAATAATTACACATGTACTGCGTTGCAGTGCGTGTCTATATACTAGCTCTGCTTTATGGGTTCAGATAAGGTAGTGGGACCTGACTTGATTACCCTTGTTGGGATTCGGGTCCTAAAGGTGTTGAGGGAATGTTCATATGTAACTTGTATAGTGCCACCACCCACGGAAAGATTACGTGGGGTAGACTATGTAGTACTGCCTCCCCTTGGGAAACTATACCAATCCACATTAGTTCCTACTGGCAGACCCCACCCAACTCCCACACAGTGAAATAAAAGTTTACCCGAAATATCAGTATTAGTACTCTACCTGTAAATGAACTGTGACTGAGTTTGGTACATCCGGCTGACCGGGGTTTGACTCCCACAACCTACTCTTGCAAACTGTGTGACCATGACCAAGTCACTGCAAATGGAACTATTGGTTACAGTGAGTTTTAAGTCCGAACCATCCCTTCATTGCTTATCCTGATACAAAATGGCCACCCAGGGTACAATGAGTTAACCACCATGTACTCCCAGGATACACATGGAAAAGAAGTTTGGCTCAGTGTGCCTTTCCTGGCCAAAACTGTGAAAATATCTGTCTGTCTGTCCTGTTGTATCCTCTCCTAACATCTACAGGCAGTATAACATGTATCTTATACCTCTCATTTTGTTGCCGAAATAAAGGACATGGACACTCAAAATGAAGGACACTGACCCTCATAATGAGGGACACAGCCTCAAACATGTACTTATAAGTTCCGAACACTGTGGAAACCATATTTGAATATTATGAATGTCCAAAGCTGAAGATGAGTATGAGTGATGTCAAAGGAAAGTCAAAGTCCATTCCAGGAATAAAATGGGAAAGATGTGATCTTGTTTAAAATGCCTCAAGTCGAGTGTTTTTTCTGTAATAATTTTTATTGGAGAATTTTCTACATTTTACGTTTCATTTTCATATATAGAATGGGTTACTACTTTTTTGCGGTTTCACCTCTCCAGAGTCTTCACAAGTCAGGTGAGAGATGTACCTTGGGGTTGTCAGCCCTAACGTTCACTCCTTTCCATCAGTAAAGAAGCTGAGATGTGTAGAGTATATGAGAATGGAGTGAGCATTAGGGTTGACAATCCCTAGGTATACCCCACGCCTGATTTGCGAAGACTCAGGAGAGGTGAAACCATAATGCATTTTCCTGTTGCTGCCTGCAGGGTGAGGGTGGGATGTTAAGGTTCCCTAACACCACATTTCCCTACTTTCGTCACTTTTTTTTTTTAAACCATGTATTTATCCTCCTACCTGCCCGCAGCAGCCCCACTCTTCGGGGCTCCACTGTGTCTTACGTCGGAGCACCCCCAGAGGATCCGTCTGCATATATGGGTGCCCGCTCCTGGAATCCTGAGCACTCCAGATGCCCCTTCCCCAGCCGGGGTGGAGTAGTCCCCCTAACTCCCCACAGACCTTAACCGAGCGTGCACCTTGCGCTTTCAATCTCTGGTTTCTCGTTTCTCCGAATGCCAGCACCCAGGGCACGTCTACTGGCGCCACTGCAGAGTGTTTTCCTGGCTTTTTCTCCACCCCCTCCCCCTGCGGACATCAGTGCGCTGGGAGGGCCAATGAGACAAAGGCACAGTGAGATGTGCCTTTGCTCCGGCCCTCTGCTGATGTCCGCCCCTCTCAACACATTCAGCTTCCCTCTGACCACCTTCCACCCGAGGGTTCCCTACAGGTGGCGGTATTGCAGCGGGTGCTGCAGTCCACCTCATGAGAGAAGGAGGAGGCAGCCATTGGGCGCTCGATCCTGCTCCTCTCCTGCTGATCCCCAGCGGCCCATGCTCGTTCCCAAACATGGGTCACTGGCGTGGCATGAGTCCAGTGCCTCAGCACCACCACCGGGCCAGCTACTTTTGTCACTTTAACCCTAACTAGTGCAGTAACAAAGTTTTTTTGCAATGAATTTCCTTACTTTTTGAGATGGTATAATCATGTCTTTATTCACACAGGTCCCTTTTTGGACCTGCGTGAATATATCTATTTGCCTGTGTTGTGCCCTGTGTTTCCACCCCTCCATAGAGGCATATATCCCTGTTGGCGTGGAAGCGCAGGGCCTGCCAAAAAGCAGCTTATTTGCTTGCATGGCTTGTTAACACTGGCAGTTTATGGGAATTTTGATGTTTTAATTGTTGTGGGTTTTTTCATATGCCCCCTAAATTGGGGGTATTTTATATTATTTTTGTAGTGCTCCTTGCAGTCTTTATTTTGATGTATAGCTTGCTGTCCCTTAAAGAGCTGGTGACCCATTCAGGTGAACTTTAACAAAACATAATATTTAGACACAGTCCAGCTTGTAGTTCCCATTTGTTCTGTATTTCTCCTCCTCGTATTTATTACTGAGGTCATTTGCACGAAAACAGGATCTCTGCTTCTGAACAGTTCATCTATCCGTGCTGCTTTCTCCCTTCCGGAAGTCACAGAGCACTGCTTGTGACCTCAGTTACTCCCATGGCAACAGACTGTGATGCCACAACAGAAGAGTATAACTTGGAGTAGGGAGTAAGCTATAGAGGCAATTGAACTCAAAATAAACTCTACGGGACAACAATCATATATTCATACACATTTCCTTAGTAATAAATTATGGAAAGGAGAAATATATAAAATATACATGTAATGCAAGCAGAATTGTATATATGTTTTCTGTGAGGAGGCAGTAGCTCTTTAACTGTAAATATTGAGGGAGTTTTGGCTTGTTGAACTTGAAATGTGGGTCAAAGTCCAAATTCTTTTTTCATACGAAGGGATCCTTTTTCGTATGAATGAAAAAGCCATATGAAAAAAGAATTGGCAAAAAAAACTAAATCCAACATCTTTTCTTGTATGAAGGCATCCTTTTTCATAAGAACAAAAAACCCATAGGAATAAGGATACCTTCATATGAAAAAAAGAACTAAGTCTAAAATCTTTTTCCGTGCGCTGGCATCCTGTTTTGTATGAAAGAATAAAAACATATATTGGTAAGGATCCCTTCATACAGAAAAAGAATTTGGACATCGTTTTTATTTTGATTCTTTTTTTGTATGAAGGGATCTTTTTTTTTGTGTGTGTGTGTGTATGTATATATATATATATATTTTTTGTTCATGCAAAAAAGGATGCCTTCTTAAAATAAAAGAATCTGGGAGGGATCCTATTTTGTATGGCGAATTCCTTTTGTGTATGGCTGTATGAAAAGGAAACCGTCACGAAAAAGGATTTTAAAATGTATAAAAAACATATTACAGGGTCAATTTTCCAAAAAGTAAGTGCAGAATCTACGTAACGCGGTCCTGATTAGCAATAGTGTGTGTGTGTGTGTGTGTGTGTGTGTGTGTGTGTGTGTGTGTGTGTGTGTGTGTGTGTGTGTGTGTGTTGTGCACAGGATGTTACATTTGTGGGTTTTGAAAAATGTTTTTGGAAAAAACAAACCAACCTGGAGACTGTACGAAAAAGGACTTTTTCCCTTACAAAAAAAGGATTATTCCCATACGAAAAAGGATATTTTTTTTTTTATATGGACCAAATTATTTTTTCATTCTAAGCAGCTGTCCAAAAGACTGTACTGCACTTGCTCAGAACTGAACTTTCAAAATTAAATAACTTTGGAACGGATTACTATTTTTTCAAACCAGTGAAATGCATTACTGTGGCCCGAGCCCTTTCTACCTTGAAAATTTCAGACCAAAATTCCAAACCATCTGGGCACTAGGTGGTGATATTTATAAAAAAAAAAAAAGCGATTTTTCTCTTTCTTCACTATCTGCATCCGCACATCTGACCAAAACAATACTTGGCATGCCAAGACATCTATCTCCACACTGTGCTTGCAAAATTTAATTTTGTGCAAATCCAGTTGTGATGCTAGTAAAGTACAAAGTTTGAGGTTTAACGTAGACTCCTCTGCTCAATCTTAGCAAGGTAGTGCCACTATAATATTAATAGCCTAATAGTGAAAAAATTTACTATTTTCAGACATCGGGGCTAAAACACAAAGCCATAAAAGTAGAGAAATGTTCTGTTCAGCTAAAAAGTCCCCTGAATCCTTGTTACTGTGTGATGAGTTTTAATGATTGCTTGAAGCAGCATCTACCATACCCTAACTTCAGTTCTGTCAGCACTGCATAAGTTAGACTATAGGTTCTTGTTATCTGTATCACTAACTTTTTAAAAAGACTCTATCCCAAAAACTGGAACGGTACGAAGTCACCCAATTTTAGAGAGTGACTCAACTGGATGGGAACTACTGCCAGTAATGGAAAAATAAGCTATATATCCTAAATTAACTGGCTTTCTTTAACACACTTTGGGAACCTTTTCTTTCCTATAAAGTCTGACCCTATAAAACTATGTTTGAACAATATATTATAATATATTAATGGGTATTATAATTTAATATACAATATACTAACCAGCCGGTGGCACTGATGGGTGAGGCACTGGATGCCATACCTCATGTTACACTGGCGACCCGGGTTTGGAAACACGCTCTAGTCGTCTGTAGCTAGAGTCATCTGGTCGGCAGGGGAGGGATAGGATTGAGCATCTGGAGGACTGCTCTCCTCTCCCTGGGGAGGTCTGAGGGATGCCACTGTTCTGCAGCGGCCCCTGGTGACGATCAGGGGTACTACTAGAGTCTATGCCTTTGGGGTGGAGTGCGGCGGACGTCGACACATTGTGCCTCAGACGTCCTTGCACATCCACACTCCAGAGGTCACAACAAGGAAAAATGACTGTGCAGCTTGATGGCCGCGCTCTGCCTGGCCCGGAGGACTGTCGTGGAATTGCGCTGGAGGGGTCTAGGCCCAGCCTGGCTCAGAGCGGCGTAGGGGAGGCCCTCCAGCGGGTCAGTGTGCGGCTGCACCAGACCCCCATCATGCAAGCGAGTCTGCTGCTCTCTGGGCAGGCAGAGCTGGCAGCTGGATGCCCCTGCCAGTTCCACCGCAGTAGGCGAGAAAAAGATATATGCTAAAAAAAATATACAATATACTATGCCCTTTAGGTTTACCATACAATTCAATAATTATTTTGAATGTACTGTTAAAGTTTTTTATCTGCATTCTCTGTTTGACATTTAATAAAACGTGGCAACAGTGCTTACAGCAATTCCCAAACCCAGAAGAATACCACGCTACACAGTAATGCACATTACTTTTTGTCACTGCTGGGCGTCGTTTGTGTGACACAGTCTCTGGTGTCCAGTTTTACTGTCTGCTGATACCCCACTGCACCCCCAAGTGCTTGCTGGTGTACAACAGCATCCCGGTCTCTCGTACTGCCACCTAATAAATAGTCCCTGGCATGCAGTGGCACCCCATCCCTGTGTCAGGCAGTCCCTGGCAACCAGTGGCACCCACTGGAAGGAGTTCTGGGGGGTTAACAAGGATTTTGAAAAAAAAATCTTCAAAAAGTCACACCATAGATCGGCATCTGGTAATCAGAATCATTTGCAGTGGGGGACCTGCATATTTTGCTGATGGACTCCTAGTATTGCAAACAGTTGTCACGCAGGGAAGGACATGGCTGGAGGGTTGACCATGAGTGATTTTTTTTCTTTCAACTTTATTTTATTTTTATTTTTATTTATAAGGTCTAGGATTACAATACCTTTGAGCCAAGGCTCTTTTACAAAGGCTCCACGTCAGAGACTAACATTAAAAAAAAAAAAAAAAAAAAATGACGAGGAAAAGTAACACAAAATGGTTACAACATAATAGCAAAACATAACATCAACCAATCAAAAAAGGTAACGACATTATAACGATAAGGGGGGGGTTGTGAGTACAGAGGCATTTGTTGTGGGAGAAGGTAGCTAGTAGGTAATTAGAAGTGCATGTAATTGGGGAAGAGAGAAGGGAGTGATAGGTGTCAAATCCCGTGACAGATATAGTGGAGGTAGCAGGGAAATTAGCTGTAGCAATCACAGGAGCTAGAGGCAACTAGATGATTCCAGAGCCTAGCTCTGAATGCACCAAGTGTGTTAGCTAAGGAGATGGTAGGCTTTAGGTCATTTAGCCAAAGTGGTGCACTGTAGGCAAAGGATAGTTGTGCCTGTGAGGTGCGACAGTAGGGGATTTTTAGGAGCTGCTGATTCGATTTCCTAGAGCTCCAACAGTTTGGGCTTATCTGCAGGAGGGTAGAGACACCAGATGGCACATTCCCCAGGCAGATTTGCTTTGCCATGGTACAAGTGAGGTACTTTATGCGATTTGATAGGTGAAGCCATCCAGACCGTGCATATAAGTTACAGGTGTGCGTGAGCCAGTGAGCACCTGTAAGAAGCTGACAGGCCTTGTTTAAGGTTATTTGAATCCGTCTGAGGGCTGTCATCGTGGCAGAGCTGTAAATGATGAGACCATAGTCAATGATCGATACCACGGAACTCTGTATGGCAATCTTCAGTGCATCTGGAGTAAGATTTTGTCTGTGTTTGAATAGAAGACAGAGTCAAGTGTTTGCAGTTTTTACAACGTGGTCATTGTGTGCTCCGTAGGAGAGACTAGGGTCAAGCAAAATCCCAACATATTTGAAAAATTGCACCTGCTCCAAGGTGTTTCCCTGTGCAGTGGAGATTGTCAAGTGGTGTTGCTTGTGTGGATTATGAGAGCTGCGAAATAGCATGGTTTTTGTTTTTTTTGTGATTTAGTACTAGTTTGTGATTGTGGAACCAAGACTCAGTGGTGCTGAAACCAAGCTGGAGGTTATCCTGTAGAGCCCTGGGATCTTTATGGGAGGAGAATACCACTGCATCATCAGCGTACAAGATGATGTTTTCTGGGCAAGACTGCAGTAGGGAGTTTAGGAAGAGACTAAACAGAAGTAGCCCCAGTATGAAAACTTGGGGTATGCCTGAGCAGACCGGCAAAGTGTCAGAGAGTGTGTTTGCAATTTTTACACTCTGCATCCCGTTTTTGAGGTAGCTTCTAAACCATAGAACAGAGTCAGGTGACAGTCCGGCATTTAGTAGCTGGTCAATAAGCAGCCCATGGTGGACTGTGTCGAACACTTTGGAGAGATCGATAAAAACCGCACCTGTTGGTTTACCGTGGTCCAGAGAATTGTGAACAGCCCCGGTGAGCTCTAGGAGAGCAGTGGTGGTACTGTGGCCTTTCCGGAAACTATGTTGCTTGTCACATAGAATGTTGAATTTGTCCAGATGGTGAGTTGGTCTGCCATAATACACTCAAGTGCCTTAGAGAGCGGAGACAATATTGATATTGGGCAGTAGTTTGAGTGGATGGTCTGGTCACCGCCTTTGTGAATTGGGGTCACTATTGTGGTTTTACACTTGTCAGGGAAGTTCCCGCTGCTGAGAGAGAGGTTCAGTATTTTTGTAAGGGGATGAAGAACCTGATCTAGGGTAAGTGATAGGAGCTTGAGACCCAGAGTGTCGCACTAATTCAGGATTTAGAGATGTCAGTGGCAATATGGCGGTGCGCATCCTTTAGGCTGACCTTCCTAAAGTAAAAAAGGGGTGATCCAGTTTGGGCTGAGGGGGGCCAGCGGTGGGAGCTTTATCTTCGAAGTAGTCAGAGGGGAGGACAGCACTGAGGTCTGTAAAAGCCAGGTTAAAGGAGTTGGCTATGACAGCATGGTCTAGGGTGATTGATCCGTCAACGGATAACATAGCTGGCGAGTTTTTTGGCTTCTTCCCTGTGATTTCCTTGATATTTTCCCAGAAAGCTTGACCATTCCCCCAGATGTTAGTGAGAGCATTTTTATAGTAAGAATTTTTCATAAGTCTGATGGCTTTTGTGGTGGCATTTCTGGCTTGTATTTTTGAATAGCCAGCTGGTTCCTGGTTTCCTTGGCTACCACTCAGAGGTGATCCTGCTGTTTTAGCAGTTTCCCAGTGATCCATGGGTTGCAGAGCTTTTTTGTTTTCCTTTTTTTGATCGGGGCAAAGAGGTCGCATGCCCTATTGAAAGTGGCGATGAAAGAATCAAGGGCCTGGTTAACATCAGTCATCATGTATATAGGTGACCAGTCTTGCTGAAACAGGTAGTGTTTGAAGTGGATGAGTTTGCCACGGGGAAGGACTCTGCTGGAGATGATTTTTGGAGGCGGCTTAAGGAACTTATTTGACCATATACAGGTAACTGGCGAGTGGTCACTAAGGGAGTCCGAGAGAACTGTGGTGTGGGAGACTGTGGTGGGATGGTTGGTGAGTACCCAGTCAAGGAGGGTGCAGGTACCCATTTTGTAGTTGGTTCTGGTAGTGGATGAAACCATCTGTGTAAAGTTGGCTGCAGCAAAGGAGTCTAGGGGCACTTGCCTCTGATCCTAGCCAGTTTATGTTGAAGTCTCCTAGTAGGATTAATTCAGAGTCAGTGGGCTGCGAGTAAATAAAATTTAGAACTTCGTTGAGGCCAAGTTTTTGATCCTTTGGTGGAAAGTATACGGATGCAGTACTTAAGGCTTTCTGGTTTGGGCCAAGTATACTTTTTATTGGCAGGATTTGTGCTGTGGTGGTCCATAAGAGAGCCTCTAGGGGGTGCCACGTGAGTGTGTCTCTGATTAAGAAAGGCACATACTCTACCTTTTTTAGAGATCCTGTCTTGCCTGAGAATATTGTAGCCCGGGAAGGTTAGTGCCTGGTCCGGTACTTTTTGGCGGTGTTCAATACCAGGGATTAGCTACTGGCGTGTGAACTGGCCCATCGGCTCAGCAGTAGAGCTACTCCTCGTGATGCCGGTGACCCGGGTTTGGGAACAAGCCTGGGTCTGTGGGGGGGAATTGAGTGTCCCAGGAGAGACGCTCCTTCTCCAAGGGAGGGAAGGTTGTCGCGCCATTCTGACACTGCCACCTGTGGATGCACATATGGTAGAACTAGGTCAACGGTATAGGGAGGGGGAGGACGCCATTGGGAACTTAGCTGAGGCATGCGGCAGAATGTCACCAGTGTTGACATAAGTCTTTGTGCAAGTGTCCTCGGGGGGGGGGGGGGAGAATGGCGCAAGGGGAAACTAAGGGTTAAATTCCCAGTACCACGATGGTCCTCAACCAACAGGGGGGCAGGTAGGATGGCATATCCATCGTTAACACCAGAAAAGGGAGCAAAAAACTATCTTAAAAAAAATCTGGTTGGGCAGACCCAGTGGCTTGTCGGTAAAGCTACTGTTCATCCCACTGGCAACTGAAGTTTAGGAGTGAACTCTGGTTGCTAGAGGCTGGTCTGGGGAGGGAAGAAGGGAGGAGTGAGTGTCTGGCAGACTGCTGTCCTCCCTTGTGGTGGGAGTGGGGTCTTGACATCCAGTGCAGCAGCGGCCACCTGGTGGATACCAGGTGGTAGTACTATAGGAAGTCACAGCAGCTCAGGCGGTCAAGCTGATTGGGGATGTGTGCTTGCAAGGGCACACACACCTTCTTGTGATGTTGCACCAGGCAGCTCACAGGGAAGGAAGAAGATGGTAGGGCAGGAGAGACATACCTAGTGCCAATCCCGCAGCGCAGAGGGCTGAGATGCTGTGTGCCTTACATCCCACAGTGCTGGTGACCCGAGTTCGAGAAGGAGCTTGGGTTCCCGGGGCTCAGCTGGGGCAGGGGGGGAGAAGACTGAGCATCCACGAGACAGCTCTTCTCTCCCAGGATGAGGAGCCATGCCAACTCTGAGTCTGGGAGTACAGTAATATTGCCGATATGTGCAGGACGGTTAGTGAGTATCCAATCTGGCAGGGTGCTGGGGCCAGTTTTGTAATTGACCCTTGTTGGAGATTCTATCATTTGGGAGAAGTGGATGGCAGACAAGGTGTCCTTGATACTGGCTGATGATGGGGAGAGCCAGTTGATGTTGAAGTCATCTAGAAGTATAATTTCTGTGTTGAGGCTGAGGGTACTGATATAGTCCATAAGGTTGCTGGTTCCAGCTGTGGTCTGTTTAGGTGGGATGTGTACTGAGAGCAGGGTGTGCACTCTATTGTGTGCACCTAGGATCAGTTTGACGGCCAGTGCTTGTAGGTTGTCACACATGCTGGGGGGCAGGCCATGCCCTGCAGATAGTTTTTGGTGTATATGACAGCCTCAGCCTCTTTTGAGAGACAGTCCTGCCTAAACAGGTTATAGCCAGGTAGTGGGCTGTATCTTGTATCTGAGGGGAAAGCCAGGATTCAGCTACAGCCCGCACATCTGGGTTATGTCAAGATGCCCAGACCTTCAGGTTGTCCATCTTGGAAAGATTGCTACAGATATTTATTGAGGCCAACCTAAGCCCAGCTGATTTTTGTGACTGCGCACCTGAGCCATGGGGAGGACCTGGGTTCTGATGTATATTGCTTGATAGTAGCAGTAGAAGAAGCAGTCTAATGAGATGGCCTAGAAGAAGTTTGTTAGCTCAGGATTGTGATCTGTTGCTTGGTGGTCTTGATAATGTGGATCCAAAGTGGGTAACGTATCCGTGGAGGAAAGGAACTGTAGGAGGGTCAGTGACTTGGTGTGATCGCTCCCAGCGCATAAAGGGTTTTTGCTGACTATAGCTGATCTGCATGTGATAGGGTAAGGTCATGAATCCATAGGCATTTTGCACTACCCTCGGGTGGTAGAAATGACCATTTTGGTTGGCTGCAGTACACGGGTGTCCCAGGAGGCAATTATGATGGAGTAGGATTACACCTTGTACAATCCTGATGGCTGGAGGTGGCATTGTCGGGTACTTTGCATGGCGAGGTAATGCAATGGGTAGTGGCAAGGTAGCAGTTACTGCTTGGATTAATAGGGTTATTTTCGGAGATTATGGGTCTAGGTTGCTGATACCAGTAGGGGCCGGATGTTTTTGAATGGATCCAGTTATCAGAACAGTAGTTGAGGTAGTTATGCGCCCCTTGTGGCTGATAGTAAAGTATTATCAGCAAGTGGGGAAAAAAAAAAAAAAAAAAAGACACTTAGTCACATGATCTCCATAAACTGCAAGAGACAGGCAAGCCAAGGGTTGAAGATGTACTCCTCTAGTGGCTAGACATTATAAGCTGCAAATGGAAAAGTCAATAAAATTCCAATACAAGAACAATTAAAATGTTATGAAGTAAATCTAAAAATCTCCTAAAATGAATCTCCTACTGCTGCAACCCTGCTCTGATGTCAGCTGCAGGGGATTCTGGCATTTCTAGTTACAGAAAATGCGAGCTTGGAAGGCAGCAGACTCAGTCTGATGCAATCTACTATACTGCAGTAAATGGTAACTTAAAAAAAAAAAAAAACAAAACTTTTTACACACACAGTGCTGTTCGGAATCAGCCCCCCACTTGGATATGGGACTCAGTGCGGACTATTCCCCTTTAAAGTGATGGGCCGGTTTCCTGGAGTCATGGGATAGTTTAAGTAAGTAATAAGCCACAACAGCATGTGCATTATAGGATTTTAGTGCATGCCCCAGGGATGTAGCAAGGCCCGAGGCCAAAGGCCAAGTGTCCTTACCCGCAGGAAGTGCATTAAAATCCTATGATGCACACCCTGGAGGGGTTTATTACACTTGTAAAATGTCTGTAAGTAGATTTTATAGGGAAGGAAAATAAGGTGTGGCACCTGACAGTGCGATTTATAGAGATTGAGAGCATGGTCGGGTGATGCCTGTCAGCCAATGAAATTTCTAGATTTTTTTATTGCCCTTTTATAATACCTTTTATTGAACCAGCATATGTCTTGTATCAAGATAGACTAGTACTCATGCTTGCTCTCGGGCCATACAGGTCCCTGTATTGGGTGCAATAGCAACTGGAACAGAAGCTGAATTGATACTTAGAGTTCCGTTGTTTCCAAATAATTTATGACAGGATGGTTTTGGTAAGGTGGCCTAACATACAGGCCCCAGAATCCCTGACTCTCCCAGCAAACTTTTCTTGTATCTTGTACCTAGCTCCCAGTAGATATGTGGTCTATTCTGTCTCAGAACAGCCCTTGGCATGCTGCACTGCTTTCTGTGGCACATCTGCCTTTAAACTACACCAAAAAACGAAAAGCTCAGGTTATGTTTTTAATAATAGACTGACAGACACATTATATCATTCTGGCATATCTTTTAGGGATGGGAAAACTGGTTCGGATAAATTCAGAACCTGTGCCATTTTCTGTAAGGCCACCCAAGTAATCAGAACCTTTTTTTCAGGTTCTGATACGGTTCTGTTCATTTTTAAAACACTGATTTTGGAGCTTAATGTACTCCCCAGCTCTTTATCTAGTAATAAGGCTGTTGGTGGTGGTAGGAAGGCCCAGAAGGAGGCTAGAGTGAATACAGTACCACTCCAAGTTGGATTCAAGGGTGGACATAGAGAATAATGCATATGTGGGGGGGGGGTGATATGCAGTCCCCGCCCCCCAGATATTTTATCCTCTTCCCAGCCTGCCACCCCCGACCCATCAGGGGAGACAATCTGCCATCCCACTGCCCGGAACCCTACCGGAACGGACCCTCGAGCCCCATGGAGCCACGGATTAATCCCCGGGCAGGGACACAGATACCCCGTAACTTACATTTTCATCGGATTGAGGTCCATCGGGTGGGCACAGGCAAATCATGGGCACGGCTAGGTCTGTCCATCTTCCCAGCAGTGGCAGGCTTTTTTCGCGTTTTCTCCCTCCCTGTACAGCGAGTGATTCCCCCTGATGTCATGACGTGAGTGTTGATGTCCACGCTGCACAGAGGCTGCATCCCGTATCGGGGTCATGCAAGTGTCTGGCATCGGCCGGATCCCTCCCCAGAGAAGGCAAGCTGTCACTGGATGCTCCAGCCTATCTCACCCCAGCAGACCCACTGACATCCTGAGTCTGCTCCCAAACCTGGGTTGCCGGTGTGGTGCGAGGTGTGGCGTCCAGCGCCTCAACCCTCAGCGCTACTGGGCCAGGTGATGTGCAGTTTTTTTTACACACTCAAGGTGTGTTCAAAAAAAAAAAAAAAAACTGCAGATCACCCCCACACGTTTTATTTTTTTATAATAACTGGCGCAAAAGAACACTAGCACAGCAAACTTCGGTACCTTATGGGTCGTGGATTCGAATTGGGTGAAGTGAGTGGTTCAAGTAATCATCGATCGCAGTAATGAAGTTAAAAAAAAGACTAAAAAACATGTTATTTAGTCTCTGCAGCATTGTTGATTCGTCTTCTAGATGGATCGGTGTCATTACGGTTGCCGTGACACAGAGGTGAAAGTTCAGGCAGCCCATGGAAACAGTAAGAGGTAGTGGGGAAAGTACGATTTTTACGCTTTGTGAATTCGGCTCTGTATGTTTCTTTTGAATGGAGGGTTATAATGTCAGTGAGGATCCACAGTTGGAAAACTGTCTCGTGCTGCCTCAGACAACCCGGTGCGAGACTGTAAAAGCCGTATCAACCCTCGGGTTGATATGAGGTTTTCAACTTTTTACAGCACTCGAAAATGGGGGTCACCAGTTATAATACAATAATGGCAAGGTTTTTCTAGTTTAAACTAAAAGTTCTGATCAGGTTTGGATTACTGTCAAAACCTTCTATATCAGAACCTGTTAGAATCTCAGAGTGTCTTGTGGTTCTTAAATCCCTAATATATTTATACTCATTACCCAAACTGTCTAAAAACATTCTAATCTATACATTCCTTTACCTTGGCAAGGAAAAAAACTTCTTATTGTAACTTGACTCTTCCCCCCCTCCCCCACCGGCTGGGAATCCTATGAATATTAATTCCATAATTTCAGTTTTAAAAAAAATGGTGCTGTATTGATCCTTGCACAACAAGATGTACAGATTAGGTGATTTGATGCCTTTTAATGGACCAACAGAGATTACAGAAAGACCTGATTTGTGCATCTGATATAAATTATAAAGCTGCAGGCAGAGAGAAGCTGAGTGTCGGAACAGGAAATCTGCTTGAGTTCCAGGAAGCAGCTAAAGACTGGGAAGGAGGGGGATGTGTTTAGCTGTGCACAACAGAGAAACACCCTCTGCACAAGACATTCTTTCTAGGACCTTTTTAGAATAGGCTAGTTGTTGCAGATTTCTCAGAACAAAAACTGCTCATCAGTCAAAACCAGGAATACAGGGTAGGAACAGGAGTGAGGATAAAACTGGAGGTAAGAAATTGGGAATGCTGCTAGGGACGAGGTCAATGGTATAGGGTATTTTGGCTTGCCAGACATTGAAAGAGCTACTGACGTCTCAGGGAAAACTTTGAGAAGCATAATATTTAAGCACAGTTCAGCTTGCATTTCATACATCTGCTGTAGATTTCTCCTCCCCATTACTTGTCACTAAGTGAGGGCATTTGCGCAAAGATAGGACCCTCTGTATCCCTTTAAGGTCATCTGTCTCAGCAGTTCATTCTCAACTTGGGGAAGCAGTATAGTGTGCATCGACACCTCAAGAAGAACTTTAAAGAACATAATATCTGAACACAAAGCAGGTTATGTCTTTCATTCGCTCTGCATTTCTTACCTCCATTATTTATTACTGAGGTCAGATGCATGTAAATAGAAGAGCTGTTCCCTGAGGGTTCATCAGCTCCTATTGCTTCTTCTCAACCTGATGTCGTAATACTGTGCTTGTGACATCAGTTATTCCCACAGCAACAGACTGTGATGTCACAACAGAGCTTTATGATGTCAAGTACGGAGTACATTATAGAGGCAGATGAACTCGAAGGGAAAGAGAACCTGTTTTTGTGGGATAGCTGAATTGTGTCCAACTGTTATGTTTTTCCAATGGTGCCAGCTGCTGTTGAAGAGCACTGAGCTGCAATCCTGGAGAACTGAGTTTGAATCCCGAGCAAAAATTAATTTTGTAGACAAAAGTACAAGTTTTTTTTTGTAGCAAAGTTCATCAATGACGTCTGAATAAAGGATTTCCCACTCAATTCTGAGTTGATTGTTATTTAAATAAAGGTTTTGTTGCAGTGTCCATTCATTTCAATAGGAATCCCATTGTTTTCAATGGAGTGAGGTCAATTTGTGCCCTTCCCAAGATGGCTGCCAAACTCTGACATGCAGTTCCTGTAGGTTTTGATAGGGCTGACTGTAGCAAGATGGCCACCAGCAAGGGGTCAAGGTTCATTTCCTTCCTTGTTGTTTTTGATGTGCTCAAGATGGAGGATTTCTTCCATGAGGCTGGCTGGCTGCCTAACAATGGCCAAAATGGTGATTCCTGCATCTGTGCTGCTTCCCCAACTCCTGACAGAGGAAAATGGCGAGCTTTAACTGTGTTCAGTGAAAAAATGCTGGGGAATCTCTGTATTTCACTTGATTGCTCTCCGTTTATTTTACTGAGCTTTATTTATTTTTATTTACTTCCTGACCCTTCGTTTATTTATTCTATTGTCCTGCATTTGCTTATGCTGTTGTGCTGCATTTTGTTTTCTTGCCCCCGATTATTTCTTTTATATTGTTCCCTGCTTCTGTGTCTTTGTTTCCCTGCCTAGTCCCTCGTTTTATTTATTGTCCCATTTATTGATCACCCTGGTTGTTGGAGTGAGGTGGGAATGAGCTCGTTGGTCAGTCTGTGGAGGAGCCGCAGTTGCTGTCCGTGCGACTGTGGAGGAGGGCAGAGCGGAACCCCCAATTGCAAGGAGGGTAGAGGCCAAGCAACCTCGGGAGTGCAGATGTGGTTGGGCTTGAGTGAGCAAAGTGTGTTAGCTGATCGTGAAGCTGGCTAGCTGGGGAGTAAAGCTGGAGGGTCGAGGAGCGGGCCCTGCTGCAAACATGGGAGGGAGCAGAGTTCCGTGCGCTCATGTGTGTTTGCCACAGCAGTTGGTGAGGAGTGGAGCTACTGCAGGAGGGCCAAGTGTGGAGGAGCTGTGATACCCGTGGCGCTGTCTGGTCGGGTGAGCTGTAGCCGAGAGGTGCGATCGGGCACCAGCTTTTCGGGGAGCTGCAGTCTGTGCCTGTGAGGGGAGCGGAGCTCCGATTTGTTTACTGTTGTGGCTGAGGGGAAGCAGCTTGAATTGTGGAGCCACAATAAATTTCTCTCAAGCAGGGACAGTTCTTAGAGAGAGGAGTGCTCTGGTGCAGGCTTGGTTTATTTTATTTGCTGTGGGGAGCTCTGTTAGGCAGCAGAGGAGGTGTTGTAGGAGGCCCAGGCAGAAGGGCACGCTCGGTACAGTTCTCTCCCCCCACACTGTGCTGCTTTTTCATTTATTAGGTCTCTCTGGAGCAGCGTTCTGCACTGTGGGGTGGAATGGGAGGTTAGGCACTAAACCTGCCAGGAGGTGATGCTGTGGGTTGGGGGTGTACACTTCGTAGGTCGCAGCTCCGTTTGGCATAAACTCGGACTAGTTCAGTATTCAGCTGGATAGCAATGGTGAACAGTGCATCTCTTGCCAGTTTATTACAGTAGGTGGGCTGCAGGCTGTTGCAGAGGATGGGAGATGGTTCATGTTTTCCTCTGGTAGCCAGGGCTGTATTTAAAGTAGCAAGCAGAGAATTCAGCCACGCTGGGGTAACCAGAGACGCAGGCAAGCAAGATGGGGGTCTGGACAGAAGAAGGGCCGCATTCTCCACCATATGTGGCATTTTTTTTTGTATTGTCCACCACTAAAAGACCCCCATACCTTCTCTGTGGTCTGCCAGTCCCTTCGGTTGCTGCTGGTGAGGACCCCATCTGGACCATGCGAATAACTAGTCGGACGCATAAAATAAAGAATAAGGCAGGTTTATTCAGTTCAGTAGGTGTCCTCTTCATGGGGACAAGCCCCACACTGACTATACTCTGATTGACAGACCAACATGGCACTGCCAGGCAGTGCAACAATTACATACATGCAGTTCTAAGTGCTCTTAAAGGGGTGGCAGCTAAACATTAAGCCCCATACTTAATGTGTGCTTCACAGTTTGTTGCCATGGGAGTAACTGTGATCTCACAAGCAGTGCTCGATAACTTCAGGTAGGGAGAAGGCAGCTGGAATAGATGAACTCTTCAGGAGCAAAGATCCTGTTTTCATGCAAATGACCTCACAAATAATAGGGAGCAGACATACAGAACTAATTGGAAATACAAGCTGGACTGTGCCTAAATATTATGTTTTCTTAAAGTTCTCCTGAATGTGTCACCAGCTCTTTAAGGACATTCCCTGGTGTTTCAAATTCCCATTTTTCTGAACATTGCTGAAAATCTTTTCAAGGCTGTTTACTGGCACGAGTACATTCTTAAATATATGAAAGCATTATTAAAATAATGACTTGTTCTATTATGTCATGTCCAGCTACAGATATGTACAGGATGGCTGCAAAGAAATTTGCTACTACAGTTGCAGCTTTCAAGGCAATCGACATCAATCAATCAAAGTCTTTATACAGGCAGTCACCATTGAGCAGAACTCATTTACAAAGAGGACCTGTTGTATTTCAAGTGTGTATATATACATACATAGATTCCATACGCAAAGCAAGGATAGTACATTGGACAGATAGGGCGCTGCCCACATAGAGGATTAAACAGGGACAGTAAAGCAAATTAGCACGGTTGACTGCAGACAAGGGTTGACATAAAAAAAAAATATGATATACAGACCCCGAGGGTAGGTAGGGTCATAACTGTATAACAGGAGAAGGATACAGTAGCGTACAGTAGAGGGAGCGATATGAGGGGAATGGAGTAATAAGTGCAATGCTAACACATTGTATGGTCAGACTGCTTCATAGTAGTTATTAGGTGAAATTGCGCTCAAGTCTTGGATGTACCCACGGACAGGATTCAGGCTTGGGGGCAGGCTGGGTACAAGTTCGGGGCTGGAAGGGGACGGACAAAGCAATTGCATACTTTGGTCACTGCTTGCACGTATAGCGCCTTAAAATTAGGAAAAGAGGTAAGGACGCTCAAAGTGTCCTTTGCAGGTTGTTCCACAGGGTGGGCAACGTGAAGCTAATTGCTACCTTACTGAATTGGGAGTTAATTCTGTGTATTATGAGGGAGATATAGGAGTAGCTTCGAAGTGCGTACTTTCTTGTAACGCTAAGAGTTAGGCAGCCAGAGATATATGGGGTAGTTTGCTTATAAGGGCATGGTAGATCCAGAAAGCGGCGTTTTTGTGGCATCTAAGTGTAAGAGAAGTCCACCCCACAGCCATGTACAGGGCACAATGGTGGGTAGAATTAGGGAGATACTGTAATAAACCTAATTGCACGATGATACAGCATGTCCAGTTTGGCCAGTTGGGAGGTGGGACCTTGGCTATACAAAAAATCTGCATAATCCACCAGGGAAAGGAAGGTGGTTTGGACCAGTCTTTCTTTGGCGTCTGTAGTCAGGAATTGTTTTAGCCCATAGAAAAGACCAAGCCTTTGCTGTAATTTTTCAGTAAGTCTTCGATGTGTTCAGAGAAGGCAAGTTTGTTATCGCTCCATACTCCCAGGTATTTAAATTTGATTACGAATTCCAGCTCTTCACCTAATAATGTACTAATTTTAGGGCAAGACACACAGGCTGTTGAACTGGGTTCATGGGCAAGTGGAGAGCAGAGCATAGCTTTTGTTTTTTTGGCGTTCAGAAGTAATTTTTTGTGGATTAGCTGGCTCTGTAGGAGGTGAATTCAGTTTGAAAGGTCTTGCAGGCTGCCTCTCTAGTGTGGGTCGACTGGTGTAAGGACGTATAGATCTCGAATAGGTGGATATTGGCGTTTTTTTTTATATTATGGCCGATGTTATTTATATAGATTTTGCGAATAGAAGGGCCAAGGATAGATCCCTTGGGCACCTCGTAAGAGAGGTTTGGGGGGAACAGCCTGCCTCTGCTTTGACTTGTTAGAATCGCTCTGTCAGGTAGTCAGAGAACCCTGGCAGGGAGGCGGAATCCACTCCAATGGTGTGCAGCGAAGAGAGAAGTAGGGTATGGTCGACGGTGTCAAAGGCTTTGCTTAGGTCTAAAAAGACCGCACAGGTGAAGTTCTTTGCGTCGAGGGCTCTCAGCCAGTTGTCCGTGACTTTAGCCAGAACTGATATAGTGCTGTGTTGCACTTTGAATCCAGATTGCATAGGGCTCAGTAAGTTTGATGACTCAAGGAAGAACCTTAGCTGTCCATTCACAATTTTCTCCAAAGGTTTGTAGAGCACAGGTAGGAGAGATATGGGCTTGTAAATATTTTTCTGTCCTTGTTTATTTCATTTATATTATAATTCTTGTCATTCTGCATATAGTTTTGAATTGTTTAACTAGATTTCTGGCAAGTTTTATTTTTTATTGAGATTGTTAGTTATTTTTTCTTCTGAGCTGACCTGCTCTGAAACAGCAACTTAAAAAGCAGATATAACCAAAAGCAGCACGGTGCCCCCTGTATTTTTCTTTTGCCACATTCACAGCCACATTCTAATTCTATCAAAATAGTTTTATGAAAATGACATGGATTTTTATGGCTTTATTTATAAAAACATACAAATATTTCCCACATGTTTGGCATTTTTAGTTCAAGAGGGTGTCATCTTATTGGTGTTTTTACTATTTATTTTTGCATTTCTGGAAAACAAAAATGAAGCAAACAACATGACAAATGATGTGTCCTTGTTTCACGTTTTCTTTTACATTCACGTTGACACCTAAAACAATGCTGCTATAACTACGTTAAACAATCTGACCCCTTATGGATTTTTCCCATAAAGAGGGATTATGTCTCACCATGTAACTCAAAAACGGGCACGGCAACCCGTGTTTTTTATTGTTGATTTTAAATGTTTGGATGACCACAGTGTACTGGGCAAAAAAATTATGAATTTGACATGGGGTTACCGAAACACCAGGGAACGTCCTTAATATGTCTTTCCTGGCCAAGTAAGTAAATAAATACATTTATGGTCCTGGTATCTATGTGCACAATACTATAAGCAGAGACAAATGCATGTGAAAAATATATCATTTGTCTGAATGGGTCTATTTTGAACTAACACGGACTATCACTTTAACACAAAATAAACCTATCCTGACAAACCTGAAAAGGCAACTGGATTTCCTCTCCAGCAGTCTTGTCACCAAGCAACAGGGGGAGGGAGGGCTATAATTTGAGCAGTTGGCTCCCATCATCCTCCCTGATTCGCAGCCTCTCTCTCTCTCTCTCTGCTGGAATATCAGAACAGGAAATGCATATGCGGAAACAGTTCATGAAAAACATGAGCTGGGGTACTGCAGCACAATATACACACACACACAACTGCTGCAGGGAAGCTGGCTACAGAGATTCTCAGCTGAGGATGTACTGTACCATGCATTGTGCTTCCTTTCCCAAGCCCTGGGGAAGCGTTGGCTGCAGTCTTAAAAAAAGCCCATTGGAATTTTAAGACAGGTTGTTAAAGCAGGGAGGAACGATGCTGGAGGTAAGAAAGGCAAGGAGCTTTACTGTTTTGGACTGTATCTGTTCTAAATGTGTATTTTGTTATTAGCAGGTTCCATTGTGGAAGGAATTTGCTTCCCAGAAAAAAGGCCAAAACTTACAAATGGAGAGGAAGTATTTGCCTTCCAGATGGTTTAAAAAATTAAAAAGATGACACATTTACATGGGTACCAGGTGGTAAGTATCAGGTACGGCGAGTGAGGCAGGGGGATGACTCCTTGGCACACCCGAAGGGTCAAGGTCCGCAGGACGTAGGAGGGCTAAAAACAGAGATTAAAAAAAAGGTGACACATTCACTTTTCCATACATACAAGTCAAAAGTGGTTGCTTTTTCTGAAATATATATTTTACCTGTAATATTCATATTAACACCCCAATGCTGTTCTGTCTTGGAATACTGAATTCAAAAATTTGGAACCTTGAAAGTAAGTTGACTTCCAAAAAACTGAAACTACTTCTAAATCCCCCCCCCTCCCGTCCCCACCAGGCCAAAGGCAAGGCAATTTTTATTTATAGGGTGCCCATTTCTGGAGGCTCTGGGCACCTAACAAAACAGCAATAAAATAAAACAATCAATTGAAATGCAATAAAAAAATTTAAAAATAATAAAATACAGTTTAAAACTCCGCATCTTAAAAGAAAAAGCTTCAGGATTGCCAAAAACATGGACTGGACACGAGATGAACTTGGCAATCTACGAAAGCCATGCTGAAGAGGTGGGTCTTCAACCTCAGTTAAACACCTCAATCCAGGGGGGCCTCTCTGATTGCAGGTGGAAGCGAGTTCCACAGGGTCAGTCCAGAGACACTAAAAGCAGTCTGCTGTGTCAGAAACATTTTTTCTTTCCTGCTTTTTAACACACTTTTTTGCTTGCAGACTGATGGTTTGGGGTACGTGGTGGGGGGAGAATATGTCTTCAACTTGGGTAGTTTTCCTGTCAAGCAGTTCTTCTCTCATTCGGTAAGCAAGAGAAAAAAAATGCCGTTTCAGTTTTGTTTTGGAGGTGGCACGGGGATTTCAGTGGGTAATGTCAGTTGGCAGAGGGACTTGTTTTAGGTGGGCATTGTTGCCTCATAAATGCCCACCTAGACAAGTCTCTCAGTCAGTCAGAAGCCTCCTAGTGTTTTACCCATTTTCTAAAGTATAAATGAATGCTAAAGGGTTAGATACCTGGGAGGGGTATCTGGGTAAAAAGGGTGAGTGTTGTGTTCTGACTGAGATGGGTATAAGCCTAGTAGCCACTGCACGCCCTTAAGCCATCTGAAAGAGAAAAGTGGTGTGACTAAGGTCCAAGGCATGGCCTAATGCTGGTGGTATTGGTAATATTGGAGGGCTGGTGGGTGCTGATATAGTCTACAGCCTCCGAGGGTAGCAGTTGCGGACATGTGAGAAGAAAGAATACTGAGTTAAGTACAAGTGCATAGAATTCATTTACTCATTTTGAGGTTAATTACAAAAGTAGTGTTGCTATTTTTTTTGCAAGCTGTATTTGTCGCTCTGGCAGAACAGTCCAGTAAATCTACTTTTATTTCACTAAACAAAGCTGTCCGAGTCGTATTTCGGAGGTATCCAAGTCTGAGAATTCCTGTTGTCTCTAGTGTCAGTCTGGTATAGTGCCTTCTCTCCCCTACAGGTTCCCACAATTATCTGGTTGGAAGACGGGTGTGCATATCTCCCAGTGGTCGTGGGTGGAAAGAGAAGTAAACAAACCTAGTGACTCATTGGCATACCAGCTACCTATTGAAACAGCTCCAGTTGCCAAGGTGTTACAATAACAATAACAACATTTACAAGTTTAATAAGGCCTCCAAGGGGCATCTCTTATGGTATAAAAGGCTCCAAGCGTGAGGTTTGGGCAAGAGCAAAGCTGAACAGCTCCGTCTGCCCAAATCTCACGAGATGCATCTCTTATACAATAAGTGACACCCCTCAGAGGCCCTATTAACTTAAGTTTAGCTCAAGTGATTTATATTACGTTTATAGTCCTTTTTTTTTTATTGTGCTGTCCTCTTCCATGACTCTGAAGTGGGGCGCTCCCTCCAAGCTCTCCCACAGGAGAGCACACTGTTCACAGGGTAAAGGGTACCACCCAGAATGGTACAATGGCTATGCATGCTGATTGGCTGAAATCACATTAGTGATTAGAGGAACTGGGCATGGTGGAGAAATGGAAAGGGGGGTCGAATTGGGATGGTAGGGACCAAGCAACGCCCTGGGGCGTAATGGTGCTAGGACAGGGGTAATCCCTGTCTTGTTCCCATACCCAAGGGCCCAGCAATTAATGCTGGTCAGGAGTCGAGGTCTTCCTCAGCATCTCATCCGACCCGGGCGGTGTTATGTAATGCCAGATCCATCAAAAACAAGACAGCTATTATAGCTGATCTTGTTGAAGTGGCAGAACTAGCAGGTACCACCAAGACCTGGCTGGACAAAAAGGCAGGCCCAGTTCTGGCTTCTGCAGTTCCAGCTGGGTTCTTGGTGATTCACCGCCTGAGGCTGGATCATAGGGGTGGGGCTATAACCATCTTTTTTAAGACCAAACTGGGCCTTGTGGAGGTTCCAGTGGGAATCAACAGATCCTTTGAGTGTATCATGGGAGAGGGTGTAGGTTGCAGGATACTCCTCATTTACTGTCCACCAGGTGATGGGGGTTTATTCCTGCAGAAGATTGCAGGCATCATTGTCAACATGGTGTTGGAGTCTCCCAGATGGATTATTCTGGGGGACTTTAATGTCTGGGTCGAAGATGAACTCTCACAGTTTGGTCAAAATCTCCTCCAGCTAATGATGAAGCTGGACCTTACTCAGGTTGTTACCTCCTCTACCTATATAGGAGGTCACTCATTGGATCTGCTGTTCCTTTTGGGGATGGAGATCTCTGATCTGAGGGTGGAACCAGTCAGTTGGTCTGACTATCACACCATAGGGTTCAGTTTTGGGGCCCCCCAAATGGACTTACTGCTTTGGAGATGGTCTGGTACCACCCTTTCAAGGGGGAGTTAACCCAGATTCTCTATCGGCAGTTCTGGAGCTATGGGGATTGCTGAGTGAAAGCCCAAGTCCAGGGGATGTAGTACTAGCCTATAATAAGGCAGTGGGAGATGCCTTGGACTTGATTTCTCCTGTTCACGTCGACCACTCACTCTTCGCCCAAGGTTCCCTTGGTATGGTGAGTCCTTGAAGGAGTTGAGGCGGGTTGGTTGAAGGCTGGAGAGAGCATGGCGGAAATCTGGCCTTGATGCCAACAGGCTTAGATTGATGGAACACTATGAGGGCTATCAATCAGAAATCTCTCGTAAGAAGGTAGAGTTCCTGTCCAGGGAGATTTCTGCTGTGCAGATCGACTGGCCCAGCTCTTCCGAACTGTTGACAGACTGTGCAATCCGGTCTGTCTCCAGTCCAGAAGAGCTTTTTCACAAATTAAGTGTGATGAGCTAGCTCGGTTCTTTGCAGATAAGGTTGCCAACATCAGGGCCGGAATTAGCCTGGCTCCCTCCATGAGGGGTTGCGGAGGTCGATGGGTTGTATTGAGCACCCGGTCTGTCTGGATGGATTTCAGCTCATCGGAATTCATGGACATTGTGAAGATTGTCCAGACTTTGTGCGCAACCTGTTGTAGTTTGGATCCGGGCCCTACTCCCCGATTAGTGGGATGTGTAGATGTTATCTGCCCGATCCTAGCTGAAATTGTATGGAGATCCTTGGAGAGGGGAGTCTTTCCAGACCTCCTAAACTAGGCGGTCATTCAACCACTCCTTAAAAAACCCTCCTTGGATCCCGATGATCCAGCTAACTACCAACCTGTCTCGAACCTTCCCTGTGTAGGGAAGGTTATTGAGAAGGTGGTTGCGTTGCAACTGGACGATCACCGTGTAACTCACAGTGTCTACGGAGCCCTTCAGTCTGGTTTTAAGAAGAGGTATAGCACAGAGACTGCTCTTGTTCAGGTATTAAATGATCTCCTGATGGCAAGAGATCAAAAGGCACGTACCATCTTGGTACTTCTCAATCTCTCAGCAGCCTTTGACACTGTGGACCATAAGGTGCTGTTGAAGACCCTGCGGTTCCTTTGTGGACTGTTGGGTACAGTTTTCGATAGGTTTCAGTCTTTCCTTGTGGGCAGGTCTCAGAGGGTGGTCACTGGAATTTATTCTTCTGACGCTCTCTCCCTGTCCTGTGGGGGTACCGCAGGGCTCCATATTGGTGTCCATGTTGTTTGCATTGTATTTGCTGCCATTGGGAAATATCATCAGATGATACGGCTTGAGTTTTCACTGCTATGCAGATAATACTCAGCTGTATATGTCTTTTGTGCCCGGACAGGTTGATACAGTCTCGCTGCTAAATAGCTGCCTCTCCAAGATCAAAGACTGGATGAGCTCAAGTTGACTGAGACTGAATCCGGATAAGACTGAAATGTTGGCTGTGGACCCGGGTCACCCGGAGACGGGACTTGGGGATGGGCACATGTCGGGCCTATGGCTTAGAAACATAGAAACATAGAAGTTGACGGCAGATAAGGACTGCAAGGCCCATCCAGTCTGCCCATTTCTTTTTCTACCTTATAAATGTGCCATTGGCCTTTGCTCTGTCAGTGACCTATCTATTCATAGTCATTTGTATTGCTCCCTTATGCCTATCCCATGCCTGTTTGAAGCCCTGCACTGTATTCATAGCCACCACTTCTTGTGGTAAGCCATTCCATGCATCTACCACCCTTTCTGTGAAAAAGAATTTCCTCACATTCCCCTTAATCGGCCTCCCTCTAATCTCATGCTGTGTCCTCTTGTCCTGCTATTTTTCTTATATTTAAACATTTAAGCGGCTTGATGTGACCAGCTCACTACCACTCAGACTGGTCGTAACCTAGGCATTATTTTGTATGACGGCTTGACGCTAAAAAAATATGCGTCAGCCGTGGTTAAATCCTCATTTTACCATCTGAGGAATATCGCCCGGGTGAAACACCTGGTTCCACCGGGTGACCTTCCAACATTGGTCCATGCCTTCATTACTACCTGTCTTGACTACTACAATGCCCTCTACCTAGGACTATCTAGGGTTGATATCCACCACCTGCAGCTAGTGCAGAACGCTGCAGCCAGGCTGTTGACTGGTAGTTCTAGGACCAGTCACATTACGCCTGTGCTGTGTGAGCTGCACTGGCTGCCAGTCCAGTGGCGGATCACCTATAAGGTATGCTTGCTTACCTTTAAAGCCCTACATGAACAGGGACCCGATTACCTGAAAGATCTCTTGACTCCCTACTCCCCTAATCGTCCTCTCCAATCCGCCGATGAGGGATTGCTAGAGATTCCCAGGGTTCACGTAAAAACATCTGGAGCTCGTGCTTTCTCCTTTGCAGCACTAACCCTGTGGAATTCTCTACCTCGTCTGTTAAGAGAATACCTGAGCATCAGTAGTTTTAAAACTATGTTAAAAACCTATTTATTTTCCCACGCTTTCCTAGACTAATTTTAAATAATTTATATGGCAGCAGTTTTTATATACTGTGTTTTTGTCTGTACAGCGCCTTGATTTTGAAAGGCACTTTATATATAAAGTTGGATTCAATTGGAAAATAAATAACATAACTTTAATATCAAACATTTTAAAAGACAATATGTCCAATACATTGTATACTTAACTGATCTTAATCATCTAAATTATTATTTATGAACTACCACTAAAGTTACTGTCCATCTTTATAATGGCTTTTAGCTGATCAATAAACTGAAACTAACTTATGTTACTATTTATCAGGATAAAAGAAAGAAAGCCATACTTAAAAACCTCTGGGTATTTTACTGACTGGTTTCCATCCCTTGTTTCTTCTCAAAAATGTTTCCAAAGGTGTCTCCTCTGTTGCCGAGGGATTTGATCATTCTGATGGTGATGGTGAAGGAAATAACAAACGAAGGAAAAGAACGGCTTAATGTTATTGTGAAACACTTTTTTTTAATTCTTGTGAATGAGTGGTGTAGGCAGACTTAAACAGACAGTCCTATTTGATCCTGTTTGAACTGCGCTCTGATCCAGTTCACTGTTACCAGTCTGGTGCCGGTTGCGGCCACAGGATCAGCAGCATGCAGCGGTGAGACACTGTTGCCCCTGGCAAGGGACTGGCCACCCTGAATTCATGCGCCCTCTACCAGCAGACTGAGGAACTTTACTGTTGTCTGCTGTGAAGGATCTCGACCACTGGAGAGGTGTAGCTGCAGCAGCTCTTATTGTCAGGGCAGGGTGGTGGTTGGAAACCAAGTTGCAAGCAAGAGTTGTAGCCCAAACCACAGGAAGTTAGAACCAGAATGACGAAACTACTTGGAATGCATCTAGAATATTAAACTAGACCCACCAAAGGCTCTGGTTCTGTATTCAGAATACATTCTAAATGGTTCAGGCATCCATATTTGTGTTAGTTCTGGTGTTTTGGGTCAAGCTGTGGGCAGTTTCACCATTTCAGGTTGTGTTCTGGGTAGTCTCATTTTGGGTTTGTCTTCCAGCTGTATTCTGGGTGGTTCCGGCATTTTGGGTTTGATTTTAGGTGGTTCCAGTGTTCCACCTCGGGGGAGTGCTTGAATAGGAGAATGGTTCTGGAACACTGGAGCCACCTGTAACTCAGTCCGAAATGTTGGAACCACCTAGAACATAGCCATGAGACAGACCCAAAATGCTGGAAGCAGTCAGAACTCAACCTGAAATGCCAGAACTACCCAGAACCTGTCCCAAAATGCTAGGACCACCCAGAATACAAACATGAACACCTTTATCCACAAATTCACAGTGTTGCTGTATTGTTTTCTGATATACCAAAAAAAATATGAATTCCAGTAATAAGAAATGATTCAGCATGTTTCATGTCCTCGTAGTTACCGGAGACGTTTGAAGACATTGCAGTCACCTTTTCCAGAGAGGAGTGGGAATTGTTAAAAGATCGGGAGAAGAAACTGCACAGGGAAGTGATGGTGGACAATTATGAAACTATGATATCACTGGGTAAGGAAAATGACTATCTCACAACTGTTCTCTGCCCGTGTGACTGGTACCCTGCTATATCATAGTATCCCGTTACTGTTGCATCCCTAATGAGACTGAGACTAACAGGAGCTTCCTGTACCCTTCGTAACTCTTTATAGCACTGGAAAAGGTAGCACCATGACAGCAGCCCTAACTACACAATAATTTCAAAACTGTAACTGAGGCAGCCCGATGGCCCAGCGATGGGGCACAGTGCAGCCTTGCCGATGACCCAGGTTTAGGAGCAAGCTCGGGATGCTACGTCGGGACGCAGGCCAGACGACCATATCAGCTGCCACTTGGCAATGCGGTGTCATTGGAAAGGGATGGAGTTGGGCTCCAGTGCCATGGCAACCGTGTAGTGAGCCAAGGGAGCTTGCTGTCACTGCGGGATGTTGCTGTGTGCACCCACCAATGCTGCCTGATGAGCTGCGCCCACAACAGGGAGGAACCAGGAAGAAAAGCTGGAAGAATAACTCATGACTGTCTGTAAGAAGGCCTGGGCTCCCTTGGTCTTCCATGGGTCCTGGTGCCGACTGACACTGGATCCTTGTGCTTGTGGCGGACTGGCTCGGGAGGAGAACTGCCCTTCCCATGGAGCCCCTGCCATGGAGGGGAGAACCATGGGAGAGGTTGGTGTGGTGGGGACCCAAGGGGGGTGGGTTATTGTGCTGGAACAGGGTATATCCCTGGGAGCAGGGGATATCCTGAACAGGTCATGGCTGGGCAGAAAGAAGCTCTAAGGGAAAAAGTGGGTTATGGAGGGGATACACTCAGTTTCTGGAGACAAAGGGTATGGACCACCTCCAGTCATGCCCCCCCCAGTCAATCATGGAGCTGTTGGTTGCCCACCCTCCCAGCCAGACAAAGAGTGCAGCCGTGGTAACCCCATCATGGGGGGGGGGTGCAGTGGGAACCATGAGGGGACAAGGAAAATGATGAATAAAAAAAACTACTTCTCTCTGGATTTTGGCCTTTGCAATAGAAGTAAGAGCTGAGGGCCCAGGATAATCACACGTATCCAGGTGTTGGGGTGCCACACCTGTAGACAAGGCAGAATTCACAGTCCCAGTCTCCCCACAAGACCCAGGATAATCACACGTGTCCAGGTGCTGGGGTGCCACACCTGTAGACATGGCAGAATACACAGTCCCAGTCTCCTGACAAGGCCCAGGATAATCACACGTATCCAGGTGCTGGGGTGCCACACCCGTAGACATGGCAGGATTCACGGTCCCCAGTCTCTCCACAAGGCCCAGGATAATCGCACATATCCAGGTGCTGGGGTGCCACACCTGTAGACATGGCAGAATTCACAGTCCTCAGTCTCCCAAGGCCAAGGATAATCGCACGTATTCAAGTGCTGGAGAGCCACATCTCTAGACCTGACAGAATTCACAGTTCCCAGTCTCCTCAAAATGCCCAGGATAATCACACGTATCCAGGTGCTGGGGTGCCACACTTCTAGACATGGCGGGATTCACAGTCCCCAGTCTCCCCACAAGACCCAGGATAATCACATGCATGCAGCTGCTGGGGCATCACACCTGTAGACACGGCAGAATTTGCAGTCCCCAGTCTTCCCACAAGGCCCAGGATAATTGCAGGTATCCAGGCGCTGGGGTGCCACACCTGTAGACATGGCAGAATTCACAGTTCCAGTCTCCCCACAAGGCCCAGGATAATCACATGTATCCAGGTGCTGGGGTACCACACCTCTAAACATGGCAGAATTCAGTTTCTAGTCTCCCCACAATGCTTGTGCAGAGAAGCATATAGGTGATGGAGGTGTTCTGGAATGGGGGTGGAGGGGTGGAATGGAGTAGGACACTGTGCATCCAAATGGATGCCTGGGCAGACACCGGAGCAGTGTATCCCCTTCTCCATGATTACAGGATTTGGCAGTTTCTCCATGAAATGGGATCAGGTGTTGGGCAGCTGCTATCTGACTGTAACAGAGTGCTCCTCACTTGTAGAGGGGGCACTCTGCAGCCACTGGCAGCCCTCCACAACTATGGATGGTATTGGGACCCCATTTGTGAATTGGGCCGACTGATATGCAAGGGTAATGTTTGCCTTTAGCTACATTTCACATTCATAGCAGTCAACACAGAGGATAATGCAAGGATGGCTGTGAACAACAAGGTGGTACTGCACAATTGCTTGTAAACAACGAGGCGGTACTGCATGGATGACAGTGAATAACAAGGTGGTACTATATGAGTGCCTATGAACAACAAGATGGTAATAATAAGTGCCTGTGAACAATAAGGTGGTAATGAATGGCTGTCTGTGAGCAATAAGTTGGTACTCCCTTGATACCTATGAACAACTTGGTAATGCATGTGTGCCTGTGAACAACAAGGTGGTTATTCAGTGGTGCCTGTGAAAAAGGTGGTCATTTGTGGGTGCCTGTGAACAACAAGGTGGCAATTCATTGGTGTCGTTGAATAACAGGGTGGTAATGCATGGATGCTGGTAAATAACAAGTTGGTAATTTATAGGTGCCTGTGAACAACAGGGTAATACTGAGTGAAGATGGTGGCAGAATAAATCATGAGGCCGAAATGACCATTGATTTTTATACAGTCACATAAATGTTATTGTTCATTATTTCTTGGTTTTACAGTAACAAGTTGTTAGGCCTGTGAATAACCACACATCAGTCATCATGAATAACCACACAGCTGCTATATTATTCACAGGCTACAGCTACCTCTTCAGTAGCAATGCTTCTCGCTTCACTGAAATTAGTGAGTGACATGGGGCACCCCTGTAATATACTCCTATTATTTATTATGTATATCACTGTGCAGGTTATCAAATCCCGGTGGAGCAGCTGCTGTCACTGTTTGAGAGAGACAAGGAACTCCCCCTCTGTAACATTAAGGAAGAAGTGACTGGTCTCCTGGAGGACCACCCAAGCTGTAAGTAAAGTAAATCTGTAGATAAAGGGGCATTCCCTACCCCCAGCTTCCATTTAAAAAAAGGAAACATTAGCTCGAGTCTCCGCAACTCCAGATCAGTATGTAGCTATGAAATAACCATTATATTGTGTGAATGTGGTAAATCTGCCAAAAAAGCTAGATACAACTACCATATGTAACCCCAGACATTTGGGTTAGTAATAGCATTCAGTACACAGACGTAAAGGTGGCAGATGGTAAGTAATTTTCCCAAAGTACCTGCAGTATTCAGGGTTTGATGGTGGACGATTACTTCTGCTCAGTATTCACAAAAGAAGAGAAGGGGAGGTACCTAATCCAGTCAATAGTAGCACTCTGGATAGGGGGGTCGATACCAGTCCTTTCACAGAAAAAAGGGTTTTGAAAGAGCTCCTGAAATGAAGGTGGACAAAGCAATGTGGCCTGACAGTGTTCACCCCATAATTCTAAAAGAAATAAGGGGAGAACTAGTGACACCACTGACTACCCTTTTTAACAAATCATGGAAGGATGGTGTGGTACCCAAGGACTGGAGAAGGGCAGATGTGATTCCCCTTCACAAATGTGGGTGCAAAGCAGAGGCAGGAAACTACAGACCTGTTAGCTTGACCTTAGTGGTAGGGAAAATGACGGAATCACTTCTGAAAGAAAGAAAGAAAGAAAGAAAGAAAGAAAGAAAGAATTGTTGAGTATCTAGAGGCCAGCGGGGCACAGGACCCAAGGTAGCATGGATTCACAGCAGGAAGGTCATATCAGACAAATCTAATAGATTTCTTTGACTGGGCGACCAAAGTAGTAGACCAGGGAGGGGCTGTGGACATGGCCTACCTAGACTTTAGTAAGACATTTGACACAGTCCCACACAAAAGATTAATAAACAAATTAGCCAGCCTGGGAGTGGGAACCAGAGTGGTAGCCTGGGTAAAAAATTAGCTGGACAACGGGACACAGAGGGTAACAGTAAATGGAGTCCACTCAGAAGAAAGGGGGGTTATTAGTGGGGTACCGCAGGGTTCAGTACTGGATCCAGTCCTTTTTAATATCTTTATAGGTGACATTGCAGAGGAACTGGAAGGAAAAGTATGTCTCTTTGCAGACGACACAAAGATCTGCAACAGGGCTGATACACAAGGAGGGGGGTGGAAAGGAAGAGAATGGACTTGGCAAGGTTGGAGGAATGGTCAAAAGTATGGCAGCTTAGATTCAGTGCAAAGAAGTTCAGAGTAATGCACCTGGGAAACAAAAACCCAGGGGAAGAGTACACAATGGGGGGAGGTATTAACAACAACAAAAATGGAAAGGGACCTGGGGATAGTCATATCAGATGACCTAAAGGTAAGCAAGCAATGTGAGAAGGCAGTAAGGATGGCTGGGGAGATACTGGGATGTATAGGGAGAAGCATCACCAGTAGAAAACAGGAAGTTGTTATCCCTCTGTACAGACAGTTGGTGAGACCCCATCTGGAGTACTTCGTGCAGTTCCCCATTTCCACAAGGACATAGACAGGATGGAGGCAGTCCAGAGGAGGGCAACTGAAATGGTATAGAGTCTGCAACAGAAGCCATACAAAGACAGACTAAAGGAGCTTAATATGTATACCCTTGAGGAAAGGAGGGAGAGGGGGACATGATAGAAACTTTCAAGCACCTCAAGGGAATCAACAAAGTCCAAGAGGGTAGCATCTTTCAGAAAAAGAAATATGCAAGAACATGGGGACACAATTTGAAGATAGAGGGGGGACAGCTCAGGGGCAATGTGAGGAAGTATTTTTTCTCAGAGAGGGTTGTGGATGCATGGAACAGCCTTCCTGAGGAGGTTGTGGGGTCAAAAACAGTGGGGGAATTCATGAATGCATGGGACAGACAAAAGGCAATTCCGGTGGGGGTAGGAAAAAGTAGGCTGTTGGTTAACTAGGATCTGCAGCTTATCCAGTAGGTAGGAAAATGGGCAGACTAGGTTGGCCAAGCGGTCCTCATCTGCTGTCAAAGTCTATGTTGGTCAGTGATAAGGTGGGAGTCCTCCAGTGAACAAAAGGTGCTGCAGGAAATGGTGTTGGTAGCTCTGCAGGGGACACTCTCCCTTTGGTTAAAAAATAACGGCAGGCGTTTGCTGCTTTTATTAGCATACTGAGTGCACAGGAAGCTGACTGGTGTGTGTGAGATGGTCGTGGGCAGCCCTTTGTATCAGAAGTTACAGTACTGTAAATATAGAGGCTAAAAAACATACTAAAGACAATAAAAAATGTTAATTATTCACAGAACCCCTAATCTGGCGTTTTTACATTACAGGGTGAAATAACACCCTTTTGTATTGTTTTCCTTTAAGCTGGACTGTGTGGTACCAAAAGGCATCAGAAACATTGTTGGTCATCGTCAGTCCATTTGTAATTTTTTAAAGTGTAGGGCTGGTCATGTTAAATGAAAAATAGCTTGTTTTCTATGTATTTTATTTCATAATTTTGGCCAGGAAAGGCCCACTGGACCGTAGCGCATTTCCAGGTGCATCCCAGGAGTACAGGGAGGTTAAGTGCCTTGCTCAGGGACACACACAGTATGCAAGTCAAGGGAATAAGAATCAGCCCCACGTCTGCTGGATGTATGATGTACCAAGCTCATTTGCAGCTCTTTGCTGTACCCTCTAAGCTATATAAGCCTGCCCCGTTCCATTGTGTGGCCATTGCAGTCAATGTTAGTGTCCTTTGACCATGACTGACCTCAGGATGCTGTTGTACCATTGCACGATGGTACAACCGCTTTCTGACACCAGAACAATGGCACAAGAAGGCTGTGGTGTCACTTCTGCCACTCAGGAAGAATGACATGCTGTACAATAGGAAGGAGGGGGTACCGATCACCAGGGAGAAGCAGGAACAAAGGAGGGGTGGACACAAATCCATTTTCAGAAGAAAGACTCCTGAAGAGACTTACAGTTGTGAAAGTGGACAGAACTATGGGACTGGATGGAATACACTCAAGAGTGCTAAAGGAACTCTGGGAGGTGCTGGCTGCCCCACTGATGGCCTTATTCAATAGCTGTCTGGAAACGGGCATGGTTCTGGAGGACTGGAGAGAGCAGACGTGGTCCCTCTACATAAGAGTGGAAACAGAGAGGAAGCTAACAACTATAGGCCAGTTAGTCTCGCCTCAGTTTTGGAGAAATTAACAGAAATGCCGTTAAAGGAAAGGTTGGTAGAGTATCTTGAATCCAATGAGCTGCAGGACCCCATGCAGCATGGACTCATGCGGGAGGTCATGCCAGATGAACCGGATCAATTTTTTCAACTAGGTGACCAGGGAAAGAGATCAGGGGAGTGATATGGACATGGTCTATCTGGACTTTAGCAAGGCCTTTGATAGTGTTGCCGTAAAGGAGACTGATAAAACTGAGCAGACTAAAGGTGGGATCCAAAGTGGTGAATTGGGTTAGAAACTGGTTAACAGATAGGAGACAGAGGCTGGTGGTTAACAGCACTCACTCTAATGATGGGAGAGTGACCTGCAGGGTGTCACAGGGCTCAGTACTGGTACCGGTCCTCTCCGGTGTCTTTATAAATGGCATTTCAGAAGAAATGGAAGAGAAGGTATGCCTTTTTCAGATGACACCAAAATCTGTAATAGAGTAGACACTTGGGAGGGGGTGGGGAAAATGTGTAGGGATCTTGGGGAAATGCAAGGCGTGGTCAAGAGGATTGTACTTGGGATTTAATGCCAAAAAATGCAGAATCAGGTACCTAGGGCATAGGAACCCAGGAGGTGATTGGGGGGGGTGTCACAACCCCACTCAGCAGGTCAGCCCTCTACTCCCAAAGTGCCAACCTGTGAGCATAGTATTGTGAACAGTTAACAGAACAAGGTAACCCTCTTGTCTGTTTTTGTGGGTTCGAGTCACCTTTGTCCCAAGTTCTGGAGGGATTCAAACTGATAACCTCTTGTTAGCATACCCAATTGTCAGGCTCAGATCATTCTGTCTTCGGGGGGCCAGATATCTTTGCCTACGGGCACCTAACCAGGTATTACAAAATGAACCCTTAGAACTCTATGCAAGACCTAGAGAACTCTTACCTGTTTCCCAGTTTGGTACCACAATAAGTTCATGCACAGTGTCAACTGTAACCATCTAAGCATCACTTATAAAAAAAGACGTTTCAAGGCACACCAGGCAGTTTCTGTTTTTAAAATATATATCTTTACTTTAAAATAGGTAAAAATAGGAAAACAGTAAATACAGAACAAGATATCCCAACACATACAATCTTAAAAACAAAACAGGTTTAAAAGTGCAAATTCCTACAACCCCTACACTAAGACTGGTCTTATCTGATGTATCCTTACTTTCTTAATCTTTCAGTGCTTTGATGTTCCTCTTTCTCAGTCAGCAAATGAATGTCTCTCTGTGACTCTAAGGTCTGCTCAGTATACTTAAAAGCAGTCTTGAGCCTGCCTTCTCTCTGAGGTCACCTAACGCTGCCTTGGTGTATTAAAATGTATATTTTATAAAACAGGATGTCCTAATAAGATATTTAAAAAAAATAGGTGACATCAGTGAATCTCCTCTCTTCATGTGACTTCCCTAAACCAGTCTGTGATCTGCTTCACACAGACATCAAAGTCTCTTTGATGTAATTAACTGGCTTCCTCTGACGATACCCCAAACAAATGCATATTGGACTTCCCAATTTAATCTGGGACCTGCTTCACACAGACATCAAAGTCTCTTTGATGTAATTAACTGGCTTCCTTGGAAGACACCACAAACACATGCATATGCCCCTTTCTTCATGACACCTTGTGCAAATCAAAGGATTTCTGTGAGGACGTCATAAATTAATATTTTAGTTCCTGGCTTCAAAGCAAACTGACAAGCTAATTGCATCCCAGATATCTGTAGTTTAACCTACGTCCTGTCCTTTTAACTTATACCTGGGGGTTGATGTGTCATTTCAGCAAGACAGTAGTTTTTCCTGACAGACACTCCCCTACATATTTTATATTGCATAAAAAATATCATAGTGTAATCAGAACCATCTGTCCACACTGCCACAGGGGGGAGGTACAGATAGTGACAAAGCAAGAAAGGGACCTTAGGGTTATCCTGTCTGATGACCTTAAAGTGGCATAGCACATGTGACACATCAGTGGGTAGGACCAGTGGGATGCTGGGATGTGCAGAGAGAGAGAGTTTCCTCCAGTAGAAACTAGGGTTGGGAGGAGTTTAAGAGGGATGTGAGGAAGTACTACTTCACTGAAAGAGTGGTGAAAACCTGGATCAGACTGCTAGTGGAAGCTGTGGAGGTGAAAACAGTAGAGGGCTTCAAGCATGCGTGGGATAGACATGGGGGAATATTAGTAAATGGGCAGGGAGGAGGAATGATCACCATAGACCAGTTAGAGTCTGCGGTAACAGTTAAGGCAAGGATCATCTGGGCAGATTGGGTGGGCCAACTGGTCCTTTTCGGCCAACAAATTCTATGTTTCTGATAGAAAGCATTTTCCTGGTTCATGGTTGGATTTTGTCACTTTGTGAGCATAAGCCAAAGGTATGGTTATACTCCCTACTTTTATTAAATGGTCCCAGCCTACGAAACAGGCTAGTACAGTAACTCATGTGCTGAGGTCCCTTAAAGCTGAATGTCCAGTGTTGTACGCAGTGTGGACTAGTTATTCGAGAACTAGCTTGGAATCCAGGAGATCTACATACTTTGCTGTGTGACCTTGAGCAAGCCACTTCCAGTGCTCTGTTCCATCCAGCTGTAAAGCAGGAACCCACTGAAAATAATGTATCGCATCACAGCTGGGGTTTTCTGGGGTAAATAAATTCTGAGTTGTGAGAACTGCCTTAGAGACCCTAATATTCTTAACCAATTTATATTTGTTTTGCCATTTTATGCACTCTGGATACCCCATCGAGGAAGCAGAATCTTGTTTTCAAGTGTGTGTGTGTGTGTGTGGGGGGGTGCTACTTCCGGCCACTTTTACAGCTGGAAGAATATGAACCTAAAGAGTTGGGGGGCAGCTGAAATAAAATGTCATTATTGGTGCAAAACAGTGGGATAATTAAATGAAAAACATAGCCATTTAGGGGGGCTTCAGTCCTCCCCTGCCCATGCATTACCCCCCCCATAGAGCCACCCCTGCTTGGAGGAGTCAAGTGTTGGCTTATCGGTGGATGCAGGACTTGAAGACATGGGTGTGCAGAATAAGGGGAAACATTATGAAGCATTAGTTCAAACAGCCTAAGCCTCTTCCATCTGCATGACACCATTACTAATTATTACTATGTAATTACAGAATGAAAAATACCTCATGAAATGTCTTTCTTCTACTTCTAGTCACCAAGTCTGCTAAAAGTCAGATGGCACTCCGGGCTGATGTTACCACGTACCAGCAGCACCTCACAGAGGAGAGAAAGTTTATATGCAGCAGCTGTGGCAAGAGTTTCCCCGATCAACTGGCTCTTACAAAACACAGGCTTTGGGAACATCCATGGATTCACAAAGCAAAGAGACACCAATGGTTGAGAACAACTGAGAGGTCATTTCAGTATCCCACGAGTAGAACTAGTTCTCCTCAGCTGGGTATATTCTCAGTCTGTCCACGGATCCCCACAGGAGAGAAGAATTATGCATGTGCAGACTGTGGGAAAGGATTTAGAGGAAAAGCCGATCTCACCAAACACCAGAGAATTCATGCAGGATTACCTCCCCTAGAGAAACCTTTTGAGTGTACTGAATGTGGCAAAAGATTTTCAGCTAAATCAGTTCTTACTTATCACAAACGGATTCACACTGGAGAGAGACCTTTCACATGTAATGAATGTGGGAAGGGTTTTCGAAGTCAATCCTATCTTACCAAACACCGGAAGAGTCATACAAAAGAGAAACCATTTAAATGTACAGAGTGTGAGAAGAGTTACAGAGGTAGATCAGAGTTGATTGAACACCAGTGGAGTCACTCTGGGCAGAGACCTTTTAAATGCACTGAATGTGAAAAAAACTTCAGATGTAAATCAGAGCTTACAAAACACATGAGGATTCACACCGTCGAGAAGCTTTTTACATGTACTAACTGTGGGAAAAATTTTACTAATAAGTCTGATTTTACAAAGCACCAGCGTATTCACACGGGAGAGAAACCTTATCAATGTACCATATGCGGGAAGAGTTTTACCCAACAAGGCAATCTCTCAAAGCATCAGCGAACTCACACTGGAGAGAAACCTTATCAGTGTACTGAGTGTGGAAAGAGTTTTGCACAGCCAAGTAATCTCTCAAAACATCAGCGGATTCATAAGGGACAGAAACCTTATACATGCCTTGACTGCCGAAGGACTTTTTCAGATCAAGCAGATCTTGCTAAACATCAGTGGATTCATGTGGGAGGGGAACCATATAAGTGCCATCTATGTGAGAAGAGTTTTAGCAATCAGAGTAACTTACGAGCACACCATCGGATTCACACAGGAGAGAAACCCTTTAAATGTACGGAATGTGAGAAGAGTTTTCGTCAGCTGTGCAATCTCAAAGCACACATACGAATCCACACAGGCGAGCGGCCATTTAAGTGTTGGGAATGTAACAAATGTTTCAATAAAAGTGAGCACCTTTGTTTACACCAACGGGTTCACAATGGAGAAAGACCGCATGTGTGTACTGAATGTAACAAGAGTTTTGCTCGACCAAGTAATCTCAAACGACACCAAAAGATTCATACCATAATAAGAACAACAATTGATGATAGCATTGTTTATAGAAGTGTTGTTAGCTCATAAGGACTGTATAATGTGCTGTGCATGGAACATAAATTAATTTTATTTTTAAATATCATTTTTCACATATAAAGCATCTAAAAATTGCTTTACAATTAAGCCACAAACTGTTGTATCGGACATTAGGCTAACACTAAGAATGTGTGTGAGATGATGATCTAGGGAGGCTAGGGAAGGCTCAGGAATGTTACGTACAAAGAAATAGCAAGGAGATTAAGCCCAGGAGGTTAAGTGGCTTGTTCAGGGTCACACATTGGGAAGTGTTGGTGGTTGGATTCAAACATCCTGTAGGACTTCAAGTTCAAAACTGTGCATCCAGACTAGAAAGGAAGGGAAAAAGGTTATTAAGTATCGAATAATGAAATTAGAAGCATCGAAAATGGGGAAGAAAAGCAATAAACTAGTCTCGGTGATCCTCGGGGCAACGAGTCTAGTTAAAGAGAACTTCCGCTTGGTCTCGTGGCATTGGTATGTGCAGCTAGAGTCTGGAATGCCCTTCGGGGGCACCATAGTCATAATACAATATAATATTTCAAGCCGTGTAAACTGACCGGGGTGGACAGCATTGGAGGTGTAGAAGAAGGTGGGGGGCAATCAAAGGGACCGTTCTCGAGGCAACAGTCATGCATGAGAATTGTTACAAAACTGGTGCAGGGAGATGGGGCGGATCCAGTAGTGATGTAGATTTGGGGGGGGGGCTGTGTAGTTAACTTATATCATACACTGTGAAACACAGTCAGGTTTTTTCTCATAATTTTCACCAAGACAAGCTTTAGGACTTACTTAGTCGGCTTGTAATTTTTTTCAGTTATTAAATGAAGGAGGCAGTATGGCGCAGTGGTTTAAGGCTCTGAGCTGCAAATCTGGAGACCTGGGTTTGAATCCCACAGCCCCAACTTGCATACTGTGTGACCCTGAGCAAGTCACTTAACTTCCTCGTGCTCCCAGGTTGCACCTGCAAACAAGCTTTTAGCTTAGTGTGTCTCACCTGGTAAAATAATTGGTTAAAAGGAAAAAAAAAAAAATGAAGAAAATTGCCAAAGTCAAAGAAAAGATTGCACCCAGCAGTCATATCATTGTATTGACTTGTAATTTTTTTTCCATCTTGATTTTTATCGTTGTTGGTGGTGCGTGGCCTTGCGTCAGCTAACTTACCAGACTCTGGGGGTCGTTTGGGATCTTGTGATACTCTGCATGTCCCGGCGGACCCCTGAGAGCCGGCCCAGAGGCTTAATTCTGCCACAGTCCCTGCGTTCCTACATTTTCTCCCCATTACCCCAAAGCCCCAGAATGCGGTAGCACATGCGTGTGAAGGTGTGCATGTGCACCGTGGCTCTGGTGATGGCCCATTCTGCCCTCCCCCCGGCCTAGTGCCAGGGCTCCTCATGCGTAGCACTGCTGCCCAGCCTCCACCAGGATGTGGCCAAGTGCCGAGGAGACCCTCGGATCCCTCCTGAGGAGGGGAGCTGCCAACCGGCAGCTCAATCGGCTCCTCACCCCCCGGCTGACCCCCGGTGCCCCGAGCTCGAGCCCAAACCTGGGTCACCAGCGTGGCACGGGGTGTGGTGTCCAGCCCCACAACCCTTAGCACCACCAGGCCGGCCCTTGGCTTGTCATTATTTATTTATTTTTTTAATTTATGTTTCTTAAGTTTCACCTTTAATTTATGTTTCTTAACCCTTGCATGGCTGTGGACTGATATAGCGGTCCAAAATTTCTACATGTTTTAATTCCGTCGACAGCCTAAGGGTTAAGTTTCACAATGCAAAACACAAGTAAACATTACCTTGGTGCAGAGCAAAGGAATCCAATAACAAGAAATATAATGGGATATGATGCTCATCTCCCCAAGTTACAACATTTGGGGGGATAATGCAAAACTTGTTTTTAAATGATATAGAAATCATGTCCCAAAAAGGCCAATGCAGCACGCTCACGGATACTGTATGTCCAATAAATGCATAAGAAAGAGTCCACCTGGGTGACTTGTCTTTCTTAATGATATGCGGAATTACAGAAGTACAAATTTGAAATTGGTAATACTACATTGCCTTACTACAGTCTGCCTGTGCAACCCATCCAGTCATCAGTCGTCATCTACAGTCCTAACAGTCCGTCATCATCCGTATTCAGAATGGCAGGCAGTTCAAGCCACCTTGGATGCCCTCTGGCAAATTCTTCTACAACCTTGGAAGGTGGGTGAATTCTCTCTCTGTGCACATACATTAAAGCTAAACCTGCTAGTCTCTCATCTGTCATAGTTGATCTTGTGTAGGTCTTGGTATATATATAATCTACATTTTTGTGTCAGTTTAGTTTGCAGGCCTCAAAATGTGCTGTCCCACAGTAATGAGTTCAGCCACCAAACTCCAACGCTCACTCACTCACCCCTGCTGCACAGTCATTATTTTATATCTGGCATCACTCTTCACAACGGTAAAACTGTTTTTTTTCTGTTTGTTTTTTTACAAAATCCATTCATACTGCTGTATACAGTACAGTTACAGAGAAAGGGAAATTCATGGACCCAAGAGAGACACGAAATGGTCTCGCTCCTCTCGATAAGGTTACCTATTTGCCACCAGGCACCCGAAGGAAATATGTGGTTTTTATTTATCTTAGAAACAAAAACGTAAAACTCAGCAACTACACTTCTACATTACACATAGGTAAGAATTTGGACATTACAATGTCAAATGACGTAGTCATAAAACAGTTGTGTTACCTGTTTTTTGGTCTGGACTCAGGCATTTTCAGGCAAATGTGAGACGAACACCTTCTGGTGGTACTTCACTGTAGGTGGCTTCTGCTTCTAGCTGTGGAGGAAAACAGAATGTTCTTCCTTCCTTCCTTCCGTCAGCTGTGGTTTGGTGTTAGGGCAATACGGTATTGTTAGATGTTGAAAATACCACCGGATGAGATGGCAGCAAGATGTTCAGAAATATCACACGTGCACACACATACCCTTCTCTTTTCAGAAATGTTTTATACACTAGAATGTCTACAGAGCAACATCCCTTCCCGTATGTTCCCAGACAGAGGGGCAAAAACATGTACTCTGCTGACATTCCACCAACAAACCTTTGATAAAGATGCTTTTGTCAAAGTCCGCGTAATGGAGTCTGAACTTTGCTCTAGCTTCTTAGAACTTTCAACACTTTCTATTAGGCAATTAATGATATACATATAATAAGAGCATCACATCAGTATAATATTAACAGAGCTTTGAAGTCACACAGTTGTTACAAAACACATCTCAGTTATTTCATAAGGTGCAAACTATACATTACATAAAATAAATGTTTTTAACATTTTCACACATTGGTTTTGTAATATGACCACTAGAGGGTACTCGTGCAATGCACTAGTGATACACTTGTTATGCACAGTTTGGTTTGTTCCTAAATAGTGAACAAGGTCTGCCGATTAGGTACCACTGTAGACACTAGCATAACTTGTATATAAGCAAAAATACTTTTTGTCTCCTCAGCATAGGTAAGAATTGGAACATTACAAGGGCAGAGAAAAAAATGGCATGTTATTTATTCACTTGGCAACTTAATTCATGCTTAGTTGGCCCATATGGAAATTCGTAAATCAGGTTTACAATTGGGCCAGCCTGGACCCATAGGTTCCAGTCATGCCCGCCTTCACTGCCTCGCAGTTGGCGGCCCTGTGGGGGTTAGCCAGGGCCCCTAAAGACCCCAAAACAGAGGGGTAAATCTGTGGTGGTAAGATTTTACCCCTCTATGCTGAGGTCTTTGGGGACCCTGGCTCACTGCAGTGGAACAGTTAACTTCTAGACAGTGGAGGTGTGCAGTTGGCAAGGGTAGAGATCACTGAGTTGAGTAGGGGCTGTTCTGCAAGAAGAAGCAAAAAATTAACTAAAAGTCTCTTTAGGTAGCAGATGTATCTTGACTCAGGGCACTCTGAAGACTGCAGAGGTCCTGCTGACTCTAACAAACTATCTCGCTACAACAGCTGTCTGTACCCACAACCTTTATGATGTTGCTGTGCAGCAATTTCTGTGGGACATGTAGCCCTCCTCACAAAAGAGAAGCTTACCTTGGGCTCCCAACCCACGAGTACAAAACAATCTCTTCTCTCTTCTCCATGACACTGTCTGCCCCAGCCAGACTTTTGAGTGCTCATGGCATCTGAGAGCATCAACTGAAGCTCCTTACCCTTGCTGTATCACATTGCAGGCCTGTCATGATGAGGGTCTTTCACTCCAGCACTTTCACTCCACACTTCCTGTCTCAATGACAATGAGCCCCAACCAAAAAAACATCATAATGGTCATTCACAAAACAAATCCCCAACAACTTCAAACACCAGTGGCCGGCCAGTGCCACCCATTAATTTATCTTGGTAAATAAAATAAATCCATCCCATGGCCATGGGGGAGACAACACAGTTTACTACTCAAAATTAACTTGGCAAATATTCCCAATAATTGAATTCTGTACATACCTTTTTAAGTGATGCACCAGATATACAGAAATAATTTGTCATTTAATGCTCTGAAAATCTTCAAAAACCTCATCCTGACATTCCATGGATGGACACCCAAACGGCTGGAGTCAGGAAGGTCATGAATACCCATTTGCACAGATCGTGACATAACTTTGCTCTGACCCTCATTACCTGCCCACTGGAACCCATTCTAAACTGTTCTGAACTTGATAACTAAACATCACAACTTTAATTGCTGTTTTTAAAGCACATAATAACTGAGGGTGTGCTGATGGGGGTCTATAGCCCCCTTAGCCCCTGATAAATCTGCACACGAGAGACCAATACGGTTATCAGAAAAGGTCAGCGAAGGAAAAAGTACACCGCAGCCATTCAGTGTAGTACATGGTCACAAGCCACCAGTAATCAGTTTTATTCTAGATGCAGCTTTTGAAGACTTCGAAACTAGGCTATTCTGAACTGGTTACAGGACAAGATGGGTCAGACTTCTTTGAAGTCACATGTGCATCAGCAACCTATCAGGTAAACACAAAACAATTGACAATATAATATTTACAATTAATTAGCAATAGCAAACTGCCCAGACTGCAAGTCTTTTTCAGCCTCACCTAAGTATATACAGTATTTATGTACCTACAGTATAAAAATTAAGAAGATTATAATTACTGTAATACCACTTAGAACAAAAAAATTGAGATTCTGTATTGAAATGTGTTGTCGTACAAAATGTCAATAAGTTTGGCTTCCTGCCACAGAGATTTATTTTATTACTAGCAGAAATCTTACTTCTTTGGATAAATGGCACGTTTTATTTAATGATCTGCTTGTAACTGTTCTGAGTGTTGATAATTTGATTCATTGCTGAAATGGAGAATTCAAGAAACAACAACAACAAAACAAACGGTTAATTCAGTCCATCCGCCCGCCATCTCTGCAGACACACTCATCACGGGATTTGCTGTAGCTGTAATGTACATGTGTACAAAATGACATTTTATTTCCATAAATGTTCTCTTTATAGATAGAATTACCATTAATTTACAAATGTTTTTTATGACTACAAGGCCCTGCCAAACAATACTTCCTAAAGCACAGCCTATGTCATGTCTTATTCTTTGGAAAGTGACAGGGACTGGAAATAAGTGTTACCTGGAGACAGAAGGCTAAGAGTGGCAGAGAGGTGTGCACATAGCTGTTGCTAAGAACTGTTAAAGGAAATGTCCACCCAAAACTTGCAAAAACATATGTCATGCAGAGTGTTTTGATTTGTATGTTAAGTAGTTGTGTGTCCTTCCCCACCACACTACTGTCCTGCCCACACCCATATTCCCCAGTTTGTGTAATAATATTACAATATATAATAACATATATTATCTGAACTCCGCCTATCACCTAGCGAGGTCCCATCTGCCTGTTCTGGTGGTTGCTCAGGTGGATGTTAAAGATCCCATGGCAGTTCTCGAAAAGTGTAGGGAAAGTTTCCCAGTGTCCTGGCGAAATTAACCCCATTCACTAAAGCTGACAGTGCCCCTTTAATCTGGTTCAGTATCCGCAAGTTTCTACCTGTATCCCCTCTCTCCTGGGACAAGACTGAAAATAGGCAGAATTGTCTATCCTTCCTTTCCCGGTCTACAAAAACTAAATAAATAAATAAATAAAACTTGGCTTATCTCTAGGTCTGGAGGCCTTGTAACAGGCTCCGTTACAGGAGTACACACTGAATATTAATGAGCTGGCCATCCTGCTGTTTTAATATTAATGAGCGGGCCATCCTGCTTGTTTTAATATTAATGAGCTGGCCATCCTGCTTGTTTTAATATTCATAAGCTGGTTTTGATTCTGTGTCACAGATTTCAGAGAGAGGCAGTGCTGCTGTACAGGAAATGCCCTCCTTCAGTCTCGGGAAGCAGCTGAAAGCAGAGACTGAGCTGAGCTGAGAGCAGTGGGCTTAGCTGACAAAAAGTTGACCCTGGAAAATCAGGTTCTCCTGCTGGCCCATTCAATGTGGAACTGCCTCTTCCTGCAGCAGGCTGAAACAGTTCAGAGCCTTGATTTCTGAAGAAGGTGTTGGGACAGGAGCCAAAGAGGAGCATGGCGTTGGAGGTATGGGAAGGGAGAGAAGGCTGAAATGTAAACAAACCAAAGTGACTGCCAAAAGAGGGGGAAATATTTCTAGTTTACTACTGATGTTGTTATTGCATATTTTTACATGAGGTGTACATTAGAGTCTAAATTGTCTAGCCTATAACTAGTTCTATGCTACCTGTGTTCTGATTGTGTGCTCTGATTATCTGGGTCAGTCCTGAAAATAGGCATTTATAGTGTATAGCGAACCCGTGTTCAGCGTGGATTTCCATCCTTGCTGAAATGTTGTACCACAGTTCAAAGGTCATGGAACGTCGTCGTACCCTTCTGTGGTACACCAACATACCAGCTGACTGGAAATCTGCGGGCCACCTGCACTGAGAATGGCCATGGGCACAGTGTTTTTTAACAAAACAAAACAAAACAAAAAAGCTGCTGAGCTGTGGGGTGCAGGAGAGGAAGACCATAACTCCCAACAGAACAAACATGGATAAATCCTGTATTGATTTTTTTTTTCTAGTCTTAAAATATGACTGCTATAAACAGTCACTTCAGCGCAAGTCATCGGGTGGCTCCACTTTAACCGCCATTGTGGGACCCTAATTTTAAAAAAATATATATATATATATATATATATATATCACCTCAATGGGACTTACTACAAGGTCCAGAATGCAGTAGGGTAAAGATGGGGTGCCAGGACCCGTAGTATAGGGTGGGGACCTAGACTCTGATATAAAGGGAGTTTTGGTGGTTTAAGGGGAGAGTGAGATCGAGTGAGGAGAGGGAGAATGAGGATCCAGGTGTAGGGTTTTCTCGTGAGAGGTCCGGGGTCGAGGTGGGAGGATTGCCACCCTGGCTTCCGGTGAAGTTGAGTCCCTCACTGGAAGAAAGAATGAGGGGTTGGAGAATTCAGGGTGCCATCCACTCCCCGCAGCTGCTTCCAGGGGTCCCTTGTCGTGGAGGAGGAGGCGAGTCCCGTAGTGGTAGGCCTGCACCATGATTCTTGGCACTGGGGCAGGCAGGCATGGGAGCCCGGTTGGGGTTTGTAGTTCCAGTGGCTGCCACGGCTTGGGACTCAGGCCAGATATGAGGGACTGACCTGTGGGGGGGGGTCCGGAGTGGCAGCTTGCATCCCCGCTGCCCGCTGCTGCTATGTCCACCGGAGGGTGAAGTCATCCCTGCCCACGAGAGGACCTGAGTGAAACTCCGTGCTGCAGCAGTGAGTGTGGGACCACTGGGTGCAGTGATGTCCTTGTTGGACCTGCATTGCGGGTACTTGCACCATCATGCAGCGGGAGGTGAAGAGAGTTCCATGAGCATCAGAGTGAGAAAGTTGAACCTGTCAGCCACAGAGTAATCAGAGTTCCTACAGAGAAAAGTGGGTCTGGGAGCTAGCTGCATCAATTGCGTTGGGGATTATGTTTGAGTTGCTGCCACCACGGTTCCAGAAGCTTGCTTGCTCCTCAGAGGTCTGCCTCAGGGATTGCCATGTCCCAGTATAGACTAAGTGATGTACCGTGGCCCTGGCCACTGTCCTGTGCTACTGAAATCAATTAATTGGTGCCTCCCATGCTCCACGGCACAGCCGCAGTTACAGGCTTGAGCATTTGTTGACTGTGATCGTTTTACTGCAATCTTTTAATTAAGTCAAGCTAAATTTCTGCAGTCGTTTGCCTGGACAATTAAATCTTTTATTTGAATGACAAATAGCAAAATTAATGCCTGAACTTTGATTTGTATAGCAAGATCTGCCCCCCAGTGTCAGCTGCCTGTACCCTGCTGTGAGACTGCCCCACCGATGGAGCCAATCCATCTCCTGTACCACCCGAGGAATCCAGTTATTTGAAAATTCATCTATGTGTTCTGGACTGGTTTACTGGCTGTCTGTGCCCCCTTCCCCACCACATGTACCATCTCATATCCCTAGACAGGGAAGGGGGGGCTTACATATACACTATATAAAATACGGAATGGGTAACCTTATGCTCAACCACAGGAAAAACCTAATGGCACATTTTGGATGTAAATGGTGCAAAATGAGTTGGCCAGCTGGCTAATAGAGATGTGCGAAGTCCGTGAAATTCACTCCATGAATGAATTCACGGATTTTGCGGAGCGCATTTCCCAAAATTGACGCAATGTGCAGCCGACAAGCTGGCACGAATTTAGCTGCGGAGCATGAAATTTTGCCCACAAATTTTGCGCTTCGCCCACGAATTTCACTCTTTGTGGCAAAAATGCACAAATTTTGCCATAAAAGTCACGCAGTTTGTGTGTGGTGAATTTCTGTGGGTCAACCAGAATTTCACGAATTCCACGAAGTGCAAATTTTTGCGCGCTTTGCACGAAATTTGCAGGCGGCATCTTATTTCGCAATATCTCTACTTGCTAACAACTCGAACAGATTTGCACTCGTGGAATTCAAAAAAAGTCAGTGCAACATGTGAACTGTAACATAGAAACATAGACTTTGACGGCAGATAAGGACTGCTTGGCCCACCTAGTCTGCCCAATTCCTTACCTATTGAATAAGCTGCAGATCCTAGTTAACCAACAGCCTACTTCTTCCTACCCCCCCCACCAGAATTGCCTTATGTCTGTCCCATGCATTCTTGAATTCCCCCACTGTTTTTGACCCCATGACCTCTTCAGGAAAGCCATTCCATGCGTCCACTGCCCTCTCTGTGAAAAAATATTTCCTCACATTGCCCCTGATCCGTCAGCCCTCTATCTTCAAATTGCATCCCCTTGTTCTTGCACATCTCTTTTTCTGAATGATGCTATCCTCTTGAACTTTGTTGATTCTCTTGATGTACTTGAAAGTTTCTATCATGTCCCACTTCGCCCTCCTTTCCTCAAGGGTATACATGTTACGCTCCTTTAGTCTGTCTTCGTATGGCTTCTGGTGCAGACCCTGCACCATTTTAGTTGCCCTCCTCTGGACTGCCTGCCTCCATCCTGTCTATGTCTTTGCAGAGACGGGGTCTCCAGAACTGCACACAGTGCTCCAGATGGGGGTCTCACCAACTGTCTGTACAGAGGGATAACAACTTTCTGTTTTCTACTGGTGATGCCTCTCTCTGTACATCCCAGTATCCCCCAGCTCTCCTTACTGCCTTCTCACATTGCTTGCTTACCTTTAGGTCATCTGATATGACTACCCCCAGGTCCCTTTTCATTTTTGTTGTTAATAATCCCCCCCCCATTGTGTACTCTACCCCTAGGTTTTTGTTTCCCAGGTGCATTACTTTGCACTTCTTTGCATTGAATCTAAGCTGCCATACTTCTGACCATTCCTCCAACCTTGCCAAGTCCCTGCGCATCCTTTCCACTCCATCTTGTGTATCAACTCTGTTGCAGATCTTAGTGTCATCTGCAAAGAGACATACTTTTCCTTCCAGTCACTCCGCAATGTCACTTATAAAGACATTAAAAAGGACAGGACCTGGTACTGAACCCTGCGGTACCCCACTAGTAACCCCCCCTTTCTTCAGAGTGGACTCTGTTTACTGTTACCCTATGTGTCCTGTTGTGCAGCCAATGTTCTACCCAGGCTACCTCCCTGGTACCCACTCCAAGGCTGGTTAATTTGACTATTAATCTTTTGTGTGGGACTGTGTCAAATGCCTTGTCAAAGTCTAGGTAGGCTATGTCCACAGCCCCTCCCTGGTCTACTACTTTGATCATCCAGTCAAAGAAATCTATTAGATTCATCTGACATGACCTTTCTACTGTGAATCCATGCTGCCTTGGGTCCTATGCCCTGCTGGCCTCTAGGTACCCAACAGTTCTTTCTTTCAGAAGTGATTCCATCATTTTCTCTACCACTGAGGTCAAGCTAACAGGTTTGTAGTTTCCTGCCTCTGCTTTGTTCCCACTTTTGTGAAGGGGAATCACATCTGCCCTCCTCCGGTCCTTAGGTACCACACCATTCTCCTGTAGGTTCTTTTATTCCAGCATAAGGAAGATCCCCACTAGAACCCTCTGCCCTGGCACGTCAACCCACACAGGGCCTTCATCAGGGAGCGGGTCTGCATCTCTCTCAAGGTCTGATGTAATTGGAACCCCTCTGTGGCAGCACAGGCTGGTTATGCATGGTTGCCCATTAAATATTCTCTATATTGCCCAGTTGCTCAGTAAATAAATATAAAATATTAGCCCCATAGCAAGGGTGTTGATATGCGTACTCAGCACATATCTGTGTACAGATTTTTTTTGTACTTATTGCAACAGCCATTTCAGCTGCCATATTTGTGAGCAACAGTGACTCCTTCTCCCCCTAGCTGGCAATTATCCCCGCTGATGGCAGTGGTCGTGGGCATCCGGCAAGCAACAGTTGTTACTGTTCATTCTGCTGCAATTTCTGTGTGTTTGCGTGGGAGTCTTATACATTTCTATCTTCCCTGACCCTCCAACATGTAAGGAAATTCTCATTTTTGTGTCCTCTTGTGTGTTGTTTAACTTCTCCTGCCACAAGAGACCCAATCCTGTGGTTCCTGTGCAGGACTTCAAAGGCGCTTGCTATGCTGCCTTTTGATATAGAAACAGTGCTTTTGGAGGCAGCGCATGCAGGAGGAAGGGCGCCACACCTTACTAGCAGGTCTCAGTGCTGATTGGTTGTGCCTTTCAGGACCTGATTTGCGTAACCTATAAGTGTTGCCCCTTTCCTCAGCCAATCTGGGAACCTGTCAAGGTAGCCATGCCCACTTCCAGGAGCATAAAAAGAAGAGTTCAAAGGTAGTCTAGCAGTTCACTGGTGGCAGAGCAGGAAGAGGCCAAAAGAGCTCAAGAATTGAAGTGGACCAAGGAGCTCTTATCATGTCCCTTCCTGCTGTCCTCTCTTCCAGGGTGTGGATAAATAGATACTTTATTTGTAATAGCGCTCATTTCCTGAGTCTCTGGGTGCTGCACAATACATGCATTTTAATTATAAAACATACAGATCATATAGCACCAAAACATATTAAATCCACCAAGAGCATATTTAAAATACTATCTATCGCGATAAAATCACAATGAAATCAAAAATATTAATACAATTAATTTATAAATGCTTGGTGGAACAGGTATGTTTTTAGGCCCTTCTTGGAGGCTTCTACCATGGGAGCCTCCCTCTCATAAAAACAGGCAGGACCTGCCTGGTTGCGCAGAGGGCTGAGGCGCAGACACCCTACCTCGCGCTACGCCAGCAACCCAGGTTTGGGAACAACATTGGGTCACTAGGGTGCCGGTTTGGGGGGGGTTGGAGCGGGATTGAGCCGTGGTCTCCCCTACAAGGGGTGGATGCCCACCCGTCTGTCCGTAGTCCCGCTCCCACTGGGTGGAGGTCTGGTGGGTGTGTAGGCAGCATGGTGCAGTGACAAAAAAAAGTCAGGGGAGGGGCGGAAGGGGCCACCAAATCCTGGGCGTGCATAGCTTGCGATGTTACACGCATCACGTCTCATGGCCGGGGCAGAAAACTAAAAATAAAAGTATATATGGAAAGAAAAAAACAGGCAGGAAGTTCCACAGGGTAGGTGTGACCACCGAGAAAGCCCTGTCCCCGGAATGCTGCAACTTAGCCCTGGGAACCACCAGGAGGCCTCCCCCGGCAGAATGGAGAGCCCGGGACGGGTGATAGGGGAAAAGGAGATCTTGCAGATAGACAGGTCCCTGTTCATGAAAGGTCTTGTAAGTAAGGAGCACTACCTTGAAGACAATCCTCCACCTGACTGTCAACCAGTGCAATTCACAGAGGACCGGGGTGATATGTTCACATCTTCTTACCCATTCAGATCCCTCAGACTCTCCTTGTAATGCTTTTGATGCAGCCCCTGCACCATTTTAGTTGCCCTCCTCTGGACAGCCTCCACCCTGTCTATGTCCTTTCTGAGGTGTGGTCTCCAGAACTGAACATGATACTCAAGGTGAGGTCTCACCAGTGAGCGACACAGTGGTAGCACAATCTCCTCCCACTGGGGATTCCTCTCCTAATGCATTCCACCATTGCACAGGCCCTGCCCACTGCTTTGTGACACTGTCCTGGCCTATACACTGCTTTGTGACACTGTCCTGGCATACACACTGCTTTGTCACACTGTCCTGCCACTTCAATGTAATTACATATAATAACCCTACGGTCCCTTTCCTGCTTAGTGACTGACAGTAATCCCCCCCCCACATCCTCTAATCAGTTCCAGGGTTCCTATGCCCTAGGTGCATAATTTAACCCTATGTGGCGATGATCCCCAGCTGCCTTGTTTTTGACCACTCCTCAAGTTTCCCAGTATCCCTGTGGTTTCTTTCCACCCCTCTCCTGTTTGTCCACCCGATTTCAGATTTTGGTATCATCTGCAGAAAGGCATACCGTTCCTTGCAGTTCATCTGCAGTGTCACTTATGAAGACATTGAAGAGGACAAGTCTTAGTACTGACTTCTGCTGCACCCCCCCTTGTCACTCTCCCATCATTAGAGTGAGTGCCATTAACCACCACCCTCTGTCGTCCGTTAACCAGTTTCTAACCCAATTCACCACTTTGGATTCCACACCTAGGCTGCTAAATTTCTTTATCAGTCTCCCGTGTGGCGCATTGTCAGGCACCTTGCTAAAGTCCAGATAGGCCACGTCTACTGCCCTCCCTTATCTGTCTCCCTGATCATCCAGTCAAAGAAACCAGACAGGTTTGTCTGGGTGCATAGGAAGGGGGATTTCCAGCAGGAGATGGGAGGTGGTATTGCCACTGTATCGCTCATCACTGAGATCCCACCTAGAGTACTGTGTACAGTTCTGGAGGCCACACCTCCACAAGGACACTGACATGGTGGAAGCGATCCAGAGGAGGGCTACCAAAATGGTGCAAGGGTTGCACAAGAAACCATACAAGGAGAGGCTGTGGGAACTTTAAGAACCTCGTGGGGGTGAATAAGGTGCAGGAGGGGAGTCTCTTTCAGAGGAGGAGGAGGAGAAGCACCAGAACACTGGAGCATGCAATGAAGCTTGGGGGTTAACAGAGATGTGAGGAAATACTTCTTCACAGAGAGGGTGGTGGATGCCTGGAACAGCCTACCAGAGGAGGTGGTGGGGGCAAAGATAGCGGGGGGCTTCAGGCGTGTGTGGGATAGGCACATAGGCATAATAAGTAGAAGGAAGCGATGAGGAAGGGACACCTGAGACTGAATAGGTTCCAGGGAGTAGAAATAGGCAGTGAAACAGGCCGGACTAGATGGGACTACCGGTCCTTTTCTGTTGACAAATTCTGTGTTCCTCTGTCTGGCATGACTACACACACCCACACCCACCCACCGTGAATCCATGCTGCCTTTGGTCTTGCAGCCCACATTATTCAAGATACTGTTCTATACTGTAGGGACTGTGCCCAACACCGTACAGAGCAGGAGGTGGGCAGAGCCACATGATACAACTGGGGAAGAAAAGGGCTGTGTTCCCTGAGCCTTCTAAAATGACAGCTGCTATCACTGGCCTGGTGATATGGAGGGCTGAGGTGCTAAATGACTCTGCTGCCACCACACTGGTAAACCGGGTTCAGGAATGGGCACAGGTCACTCGGGCAGGCCAGGGAAGGGAGGATTTAGCAACTCTATGACTGCTTTTCTCCCTTGGGGAGGTGGGGTTAATATGGTTCATTGCTTGTCTGTTACCTGGTGGTGTCCAGCGCAGGGCCTCCCACTGTGGCAGAGGACATGAGGACACAGACAGAAGATAAGTCCTGGAAAAAACAGGTGACGGAGCGGGAGCAGGGGTGTCTGTCAGAAGGGGAGCAGCCGGAGCACAGAAGGCAGACAAAATGTATATGGACAAAGTAAATCAATGTCTAGAATGGCAGTTGTGGACACTTTTGGGTCCTGCTCAGTATAGATCTCCACTGGGCACAATGGTCCGGAGAGAAGTAGACTGGTGGAAGGGTTGCCAGCAGGCAGACCAGGGTGAGGTGCAGGTGGTGATTTTGAGGCCAAAATATTTATATTAAAAAAACATATACTGTTGTATTTACTGAAAATGGTTGCTTTACACAAAAGAGAAAGCTTTTCTTCTTTTTGTAATTACAGATGGATCAAATCAAGGCAGCTGTGAAGCGTGATGGGAAAGTGCAGGCGAGAGAGTGGGGCAGAGAACCAGACAGAAGTAAGCAATTTCTGCAGAAAAAGCAAGCCCTCCAGTCTCAGGGTAGGTTCTGTAAAGTTTCTCCCTCCCCTTTGTTACATTTTACACAAAGGCAGAATAGCGATTGCACTAAACAGTGATCCCAACATTATGGAACTGTGTACCGAATCTCGATTTATTGTGTAAGCAGCCATCAGAATCAAACGCTCACTTCCTGAATCTAAACAGTGTTGAAGTTACAGGGAGGCTTGCCAGGGCTCGGCCCTCCCAGCTCTTAAGTGGGTCCCGTTAGCTCAGGCATCACTGGTATTGATTTATCATGGGAAGGGGGCTCAGTTTAAAGTTAGGACCCTCATAGGCCCACCTGGCTCTCAAAGCTCATAAAGTGTCATTTTAATTTCCATCACAGAGTCAAAACACTTACAGTGGGGGAGACCCTGCCAGAGAGTCCCTCCTCCAAACTGTTAAGGGTTGGGAGAGACAGTGGACTTAAAAGCTGCTCTATTCTCACATTTCAAGGGCAAGACTTATAAACAGAACACATCCTAGTTTGAAAGTCCAAGAAATGCTCTTTTTTTTTTTTTTTAAATAATTTATTTCCTTATTGTGCCTTACTATCTGTACACTGGCTCCTAGCTCCCATCCTGGGACTACGGTTACCCGGTTCCACTCTTCTGTCTAGACAAGGTGCCCATTTTCCAGCAGAAGTCCTATGCTCAATGGCATACTCCTGGACCTCAATGGATTTGTGTCACCAATGCCTCTGGTAGGGCAGACCAGTCAGCATGCCCAGTGGACGTGGGTGGGTGGAACAGCCACACATCATTACACTGTCAAAAGGGTATTCCCGCCCCTTGGAGCTAGTGCACATGCACATGGTGACCTGGCGGGGGGGGGGGCGCTCCTCAGAGTGCTTGGTGTTTCACAATGATAAGGGCACCACTGCTGTACCACCACCAGATGGCACTGTATTGTGGTGGGCAAGCACCCGCCCACCCCACAAGAGGTTTGCAGTCCACTGTTCCTGATGCCCCAGGTAAGAAAACCTCTTTTAAATGAGGTAGTAGACTTACCTGTAGCTGGCAGCAGTGCAGAGATATTGATAATTACTGTGCGTTTGAGTCATATTGTTACCACACTGCCACTGATATTACAACCTTGGGGGTGGCACAGATGGTGAAGCTCTGTCTAACCACTGCCTTAATGAATCAGAAGCAGGGCTGTCGATTTTATTTATTTATTTATTTTTTATGACTCTCCTGAACTGCTGCTGTAAGGCCTACGCCAAAGATTTTTTATGGAGGAAGATGTGCAGATTTTTCTATTAGGAGGGACGTGAAAAAGTATTATTTTTATAGAAAAGGTGGTAAAACCGTGGAACAGTTTACTAGCTGAGGTGGTGGGTGCTATAGCCGTTAATGGCTTTAAGCTTGGCTGGGACAGAGTGAAGGGTTAGTGGTCACTCAGGATGACAGAAACTGGGAGAGGGTTGGGGGTAGATGGGGAGGGCTAGGACCCTGGATGGACAGCAGGCCCCAAGGTTAGATAGAGTACCCTGGGCAGACTGAATGGATCATTGATCTTTTTCTGCCATCATTGTCTATGTTTCTGTGATTCCAAGAAGATCTCAGGGCAACAGTGGTTGGTTCCAAACAGCAGCTGCACAATAGCAAAAGAATTTTGGCCCATTTTGATTCAATTTAAAAATTATTTTTAGTAATTCTTTAGAGGAAGAATAAGAATTGAAATGGCTTCTGTTACTTTTCTATGGATTCAATAGACAGTTGGGTACCTTTCTGTCAAAAGCCTACGTTCAACACAGCTAGGGTGTATTTAATGTTAAATCCGAAGGCAGCCAGTGTACTTGCGAGAAAACTATATAATTGTGTGTCCTGTAATTTCTCATAAGGACAAATATCCCAACCTTGAAGTACCATTTATCTTCCTTTTTCAGATATTGGCAGTTTTGCTTTATTTATTTATTTATTTATTTTTGCCCATTACCCCGCACCTCTCCCCGATCAGGCAGAGGCTTCCTCAGCCCTCACCCCATTCACCACCCCTCAGCCCGTGGCTTACCCACGCCTCGAGCGGGTTGCTGCGGGTGCCCTCCCGATGTTGGTCATAGTTCGGCTGGCTCCTCCAGGACAAGGCCACGGGAGCGGGATGTCCCTGGCGAACCTTGGTTACAGGAGTGGCAGTGGAGGTGAGAGTGTCACTCTTGGGGACAGATTTTTGTGGATGCTTGTGTTCCCTGGAGGCAGGACATGCAATGACGTCAATGGACTTGCCCCGACATCTGTCCCGCCTCCCATTTAACGTGTGGCCTTGGTTCTTTTGCAGCTCCCTGTCCTTTGCCAGGGTCCTGCTGATGGACTGAATGCTCACCCCCTCCCGGAGAAGGAGCATCACCATCCGGCACTCAGTCCTTCTGTGCCCAGGCTGGCCCTCTGACTCCTGGGTCCGTTCCCAAACCCGGGTTGTCGGCGTCGCGAGCGGATGCCATGCCGCTGTGCTGACGGGCCAGCTCTGGCAATTTTGCTTTATATTATAGATTGAAGGAGTGCTCCTGGCCAGTCTGAGCACTCCTTTCCTCTATGTGTGAGACACTTGTATTCTGTGCAGAGTGTCTCATGCACAGCTGGCCTGGAAATGGGCATGTTCAAGGCAGATTTTTTTAACATTTGAATATATTATAGATCAGTCTCGATCCATAATATATTAATACTGTCATCGAGACCACTCTTACGGTTGTAAAAGTGGTCTCACTGACATCCTTAGGGTATCAGAGCCGCTAACGTTTGGTTTGTGGTTCTCGTACCCTAACAGTGCAAGTGAGACCACTCTTACAACTGTAAGAGTGGTCTTGGCAGCAGTACTGACATACAGAATCATAATTTTATTTTAATTTCCCCCCAAACTGAATGCAAAGCAGCACATCTTGCAGCAAAAATGTGACACAAAGTAGGGGTTTGTCACAAATTTAGTACCAGAGTAGATACCCTAATGACTCAGTTTGATAGCGAGTCGCTGGCGCCCAGCGACCCAGGTTCAGAAGCAGGCAGGGTGTCCTGGGGGAAGGGGCTGAGGTGGCACTGCCACATAGCAGCGCTTCTTGTTGGGGAGAGTGGGTGCCAGGTTTGCCCCATTTGTACTCATGTCACTAGGTTGAGGACAGAGGTTGTTGGACTCCAAGCTGAACTGGTAAGGGTGCAGAGAACCTTCTGCCATACCCAGGGGTCACTAAGTCTTAGGAGGCAGTATGGCGCAGTGGTTTACGGCTATGAGCTGCAAATCTGGAGACCTGGGTTTGAATCCCACAGCCCCCACTTGCATACTGTGTGACCCTGAGCAAGTCACTTAACTTCCTCATGCTCCCAGGTTGCACCTGCAAACAAGCTTTCAGCTTAGTGTGTCTCACCTGGTAAAATAATTGGTAAAAAATAATTGGTAAAATGTCTGACGCTGCCCCAGAGGATGCCTAGGCAGATGCAGAGTGGATGGAGCATGGTGGACTGCGAGAGTGGAGGTGGCCAGGGTGCACACTCTCAGCCTGTACCACAATTACATATTTCACCATACTGGTGGGGAGGCACCAAGCAGCAGGGAAGGGAGGAAATGGTGGTCCCAGAAGAGGAGGCCAAAAGGAGGGAGGAAAATGCCCCCCCCAAGATGAGGAGGAAGCAGCTGCTGGTGGGGGACTAAGTTATTATGGGGATAGACTTGGAAGTGGGGGGGGGAGATAGGGAGAGGAAGGCGAGGAAGGTGAAGTGCCTGAGAGGTACTTCGGCTTGGAGGAATGAAGAGTGGATCCAGAGGATTGCTAGGACAGCAGGAGATGGGAGGGAGCTATGTGTCGTTATCCAGCTAGGGACAAATGACCTGGCAAGGAACAGGGTTAAGGTAGTGCAGGAACATTTCGGGGAACTTGAAGGGGCATCAGACAGATGGCATGCATGGTGCCATTTGCTGAACTGTTACCTGAATATGACTGGGGATGGGATAGGACACTCCCCACCAGGGCCTTTAACAACTGGCTAAAGGCATGGTGCATGGAGGAGGGCTTTGGCTACACGTGGTACTGGGGGGCCAACCTGGCAAGGTATGGACCTGTTTGGGAGAGCCAGCCTGACCACAGTCCTTAGTGGGAGGTTTAAATGCTACTTGGATGAGCATTTAAAGTAGCCGGGGGGAGAGGATGTAAAGCCTAGGGAGGCAACAACTGCCCCCCGCCCCAAGATGATGAGGCAGTAGAGGGGGGAGAGCCCAAGGGGAGTAAGCTCCCCCAGGAGAGGGGTGCAAGAAGACAGGGGTGGGATGAGGCAGAGGACAATGGGGGTATCATTCAGGAAAGAAAGAAGCAAAGTAGACAGGAAATGGAGAAGGTAACAAGGGAAGAGGGTCCATGGGGAGCTTCGGGGAACAGCACAGGCAGGAGGGGAGGAAGCAAGGGAGCAGGCAGGGAGGGAATAAGGTATGGAGAGCTATGTTTGCTGATGCATGGAGTCTGGTAAATAAAATTCTAGATCAGGAGGCCGTCATGGCACAGGTCAGCCTGGTTTTAATGACCATAAAGGTGTCATGGTGTACATTGACAGCCATGACTGGGACATGGTCATATTGGGCTACTGTCTGTTCAGAAGAGACATGAAAGGGAGGAGGGGTTCTATATGTGAGGGATGGAGTCGAGGCCATGGAAGTACAAGGGCACCCAGAGGAAAAAGAAGGGCTGGAGATGCTGTGGGCGATCCTGGTACTATGGCCGCTATCAGAACAGGGGTGGTATACGGACATGCAGCAAAGGGAGAGGAGTTGAAAAAGGCACTGGGGGAAGCAGTCACAATGAGGATGGCAGGTAAGCAGGAGATGATGCTAGCTGCGGAATTCAGCCTGTTACACATGGACTGGAAGCTTTCAACTACAGCTTCAGCAAGGAGCAGGACCATGAATGATTCCCTACAAAAAGTTTCAAATTATTCACCAGGGTGGGGCAGTGCTGGACCTGCTTTACCAATAAGGATGGCATTACAGACGTCACAGTGGGCAGTCCTCTGAGGGTCCAGGACTTCAGGAGTTTGAAGAAATGGGAGACTGCCTCGCAGTAGGGATTGGCAGAGAGGAGTGGAGGCACAGTGAGGAAAAATAAGGGAGGTCATAATTAAGGCAACCAACCTCTGCGTGAAGGAAGTGAGTAAAAGCAAAAGGAAAGGGAGACCAATGTGGTTCTTTGGGGAAGTGGCCAAAGTGGTGAGGGATTAAAGGGTGGCATTCAGGAGGTATAAGGAAATGCAGAGGAAGGAAGACACTGGGGTATACAGAAGTAAAACTTAGGGAAGTAGGAAAGCCACTGAGGGGAGCAAAGGTGCAAACAGAGGAAAGGCTAGCCAAAGGGGTAGCTAAAGAGGATAAAACTTTCTTCAGGTACATAAGTGAGAAGAGGAAAGCAGGGGAAGGGATAATGAGGGTGAGGAGGGTGGCAGGGGATAGACTGCGCAGAAGGGGGCCAAGAAAATGCAGATATCCTGAACAGGTACTTCTACTCCGTCTTCACAGTGGAGGGGGGGGACGGGCCACCAGGGAACAACAGGAGCAAAGCAGGGGAGGTGGACACAAGTCCATTTTCAGAGGAAAGAGCCCTGAAGGGACTTGCAGCTCTGAAAGTAGACACAGTTGTGGGACTGGATGGGATACACACAAAGGTACCAAAGGAACACAGGGAGGTGCCCAGCTGATAGGCTTATTCAACAGCTCACTGGAAACAGGCATGGGTATGAGGACTGGAGGGGAGCAGCTGTGGTCCCACTCCATAAGTGCAGCAGCAGAGAGGAGGCTAGCAACTACAGGGCCTATCAGCCTCATATCTGTAGTGGGGAAATTAATGGAAACCCTGTTTAAAAGAAAGGTTCATAGAGTATCTTGAATCCAGTGGGCTAGAAGACCAAAGGCAGCATGTATTCACAGGGGGAGGTCATGCCAGACTAATGTGATTTATTTCTTTGGGTGACCAAGAAAGTAGATCAGGGGAGGACAGAGGACATGACCTATCTGGACTTTGGCAAGGCCTTCGACATTGTGCCACACAGGGGACTAATAAAGAAATTGAGCAGCCTAGGGGTGGGATCCAAAATGGTGAACTGGTTAATGGATAGGTAACAGAGGGTGGTGGTTACTGGCACTCACTCTAATGAAGAGGGAGAGACCTGAGGGGGTGCCACCAGGTTCAGTACTGGGGGTGGTACTCTCCATTGTCTTTATAAGTGACATTGCAGAAGAACTGGAAGGGAAGGTATGCCTTTTTGCAGATGACTCCAAAATCTGTAATAGGGTGGGCATCGGGAGGGGGTGGAGAGAATCGTAGGGACCTTGGGAATCTTGAGGATTGGTCAAGAACATGGTAGTTGGGATTCAATGCCAAAAAATGCCAAATATTGCATGTAAGGCATAGGAACCCAGGAGCTGAGTATAGGATTGGGGAGGTACAGATAATCACAAAGCAAGAAAGGGACCTTGGGGTTATCCTGTCTGGTGACCTCAAAGTGGCAGGGCCAGTGGGATGCATAGGAAGATGCATCTCCAGCAGGAGGAGGGAGGTGGTGTTGCCACTGTATCACTTGCTTGTGAGACCCAACCTGGAATATTGTGTCCAGTTCTGGAGTCCACACCTTAGAAAGGGCATAGGGTGGAGGCAGTCCAGAGGAGAGCAACTAAAATAATGTGGCGGTTACACCAAAAGCCCTACAGGAACAGACGGAGGGATCTGATCACGTACACCCTGGAAGAGAGGAGAGCCTGAGGGGACATGATAGAGACCTACAAGTACCTCACAGGGCTAAACAGGGTGCAGGAGGGGAGTCTCTTTCAAATGAGGAAGAGCACCAGGACCAGAGGGCACGTGATGAAGCTGGAGGGGGGAGTTAAATAGGGATGTGAAAACGTATTACTTCACTGAAAGAGTGGTGGATGCCTGGAACAGACTGCCAATGGAAGTGTTGGAGACAAAAACAGTTGTGGGGCTTCAAGTATGTGTGGGACAGACATAGGGGAATAGTAGTCAGTAGGCAGGGAGGAGGGTGAGTGGCCATAGACCAGTTGGAGTTTGCCGAGATAGACTGGCAAGGACTACCTGGGTAGACTGGGTGGACCAAGCACTTCTTTTCTGCCTACAGAATTCTGTGTTTCTATACCGCTGCAGCTGTGGCCTCCTCTGTGGGGGTAAATGCGAGGTCTGAGGGCACTGCCTGGTGTGTGTTAGGGATGGGTAGGACAAGAAAACAGAATGAAAACCCTCTGCACCATTAGTCTGAATGACTGGCACTGGCACTCTCTTTGAGCCCTGCCTTGACAGTGGAAGGAGCAGTGGATGGGGCTGGGAGAGGGATGAGACCTGATAGGAAACAGCAGATCGCTGGCTTGGGAGAAAAGCTGGATGAAATTTTTTTTTTAAATCAGCACTAAGAAGCCAGCGCAGCGGTTGGATTTCCGTCTTCGACGCTAGCGACCTGGGTTCGGGAATGAACCCAGATCACTGGAGGGCCGGCTGGGGAGAGAAGACTTGAGCATCCCACGACTGCTCATATTCTCCAGGGGGAGGGCAGGGAGCATGGCCGCAGTTTGTATGACCCCAGGCAGAGGCTTGGGGAACAACAAGCTCCGCAAGCACATGATGCGTGTGGTGGACGTCGGCGCATAGCGCCTAAACGTCTGGTCATATACCACATGCAGGGGAGAAAATGGTGGAAAAAGGAGCACTGAGCGCCGAGGGAAGGGAGCGCCAGCCTTGATTGCTCCCACCTACCTGGCCTCAATAGGGGAACCGGCGAAACTAGAAAGTTTGGGGTGGACAGCCCCACCTCGTACCCACCTGGGGGTTAAACCACGGCTCCATGGGGGATCCTCTGAGGTTGCAAGTAGGTGGAGAAGTGGGGTGTGCCTAGGCATCTCCCGATTGAGTGGGGCTCCAGGGCTGGGAGTATAAAGAAAGATTAAAAGATAATAAATAAATAATAGGCACTAAGCATGGTTGCAAATGTGGGCAAACTGGTGTTTTTTTTAATATGAAAAATTCACTTAAAGTGGTGCTTAAAAATGGCAAATTCCATATTCAGGTGCGCGCCACTGAGATACATCATGTTTCTTCCTCATCTCGGCACACTCCACAGATAAGGTGGAGAGCCTTAAAGCTGGCCTGACTTACAGGTGAAAGTGCACGTTGGGGTCCACATGCATCTCTTTTCTGATGCAAGTGGACGCAAAGCAGAGACACTGTTGCAAAGGCAACATTTGTTATTAAAAATCATCCAGGGCAATCTTGACACATCTGGGATGAAGCAGACACAACTCAAAATCAGGGATTTGTGTCTACGTCACCCCCTTCGAAAATCCCCCTCCGCCACTCTTCAGTTGCATGTGCATCTTGTAGTCCAGTGATGCATCAGAATTAGAGTATGCAAGTTATATTTCTTTTCTGTTAGTCACTGAGATCCTAAACCAAATAGTGATGAACTTTTCTTATTATTATTCTAGCCACTGAACCTGCCGAATCAGAAATTATTGCATTCCAGCTGAGCAACACGGGCGAGAGACTGTTAAAGTGTACAAAACGAGGGCAGATTTCAAAACGGCAGCACCGTCTTGTAGTGCATCAACAGAATCACACCGAAAAGAAGCCCTACAAATGTATGGAGTGTGGGAAGAAGTTTAGGTGGCAAAATTACCTTTGTGTCCACAAGAGGATTCACACTGGAGAGAGACCTTATCAATGCATGGATTGCGGGAAAGGATTTAGATGGCAAAATTATCTTGCAGTGCATCAGTGGATTCACAGAGGAGAGAAACATTTTAAATGTTCTGACTGTGGAAAGAGTTTCACAGACAAAGCCAATCTTAGTCGACACCGGCGAATTCATAAAGGAGAGAAACCATTTAAGTGTTCTGACTGTGGAAAGAGTTTTCTTGAACAGTCCAATCTTACAAGACATCACCGAATTCATACGGGTGAAAAGCCTTTTAAATGTACTGAGTGTGGGAGGAGCTTTAGCCAGCAAGAACACCTTTCAGCTCATCAGCGGATACACACGGGAGAGAAACCTTTTCAATGTACTGATTGTGGGAAGAGTTTTAAAACTAAGTCAGAACTTACTAGACATAAGAAGACTCACACAGGGGAGAAACATTTTCAGTGTACTGACTGTGGGGAGTGTTTTAAATGGTGCCACCTCCTCTCAGAACATCAGTGGATTCACACAGTTACCCCGAATGAAGCTTGTCTTATATGTACTGACTGTGGGGAGAGTTTCACAGCACTGGCAAACCTCACCAGGCACCAGAGATCTCATATCATAGAGAAGAACCCAAACTTTGAAAAAAGTGCCCAGCTAGGGAAACCATAAAAATGGGCCATTTGTGGGTCAAGACTGACTATCATGCATAGGAAATGCCACAGTATATATACATTGTGATTACATTTAGTGAACGAGAAGAGTTTGAGTAAACATATTAGTGACTGTGGGAAAAGCTACACACAGTGAGTAAGTTTACGTAGTGGCTGTGAAAAGAACTCTGCTTAGTGAATAAACATATAAGAAGGACCCACACACAGTGAGTAAAAGTGGTGACTGTGAGAAAGTATTATGCACACAAAGTATAGTTAATGTGGGAGAGTTATGCAAGCCATGCAGCAAGGTTGTTGATAATGCCTTGAAAGTGGGCAAGCCAGAAGTGTTTGATCTCTAGAGCCAAGTTGGAGCAGAGTCAAGGTCTGGCTTGACTCCACGAACCAATGTCTGAGCCAAGCCATGGCTGCTGCAGGCTGTTCTTTACAATACTAACAGCGTCCCTCATGAGTTGCATGAGCCAGAAGTGCACAAACTCCTCAGGCTGATGGATATGCTTTCTTTGATCATAACTGGCTGGGCTTGACCTTGGTTCGTAGTTGTTCATACAGACTGAACTGAGCCAGGTACTAGGCTTGAAGCCAGTTTGATTCTGTTTTGGCTTGCCCACCATTACCTTCTGTTTGACCCAACAGACAATTTATGACATGAGCTTTCAAAGCCTGTAGGCTTGTTTTTCTTCAAGTAGAATGAAAGCCTAAAAACAGGTAGGAGGTTTAAACTGAGGATAAGCGGACTTCCGGACAGCTTAACCTCTGTGTAAATCTTCTCTCCATACTTGCTTTCTTCTCATCTGAGAAAGCAAGCAACATAGTTTTGAAAATGTGTGTAATACTCATTGGACCAATAACATTGCTGCATTTCATTCTAACCTCTTGACACTGCAACACATTGCAGAAGAGTAATGCATGCAGGAACTGGATGGCTGAGTGGACTGGTAGTGGGTTAAGGAGCCTCTCACCTCTAGGTCACTGGTTCAAATCCAGCACAGGTCAGTAGTGGTCAAAAGCCATTATCACCTGGGGGGCTGTTCAGTGGCCTATGTGAAATGAGTTATGGTGGTCTCGGTCCAGGTCCCAGTGGGCAGGTCTCCACATCACCAACACACCTGGCACTAACTGCCGCCCTTGGCAGTCTCACATGAGAGTCCAAGGACTGAATGGGCATGGAGTCTGAACTACCCTCTCACCTACGTGGCGGTCCCTCTGTGGCAGGGGTGAGGCATATTGGTGGGGCAGTGTGGGGAAGCTTGCACAGAGATTGCCCGTGCTGTACCTGTCATGTGGATAAGTGGAGGACTTCAGGCTCCAGTGCTGTCAGTCCAGCACCTTTCACAGGCACTGAATTCACACATGGAAAAAAATATTAACCAATAAAAGAGTAATGCATGCAGAGAGTAGGAAGAGCTATACACGACATGCGATCGCAGACGGTAAGTGTAGTAATGCTGGGAAGAGCTACCGACTGATAAAATGTAGTCTACGAATTGTAGAAAGAGTTGAATACACAATGACTAAATATAGTGAACATGGGAAGTCATATGTCAGAGCTTCTGATAGCTAATTGTTTTGGGAAGTCTGGGACCCCTTTACAGGTTTTCATGGGTTCTGCACAAAATTGTAGGCATCCAATGTTCAGAATATTCCTTCCTTGCATGAAAGTGATGCCTAGTAAAGTAAGTTTAACAGTTGGATTGAAAAGAATGGTACGTCATTAGGGTAAACTTGAAATGGCAATTATATGTAAATAAATTGTAAGAGACAGTACACAATGGGTGAAATCTCCAGTCTTCTCTACTGCAAAGTAAAAACTCAAGACCACTGGAAGCTCACTGCAGGAGAATAACAAACGATAGGGCAGGCTGGAAACTTTGCAACAGTGCCCAAGTGCTGCAACACTTCGATCAAACAAGAGCTTTGTCAGGCTACGCCCCACTCTTCAGAAGTCACAAGCAAGATGCAGAGGTAGTGGGACTCTTATTACAGGGTCAGAATGAGCTCAGTGTATGTATGCAGTATTTCACAGAACATCAGTGTATTCATATCAGGCAGAAGAAACTGACCCATGAGTGACAAGTGAGAAGAGAACTGAGGCCGCTGGTCAACAAATTGGACAATGGCAGCATAGGAAGACTGCACATGTTGGAAAACCTGGCATGTGCAGATTGTGGATTTCAGCATTAGAGACTGCTTTCCCATCTGGTGAGTGGATGCGTTGTATAATGATGTATAAATAGAAAGATAAAGTAATATTGTCTGAGTAATCCACCAGAAAAAAGATGAGCCAATGTAGTAACATTTGTGTACTGGAAAAACATTGGAACCCTGACCATGAAAGGACAGCAGTGTATGAAGACGTGGTAATTACCTGGGACCACCCAATGCCAACTGATAAATTCTCCATGCCAAAAAAGCAGGCACTATAATCAAAGAAAAAAGTGACCAAAACAGCCTTAACATACATATGGTAGTAACATAATGTAGTAACATAGTTATTTAAGGTCAGATGGGATTCTAGGTCCACCAAGTCAGCACCCTGTTTCGGAAGCGGGCACCAACAAGTGTGCTGTGTAAACGTGTTATGATTACGTGTAGTGACTTAAAGGTGGCCAAGCAGTGCGGAAAGACAGTAGGGAGGGCTAGTGGGATGCTGGGCTGCATAGGGAGGGATATCACCGGCAGAAAGAGAGAGGTGGTTTTGCCTCTGTATAGATTACTGGTAAGACCCCACCTAGAAAATTGTGTCCGGTTCTGGAGACCACATCTCCGGAAGGACATAATCAGAGTGGCGGTGGTCCAGAGGAGGGCAACTAAAATGGTGCAGGGTCTGCATCGAAAGCCCTATGAGGAGACTAAATGACCTAAATGTGTGCACCCTGGAAGAGAGGGGTGGGATATGCTAATGGTATAAAAGGTACAGGACAAAAGTATTTTTGAGAAAAAAAGGTGTTCAAAAATAAGGGGACAGGCTATGAAGCTGGAGGGAGGTAGATTCGGGAGAGATGTGAGGACGAATTTCTTCACAGAAAGAGTGGTAAATTTCCAGAACAGCCTACCAGCCAAGGCAGTGGGGCTGAAAACAGTGGTGGGGTTCAAGAATGAATGGGATAGGCATAAGGGAGTCTTAGTGGAAAGGAAGACGAGGAGGAAGGAGAAAGAGCTGGAGATCAAGTAACATCTGCAGTGATACTGTAGGTAGGAAAAAGTAGGCAGACTGTGCAAGCCAAGTGGTCCTTAACTGCCAACAGATTCTATGTTTCTTTATGTTTTTATAGGAATTTTCCACTCACGCTACTTCATTTGGCCAGGCTTAAAGAAGTGTTGGCTCCAATGGACTATCATGTCTTGAACATGGAGGGCAAAAGATTTATAAGTGATGCGATCCGAGACAAAGAGAAGGTTTTGGAAACACATGGACATATTGCCAGTGGTGTTCGGAGCAACATGACTAATTGACACAAAATCCTGGCACATCTGAATGTGCCACCAATAATGGTGACAGCATTTGTACTACAGAGGTAAGCCACTCAAGGAATGTTGCAGATCCGCACCTCTGTCACTGATCAGAGAAATAAGACAATACTGGTTGTGAAAATGCTTCAGCTCGACACAGGTTTATTCTTGCCATGGTGTTCTAAACTTCCCAGACTTTGACGACATTACCGTGACAGCATGCTAAACCAGAAACACGGTGAATATGACCAAGAAGATGTTCCTTAAGTTTTGCATTTTAAGCACTGCTATAAAAAAGTATCTCAGAAATGCTGCAGTCTCATTGGCAGTCTGCACTGTGAGACACCACTCCATTAAGCAAGCATTAAGGCATGGCCAGGGGTTGGGTTACTGCCCATTAAGCTAACCATAGGGGAATCATAAGATATGAGGCAAAGCCAAATACCTTATGACCCTAGGGTTAGATTAACCAAGTTAGCCCAACACCTGGAGTACCTTAATGTGATTATTAAACTAAACAGTTTTACATTTGTAAAATTTATGTTTTCACAACAAAAATTCTAATGGTTCTGTTGTATGTGAGTGCTTCCAGTCATGAAAGACCCATTCCGATGTTTTTAAAATATAGCTAGATAAAGTGTGGGAATTGCCATTTCTCGGCTACCGTATCAGTTCTATTGTATTGCCTCTCTTATCTGATGGTTTTACAGAAAACCCTTCAGACGTTCTGGCCCGGTGGCACTGAGGGTTGAGGTGCTGAATGCCACACCTCACACCTTGCCAGCTTCCTGGGTTCAGATACGGACTCGCGTTACTGGTGGTCAGATGGGAAGGAAGAGGACAGAGTGCCCAAAGGACTGGTCTCTTCTCCCAGGGAGAGACGCTTTCAGTGCCTGGCATTCACCTGGCTGTCCTAGTATTGGCTGGGGGTGAGGCAGTCTGGGACTGTTGGCATGTGGGGATGGAAGAATGACTGCTGCCAACATTTCATGCATGGAAGCATGCATGGGGACATATGGGTGGCATTGCACGCCACCCGTCAGGAAGACAAACAGAAAATGGTATCCAGATCTGCTGCAGACCCCAGCCGGCCAGTAACCCTGCCCTCTGACGAGCACCCAGGCCGTGCTGCAACATCGCAAAGGTAAGTCCTAGAGCAAAGCAGAGCTGCAGTGGCCAACACCTGGAGGATGGCTTGGGGCCACAGGAGAAGCATCACTAACTGAAAAATAAAAGAACTTAGACTTTCTTGACCAGCTGACATAACCTTGGGTGAGTTCTGATGTCATTTGAGCAAGAGCAGGGATTTTTTTCCCCCACTTGAAGTCAGAAACATCTGTGGCTTGAAACTTCAGAAGTCATTCCAGTTTTCTGGAAGTCATAATACTTCCTAGGTCCAAGTTGTGGCACTCAAAGATGTCAAGGGATAACAATTTGGAATACTGCTGGTAAAACAATCTTTTGTTCAGAAAATCAGCTATTTTGACTTCCATACCACCAAAATCAGAAATCAGCTAATTGTCATTTTTCACATTTGGAAGTCATATACTTCCTTTCCCTTAATGGTGGAAGTTTTTATCCAATTTTGGGAAATGTAATACTGTACTAATATATTTAAGTGAATCCATAAGCAATAATGGCATCATTTTCCTTAAAGCAGCAGAACAACAAAAAATGTTTTCTGCTACAGTTAGTGAAATATTAGCATACCTGTTAAATCTACTTTTCTAGGTACCTCCTATGCTACGTACCCTAAGTTTTTTTTTTTCTTCATCTGAACCCTTACCTGGTTTATAGTGGTATTTCTAAACCAAATGTGGTAGCAATCTTCTTTTTTCCTTGAGAAAAAACTGAAGTGAAACATTTATAAAATACTCACATTTCTGGTTCAGTTGTACAATTTTACCACCAAATAAAACTGGAAGATACCTGAAAACTTACATGGTGAAAATATTTTAAGATCCAGTTGTTTGCCCAATTTTATTGCATTGCTGCTTTAAAGAGCATCTTTCCTGCTCTTTTTAAAACTGCCCCCCCCCAGAACCTGAAAGGACCCTTACCTGCCCCCAATTCAGATGGTGCCAGAAACATCATTTTGATATGCCCCTGTTTTAGAAGGGAAGGGATCATATTTTGGCTCTGTGCAGCCGAGATGCTGATTACTTTCTGATACAGAGAGCTGTCTCCGCTCTAGCACGTTTCGTGATGTCATTAGATGGAGGTGTGCTCCATAGACATTAATGGGACTGTTTTTTTAACTCCGTTTTCCATGTTTTAGATGTTCATTCAGAACAAACCAGGGACGCCACCTAACTAACAAGGTGGTTTTCCTGGTGTCCTGCTCAACATTCCCTGCTCACAAAACTGGTTCATGCAGCCGCCCGCCGGCACAGAGGCAGTGTGTCCATCTGCGATGCCGGTGACCCAGGTTCGGGAATGGACTTGGGATGTCAGAGGGCCAGTCGGGGGAGAAGGTTTGAGCATCCAAGGGACTGCTGTCCTCTGAGGGAGGGGGTAGAGTGTCCGTCACACTTCGGACCTCTGGCGGAGGCTGGGGGCTTCTTCATGTCAGCGCCGATACTTGTGGCGGGGCAGATGCAGGACGTCATTGCATGTCCCCCTGGAACTTACAGTGAAAAAAAAATACCCTGTGGCCACGGCATATGATGCCTCACTTCACCAGCTCCCTTTGCCTTCCATGACCCTCCCGTGGCTGACCTATTCCATCACCACCAACCCAGCTTGGCCTCCCGCCCAGCCGTGGGGGGCAATCCAGGGAGGCAAGGCCAGTGGATGCTCCAGCCGGTATCCTTCTCCCATCTCCATGTGGGTTGCACTGAGGAGGTGGCCCCACCCTGGGGGGCAAGCTAGGGGGTATCGATCCCACAAAGAGGTAAGTCCTGGAGAGGAGAGGAGAGGGAAGGGGAGGGTGCTGAGCAGTACTGGCAGGCATGCAGGGGTATAAAAATCATACTAAATAAAATAAAAAAAAAAAACTGGTTCATGCAATTGTCCAGGGAGGTGTGTGGGTGATGATGTGCGAAATGGCGTCCACCATATGTTTACAGTCACTTCACTACCAGTCTCTCATTGATTGTAAAGCAGTTTGGGATACACTTTGTATGAAAAGAGCAATATAAACACTAATTCTTCTTCTCCTGCCTCTTACTTGCACACGACTGGGTGGATAACATTTGCGAAACAAAGAGACCGCTGTGGGGCCCTGCATTTAAAAGGGTGCACTGTTTGTATCTAAATTATCACATGTGCTTAATATAAACTGTTCCAGTACAGTAAGAGTGTTTTCTGGAAGCTTCTGGACTGAAGGTGTTATCATTTTAAGCCCGTGATACTTTCATTATACTGGAACTGGTACATTTCTATGCGTAAACTGCAATCTTTCTTTTGTTCACCACTGTGGCTAAAACATCTAAAAATGTTAGCCACACACAAATTCTCCAAAGGGTACACAAAGTCCTAAGACAGAAACGTCATGCAGGCCAGACACCCCGTTCAGCATGCATGGCCTGTATGAATATCGAGCTGTGTTAGCACTGTGTAATATGTGTATATGTGAGGAACTGCCGCCGCCCCCTGCTGGAAACAAACACCAAGGAGCAACATATGATAGCACATCCCAAATTACCCCCACTACATTTAATCGGGGATTGGGCAGGGAGGGATTACGACTGGACTACCAGGGCAATATTACATATAAACAAGGCAAAAAGGCCGCCCCACCAGCTAGGTGTACTATAGAGAAAATGCATAACTAAGCCAATAGAAAAATGAAGCTGCACCAACTGATAACACTAACCAGAAAGAGAAATGAATGCAATATGCAATATATTTTATTCCATACAAGTGCAAAATGTGTAAATAAACCAGCTCATACCAGGTAAAACAAAGACTCCACACAGGAACAACACAGTGAGACCCACAGACCCCCTACCAGTTTCACATCAAAACATCAGCAGGGAGTGTATTACATTTAGTCACGCGGCAGGTGGTAACTCTGGGCTACCGGGGCTATATTACATTTAATCAAATGGTAGGGATACCTCTGGACTACCAGAGCTATATTACATTTAATCAATGGGAGGGGGTACCTCTGGACTACCAGGGCTATATTACATTTAAGAAGATGGGAGGGGTACCTCTGGACTACCAGAGCTGCATTACGTTTAATCAATGGGAGGGGGTACCTCATAACTACCAGGGCTATATTAAGTTTAATCGAATGGCAGGGGTGCCTCTGGACTACCAGGGCTGTATTACATTTAAATGGATGGGAGGGGGTACCTTTGGATTACCAGGGCTGTATTACATTTAATTAGGTGGGAGGGGGTATCTTTGGACTACCAGGGCTGTATTATGTTTTATTGGGGATTGTGCAGAGGGGCTACCACTGGACTACCAGAAATGGAATACCTTTAATCAGGGATTGAACAAGATGGGGTGCCACTAGACTACCGGTGCTTTAATATACTTATTCGGGGATCAGGTGGGACTAGTTACCACTAGACTACCAGGACTATAATACATTTTTTCAAGATCGGGCAGGATTTTAAGTGTCCATTAACTATACTGTAGTTAGTGTAACTACACTGTAACTGCATTGCTGTTGCAATGTAGTTGCATGCAACAAACATGTAACTACAGTGTAATTATTTATTGTATTTGATTCTCGGATTACAGCTACCTTTGAGCCATAGGCTCTTTTACAAAGGCTCCACGTCAGGAGTACACAATACAACATCATGAGCTTTTACATAGGTAGACGTAGAAATATGCAATAACATAGTCAATGGAAGGTTACAGTGACAAATAAATTACAAGTGGTTCCTGGCCTGACAGGCAACAATGTCAAAGGCAAGAACACAACACTGGAATTCGTGTATACGATATAAAAGCTGCCAGCACTGACTTTGTTGATAGAGAATGAGAGGTGGGGGAAGGGGCCTTAATGAGGGAGAACGAGAGGCAGGCAGGAGCAAGATAAGGATAGAAGAGAGGGGGGGAAGTGGGGCATGGGAGGTATAGGAAAAGGGGTGGGGGGTGGGAAATGGACCACCAGGGGGAAGGGGAGGCCGCTGCCAAGGGATTAGAGGAGCAGAATAGTAGGTGCGAATGTTGAAAGGCAGCCATTTAAGCTTAGTGGCACGGGGCTTGAGATTGCATAGGGAACCCCCAGTCCCCAGTGAAGCCAAAACCTTGAGCTCCGCATCAGTTTTTCAAACATTCATTGAATCCCATGGTGTGGAGTGCCCTAGCATCACCCATGCCATAGAAAAGCAGCACCTCCGAGAAGGTTACTGTACATGCTACTTGTCTAAGGCCCCTCCCCAACTCCGCAAACTCTTCTTGCACTGCTCTGATCTCATTCCCAGCCAGGTCATTTGTCCCTAGGTGGACAATGACATCCAGCTCCCTCTCCCTTGCAGCTGCTCCGGCGATCCTAAGGATTCTCTCCCTGTCCCTCCAAGCCATGGTGCTGGGCAGGCACCTTACCTCCCTCTCTCCTCCCCTCCCTCTCCCAGTTCTATCCCCCTAATGATTGTGTCCCCCACTAGGAGTTTCCTCCCTAGGGTCCCATGCCACCCTCCTGTGGGTCTCCTTTGTGGAGGTTCCCAACAATTGTATCTGCTAAGTGTGGTGAGGTGTAGCCTCAGATTACTCTTAAAGGGGCCCAACTTGGGCACTGGATGGACTGCATCAGGGAGGTCATATAGCCAGGAGGGCACATGGTTTGCAAAAGAGCATTGTGTCTGCAACGTATGACAGAAGGGGACTTGAAGAGTTTGTTTTGTCATACCTCGGGTTAGGTGTGGGTTGACCTCTAGTTTAAAGAAATTCTGTATAGTCAGTCCCCCCAACACACACACACACACACACACACACACACACACATACACACACACACAGTGTAATGTTCTCCTGGTACACACAGCGTATTTACACTTTGTGCCAGGAAAGAGTGATGCTGTGGGTGCCGATCGGTTACTATAGTGTGCAGTGCTGTTTCAGAGCACACGTGCACCTAATGCAGAGCGGGACTACGCCATCACTGAAGAGGATCACAGCGACAACTTCTTTCTGTCCCATCCCTGCATTCTTTTGTGTGTCACCACCCCTGGTGTTCTCTTGTCAGTTTGCAGCACCCCCCCCCCCCCACAACACATACTGGGAGAAGATGCCAGGAAAGAGTGATGCCGTGGATGCTAATCCCTTACTGCAATGTGTAGTGCTGTTTAAAAGCACATGCACGTAATGCAGAGCAGGACTGTATCATCACTAAAGTGGATCACTAACTGCATCTTTCTCTTTTGCTACAGTCAGATTATTCTTTCAGCAGTACTGTTCCTCAGCAAAAAATCACTAGCTGCCCTGTTGCTTTTCAGGAGAAACATAGATTTTGATGGCAGATAAGGACTGCTTGGCCCACCCAGTCTGCCCATTTCCTACCTATTGAATAAGCTGCAGATCCTAGTTAACCAACAGCCTACTTCCTCCTACCCCCCATTAGAATTGCTTTATGTCTGTCCCATGCATTCTTGAATTCCCCCACTGTTTTTGACCCCACGACCTCCTCAGAAAGGCCATTCCATGCATCCACCACCCTCTCTGTGAAAAAATACTTCCTCATGTTGCCCCTGAGCTGTCCCCCCTCTATCTTGAAATTGTGCCCCCTTTTTCTTGTGCATTTCTTTTTCTGAAGGATGCTACCCTCTTGGACTTTGTTGATTCCCTTGAGGTACTTAAATGTTTCTATCATGTCCCCCTTCTCCCTCCTTTCCTCGAGGGTATACATATTAAGTTCCTTTACTCTCTCTTCATATGGCTTCTGGTGCAGACCCTGCACCATTTTAGATGCCCTCCTCTGGACTGCCTCCATCCTGTCTATGTCTTTGCGGAGATGGGGTCTCCAGAACTGCATGCAGTATTCCAGATGGGGTCTCACCAACTGTCTGTACAGAGGGATAACAACTTTCTGTTTTCTACTGGTGATGCCTCTCCCTATGCATCCCAGTATTCTCCCAGCCCTCCTTACTGCCTTCTCACATTGCTTGCCTACCTTTAGGTCATCTGATATGACTACCCCCAGGTCCCTTTCCATTTTTGTTGTTGTTAGTACCTCCCCCAATATTGTGTACTCTTCCCCAGGGTTTTTGTTTCCCAAGTGCATTACTTTGCACTTCTTTGCATTGAATCTAAGCTGCCTGCCATACTTTCGACCATTCCTCCAACCTTGCCAAATCCATTCTCATCCTTTCCACCCTCCCTTGTGTATCAACTCTGTTGCAGATCTTGGTGTCGTCTGCAAAGAGGCATGCTTTCCCTTCCGGTCCCTCTGCAATGTCATCTATAAAGACATTAAAGAGGACCAGTCCCAGTACTGAACCCTGCGGTACCCCACTAGTAATCCTACTTTCTTTGGAGTGAACTCCATTTACTGTTACCCTCTGTGTCCTGTTGTCCAGACAATGTTTTACCCAGGCTATAACCCTGGACCTCTCTCCCAGGATGGCTAACTTGTTTATTAATCTTTTGTGTGGGACTGTGTCAAATGCCTTGCTAAAGTCTAGGCAGGCCATGTCCACAGCCCCTCCCTGGTCTACTACTTTGGTCACCCAGTCAAAGAAATCAATTAGATTCATTTGACATGACCTTCCCACTGTGAATCCATGCTGCCTTGAGTCCTGTGCCTCACTGGCCTCTAGGTACTCAGCAATTCTTTCCTTCAGAAGTGATTCCATAATTTTCCCTAACACTGAGGTCAAACTAACAGGTCTGTAGTTTCCTGTCTCTGTCTTGCTCCCGCTTTTGTGAAGCTGAATCACATCTGACCTCCTCCAGTCCTCGGGTTCCACACCATCCTCCCATGGTTTGTTAAAAAGGGTAGTCAGTGGTGTCACTAGTTCTCCCCTTAGTTCTTTTAGAATTCTGGGGTGAATCTCGTCAGGCCCCATTGCTTTGTCCACCTTCAATTTTAGGAGTTCTTTCAGGACCCTTTTTTCTGTGAATGGGCTGGTATCGAGCCCCACCCCCCAGCCCAAAGTGCTTCTATTGTTTTGGTTTAGGCACCTCCCTCTCCTCTTTTTTTTGTGAATACTGAGAAGTATTCGTTCAGTATCCCTGCTTTTTCACTGTCACCCTCTGCCCACCCTTTCATCCCCTTTATTAAGCCTCATTATCCCTCCCTTGGTCTTTCTTTGCTCCCTAATGTACCTATAAAAGGTTTTATCCCCCTTCTTAACTGAGTTGGTTATCTTTTCCTCAGTTTGGGCTTTTGCTATTTTGACTGCCTTCCCTGCTTCCTTCTGCTTTAACTGGTGCAGTTCTCTTCTCCTGCTCCTTCCGTGTTTCCTTATACTTCATGAATGCTACCTTTTTCTCCTTAACCTTCCCCACCACCTCTTTTGAGAACCGCAGTGTTTTTTCCTTCATTTTGTTTTGTTGATTTGCTTCACACAAACACTTGTTGCCTCTCTGATGGCTGTTTTGATTTTTCCCCATTGTTCCTCCACCCTCCTTCTTGCCCGTTTACTAGTGCTTTTCTGAGGCATACTCCCATTTTCCCAAAGTCAGCCCTCCTACAGTTCAATACCTTCAGTTCTGTATGGCTTGACTCTATGGCTGTTTATCGTGTGTCACACTGATTGGTGGTCACTTGTTCCCAGATGGCTACCTACTTCTAAATCCAAGATCCTCTCTCCATCCTCGTTTGAGAGTACCAGGACTAAGATTGCTCCCTCCTGAGTGGATTCCAACACTAGCTGTCTGAGGTATGTCCCTTGTAGGGCATCAAGAATGACCATGCTCTTGGATGTGGCTGCAGCAAAGGTGCTCCAGTTAACATCTGGCATATTCAGGTCCCCCATCAATGATATCTCCCCTTTTTCTGCCATTCTAAAGATGCCTTCTATCCTTTCCTTGTCCGTTGCCTTCCCCTGAGATGGGGGTCTGTGTACAACTCCCATGTGGATTGTGGTGCCATTTCCTGTCTCCAGGGTGACCCACAGTCCTCCTCTCCTCCCTGTTTACCCTTTAGTTCTGTTGCTTTGATCCCTTTCCTTATGTAAAGAGCTACTCCTCCTCCCCTTTTACCCACCATGTCCCTCCTGTAGATTGTGTATCCTGGTATGTTAACATTCCAGTCATGGTTTTCTGTGTACCATGTTTCTGTGATTGCCATGAGAGACGTCCCTCTTCCATCAAGGCCACTAGTTCAGGGAGCTTGTTACCCGGACTATGCACACTGGTACACATCACCCTCAATTTTTTGATGGCCTTACCCCTTTTAGTCCCATCCCTGTCCTTACTGCCTTTTTATCCATTTACCCCAGTCCTGCTCCCTATTGACTCTTCAGCTTTGGTGTTTACCTCACTAACTACCCTGTTTTGTTGGGGGAGGCTGGGATTTCCCTGTTCCTTTTCAGTGCTTCCCCCTTGGCTAGTTTAAATGCTTACCAATGAAGCATTTAAACCTATCATCTAGGATCCTGGTTCACCTCCCGGACAGATGCAGACCATCACACCAGTATCCCTCCAGGTGGACCCCCAGTCCCCAATGAAGCTAAAACCCTGAGCTCCACATCAGTTTTTCAACCATTCATGGAATCCTATGGTGTGGAGTGCCCTAGCGTCACCCATGCCATAGACAAGCAGCACCTCCGAGAAGGTTACTGTATATGATACTTGTCTAAGGCCCCTCCCCAACTCCACAAACTCCTCTTGCACTGCTCTGATCCCATTCCCAGCCAGGTCATTTGTCCCTAGGTGGACAATGACATCCAGCTCCCTCCCCATGCAGCTGCTCCAGCAATCCTGAGGATTCTCTCTCTGTCCCTCCAAGCCATGGTGCCGAGCAGGCACCTTACCTCCCTCCCTCCCTCCCCCAGTTCCCACCCCTAACAATTGTGTCCCCCACTAGGAGTTTCCTTCCTGTGGGGTCCCATGCCACCTCCTGTGGGTCTCTTGTGGAGGTTCCCAGCATCCTTTTTATGCGCTGCCAGACTTGAGCACAATGAAGCTGGCTGCCGTTGGGGATAGCGGAGCCGATCCCATTGATGGCTTCACTTTCCATTTTTAATTTGGGTTTAAATCTCTGGAATATGAACAAGGACTGAATAGAACTGCTGGGAAGGAAAATAATACAGGGATTGGTAGGGGAGGGAAGAATTTATATTCCTTTTTAATTAGGAAGTACTGGCAAACCCCATAACAGGCATATCAAATGTGGTCAACTTAGGCATGGCCTGTGGAGTAAATTTATTTTTGTTTCCCCCGGCTCCTGGCTGGCCTCTCCTTTGGGCCACCTATGCCACTCGCTGCCACCCTGCCCTGATTGCAGCCACCGCCACCCCACATCGCAGTCCCCCAGGTAACTGAATGTAACCCCTTCACCAGATGAGTCCCCCTCCTCTGAGGGAGAAGGCACCGATGGGGACTGACCAGCACACTCTTTCTTGGCCTGGTTTCTGCCGAGGTGGTCTTTGGACAGCCCAGGGTTCTCATGGCAGCAGGAACCAGTGACCATCATCCGGTTGACCATGGAGCTCTTTTCCCGTTTTCTCCCAGGGGGTGTGGCATGCCACTAATGTCAGTGCATACACAGATGTTCACCACACCTCTTTTAGTCAGCAGGACCCACTGCATTGCCGTACCCCCGGCCTCCACCAGGAGTTGGCAAGCGCCGGGTCGCCTCCCCACCCTCCCAGCGAGAGAAGGCAAGCAGTCATCAGATGCTCGAACTTCTCTCCCTGACCATCCCTCCAGCGTCCCAGGTCCATTCCCAACTGGGTCACCAGCATCGCTAGCAGAAATCCAACCGCTGCGCTGACGGGCCAATGCTTTTTTTAATTTTTTTTTACATTTGATGTGGTCATTTGTGTGTGGGGACTAGATCCGTAAAGTTATGCTGGGATAACAACATAGGACCACAGGTGTGTATGAAAAACAGAAATCACCCAGTCACCATATTTAAATTGTTAATATCTGTTAGGATCTGATATTTACCAGAAGTAGGAGTTAGCAAGTAAGCATGTATAAACAGAGATAGAGCAAGTAGACTCACAGATGATGTCACAGCTGTCTGCAGTTAGTCTGACAATGTACTGGCTACCTACGCAGGTAATTGATCAGCTGTGACTTTCTCCGTATCAACCTGGTGTGACATCATACCAGGTTGATGCAGAGAATACGGGGTCTGATTTCTGGTTGATATCAGACCCTGAAAGAGGAAATTGGAAGGGGATGGGAGCCTCTCGACAGAAAAATCTTCACTCCTTAGTGTTTGGTACAAGTGATGTTTGAATTCATAAATCTCGCTTGGTAGGCCCCAGCGTTTGGCAATTACATGTAAATGGCTTCTTCAGGGGGAATACCTTTTTAACACCACCTTCAATACAATATCAGACCATACCCATTATTATTATGTAGTACACTTTACCCTTTTGTAACCTTTTGTCTCCGTCTGACTGCTAAGGATAGACTATATATGGCAGTTCTACTTACTTTCCCTATCAAGCCAGGTTACTTCTCGTAGGAATTATTTCCAGCCTCCCGAAAGACATCTTTGAACGAACTCCCTGGAATGACAGAACATGGCCAACATACCATTCTATTTTTTTTCTGCTGCAAACTTTGGTTCTGCCCCCTTCTGAGCTGCCCCCCTCCCCAACCAAATCACCTGCCTTCTCAAGGACTTACATCCACTCTGACGTTCCCATCCGGTGAGGATGGTAGGGCTTCCCAAATTTCACCGCAGGTCAGGATCCAAACTCAGAGGAGGCCTAGTCACTGATGCAGGGTCTGTGGGGTGGAGGGAGCAGTTCGTTAGCCTGTTGGCCTGAGGATTTGCCATTTTTCTGTGCCTGATCCCCTGAAGTGCCAGGGTACAAGGTGTGCAAGCTCACGCGTGAGATCATATGGAGTGCATCACAGCCAGTGTTTCTCCCCCCGAGTTTTTCTTTTTTTGCATAATATGTTTATTAAAATGTTCATTACCCTATACTTGCCTCGGGAAGTGTTGTGCTGTCATCTTCTGTGGACCAGGATAGGATCGCTGTCTTATATGTGATGTTTGAAAATAGGTATTGCTTATTTTCACACATGCTACACTTTTGGCAATCAAGGATGACTGAAACATTTAGTAAGTAAAGAGACAAAGAGTGTTTTATCTATAGCTCCTCTATGGTACAGAGGACAAGGCACAGGGATAGAACATCCAAGAGTACTGGGTTTGAAACTTGCCTCTCCATGTTTATTTTTCCACCTACAATGAAAGCAAAAAAAAAAAATGAGGGAGAAGTGGCCCTGAACCTAGGACATTTAAGTTTACAGTCGCATGCTCTGTCTTCTATGCCACAGGAGAAGCACAATAATAAAGGTGTTTTTTTTTTCCTTTGCTTATAGATGTTGTCAATTATGTGCCTGGCTTGATCACAAGTGGAAGTATAATGTGCAAAAATATGGGCATGTGAAAATAAGCATTGCTTATTTTTCACACATGCTACATTTTTTTTAAATTAAATATCCACTTGCAATCAAGGATGATTGAGGCATTTAATAAGTTAAAAAAAAAAAAGTGTTACTTATAGTTACTCTATGGCATAGAGGACAAGGCATAGGGGTGGACTATCCAAGGGTCCTGAGTTTGAAACTTGTCTTTCTGTATATTTTTTTTCCACCAACAACAAAGGGAAAAAACAAAAATATGAGAGAAGAGTAGCCTCAAACCCATGGGTTTACAGCCCTGTGCTCTATCTTCTACACCACAGGAGAAGCACGATAGTAACAGTGTTTTTTTTTTCTTTTCTTATAAATGCCATCAATTATGTAACTGGCTTGCTCACAAGCAGATGTTTATGTGCAAAAATGTGGTATGTGCAGAAAAAAAACACAGTTTATTTTCGCATATAAATTTTTGAACGTGAAGTATCCACTTGCGGTCTAACATGCAGATAATTGAGAGCAGGATTTTCCTGGGTTGTGGAGCCAGAGGTACAACTCATGCTGCTGGCTATTTGTTCTGGGAGCCAGCTTTGTCACTGTCCCCCTGTGTGGTGGCAGCCCCCACCCACTTTCAATTGTTTATCTGGTGTTGTGTCTCTTTTGATCCCCCGCCCCCCCCCCAAGAACCTTGTGAAAGTTACCGACATCAGTGGGCCTAATCACCATGTCAGCACTAGAAGCCCTCCCTTCCCCAGCCAAGTGGGACACCAGGGAGCCCACTCCCAGTGTCCTGAAATAGTTATTTGCTGTTTACCTGAGAAGAAGAAGAAGAATATCCTCTCACATCCTTTTTTTGTGCAACCTGAAAAAAGAAAACTGTCCCTTGTCGTACCTGCTGTCCCCCTCCTCCCCCATCCCCATGGTGCCTTGTACCTGCCGACCCCACCCTTCCGCTGAATACCCACCACCCCACACACCCCTTACCCTATACTTACCTCCAAAGGTTGTCCACTGTCATCTTCTGTGGACCAGGACATGTCTGCACTCTTCAAAGCTGAAACACAAACTGAGGGATCAAGGTAGGTGCCATGTAATGTATTTTTTTGTATGCTCCTCCAGGCCCCAGCCTTGCCACTCCTTCAGGCCGCATAACTCCCTGTGCCCACCGTCTCACCTCTGCTGCCTCTCCTACTATCAGTCACAGTCCCCTGTGCCCCACGCCCCACTAACTCTACTGGAAGGGCTGGTGTATTTATGGGAGATGGAGGAGGAGGTGCACTCCAGGGACCAGTGTGTTGAGAGGAGGAGTGGCCGTCATCTAACCAGGCTGGGTCAATTTTTCTGATTTTCCAGCGGGGACATGATGTGCCACATGACGTCAAGACTGGAGCCACTGGCCATCATGCTCCTTTCCCACAGTGGAGCAAGACATATTGTTGTGCTCCTGGCCTCCGCCAGGAGCCAGCAAACACTGAGGCTCAAACCCCTCTCCCTCCCTGGAGAAGGCAAGCAGTCATGGGATGCTCAAACCTTCTCCCCCTGGCCAGCCCTCCAACTTCTGGGTCCATTTCCGAACCAGAGTCATCGGCGTCACAAGCAGAAATCCAACTGCTATGCTGGCAGGCAGGCCATATAATGCATTTCAATGGTATTTTGAACTTATAATTCACAAACCCACCCAGCAGGTCAGCCCTCTACTCCCAAAGTGCCAACCTCCGAGCAGTCTTGTGAACAGTTTAACAGAACAAGGTAACCCTCTTGTCTGTTTTTGTGGGTTCGAATCAATCTTTGGTCTCAAGTCTTGGAGGGATTCAAACTGTGAACCTCTTTCTAGCATACCCAATGCACAGACTCAGATATATCTGTCTTCAGGGGGGCCAGATATCTTTGTCTATGGACACCTAACCAGGTGTTTAAAAATTTAAATAAAGACCTCAGATTATTCTTACCTTTTTCCAGTTTGGTATCACCATTCAAGCTTATGCCCAGTATCTGCTGTAGCCATATATACTCTACTTGCAAAGGAAAGAAATCCAAGACAGACCAAGTAAGTTCTAAAAAGAGTTCTACTAAAATAGATAATAATATGTAAAACATACAATACAGAACTATTATATCACAAGACATATAAATCTATTAAAATAACAAGGTTTTAAACAGTGCGATTCTTACTACAGTACTTAGATTTGTCTCTTTCTCTAAAAACCTGCTTAAAGTGCTCACGGATGTTTCTTTGTCAGAGTCTAGATAAAAGTGTGTGAAGGAAAACAGAATAATGTTTTAAATGCTGGTTTTCCCCACCTATTTTGCATGAGGTCACCTAACTCCTCCCCATCAGAATATATAAAAAATATATATCTATATAAAAACAGGATGTCTTTTCCAAGTATTAAATTCTGCAATCCTCAGCATGACTCATGTCCTTCAAATGACATTTCTTTGATCTATTGATCAGTTTCCCCTCTCATACAGACATCAGCATATATGATTTCGCACCAGTTTACTTAACCTGGCTTCCTCTTGAAATGTCATAAAAGGGATGCTGATTTCCCTTTTAGCAACTAAAGCTATAACTAACTTAGAAAAGTCTGTAATTAGCTTCTGGCCTGCCATGTAACACCTTGTTTCTAAAACCTGTGTGTGTATGATCTCACATGCTGTTTCAGCATTTTCTCATGGCTTTCATCTTTCATCTGAAATCTGGGGGGGGGTCACTCCAAGAGCACCAGGTTTCTCAGCATCTCTCATGACAGTCCATAACCCATTTTTATTTTACAAAAAAATGATACAGTGATCAGAACAAGCTGTCCAAGTGTCACAATAATGATATAAAAGTAATAAATCTTTATTTTCTTAAAACCAAGGCACCTTTACAACAGCTGCACATAAAACAGTAAAATAAACACAGATCCAATAACTGCTGAATTCATAAAATACAATAAAATATCATCAGGGTAATTCTTTAACCATAGATGGGTCTTTAAGGCCTTTTTAAACTCCTCCACGGACACACTGCTGGAGCAGATGGGGTAGAGAATTCCAGAGGGCAGGGGCCACGTACTTAAAAGCACGGGCCCCTGAAGAATTTAAAGAAACCGTCAACCCCTCATCCATCGAGCGGAGCAATCACCTAGGGCAGTAAGGCACCAGGAGCTCTTTCAAGTAGTCTGGGCCCACTCCGTGTAGGGCTTTATAAGTCAGAAGACTGACTTTAAAGGAGATCTGCCACTGTATTGGCAGCCAGTGCAGATCATGCAGCACCGGAGAAATATGACAGGCATGAGGAGTACCTGTCAATAACCAGGCTGCAGTGTTCTGCATGAGCTGCAAGCTGCGGATATCAACCTCTGGTAGCCCTAGATACAGGGAGTTAATGTAATTGAGGCGCGAGGTCACAAAGGCGTGGACCAATGTTCATAACTTTGCCATTTTTGGTATTTGTTCACCAAATTTTCAATGTAGGCTTTTTGGGACCCCACCTCATGAACATCATCACTGTTGTTTCATTAATCGGGCCCGGAAGTTGATTTCGCGGTCACTGGTGAAAATCACCTTTTAGGACCGACTAACAAAGGTAATGATGCCAGTGTTCATGATGTAGGTCCCAAAACCCATGTTGAAAATTTGTGGAAAATTCTAAAATGGCCATTATGCGTGTTTGTTGACATTTTTCTAAGCACGCACATAACTTTGGTAATTTTTAATATTTTGACTCCAAATTTTCACACCACCTCGTGAACAGTACAGCTGTCATTGTTCACACCCTGCCCGAAACATGTTTTCGTGCCTGTGGCGCAGAATGGTGTTTTGGCATGGATTTTAACATTTTCATCCAAGGGTTTGTGAGGTGTGGTCATAAAACATCTATGTTGAAAATTTGGGGTCAAAATATGAAAAAAATGCCAAAGTTATGACCATTCATTCCAGTTTCGCTATGCCCACTTGTAACTTCGGAAATGTTAAAATATTTTTACCCCAGATTTTCAAAATAGCCTTCTTATTACCTGACTTAATATATGTCACAGCTGTAATTTTTCAAATCCTGCCCAAAATGTGTTTTTCCACCTGTGGCACAGAATGACATTGTAGTTGCGCAGAATTACATTTTGGTGTGGACTTGAAAATGTTCTCTAGTGGGGTACATGAGGTGGGGTAAGAAGGTGACTATGCTGACAATTTGGTCACTGCTGTCCTATGAATGGAAGTGCAGGACCCAGAGGGCCTTGTGCTTCCAAGGCTACATACATCAATGTATGTATGGAGGGATGGGAGCAGTTCAACAGACAAATAATGATCTGATTGTACTATCTGAAAAAATAAGGAAATTCATTGCAAAAATCTTTGTTAATGCATCAGTTAGGGTTATTACTAAAGCAATAAAAGCAGGTCAATGTGGTGTTAGGGTTTCCAACCCTAACACTGCACCCCCACCCTGCAGACACTGACAGGCGTCAGGAGTGTGCATTGAGGTCATTGGCCTTAACTCTCACCCCATTCTCCTATACTGTACCCATCTAAGCTTATTTACTTATGGAATGGGGTGAGTGTTAGGGCCAATGACCCCAAGGCACACTCCCGATGACTGTCAGTGTCTGCAGGGTGGGGGGTGTGGTGTTAGCATTGGAAACCTGAACACATCATTTCTCAGCTTTTGACACTTTAGCAACAACCCTAACTGATGCATTAACAAATTTTTTGCAATGAGAAAAAATAATATATATATATATATATATATATATATATATATATCATTCTCCCGCATGGCCAACTGGGCCTTCCATCAGGTCCCCTCTGGCTCCCAACCCCCATCCTCATTCCCCCGAGATGCACAAGGAGCAGGGTTCCAGGGCATCGGGACCGTAACAGACACGGGGCGACACAGGATGTTTTTGTTTTTTCTTCAGTGGTGAACACTGGTGATTGTGCATACATGGAGGTGTGAACACGCTCACAGAAACTGCATGCTCCTTCCACATGCTCATCAGTCCCCTGAACCTCCCTTGCTCTGACATCTGGCCTCCACCGGGTGTCAGCCGAGAGTGAGGAAACTAGCTTCCCTCATCCAGGAGATCCAGCAGCCACTACAATCATCTCCCAGCTGGCCTGGGCTTGTCTCTGAATCTGGGCTGCAACTGTGGTGTGAGGTGTGGTGTCCGGCACTTCAACCCCTCAGCGCCACCAGGTCTGCCCTCATTTTTATATTTTTAAAGTACCGGTATATTGCAAATGCACACATCATATGTATTTTTTTTATATAGATTTTTGTGGGTTTTCTTCATAGATAGTGTAGTCCCACTTCCCCACTCGAGGCCCCGGCACACAGCCATACATGTGTGTGGAGGCACGCACGCACACCATGGTGCCAGCTCAGCCCCCTCCACCTACACTATCCCACCAGACCTCCACCCAGTGGGAGCAGAACTACAGGAGGGCGACAACCCACCCCCAGCAGAGGAGAGCAGCCTGCCAGCTTTGTTCAATCTTGCTCCTCCCTCCCCCACGTCGGCACCCCGAGATCATTCCCGAACCTGGGTCACCGGCATAGCATGAGGCAAGGCATCCAGCGCCTCAACACCACCGGGCCGGCTACATCATATGTATTCTGCAGGGATTAGATTCACTAAGCTTCAGTTCATTTGTTAATTTCATATTGTTTTATCTTCGTTATTTTGGGCTCAGTCATTCTGACAGTCCAGTAAGCACCAACCATATCATTTCTACTCCTGCTGGTTTTTATTTACTTCAAAAGTAGGTAATGTGGCATATTTAACTTTAAGCTAGGCTGCACACCGCTGCCCTTTTGAGAAGGAACAGGTGTGAAAGCACAACAACAAGATGCTAAAAAACCACATCGATACTGAAGGGTACTTCTGGAGGATAAGAACATTCTCAGTGACCATTTACTTGATTACTGCAATGGAAGCTGCAGACTACTTTGATAAGTACAGTTTCATCTTATCGCTGCGAGTTGCACATCATCTCTGTCTCCCTTTTGCTTTATTTTTTTTAGATCAGCATTTTTGGCTCCTCTGCCCGGTGCGGTAGATGTCACGGAGCAAGGGCAAAAGGGGATTTACACTTTTTAGTCCACCCTGCCAAGATTCTCTCTCCCCATGGGGATGCCAACATTGAGTCCAAGGTCCCGGTAGGAGTGTACGAACACATGGTTCGTCCAGTGCATCTTAAAGAGCTAGTAAAGTCAAAAATAGCAGACAGGAAGGTGTTAAAATTTCAAGTAGTAGTCCATTGTAACTTTCTATTTTGAAGTATTTTTCTTTTTCCATTTGCCCATTAGAAAGTTTTCTGTTTGATAGTATTATGGTGGATGTGTGGAACAGTGCTCTGCATGGCAGCCGTCATATCTGTAGTAGTTCTAGTCCACCCACTACATTATCAGCACTATGACCTGACAGTGACATCACTGGTGATTGACCTGGCAGCTACTGGGTGGCTCTTCCCGAGTAGCTATGGTGTCATACAACTGATGTCACAATGCTGATGATGTTGTGAGGGAACCAGAACTAGAAATGTCACCTGCCGGACAGAGTGCTGTTCCATAGATCACACCTGCTACCAACAGGTAAAATATCTTGTAACTAACAAAAGTTTAAAGAAAAAGCACCTTAGATATAAAAAGGTAATAGCTGACTGTTTTGAAAAACTAATATTAATTTTAGGCAGTACACTAGTTCTTTAACGTTACCCTCTCCTTGCATCCCGATAGCAGCTCTGCTACCCGTGCATCTAAGGTGGCAGCAGCACAGCGGGACAAAGAACCCTCCATCCCAAGAAGAGAGCATCCACTGGAATACTCAATCCTCCCCCGGCCGGCCCCCAACAACTTTCGCTGATTACCAAACCGGGGTTGTAGGCATCATAAGCACTGCTACCGCGCTGATGGACCAGAACTGGTTTCCCTTTTATATGGCTATAAGTGAACTCTCTTGACTTTTTCATAACTTTTTAAACAAGTATTCAAGTAAATATCTCAATCTTTTTTTATTTTCTTTTTTATTAATTTTCAATCATGCATAAGTACAGATGAAATCATGCTTGGTTTTGAGTACAATAATCGGCACAAAAAACACATTTTTATGTAGGATGTAAAGGTCACTCTTCATCCCTTGTTATCACTGTGGGTGGGGGTCATAGGAAAATAGGAAACACGTCCCTTGTAGACTCAGTTCATGATAGTCCTGGAAACTGACCCATGCAGCCATGAACACAGACTAGCTATCACACTGGAAATTCAAAAAAAAAAAGTTCATCAGGTAGTACCTGTAGCAACTGCAGTATGTCATCCTCTTTGGTGATTAAGTCCATGAAAAAACTAAATATAATTTGATCTACATCAGTATAAGACCCTACTGCAGATGAGATAGTCATTCAGCCATTTAGGGTGTGAACCTTTAGGGAGGTTGAAGCCTCCTAAATTAACTAATCCTACTAACAACAAAAAAAAAAATGTTTTATTCTTTTTTGGTAACCAGGTAAGGCCCACTAGGCACAAGTGTCTGTTGTCAGGGGCAACCCAGGAGCACTGGGGTGGTTAAGTGATGTGCTCAGCATCACACAATATGCAAGTGGAGGTTGTGGGAGCCAAACCCAGGTCTACTGGATGTAGCAAGCTCATTCACAACTCATTACTCTAACCTCTAGGTTATACCGCCAACAAATAGGACAGTGTACAATTAGTACATCATTGAAGATTTTCCTTTAAACTATGTGGAAACAACAATCATGCTAGAACTACAGAACATGCAACAATCATTTGCACAGCACCGAAATGCAGAGGGCTGTTTACTTACAGGCACAGTATTTGTGAAGTTCAACCAGGTGCTCGATGGTGTTGGAAGCCAGCTATCAAAGCTGTGAGCCCCATGACCTGCCATGTGTGCATATAACACAGAAAACTTGCAATGAGACAGGGGACGTCTTAAAAAGTTTGGCTTCCCTTACTTTCAGTAGGTCTCCAGTGACAAACCCCAAAGTTTTATTAAGTTTTTTGTAAAGCAGGTCTTGGGCGTCCATGCCTGATGTGCTTTCAGGCATATTGATTTAGCTCCCCTCTCTCCAGCTGCCTGACACTGCACCAAATGTATAACTTTGAAGCTACATCAGTGTAGCGCAGTGGGTTAAGGTTCTGAGCTACAGATCTGAAAACCTGGGTTTGAATCCCACAGCCACCTAAGTGCATACTGTGTGATCCTGAACAAGTCACTTAACTTCCTTGTGCTCCCAGTTTGCATCTGGATAGTGTGCTACTTAAGCAATAAGGTATGACCAAGGGTTATGTTAATGGTCTGTTAATCACCTTCTGGGGGTGTAATGTGACTTGAGGCGAAGCTGAGTGCCACATGCCCCTAGAGGGTGATTAACTGACCATTAACATAATCCCTGGGAGTGCTTTTATTGCTATTATAATAACAACAATGTTTTTTTAAACAGTGTTGAACTATGGTCAGTATACAGTTAAGCTCTACATGTATGTTAATAAAAGATAAACATAAGGCTGTTAGAATGTTTACAGCCAATCAGAAAGCTCCATTTCTCAGACCCTTTTTATAATCCTGGTTAAACAATGTTCCATTTCCCTCCTTCTCCCATATCAAAGTGCTTTACTGATGGACTGTAAAGACACACAAGGGGGGGGAAGTCCCATAAACAGGTTAGTCTTCCCCTTTATGTTCACTAGGTCTCTTTAGTCATAGTCCTGTTTAATTAATTCAAGTCTCTTACCACTGGGTCTGTATACAGATATGTTTTGCCCGCATAGCTGATTTATAAGCAGGCTGGGAACTGCAGGGTGTGTGAGATGCCCAAAATATGAGGTCCAGCCCTGACAGCTTCAAATCGTTTCCCTCCTCTGCCTTGTCACGTAACTCACATCCAGAAAGTAGAAAATCTCCAAGTTATCTGATAGCTGTTTTTGTCTCTTCTGCTTAGCAGCTTGCAAGATTGTGTCTTTAATATGAGGTCCCGCTGTTACTACGATGATCGCCCTCCTTTGCTCTGTGTTAATAGGCCTCTGTCTCAGGGTAATTGTGTATGCTTTTATCAGGTGCTATTCAACTGTGAGTCCCAGGTTAGAGATGATCTGATTTTGCACACAACCAAGCAGGTCCTGGTCTTCCGCTCCCTCTGCCACATCAAGAAGCTGAATATTTCCCATCCTTGTGCCATTTTCGAAGTGTTCTAGCTGAAGCCTCATTACTTTATTTTCAGCCAGAATGCCTGTGACTGCAGCAGCTGATTTTTGAGCTGAATCGCTCACTGATTTTACTTCATCAGATACCAGAGCAACTTTACTGGCCATCATTGTAAATATTATATTTAGGAAGTTCAGTTTTCTGTCCAGCTCTCATATAGCTTAAAGAGCTACTGACGCCAAAAAGAAAACTGAAAAACATAATAGGTACAATTCAGCTTGCATTCCATACGTATCCTATATATTTATCTTCCTTATTATTTATTACTGAGTAAATCTGTATGAATACGTGATTTATATCCCTTAGAATGATCTGCCTCTGTAGTTTACTCCCTACTTCAACTCAGAATGCTCTGTTGTGACATCACAATCTGTTGCCATGGGAGTCATTGTGATGTCACAAGCAAGGCATTATGACCTCAGATAGGGAGAAAGCAAATGGAATAGATGAACTCTTCAGGAGCAAAGATCCTGTTTTCATGCAAATGACCTTAGTAATAAATAATGGGAGGAAGAGTACAAAACCAATGTGTAACACGAGCTGAAGTGTGTCTAAATGTTATGTTTTGTTAAAGTTCTCCTGAAGGTGTCAGCTGCTCTTTAAGCTTTTAACAATGCTGCATTGGTTGATTCCACACCACCTGTGACCTTATGGCTCTGGCCACCATGCCCCGCTTACGCTTGTGGCTTACCTCCCTTGTTCTTCCCGCTGTCGGCATCCACAGCTTGGCGTGACTTCACCATTGTCCCAAAATTTTACCAAAAAGGATTGATCAGCAGCAACTGTCGTCTTCTCACCAGTACTGTTATCCAAGTCAGTATTTAATGCATTTTGGTTGCTATTTTTCATAAGTTCACTGGCTGAAATGGATCTCCTCTTAGAAGCATCTAGTTCTGTCAGCTGCTGGCCATGCCCCCAATATCTCAATCTTTTTATTTATTTTTAAATCTGCTTCTCCTTTGAGGCCATTGCAGGCTATTCCTCTTACTGCCCCCCCCCCAGCCCCGTCACCTGGCATCTCAGGGACTTACCTTAATCCTGGTACATCCCACATGGCTTACACCCCATGGAGGGGGTCGGCGGTTTATTGCCGATGAACAAATCTGATTTCCAGGAGAGGGCCCTGTAGCCTGGTGTGGAGCCTGTGAGGGATCAGTATCATCCAGTGCTGCACCCGACTACTTTTCCCTCCACGTTTCTCCCTTGGAGGAATGGATGTGGCATTCCTATTCAGACATACCCATGCACATTTGTAGGATGTCGCCAGCTGCCATTCCTCCATTTCCCAAGTTGTGGTTCTTGGCTGCCTGCACCCCTAGCCACCGCTACAAGCCAGACGTGCCAGGACCCATAGCCCTCCCTCATCAGAGGAGGAGAGCAGTCTGCCGGATGCTCAATCCTCCTGTCCCTGGCCGGAGTGTGTTCCCAATCCCAGGTCCACAGTGTGGTGGCAGGGGAGGCACAGTGCCTTAGCGGTTCATGTCACCAGTGCGGACCAGATTCTGCCCACTGGACAGGGTGAGAAGGAGGAGGAACCTGGTAAAATGGGGAGGGACAGTGGGATAGGGAGGAATGGGAACATATTTGCCCAGCGTGTGCTGCTTTCTTGCTGTCTATAAACTCAGATATACATGTTTGCACTTTATCTTTTCAGTTGTTTAGATGGATGGCTGGTTTCAGAGTACAGTAATTAAACCTGTTCTTTCAGTACTATATTTTGTCATTATATTTTATGTATAAATGTGGTTTTGGGCCAGCCTGCCAGCACAGTGGTAGCATTGCTGCTTGTGGTTGTGACAACCTGAGTTCGGGAGTGAGCTCAGGATGTCAGAGGGTCAGTCGGGGGGAGGGGGGGGGATCAAATATCTGACAGACTGCTCTCCTCCGGGGGTCGGGATTTGCTGCCCTGCCTTCATCGGGTCCCTAGCACTGGCTGGCGGCAAAGGCAGCCAGGACTGGAAAGTCAGACACTGAGGAAGCAACGGCTGCCAATGTCCTGCATGTGGAAGTGTGAGTAGGGCCCTTCTGGATGGCATTGCACGTCCACCCTCCTGGGGAGCACAGAAAAGGGGAAAAAACATCCAGAGTTTCGTGAGGGGTCCGACTCTCATAGGCCCTGCACCAGCAACAGAGCCCTCTCCAGCACACAGGTTCCATGTTTCGGCAGTAGGGATGGACCTGAGGAGCCCGCCACAGGGAGTAAACCATGGAGGTAATCACTGGATCAAACTAAGACCCTCAGAAGCTGGGTGACGGGGCTGGGGAATTAGACCTGAAAAATAACGTCCGTACTGGAGAGGGAAGAAGAAAAAAAACATTAATGGAAAAAGAAACTAAATGTGGTTTTGTATACTAGAAATTTTACATTATTAAAAAAAAAAAAAGAATGTGAGGTTTGAAACGGAGGGTTGAGAAACACAGAATGTTCAGTAATTGTGACCAAAATTTATTAAGAAATAAACAAACTCTCTGTATCTGCACGTTGGATATATACACATTGTCTTGTTAAACACAAACAGCTGGCACAATATTGAAAGTCTCAACAACAGTCAACACACATGTAACACAATATGCAATTGTATAACAAAGACAAAATTGTCACCATTACAGTCTGTACCCTGCCGGGACTGATTCTCATTTTCTAGACATAGGAAACACGACACCATTCATCGTGACAATAAGAGCACGTTGATTATTTACAGACTGACAGGTTCCTATAGATACGGCAACCTGGGTGATGCAAATGGTTTTGGTGGACCATCATGTTCTCTGAAAGGCTTCTACCACATGTAAGGCCACGCCTGGAGTACTGTGTCCAGTTTTGGAACCCATACCTGAAAAAGGAGGGTGGCCACCTTGAATCAGCTCAGAGAAGAGTGAACAAGATAATCCCTGACCAGCAGGAGAGGTCGCACAAGGACAGACTAGAGGACCAAGGCATGTACTCTCAGACCAGAAGGGGCAGCATGACTGAGACCTCCAGGTACCTGCTGGGTATCAACAGGGTGGACTGGCAATGACTGTTAAGGGTTAAGAACAGCAGCATCATAAGGGGCACAACCTGACACTGGTGGGAGGCAAATTCAGGAAGAACACAAGGAAGCACTTGTTTATGCAGATGGTAGTAAACAGATGAAACCACTTACGTCAGTAGGTTCAGACAGTAAAAGCCAGTGTTTATGCTGCCACTCACCAAATCACATTTTGCTACAAATGTCTGGATTTGGTAATTTTTTCTTGGCTCTAAATTGCCAAATGTTGAAGGTGATAAGTTCTGTGTACTGTATGTGTCTAAATGAAATGTTGGGTTTAGCTAGATTTGGGGATTTCACTACAAAATTTCAGCAGTACTTTGCCAAAAAAATGATATGTTTTTAATTTCCATCTCATACCCTGTAAAAGCAGAAAATCCAGCCCCCCCACCCTGGTGACGTTTGGTGACTGGGCTGATTCACATCAGAGCTCTGAACTGCGCACTGAGATCCCCACATAAACACACTCTCCTTTGCGATAGAATAAGTGAGTAGCCATCTGAAGCAGAAAGAAAACTGAAATATTTGAATGATTTGCCATGGGGAGGGGGTCAATTAAACTTAGGCATATCGCAAAGGCATTTAACTGACTGGAATGAAGCATTGGGTGAACAGAAAAGTTGCGAACTGTAGGGACTGTGAGGCACTCATCTCCGAAGTTATGCATTGGAGAAGGGGACACTGCCCTATTTGTAGGATTTGCAGGAAACTCCATGCTCAGTTGGCAGCAGTTAGGGAGAAAATATTCCAGCTGTGACTCCCGAGTTTATGCTCACCCCCACATCTCCATGGGGACTGGAGGAGATTGGGTGTCAGGGACAGTCACACAACAGTCAGCTTTTCCCAGGAGGTACCAATGGCAAACTGCTCTGCACCCCTGAAAGAGGCACAAGTGCCTGACTTGGGCGGGGTGACCATAGGTCAGCTAGTACTGACGGGAATGGAGACTTGGTGACAATTGAGACAAAAGTTAGCAAGGAGGATTCTAGTGACAGGAGACTCTGTTGTTAGAGGGGTGGAAAGGGTGGTAGGTAAGAGGGAGTAAGTGGAGGGGGGGTCAGATGTCTGCTTGGTGCATCAGCCATCAGAGATTGGGATAGGGAGGATAGCAGAGGAGGGCATAGAGCAGGGAGTTCTGGTGCACCTTGGTACCAACGATCTGGAAAATCGGCCTGTGGAGATGTAGAAGAGGAGCTTCCAGATGCTGGGAGACAGACTGAAGAAGCACTAGGCTTCCTTGGCCTTTTCTGAGACTCTTTCAGTCTGCAGTGGGAAGAATAAAGTAAGGGAGGCAGAGATCGAGGAGTTCAGTGAGTGGTGGTGTCAGGAACTGGGGCACCACTTTATAGAGAATTTGGGGGGGGGGGCTTCTGTGACAGAAGGCTCTTCAAAGATGATGGCCTTCACCTGTCAAAAGAGGGGACTAGTGTGTTAGTGCAGAAGCTTGATGTCTAGAGGAACAGTGGGGAACCCAGACACGACTCCCCGAGGGATGGGGGTAAGGTGTTCATGGAATAACAAATGAGAGGAAGGAGTCCAGAGGACAGGGCATGGTAGACACAATAGACATGAAAGGAAGGGGAAACACAAGATACCAAGGTTATTAGAGAAGAATGATTGGGTGGGGGGGGGGCAACTGAGAACCAGCAGAAGTGCAGGTGCTTCTTGGAGGGTGATATGTCTCAATGCCAGGAGTCTGGGTGATAAAATTAGTGAGCTCCAGGCTTTGGTGGCAGACTCTGGTCTGAATCTACTGGCCATTAGAGAAACTTGGGCCAGTGTGAACAATGATTGGGACATAGCAGTCCCAGGCTACACTTTATGTAGGTGTGCTAGAGGGATGGGTAGAGGTGGAGGCGTGGCCATCTACATCAGAGAAGGGACTGAGGCAGTAGAGGATTCTACCACTGGGCGAAAGGGGAAACAGAATCCCTGTGGGTCCGGCTCACAGAGTTTTCAGGTAGGAAAGACTCACATGGAAGTGATTTACAGGCCACTGGGGCAAAGATAAATTATAAACCGGGTGCTGAAGCGGAGAGGGCGCAGCAAAGGGGAAGGCTGTAATAGTGGGAGATCTCAACCTGCCAGACATTGACTGGGACATCCCAGTGGCCAGCAGCACCAGAAGCATGCCCTGCTTGATGTCCTGCAGGACTGCATGTTGGTACACTAGGTCAGGGATCCCACTACACAGTCATCCATTCCCTGCATGATGTCCTGCAGGACTGCATGTTGTTACAGTAGGTCAGGGATCCCACTACACAGTCAGCCATCCCTGCTTGATGTCCTGCAGGACTGCATGTTGGTACAACAGGTCAGGGATCCCACTACACAGTCAGCCATTCCCTGCTTGATGTCCTGCAGGACTGCATGTTGGTACACTAGGTCAGGGATCCCACTACACAGTCATCCATTCCCTGCATGATGTCCTGCAGGACTGCATGTTGTTACAGTAGGTCAGGGATCCCACTACACAGTCAGCCATCCCTGCTTGATGTCCTGCAGGACTGCATGTTGGTACAACAGGTCAGGGATCCCACTACACAGTCAGCCATTCCCTGCTTGATGTCCTGCAGGACTGCATGTTGGTACAGCAGGTCAGGGATCCCACTACACAGTCAGCCATGCCCTGCTTGATGTCCTGCAGGACTGCATGTTGGTACAACAGGTCAGGGATTCCCACTACACAGTCAGCCATTCCCTGCATGATGTCCTGCAGGACTGCATGTTGGTACAACAGGTCAGGGATCCCACTACACAGTCAGCCATGCCCTGCTTGATGTCCTGCAGGACTGCATGTTGGCACACTAGGGCAGGTATCCCACTACACAGTCAGCCATGCCCTGCTTGATGTCCTGCAGGACTGCATGTTGGCACACTACAGCAGGGATCCCACTAGACAGTCAGCCATTCTAGATGTGGTACTCACCAACTCGGAAAGAGTAGGTAAAGTACAAGTCAAAGAACCACTGTGGTCCAGCGACCACAACACCATATGGTTAGAGGTGGCTCTGGGCACCTGTAAGCGCTCATCCTAGGCTGACGTACTAGACCTCAGGAGGGCAGATTTCATTCATATGAGGGAGATTGTGCAGGACAGGTCAGCTGGGGTAGGCAGCACCAGAAGAATGGATGAAAGATGAGGTGTCATAAAAGGGTCCATTCTCAAGGCAACAAAAACATGCACGACAATAGTTATCAAAGGAAACAAGTATAAAAGATCGACTTGGTTCCCCGAAGGGATCAGTGAGGCAGTTAGGGTCAAACAGAGGACCTTCATAAGGTACAAAGAGAAGCAGGGGGATGGAAATGGGATGGGTACCAGGAGGAAACTAGAGAGGCCAAGAAGGCAGTCAGGACTACAAAGGCAGGCAGAGAGCTGCGTATTGCAGGGGGGCAAGGGGAGTTCTTCAGATATATTAGAAAAAAAGAAAGATGGGAGGGGAAATTATCTGGCTAATGGAGGAGGAGGAGGATGGGCAGAATGTAACTGTGCTAAACAGCCACTTCTGCGCAGTGTTTGCTAGGCAGTATAGCCAGCCCTTGCCAGAGAGAGTCATAAAGGCAACTGATAGAGGGGGTTCAAAAATGGAATTGCAGAAATTTACTGGTGAAAGAGTCTAAAAGGGGTTAGCATCCCTGTAGGTAAACAAGGTGCTGGGGCCATATGGGATGCATCCGAGGGTGCTGAGGGAACTGGCCAATTAGCCATTCCCCTGGCGGGGCTATTCAATAACTCTATGTAGCAAGGGGGGGGTTCCCAGGGCCTTGAGGGTGGGGGACATGGCTGTGCTGCACGAGGGAGGTGACAAGGAGCAGTTGGGAAACGACAGACCTGTCAGCCTTAACACTGTGGTAGGGAAATAATAGAGACACTGGTCAAAGAAGATCTAGTGGAATACCTGGAGAAAAACAGACTTCAGGCTAGTAAGCAGCACAGATTCGTGACAGGAAGATCTTGTCAGAACAACCTGATGATATTCTTTGGTTAACTAAGATAAGGGTCATGCTATAGATTTACTCGACTTCAGTGAGGCATTTGACTCCGTGCCACACTGAATGCTGGTGAAGAAGATGGCAGATCTGTGAACAGCTAAGAAAACAGTAAGGTGGGTAGGGAGTTGGTGGGCAGGGAAACGGCAGAGAGTTGTGGTGAAGGGGCAGTCAGACCAGAGGAAAGAGAGGTCATTAGTGGAATGCTACAGGGATCTGTTCTGAACCCAGTCCTCTTCAACATGTTCATCAGCGACATGGGAGAGGGAATCCAGGGCCTGTTGTGTCTATTTGTAGATTACACTAAATTCTGTGATGAGGCTGACAACATGGAGGGGACAAGGGACATGCAGAGAGGCGTGCAAAGGCTGGAAAACTGGTCTGCAGTCTGGCAGCTGAAATCCAGTACAAGAAGAGATTTTTTTTTGCAGAGGTGAAATCCAATGCCAAAAGATGCAGTGTTATGAACTTAAAGAACAAAAAACCCCAGAACAGAGTATGGGGTAGGATGGTTTAAGCCGCACACAACATCAGAGGAAAGGGATCTAGGAGTCATCATTGGACATGGCCACCATTAACACCAAACTAAACTCGCATTTAGACCACATCCAAACTTGGTTGCAGGACCACAAACTTGTTATTATCCTACAGAAGACGCAGGCCATGCTATTTGACTCAGCAGCCAAGTTAAAGGCCGCCCCGGATTCACTACAGGTCTCCGGGGCTGATGGGTCACCGCTGACTGTCGCAGGCTCGGTCAAGTACCTAGGGGTAACCCTTGACCCGCAGCTGGATATGAACCTGCACATACGAAATACATGCAAGGCCTCAAACTGCAAGCTGGGTCAGGCTTACAGAGCAAAAAGCTGTCTAACTCCAGCTGCCCGTCTTGCTCTAGCCAGGAGAGTCCTCCTGCCCACACTTTGCTACGGACTAATCACCTTTGCCCACGTTGCAAAAACTAATCTAGTGAAGTAGGACTCAGCGTACAACAACATATGCCGTTTTGCACTCTCAGCACCCCACCCTCACTCACCGCTGTGAGCTTTACACCCGGCTTGAGTGGCTCCCATCGGAAACTCACCGCCCTTATGTTGTGGGCAACTTCATTGACACTATTGTCAGAACTGCCACCCCTCAAAACCTTGTTGAGACCCTTGTTCTTGCTACACCCTCCTACAACCTGCGATCTAGCAGCTCCCATGCCCTCCTGGTACCTAAAACCCGCACACAAATGGGTGACTGAGCCTTCGCTGCATATGCGCCCAGGGTTTGGAACTCTCTTCCAACTAGCACGCGCTCCTCTCCCTTGCAACAGAGCTTTAAAGCCTCCCTCTGGTATTTTCTCAAAACGGTTGCCACCTGTCTCTGCACTAGACATACCCTCTCAGCCTGAGATGCCCCAACTAACTGAGATGCTACCTAAACATCACGACTTGGGCAGAGCACAACTGTGCTCATACTCCTCCTGTTCTCACAGCATATATAAAAATGGACCATTTAGGCCCACCGCCAAAACAGGGTAAGCAATATAACTGTGCACTCCTTTCTCTCGTCACTGGGCCCATTTCTATCCCAACTGTGACTCCTCCTTATTGTAACTGCTAGCCTTACAACTTGCTGCCTGGAGCGATGAATTCACACTGCACTTCTTCCTACTGACTGCAATGTTTAATACTGTATTGTAATACCTGTTTTTGGTATTATTGTCTTACAATGTCCCTGTGTTCTGGTCACTTTATATTAACTCTTCACTACTATTTGCCTGATGAAATCTGATGCTTGTAAAGTCCCTGTTGTGCTAATTCTATGTAATGTAATCCTCCACTTGTATTTGCCTGATGTTCATATATGTACCTTGTAATCTCCCGGGTCGCACCTGAAAATAGGCACTTGGCTGTCTAGTGTGCTTACCCGGTTAACAAAAGCAAATAAATAAATAAATCATTACGGACTCCCTTAAACAAACTGGACAATGTAAAAAGGCCTTCAGCAAAGCTAACAGGATGCAGGGGTGAATCAGGAGAGGGTTCGACAGTAGAAGGCAGGAAGGATCGCTGGTGAGCCCACACCTGTAATCCTGTGCCCAGTTCTGGAGTCCCCAGCTAAATAAGGGCAGGGACAGCGCAGCATGACTGAGATGACTCAGGGCCTGGAGGGCAGGTCCTACGAGGATCGGCTAAAGGCACTAAGCATGTCTTCACTCAAACCCAGATGAGAAAGGGGGGATATGATGGAGACCTTCAAGTTCCCTTAAAGGAAATAACAAGGCGGACTATGAGCAACTATTTACCAGGAACAGAGGAGTCAGGCAAGGGGTCATGAGCAGAGGTTAACAGGGGGAAGGTTTAAAAAGGACGTGAGAAAGTATTATTTTATAGAAAGAATGGATGAGCAACGGCGTGGTCTGCCAGTAGAGGTGGTACATGCCAAAACCATAAACAGTTTCAAACTTGGCTGGGATAGAGTCAAGGGGATATTAGCTACTCAGCGGGCAGGTGGGGGGTAGTGGAAACACAGATAAAAAAAAAGGGGGGGAACAGTGTAAGTGAAGACCCCCACAGAGACAACAGGCCCAGGGGTATGATAGGATAATATGGACTCAGACTGGAAGGGCCATAGGTCTTTTTCTGCCGTCATGTTGCATGTTTCTAGGTTATCTCAGTGGAAGAGATTTAAAAAAAAAACGTGAATGGCAGCTATCTTTAATGAGGAATCGTTAATTAAAAAATTATCTATAAAAGATGTTTACAAATATCTGAGAAAACCAAACATACACTCAGGGTGATTTTAAGGCAGTCAGAAATACATTTCTTTGCTAAAAAAATTTATGATTAAATTGTTCGTCCACTAACAAATACTGCTGTTTTAATAGTTTCCATCCCGAACTTCTGCCTGTAGAATAATAGCCCAGGGGGTGTTTTGTGGAAATAAGCCTTACTAAATGAAACACATTTAAGAAGTTGTTTCTGACATGTAACAGATACTGGTACTTTATAACCCCCCCCCCCCCAAGTTAGCACACATAATGAAAAACTGTCATCCCATATGTTCAGCTGCTTTGCTTTTTGAAACTCTTCCAAAGCCCAGTGCCTTTATACAGGGCTAGGGCTATATGACTTTACCAATCGACTGAGGGGGAAAAAACACATTTGGACAGTATAGAACTCTTTTCACAGTTTGTGCAGATCAAATCTTCCCCAACCCCCCTACTGACTGTGACATTTTTGGTGGTCAGGTGGAAAAGATTCTTGTGAAACTCTCCCCAAACTCATTAAGTGCGTACAGTTTTTGTCTTTTGTGAATCAGTTGATGCACTGAGAGATTTGAATGTAGTATGAAGCTCTTCCCACATTCACTACATTTATATGGCTTCTCTCCAATGTAACAATCTGACTGTATTCTAAAGGCAGGCTGCCCCTTGGCAGCCTTACCACAGTCTGTACACATAATGTCACTCTGCCCCGTGTCCCCCTGCTGGTGCTCAGTATAAGCCAAGTGATCTGTCGAACTCTTCCCACATTTGGTACATTTAAACTGCCTCATGCCCGTGTGGCTTTGCTGGTGCACTGCAACTTCTGACTGAAGATCTCTTCCACATTCGGCAGGTTTCGGGACTAGAATTGAAAAAAAAAAATAAAGGGCTTAATTATTTTCACCAAATGATGAGAAAAATGCAAGCTATGAAACTATGTTTTATTATGTCAGAGAGAGGAAGCAAGCACTCGCCCGCTGCACAAATTACACCAGATACAGATGCTGCAAACTCAGTTCATTTATGACATTATTGCACCTTAGGTGGCTATTCTGCATCAGGTTAAAAAGCCCCTGACGCCACTGGGAAAACACTGAAATATGTAGGATTTAGACATAAAAGTCAGTTTAGATTTCAGATATTTCCTCTATATTTTGCCCCGTTGTTTCTCATTACTACAGAGAGTTGCATGAAAACAAGATTACTGTCCCTTAGACTTCATCTGCTCTTTCTGCCTGCCTACACCTAACATCATAATCCCCGGTTTCTGGCATCATAATTATCTCCATAGCAACAGATTGTGATGACACAAACAGAGCTGTGATGTCAGGTGTAGACAGGCAGCCAGAGCAGATAAGGCAGAGATCCTGTTTTCATGCAAATTCCTTTAGTAATAAAGAAATAAGGGTGAGCATTACAGAAAACATTGTGAAATATAAGTTGAATTTTGTCTAAATACTGCATTTTTCCCCCAAAGTTGTCCCAACAGCATCAGGGGCTCTTTAAGCAATAGATGGTTTGGACTTCAAAGGGAGCTATTCGGTGCAATAAGTTAAAGAGCTGCTGATGTGTCCCTGAAAAACTTTGGAAAATGTAATAGACACAATTCAGCTGGTAGATCACATATCTTCTATATATTCATCCTCGCCATGATTTATTGCTGAGGAAATCTGCATGAAAACAGATCCTTATCCCTTAGAGTTCGTCTGCATTTACAGCTTACTGTACTTCTCATTTTTTTTTTGAAATTACTATTTATTCCTCCTCCGCAGCCTGCCACTTCCGACCCTTCAGGGGGGACAACTGGACATCCCACTGCCGGAACCCTACAAGCAGACCCCTATTGCGCCATGAAGCATAGATTACCCCGAGGCGGGGGCGAGGTGAGGGCTCAGACCCATAGCTTACATTTCGTCGGTCTGAGGTCTGCTGGGGCTGAGAGCAAATCGTGAGCATGGCCATGGTCCTCCCATCTTCCTGGCTGAGGCAGGCTTGTTTCCACGTTTTCTCCCTCCCCGAGCAGCAAGTAACCTCCCCCGATGTCATGACGCGCGCCGACGTCCATGCTGCTCAATGGCCGCCCATCCCCAAATGGAGCTTGCAGTTCCTCGAGCCTCCGCTCGGGGTCATACAAGTGTTGGTCATCGGCCGAATCCCTCCCCGGAGAAGGCGAGCTGTCGTTGGACACTCCAGCCTATCTCCCCCCAGCCGACCCACCAACGACCCGAGTCTGCTCCCGAACCCGGGTCGCTGGCGTGGTGCAAGGTGTGGCGTCCAGCGCCTCAACCCTCAGCGCCACCGGGCCAGCCCTGTATTTCTCATTTTGAGTCATAGTCCTGTGGTGTGATGTCACAGGCTGTTGCCATGGGAATAACTATATCGCAAGCAGAGCATTATGGCATCAGGCGGGGAATAAGCAGTAGGAGATAATGAACTGAACTAAGTGCGGCACTTGGGGGGGTAGGGGGTCCCCCCAACGGCCCTGCCACAGCAATCTGCGGAGGACTCTGTGGCATTCAGGTAAGTCCCAGAGACGGCAGATGAAGAGGTTGGGGGAACCACGAGGGCTGAAGGGGGCACACCAGGTGAAGTGAGAGAAAAAAAAGATCCTGTTTCCTTACACATGGCTTCATAAATAAATAATGGTGAGACGTAGTGACAGCGCTGGGGGATTTAAAGTATGGGTCAAATTGGACCCACTGATGTAAAAAAATGTAGGTCTAAAGGGGAACCTGCTCTCAAAACATAATCAATGATATGCCGGCCCGGTGGCGCTGAGGACTGATGTGCTGGACGCCTTACCTTGTGCTACGCCAGTGACCCATGTTCAGGAACAACCTCGGGTCATTGGGGTGCCGGTGCATGGGGCGGGAGGGAGGAGCAGGACTAAGCAAGTTGGCAGGCTGCTCTCCTCTTCCGGGGGTGGTGGGGATGGATTGGCCCCACCCGGCCCCGTAGTTCTGCTCCCACTGTATGGAGGTCCGGTGAGTAGCATAGGTGGGAGGGGGCAGCACTGTTACAGGTAAGTGGAAGGGGCTGAGCTGGTGCCACGGTGTGCATGCATGCCTCCACATGTATGCACAGCCGTGTGCCAGGGCCTCGGGTGGGGAAGTGGGAGAAAACTTACAAAGTGCCATAAACATCTATATTAAAAAAAATCAATGGTAAATTTTAAACAGTTCACATTCACTTCCTTTAGATATTGTTACAGAGTAAGTGCATCAATTTGTACCCACTGGCAAAGGGAAGAGGGGGTTCTTTTCTAGGCAGGATGCAACTTTTACCCTTTTGGTGTAGGTTAGTGCAGTCCTTGGTGAGACTATAGAGTTAATGTTAAACAGAAGTTGAACTGTGCCCGAATATCGTGTTGTTTAAAGTTCCATGGGGGCAGACTACAGGTAAGCTGGATGATTCATAGATTCATAGAAGTGTGACGGCAGAAAAGGACCGAACTAGGCCCACCAAGTCTGCCCATTTGCCCAGCTATCTGCTTGGACCTGTGCCTCCCCTCTTTAACACACCCATGTGTTTGTCCCATGCCCTTTTGAATCCCTCTACTGTTTCCTCTCCGACGACTGCTTCTGGGAGTCTGTTCCACTTTTCTATGACTCTCTCTGAGTAATAGTATTTTCTAATGTTACCCCTGAACTGTCCTCCCTCCACCTGCAGGCCATGCCCCCCTCGTTCTCTGACTTCCTTTCATCTTGAAGATGCTCCCCCCTGGCACCCTGTTTATACCCTTAAGGTATTTGAAGGTCTCGATCATGTCCCACCTCTCCCTCCTCTGCTCCAGGGAGTACATGTTCAAATCTCTCAAACTTTCTTCATAGGATAGAGGCTTAAACCTTTTACCATTTTTGTCTTTCTCCTCTGAACCCTCTCTATCCTCCCCACATCCTTCCTGAGGTATGGCCTCCAGAACTGGACTCCGTACTCCAAATGTGATCTAACCAAATGGGTGTACAAGGGTACTATGACCTCCCTATTCCTACTGGTGATCCCTCTTCCGATGCATCCCAGCATTCCACTCCCCCCTGGCCACTGACCTCCTGCACTGCCCTTCCACCTTCAGGTCCCCGGATATAATGATGTCCAGGTCCCTTTCTTGCTCCATCTCCTCCAGCTCTCTGCCCACCATACAGTATCCTGCCTTCTGTAGCCCAGATGCATGATTTTACATTTTTCTGCACTGAATTCAAGCTGCCACCTTTCTGACCATGCCTCAAGTCTCCCCAAATCTCTCTGCATTTGTTCCACCCCTTCCTCCATGTCCACCCTATTGTAGATTTTGATATAATCCTCAAACATAATCACACCCCCCTCAAGGCCCTCCACGATGTCTCCTATGAATATATTGAACAGTTGGGGCCCCAGCACTGATCCCTGGGGGACCCCGCACATGACCTTGCCTTCCCTGGATGCCACCCCATTTATTATGACCCTCTGCCTCCTTTTCCCCAGCCAGTTTCCCACCCATTTGACTACCTTCTGCCCCATCCCCAGTCCTGCCATTTTACACAGCAGTCACCCATGAGGCACTGAGTCAAACGCCTTTCTGAAATCCAAATAAGCTACATCTACCACTCTACCTTGATCTATTTCCTTGGTGACCCCGTCAAAAAACTCTATCAAATTTGCTTGACAGGATCTGCCCCCTAGTAAAACCATGTTGTCTTGGATTCATCAGGCCGTTTGTCTCCAGGTAGCTGGTGATCCTGTCTTTTACTTGCTTCTCCATGAGCTTGCCTCCCACTGATGTCAAGCTCACAGGCCTGTAACTTCCCATTTCCTCCCTCCCTCAACCCTTATGCAGAGGGACCACATTTACCTGCCTCCAGTCTTCTGGCGCCACCCCCGTTTTCAGGGATCGATTGAAGAGTGCAGTCAAGGGTCCTGCCAATACCTCCTTTAGCTCCCTTAACACCCTTGGGTGCACCCCATCTGGCTCCATTGCCCTGTCCACCTTCAAGCAGCCCAGTTCATCCAATATTTCCTCTACGAGAAACGGCCTCATCTCCACCCCCCTTCCCCAGCCATTTCATTACCTGCTCTGCTGCCTTCTTCTCCTTCTTCCTCCCTCTTGAACACTGAGCAAAAGTAGGTGTTTAGTAGGTCTGCCTTTTCTCTGTCTCTTCATAGCGCCACCCCCTCTTTTGTTCTTAACTGGAGAATCCCCTGCCTAGTCTTCCTTTTTTCATTCACACATCGAAAGAAAGTCTTATCCCCTTTTTTGACCCCCTCTCGCTATTCGCTCCTCTGTCTGTGCCTTTGCCCTCCTTACCTCTACCCCTGCTTCTCTCTGGCTCACCTGGTATTTTACTCAGTTCGCTGGGGGCTGGGGAGAGGCCGGACAGGAAGGGGGGCATGGCTGGAGTAAGGGGGTACTAACAAAGTAACTAAAAAAAAAAAAGACATGATCCTAAAAAAGAGATGTACTGGCCTTTAATTAACAGTTGAAGGAGCAGAGGGCCTGAGGTGAAGCCAAGTGTCTTTAACACAGATAGGCTATAACTGACTCTTAAAAAAAATAGAGGTGGGATTCGCCAGTGTTGGTGCAACACCCTTGCCCATGGACATGGGCACTGCTGGTGTGGCTAGTCTGTCAGATTCACCTGCACCTGATTTTCCAACAGCCACCGATTTTGCAGCTGTTGGAAGCGGCTTTCAGCAGCTTGTGTCCACAGTCGGATACAAGGGGCCTACACATGGGCACAGGGATGAGAGATCCCGGGTTTCAGAAGTAAGTCCTGTGTCATCCAAAGTTGGGCACAACAGAGATTTGCATCTAAAATAAATAGTCTTAGATAATCTTCAGAAATCCTGCCCCAGGCTGGTCCATCTGCATAGCAGCAGTGCTGCTTACTGCAATACCGACAACATGGGTTTGTGCTCTGAGCTCAGCACACTGGATGGCGGAAAGGGAAAGAGGACTGAGCTTCCCACAGGACAATCACCTCCTTCCAGGTGGCTGACATCAAGTGGTGGTGCAGGTGCTGGCTGGACTCCGGCTGTGTGTGGACAGCTTCGAGACCAGTATAGCATCCCTCGCACGTATGCGTCCACACCCTTACATCAAGAGAAAGCAAGCAGATAGGCCTTGCTGTGTGCAAGATGACTGATGGGTTTTTCTGGACTGCATGCCACTGACCTGCTGAGATGGTCCTGAGGAACTCCCCTGGGTCAAGGGGGGGTAAGCCATGAGAAAATAAAGCAAGTATTACAGATGGCTGGCAATGCCATTGAGAAGTTGCCCATGAAAGGAGTACAGTCTGCAGAGAAGGGGACCTGCAGTAGAGCCGCAAATTATAAAAAATGATCCGGCCCTAGGAAGCAAGTCATTTCACATATGCCCCTTTCTCCCTCAGCAAACATTGGTAACCCCTCTCAGACTGGTTGAGAGCTCAGAGTCAGCTTAGCTTTGTTCCACCTTTGACCCCGTGACAGACTCATACCTTCTGCAATAACGGAGTTTGGGGGGGGGGGGACTCTGCCTTCCCAGTTGACACTAACTTGTCTAAAGAAATGCCACTACAAAATAAGTGCCTGGTTTCACTTGCCCAGTTAAAGGAAAGATTAGCCTTTTTTTTTTTTAATTATGATTACAAACCTGGGCAAATGCACAGCCTCTTTAATCTCCCTGCTGTACTTTATTGTTTTGATCGATTTGAGTTCATCGCGATCCTCTTTGAGGACATCACCCACCATACAACCATGCCAGTGGAACTGCAGGCTGTCAGCATCTGGACCACTGCATCGTCAGCACTCTTCTAATGTAGCTTGCCCCATACCGCCTCAGTTTGGCACGCGGATTTTGCTGCAGTAAATCTAAAATAATTTTACACCTCCAGCTGTGGTGTGTGTGCCACTTTCTTGTTTCTAGCTCCTCCGTTTCCCGCTGGAGACATACTCGAAGTTGCACACTTCTGACAGAAATGGGAGACCAGAAACCTGACCAGACTGCTGGGAGAGGTGACGAGTAGGTATAGACCCCCACTGAGGGGTGGTCATCAGACACTACAAAGGGGAGGAAGGCCAAGTAGGGAGCATCCTTAGCGTCTAAAAACTGAAGACCTTGAAGGACGTCTACAGGAGATCAGATCCAAACTGGTTTGATTACCAAAAATATGGATCTGACTTTTTTAAAATTGTCCTGTTGATACTGATGTTTTTCCCCACACAATATTCATATTTATAATTACTGATCAGTTCTAGAACACGGTGTGTGTTTTGTTGGCCTGAAGGAGCAGCGGTAGCGCTACCACTTGCGACGCTGATGACCCAGATTCGGAAGTGAGCCAAGGTCTTGGAGGGACGGCTGCGGGGGGGGGTAAGAGGATCGAACATCTGCAGGACCATTCTTCTCCTTCAAGGGGGAGGGTGGGGAAGAGCTCGGTGCTCAACTGGCTTAGGCAACCTGAGCTGAAGAGGTGGGGGAGGCAGAGTAGACACTGGCCTGTGTGCCCAGACGTTAGCACATGCCACATCTCCCATGGGGAGAAAACGGAAAACTCCTGGTCAAGCAGAATGACCACCAGCCTCCGCAGACTCTGCACCTGACTACTCGGGCTCCTCCTGGAATCTGGATCCAGTCCTGGCGGGTCAAGGGAGTCCCCGCCACCCTGCCACGGAGGGCAAGCCAGGGGGGCTATGAGAGAGGTAAGCCGTGGGGGAAGCTGAGGTCACAGAGCTGGGAGGGAAGAAGGGCCGGCCAGGATGGGGGAGTATTAAAGAGCTAGTCTACTGCCTAAACCTAATATTAGATTTTAAAAGCAGCCAACCATTACCTTTTATATCCACGATACTTTTTTTTTTTCCCCTTTGTTTAATTAGAAGATTGTTTACCTGATGTTAGTAGGTGTGATGTGTGGAACTGCTCTTAGCCTGGCAGCTGACATATCTTGCTCTACTGCCCCACACTACATCGTCAGCATTGTGGCTTCACTGACTGTGACATCACTGCTACTTAGGAACAGCAAGTGAGTGATTGCTGGGTCATTCACCTGTGATGTCACTGTCAGTGAGATCATAATGCTAAATGATGACGTGAGGGGCAGCTGAGTTAGATATGTCAGCTGCCAGTCTAAGAGCTGTTCCACACATCCAGCACAATATTATCACATAAGAATTCTTTCTGATGAGCAAAAGGAAAAAGAAAAATAGTTCAGAAATAAAAAGTTACAACTGACTACTACTTAAAAATTGTATTATTTTCCTGTCTGCCGGTTTTGGCTCCACTAGCTCTTTAAAAAAAAAAAAAAAAAAAGTGTGAGCTTTCACTCTCAATAATTCAATGATGTGCTAGCCTGGTGCAAAGAGGGCTGAGATGCTGAGTGCGCACCTTACCTTTTCCCACAGTGGCGACTCAGGTACTGGAGCGGACTCAGGTCACCGGGGGTTGGCTAGGGAGGGGAGGATTGAGCGTTCAATGGATTGCTCTCCTCTCCCGGGGAAGGGTGGCTACCAACTCTGCCGTGTGACTGCCATATGGTGGTAGGACAGCCAAGACATAAAGGGGTGGCAGCTGCAGGACTTCAGCGGAGCATGCGTGCCTCCACACGCACGTGCCGACGTGTGCACCCCAGCGTCATGGAGGGAAGAAAAGTGGGAAAAGGGAGGATGCGCTCCATGAAGCCCTACTCGTCTCCCTGCAGCCCACTCCACCACGCCTCTGGATCTGTGGTCTGGGAGGGCTAGCCCTGCCACGGGGGGGGGCGGGAATCGAGAGATCGTGTCGCCCATCAGCGTAGTGGTAGGGTTGCTGCTCGGAAGTTGATGACCCTCATTCGGGAAGAACCCTTGGTCATTGGGGATGGCGGGGGGATACTGAGTGTCCCAGAGGATGCTAGGAAGTAGGTTCTTCATAACAGTAAGGTTTTTGAATAATTTCTTTATTAATATTTTAAGAATTGATTTTTCACAACAGACATAGGGAACATATACATATAGAGACAGACAATCAGGTGCAAAAAAAAAAAAAGTGTACATTTCATAACCTTAAATGTCACAACATTACCAGGCCTTTATATCATCTAATACAAATAATATATGACTAGCACACATGTGATCACCTACACAGGGTCCCCAACCCTCAGAGTTAATAATCACGTGGTAATTCCTGTACCCTTCAAGCCCTCACCCACTTAGGCCTCCCCTTAGCACCATTTCCTCCGCTGGGCTCAATGAAGACAGGAACGGAGACCGACTCTGAATAAAGCTCTCCTCTCTATCCCAGATCACCAATGTGAGTCGTTCCAGTGCCAGGGTCTGCAGTGTTAGCGTACGCCATTGCTGTATTGTGGGTTTAATCTGGGAGACCCACGTATTTTGTACACAGTGGTGGGCAAGCACAAATAGTGTTCTCATCCACCGGGGGAGAGGCACCCACTCGCCTCCTTCCTCCTCTTCCACTTCAAATAAACAAACCAAAGGGTCCCTCTCCAAATTCCTCCCCAACATTTTTGCAACCTCTGCAACAACATCACCCCAGAAACTCTTCAATATAAAGCAAGCCCAAAAACTGTGTAAGTACGTGCCTCTCTCCACCCCACATTTCCCACACATAGGAGATACTGGTGGATGAGCCCTGTACACTATAACCAGAGGGTATTACAACCAGTGCTCAAACTCAAAAAAGGCCTCCTTAAATTTATTACAGACCATTATACCAGAGTGCATTGGGAGCACCCCCCCCCCCAGTTCTTCCCTGAAACAGCCTTGTCTAGGTCCCTCTCCCATAATCTCTTTGTTTTCTCAGTTAAATCCAGGATTTGTTGCCTTCCTTGCTTGGCCGCCTTCCCAATAAACTCCTTGGGGTTAATCTTAGCTTGGTACACAAGGCTCTCCACTGGGTCTAATTTAACCTGCCTGGGTTCTTCCCTTCCTACAGTAAGTTTTTTTAAACATTACATATATGTGTATATATATATATGTATATATATATACACACACACACACACACATATACTCACATATACATATATACACACACACACACACATACATACATACACACACACACACACACACCATATGCCACTGCACTGGTGTAGCGGTAGTGATACTGCTTGTGACATTGATAACCTGGGTTCAGAAGTGAGCCCAGGTTGTCGGGCGTCGGCCAGGAGGAGTAGGAGCGAGCATTCCACAGGACACTGTCCTCCTCCAGGGAGGAAGAGTAGTCTCCTCCACTGCAATGCTGCCACTAGGTAACCATGGGTGGCCGCACAGCAGAGGTAGCCTGCTTACGGTGTGGCTGTTGGCTGGCTTGTGTGGCGCACACCTTTGTGCATAAATGGGTAAGCTGGAGTTCTTGCATGCCAACAGCCGCTAGGGAGGAAATGGGAAAAAAAGGATTGGCACTAGAATCCAAAGAGACGGGACCCATGTACATCCGGGCCCTTGTGCAGTTAGTCACACCTAGCTGCCTGATGAAAGTGGAAGTTTGGGGGTACATCTCCCTGCCCTGACCCCAACAAGAGGGGGTAAACCACAGCTCCTTGCGGGGGGGGGGTTGGCAGTGGTGACACACAGGGTGAGTCAGCCTGTACCATGGGATTCCCTGAGGGAGGGGGGTCATCAAAGACCTGGAGGGACACACATTGTGAGTAAAAAAAAAAGAAATATTATATAAAACTGATAATAAAAACAACAAATTTAAAATCTAAACAATCCTTGGACTAAAAATTCAAAGTAGGGCTTATTAGCTCTTTCCTGGCATGAATTACTGCCCCAAGGAAAACCTTCTGTCCACTGCTTTATAAAAATACTGTCTATTTCCACTGATTAAGCACGAAAAGCTAAGCACGCGTACTACAATCTTAGGAGTGACAGCAGTGCACATTGTATAATAAATCTCCAGAAGACAAAGTCTAGGTCTCATACCCAGCATCAACTCATCTATTGGGAGACCAGGTTGAGGGAGATTCTGCTGGTCAGTTGCCACGCTGTTGCCAACGCTGATGGGGAAGTCATCATCCTTATCCACCTTTATGATCACAAGTTCCTGGGAAACTGCAATGACAAGATTCAAGGAACATTACTTCTCCATTTCCCATCCTGGATGGGTCTATTAATTGGGCAGAAAAAAAATCTAGAAATGTAATTGGGGTCGAGAGACATCACTTGACCATGCATTAAATCTCTATAAATGCACAGTCAGGTGTGGAATCTCATCCCCTCACCTTTCAAAAACAAAAATTGACCTAGAGACATTCTGTAAGTTAAATAATCCCCTCCAAGGTTATCATAGGATTTTAATGTACTTCCCAGGGGGGGGTGTAAGGCCACTTGGCCTTCGGCCTCATGCCTTACTATACCTCTGTGGTGTGCACTGAAAGCCTATAATGCACAGCTTGGAGAGGGGCTTATTACTTACTGCTACTAGCTCATGTTATAGTGGTGCGGCAGCATCGGTATAGCTCGGCTCTGCTAATACATTTCCTACAAATCTCCCTATGAACTGCCAGTACAGTAACTGTTGCATCAGCCTATTATGTGCCCAATTGTCTGGAACCTGTTTTGAAATTGTATGTATGAATTCACCATCTGTTATGTATGTATCTAAGAACTCTCACTCTGTACATCCCTCTCCCCATTTCTCCCAGGACGTACCGTGAGACGAGCATTAAGTTGCTCAGTGCATCTTTCCTGGTGAAACAATTCAATAAAGAAATAAATAATAAAATCCCAATTTTTTTTTTACTGGTATCTCGGATCCAGTGATAGATCAGGCTTAAATTATAAGGGTTATAATCCCCAAACCTGCAAATTCTAGCCCAATCTGACAAAAGCGCTCCCCAACAAAGCAATGCCAGCAACTCACTAACTTGCAGACTTCTCTCTGAGGCCAGAAGATTGGAAAACTATGGGTTGTAGTCCAACGCCAGGAACTTACTGACACTGTAGTGCAGTGCTAGGGTGGGGCTGTACTGATGAGAGGCCGTCCTATCGATGAGACATTAAACGGAGGCCACTTCTGCCCATCTCTGGTACTGTAGCTGACCAGGTGGAAGTTGAAGATCCCATAGCACTTATTGCAAGATTAGATTTATTTTTCTGGGTGTCCAGGCCAATAGTGCCTTCCATGTTGGTAAAAACAGGTTCAAGTAACTCACCCCCAAAGACAAGCCTGGAAACTAGCGGTCACAACTCAGTGCACTTTGTCTGGTCAAAAATGACAAATCACAGTTGGCTTTCTCAGCCCCGTCCCTGTCCCCCTCACCTGGCAACTTGCTTCCCCAGTCCACCAAGCCCCACATCCTCTGCAGATTGCCCCATGTGGCAGGGCAAGAAAGGGGAAGGCCATCCTCTTCCCACCTAGAGACCTAGCATCTAGATTTGTGCAGTGGCAGTACAGAGTGTGGGCGGGCAGGCAGGGCTTCCTGGAGCCTGTGAACACCATTTTTCCCTTTTTCTCCCTACATCCTGGGGCCTCAGCAACACGGACGTGCATGCACTCTGCAACCAGTGACCCCCATCTACCCCCCCTTGCCTAGCGCCAGCCCCCCATCTGCCCGACACTACCACCGAGGCTCCACACAGTGGCAGCCAAGAGCTAGGAAGACCTTACCTTCCAATCCTGGAGAGGACAGCTGCCTATCGGCTGCTCAATCCTGTCTCAGCCCTCCCCCCGCGACCAGCATGCTACTTTAAAAAAAAAAAAAAAGCACACAATCAAAACTACAAAACATTTTTTATTTATATAGTTTATAACTTGGGGCCAATAAAGGCAGACTGAGCTGGAACTCATTTCCAGATGCGTCACAGGAGCACAGGGAGGTTAAGTGTAGAGATGGGGGAAGTGGCCATAATTCACTTTGCAAAATAATTTGTGAAGCTACCAAAATTTGTGAAGTGTCAACTCTGTGAAATTTGTATCAGATGGAGTGGCTCTTTTTCTGTGCACACATTGACCTGAAGTTGCTGGCGAAGTTGCCCCTTCACCATTAGGTTACCTGACTTCCCCTAAAAGACTGATTGTAAAGGCTGGCTCAGTGATGTGGGGGGTTGAGGTACTGAGTGCCACACCACCGAGCACACTAGTGATCCTGGTTCAGGAATGGAGAGGATCGTTGGGGGTGGGCAGTGGGGAAGGAGGATTGAGTATCCATAGACAGCTCTCCTTAGGGGAGTGGGGACACAGTGAGCCACTGCTTGCTTGCCACCCAGCACAGGTTAGATGACACTGCATCAGCGAACACTTCCTAGAGGGCCAGGGGGGCAGGCACTTGTGCATGTGCAGTGTCTTCACACCACATGCTTGCACCATGGCACGCATTCCAGACCTCAGGCAGGGGTGAAAATAAGGAAGAAAAGCCCCCAAAGCCCCAGGATCATGGCCAGCTACCGCGCAGGTTCCGCGTCACTGCCCTTGTGATCCACTCACCCATAGAGCAAAGCAAGCAGCTGGAGTAAGGCCTGGGACAGTGGAGGACGGGGCTGGGGGCCGCCATCGAAGGGGGGCTACTTGGGGAGAAACAAATAAGGAAATAAACACTCACTGCGAAGTGCTGAAGTGCAAACTTCACAAAGTAATCTACAAAGGTGAATTTCACAACTTGACCAGTGAAGTAATCCTTGCAACATCTCCCGTTAAATGACAGCCAGGGTGTCACAGTATGCAAGTGAAGGTTGTGGGAATCAAACCCAGGTCTGTTGGATGCAACATAGAGGATAAAGTATGGGCAACAGTTAACAACAGCACTGTGTATGCTTTGAGAGGTTGCCACAGCAACCTGATAGACATTGAGAGCGCAGCTCCAGAGGTCTGTGGTTGCCGTGGTAACCTCGAGAAGCATACACTGCTGTTGTTAACTGTACGCCCGTACTTTATCTTGTATAGTGTATGGTACAAGATTACATATATATATATATATATATATATATATACACAAAAGTTCAACATATCCGCAAACAATATGAGACCATGCTGTGAATCGGGCTTCTGAAACAGGTCATGTGACTTGTAGGGTAGCGAGTGTCGCAGTGAAAACATTTTGTGCGAGGAACAGTAAGGCATTGAAGATGTCTGGTTGGATTGGATTTATATCAGGTACCTATTAGAAATGGGCAGAAAAAGAGACAAAAGGAAAGCGATCATGGATGCCGTTTGAAGCTATGCTGCGACGGCATTCTATTCCGTTGTATCATTGCGGTGTAGTCCTCAGAATGGTACACCACCATCCTGACATCGCCACGATGGTACAACAGCTGTGTCTTTCTACTGAATTTAGCCAACAACAACGTTCTACCATACACTATAAACTCATTCACAGCTTGCTGGTCTGCCCGCGAGGCTGCACCAGTGGCCCATTAAAGGGAACATAAACCTGACTTTCCCCTTCCCAGTATGGGAATTTGGGATATGTGTATAGTTGTGTGTTATATATATATATATATATATATATAGATAGATATGTATAGATATATAATATATACATCTAACCCAGAGTTGAAGCCTGTAAAAAATTCCATATATTTATGCCAGTTTAAAAAGTTGTAATACTCGTAATTTGCTCATGGACTATACACAGGCAAAAACAGAGCCACTTCCCGAAACTGCCGACACACCCCATGCGAAGCATGCAGTCTGTTGTGATGTCAGAAAACTAACACGCGATAACTCACTCATTGAGATCAATGGGGACGAGTTTTCTATACATTTTATTAACCTTTACAGTTGTGATTTTAATAAAGCAAAACGACCACTTTAGTCGGGCAGTCGCTTTGATTTATTAAAATCACAACTTTAAATGTTAATAAAATATATAGCAAACTCGTCCCCATTGAACGCAATGGAGCATGCGCACGTGGTGTTTGTTTTCTGACATCACAAAATGGGGCTGCGTGGGGGCATGTCGTCGGTTTCAGGAAGTGGTTTAGTGCTTGCCTGTGTTGTCCGTGGAGCAAATTAGAGGAGTATAATAGCTTTTTAAACTGGCAGAAATATATAGAATTTTTTGTAGGCTTCAACTCTGGGTCAGGTGTGCTATCATACATGCATGGGGGCCGGAAACTAGGAAGCTGCTCTTTAATTTATGACATCAGCAAACACCCTGGAGTGTGTTTCTTTGCTTATAAAATGGTTTCACAAGCTTAAAATACCCGCCAAAAATGAAAAAAAATCTGAATTGTGTGATAATGTGAAAGTAATGCACGATCATGTGACCAGTTCTGAACAATCAGATTGCTTGTTTGATCAAGCCATTTTATAAAATGCTGTATGACACTTTAGACCATTTTACGCATGTTATAAGTGTATCAATCTGCTCGAGGTATACCTCAATGCTGTAGAAACCTCACTTCCTGGTTAGTTTAAGTCTATTGGCTGCACCTTGGGCCACAAAACCCACCCAGCTCATTCAGTTATTACAATATTGCCGCCCAACTGTGGATTATTCTTTACTTATTGCAGATCTGGTTATTATTTATTGCTTTACTTGAACATTCATTTAGCTTGGAGCGACTCCGAAGGCCCAGAGAGCGCATTAGGCTACCATGGGAGTGACCCGGGTTTCGGTGTGATTCCGGTTCTCCACCTGTCCGGTGACTCTTGGTTGGCGGTACTACCGATGACTAATGGAGGGAGAAGGGTGCCATATTTCACACCCACTGCATCACCTGCAATGGGCTGAGGAGGATATGGCTGTTCCACAGGGGTCCTGTGGAACGTGGGTGGGCTGCAGCACTTGGGAAGAGGAATGGGAGAAATTGTCTAGGAACCCAACACTGGCTGCCAGGATGATGGCTGACAGCAGACGTGGGGCTTCATGCCACGCTAAGGGCTGGATCAGCAGTTGGCAGGGCTGGGAGGTTGCCAGTCATGAAGTGTGAAGCCCTTGCAAAGGCAAATAAACTCGTTGTTGCTTCAAATACTGGTGACCCGGGTTTAAGAATGAGCCCAGGGTGTTGGGAGGGCCAGGGAGGGGAGGATCATTGAGCTTCCCAGAAATGCTCTCCTCCAGGGACAGCAGGAGGGAGGCATTGCTGCTAGACTGCCACCTGGCTGACCAGAGGTGGTATTGCAACAGGCCTGCCAGTGGGAGGGGAGGCCATAGGGCACGTGATCTGCCAGTGATAGGGGAGGACACAGGGCACGTTATCTGCCAATGGGAGGGGACACAGGGCATGTGATCTGCCAGTGGAAGGGGAGGGGAGGACACGGGGCACGTGATCTGCCAGTGGGAGGGGAGGACACAGACCATGTGATCTGCCAATGGGAGGGGAGGACACAGGGCACGTGATCTGCCAATGGGAGGGGAGGACACAGGGCACGTGATCTGCCAATGGGAGGGGAGGACACAAGGCACGTGATCTGCCAATGGGAGGGGAGGACACAGGGCACGTGATCTGCCTGTGACATGCTCTGTGTGCTCAGCCTTGGGGCACCATGCTTGCGTACCCGGGGGAGGGTAACCAGGTGGAAAAACCCTAATGAACAGCAGAATGATGCTGGTACTCCCAGGCTCAGACTATTCCAGGTCTGCCGACCTCCCAACTGTGCATGTGCTCCTGTGGGGAGAACACTGCCCCCACATGGGCCTAGACAAGGGGGGTAAAGAGCAGAGAAAGGACCAGTGGTGGTGGGAGATAGGCTAAGCAGAGGGCAGGCAGTACTGGAGAGAGGAGGGCATAAGTAGTATACAGAAAGGCAGATAACCCCAATGTACATATATAAATATTTAAAAACATTCATTCATTCATTTTGCTATCTACTTACTGACAGTGTTTTCTTCAAGAGCCTGCTGCTGGCTAGTTTCTTTTTTATCAGCATCACAAAGTCGGAGATTGCCATCCCCCTCAAACAGTGATGAGGATTCCTTCTGAGTTTGAAAATTGTCATCTATTTTATCAAAAAAAAACAATTTAAACAAGGTTCTTTACCAATGTAAGTTTGGCCCTGAAAACTAAACAGTCACATTCTTAAAGTAAATGTGAAATGTGCAAAGCTGGAAATGGGGCTAACGGTACCTGTTATACATTAGAGATCCAGGATTCCCAAAATGAAATTAAAAGGAAAAAAAAACAGCAGTCTCAAACCAAAATCCCAGTGTCCTGCATTACATTTTAATGTTTCATATTGTGAGTGGAGCAGTGACAGGGAGCAACATCACAGAGATGCCACAGAAAGTCTGTGTACACAATGGTAAGGCTACTGCAGGGGATGCTGGTGACCCGGGTTCAGGAATGAGCCCCAGACATCAGGGGCTGGCCAGTGAGGGTGGAGCAGGACCACAGGACACTCCCCTCCAGGGAGGGAGGGCTGACTGCATGTTCCGCAGCACTACTGCCAAGGCTGGGAGGGTGCCAGCTGCATCAGAGTGCGAACACACTTGTGTGCATGCTCCCTGACTCCTTGTGTTCTGACGTCCTATGGGGAGCAAAATAATGGCAGAAAAGCCCCAGTACATGAAGCGCAACACTGGTGCCCCTTGGGCCCTGTTGACCCAACTGGCCTCTCCACACACTATACGGGCCTGATATGGAAAGAGACATGCCCTTTTTGACCGTTCCCACACAGAACACATCACAGATGCATGAACTACAAGGTGGACGCCCATGGAGTTGAGGTAAGCACCACAGAAGAGAAGTATGAGGCTAAGGAGAGCTGCACCAGTGAAATGGGGGATGCACAGTGTGAAAAACACAGATGCTGCTGAAAGGCTATAGTGTGAATTCTGCGACCTTTGCTGATGACCTGATGCAAGGACAGCAGTCCTCTTGGATTACTGTAGATCAACGAACTGGAATTTCCATAGGCACAGTTTACCCTTCCCCCATTCACAGTATTTAAGCAATAAGGCATGACAGGGTGTGCTTTGTGCTGGGATAATGACACACCTCAGGTGGAATGAAGCACAGGACCCAAGGCCAAGTGCTTCTACCGCTTGGGAGTGCCATTATCCGAGCACAGAGCACGCCCTAAAGTGCCTTATTGCAAGTATGAAATAGGTCCATTAGGATTAGTAAATAAATAAATAAAATAATTTTTGTAACTTTGCACTTGTAATTTTGTTGTTTGGCCAGCAGATGGCAGATACCGCAATTTTTTTTTTTTTTTTGTCTAATACAAGTGAGTTGAGATGTGTTCATACGGCTTTGTCTGCTTAATGTAAAAATTAGATCACAGATCTTTTCCCAGTGCTGTTTTATTTGGATATCAGCACTGGGTTCTGAGTTTCTGGATTTTTTTTTTTTTTTTACACCCATATCATAATGGACTTGATCACGACGATCCATCTCCAGCGCCTGCATCCAGCCGTCTGAGAAGCACCAGCTGCTGTACCATCTACCCTCCACTTGGCGGCAGCCAAGCAGCAGCACATGCTCTCCCACCTCCTTGAAGGAGAAGAGAGGACTATGGATCCTCTGTCCTATCCCCCCCCCCATGCTAGTCCCCGATCGACTTTGATCCATTCCTGAACCTGCGTTACCAGGGTGGTAGACAGTATAGCAGCCAATGCCTCAGCCCACCACACAACTGGGATGGTGAAATTGTTACCATTTTTTCCGATGAGCACCATAAATTAGTGGCCCAGGTGGACAGCATAGGTGAGGTAGAAGAGAGAAGGAGGGCAATTAAGGGCACCGTTCTCAAGGCATCTAACTAAAGCAAGAGAACAGTAACCAAAAAGAACAGGTTCAAGAGACCATTATGGTTCTCAGCAAGGATCAAGAAGAAGAATCAGCATTTATATAGCGCTTTTCATACATCCAAAGTGCTTTACAAGCAATGCTAGACTGGTAGTGAAGTGACTGAATGTGTGGTGGCGGCCATATCGCACATCATCACCCACACACAGCCTGGATAATTGCATGAAACGGTTTACGGATTATGGGAAAGGGAATGTTGGCCAGGACACTGGGAATGTTCCCTACTCTTTGCAAAGAGTGCCCTGGGTTCTTTTACTTCCACCTGGACACCCACCAGGATGGGCAGAAGGGACCTCGGTTTAACATCTCATCCAAAGGACGGCACACCCCAGCAGTACAGCACCCCCCAATACTGCACTCAGATGCCAGTGATTTTAAGGTGCAAGTCCAATCCCGGTGTGGGACGAGAACCCACGACCTTCTGGTCCAGAGGCAGATATGCTACCAACTGAGCCATGCTGACACCAGGAAGGGGTGACGGTCAAGAAAAAGGCCTTCTACAAGGCATTGTTGACTGGATCTGTGTGCACCGCTCGCCTCAACCACTCTCTCCAGCTGTGATACAAGTTCAGTAAAGGTGAAGACCTGGGCTGGTGCTTAACTGGAGATTTCAATCACAGGTACCATACCTCGGAACACAGCTTTTGTATTATAAGCCGCCCTCGATCAATAACTGCCCTTGAACATAAGCCGCAGCCAAAAACCAAAATTTAAAATATAAACCACAGCTTTAATTCGAAGATATACGGTATAAAGAAAAACAAGGGGAGGGAAAATGGGGAGACTATTTATTGAAAAATAGGGAGGCAAAAAGGGCAGGAAGAGAAGCAAAAGCAGACAGAGCTGCATGTAGCAGAGGGGGTCAAGAGAGGAGAAAAACTTCTGATATATTAGGGAGAAAAGGAAGAAAGGAGGGGGACTCATAAGGCTAGTTGAGGGGGGTAGGGTGATAGAGGAGACGGGCACATGGCAGCTGTCCTCAAGGATTACTTTTGCTCAGTTTTCACTAGGGAGGATGGTGGGCCCATGCCAGACAGTAGCATCAAGATGCCCACTAAGGGGGTCCAGGAGATGAGGCAGCCAACATTTACAAGCAAAAGGGTCCAGAATGGCCGGCCTGGTAGCATTGAGGTTGAGGCGCTGGGCGCCACATGCGCCACGCTGGCGACCGGGTTCGAGGAGCAGTCAGGGTCTTTGGGGTCGGGAGGGGGAGATTGAGTGTCGAGGAACTGCTATCTCTTCCCAGGAGGGATGGGGGTAGCGCTTGCACCTGGAGTGGCTTCTGGTGGTGAATCGGGGCGCCTAGCGTGGCGACGCAAGTGAGAGCATTAGGGGCGGAGTTTGCGGCTCTACGTTGCCTGGCTTGCCGCAACCCGAGGGGACAAGTAGAAAAAAAAAAAATGGAAAAAGGCCTCTCATCCCTTCGGTGAGATGACGGTGACTCCAGTGACTCAGTCCACATCCCAAGCACCGGCCCAACGCACCCAGGATCATCCTTCATCCCCGACCCGACGGCCAGCCAGGTAGGCACTTCATACTTAAAAGGAGCACACCGCTGAGGGGGCGGAATCAGCCCCGGAGATGGTACCAGTGGTTGGGCCTGCCAGGAGGTCACTCGGGGGAGGAGATCAGGGGAGAAGCTAGGGTTCAGGCTGGGAGTAGGGCAGCGGTCGAGTGGGTACACCCGAAGGATGCCCGAAGGGAGAAGAAGAGAAATAAAGTTGGGGAAAAAAAAAAGAAAAAGGGTCCAGAATGGGCTGGCAGCCCTAAGGATAGATAAGGCCCTGGGACCAGATGGGTTGTATCCAAGGATACTCAGAGAACTGGCAGTGGAACTGGCTGAACCCCTGGTAGGTCTATTCAGCAGCTGACCAGGGACAGGGGTGGTTCCAAAGGCATGGAGAGTGGCGGTCGTGGTTCCGCTGCATTGGGGGACAAGGAACAAGCAGGGAACTACAGATGTGTCAGTCTTACCTCTACTGTAGGGAAGCTGATGGAGTCACTGGTCAAAGGGGGACTTCATGGACTACCCAGAGAGCAACATGGCTCCAGGATAATAAGCAGCAGCACAGATTCATGACAGGGAGATCTTGTCAGAATAACCAGATAGTTTTTTTCAACTGGGAGATGAGGGAACTGGATAGGGGCCATGCTGTGGGTTTGTTCTACGTCAGCTTCAGTACAGCTTTTGACTCTGTGCTTCACAGATGCTTGTTGAAGATGAAGGATCTGGTCGCAGTGAAGGCCATAGTAAACTGGGTAGGTAACTGGCTAAAGGGGAGGCAGCAGAGGGTTGAGGTCAATGGCATCAAATCAGAAGAGAGGAATGTCATTAGTGGGGTACCACAGAGCTCTGTCCTGGGTCCGGTCTTCTTCAACATGTTCATCAGTGACATTGGTGAGAGAGTCTGGGGCAGGCTGTGTCTTTTCGTGGATGACACTAAGCTCTGTGGGAGTGTGGAGAGTGATATGGGAATAAAGGAAATGCAGAGAGACTTATGAAAGCTAGAGGGGAGGTCAAATGTTTGGCAGTTGAAAATCAGTGCCAAAAAGTGCAGGGTAATGCACCTAGGGAACAAGAATCCCAGAACAGAGTACTGGATTTGGGGGGGGGGGGGTTGACACTTAGTACTACGTCTATGAAACAGGACCTTGGAGTTATTAGTGGCTTCCTCAGACAACAGAGCCACTGCAACAAGGCAAGCAGCGAAGTGTGTAAGATGCTGGGTTGTATCGGGAGAGGTACTGATAGCCGAATTCAAGAGGTAAAACTTCCTCCATATAGATCCTTGGTGAGGCCATACCTGGAGTACTATGCCCAGCTCTGGAGTCCTCACCTCAGAAAAGATAAGAGATAGGCTGGAGACCGTGCAACGCAGGGTGACAAAAATGATTCAGGGCCAATAGGCAGGTCCTATGAGGAGTGCCTCAAGGCATTGAACAGGTACTTGCTGAAGACCAGAAGGGAGAAAGGATATCAAAAAATCAAAATCTTTATTTGTCCAGGCGAACGCCATTGAGCAAGCTTATTTACAAGGTGGACCTGCATCACACAAGGTCAAGTAGCAATGCATTTATTTACAGGCAAATAAGCAGCAAGTGAAAGTGTACAACAGTGCAGGTAGGCCTGCATCAGACAAGTCCAGTAACAATACATTTATGTTCAGGTAGAAGACGGTCAGTACAGGTATACATGGAGCTATAACAATAAAGTAGCAAGTAACTAATAACTGGTACTAGATACAACAAACATACACTTGGTCTAGTATTCCTGTAAGGTTAAGAAATTTTTAGTCCAGCGAACAGAGTAGCTGCATCGAATGCTACAAGCAAAGAGAAATACATAGTCAATTTAATAAAACCCAAGCATATAATGGAGGAGACATGTCAAAAGAAGTTGGCAGACAGTGGGGGGGGTCTGGTACTGGGATAATACTAGAAGTGAAGGGATGAGATGCTGTGGGTATGCAAGGATTGGGGGTGCGGAAGGGAGGATTAAGGACAGTGTATTAGTAGGTGGCTCGAGGACAAATTATACAATGATACAAAATGGAATGAGGTTGGGAAAAGCAGGAAGTATGTGGAAGGGGCAGAGTAAATAAGCTAGGATCAATGGAAGCAATTGCAGGCTTCTGTGATATGTTTTGTATACAATGATATGATAGAGACCTTCAAGTTCCTAAAAGGAAAGAACAAAGTGAACTGCAAGGAACTATTTAGCTTGAATACTAGCTCGCAGTCACGTGGACATGAATGGAAACTGACAGGAGGTAAGTTCAGGGGGGACATGAAGTATTATTGTACAGAAAGGGTGGTGAAGCCATGGAATAGTCTAGCAGCTGAAGTGGTAGATGCAAAAACCGTTGGTGGTTTCAAGCACGGTTGGGACAGAATGAAGGGTATAGTGCTTGTTCCGGGTGGCAAAAACTGGGAGAAGAATGTGGGGAGGGAGGGAGGCTGGGGAGCTGGGGAAGGCTAGGACCCTGAAGGTACTGTGGTCCTAGGGCTAAACTAGGAACTCGGGCAGACTGGATGGACCATGGGTCTTTTTCTGGTATCATTGTCCATGTTTCTATGTCCTTGTAATATTACTGTGTAACGTTTTGTGCCCCATAAATTAACTGGTGGGTGTGCATTGACAGAACTACAACCAATGATACGCTGTGGTTGCACAAATCCTTCAAAACAGTATTACTCACAGCAGTTCCAAGGTGTGGTTCTTGCAGTCAGTACCAGCTCAGTAGGGATTGGGGTGGGGGTGGGGACTGTTACTGTGCCCAGTACAGGGGAAAGATGACGGTGGCACCCATGAATGGAACCAAGCGATGCAGGGAGGGGGGTGAAAGTCAAGAACTTCTCTTGGGCACCCAATGATGCAGCATGCTTCTGGAGGGTGGGACTTCAGGAGAAAAATGGGCCAGGACTGGGCAGATGAAACCTCTGCCTGGCCATCAGGCTCCCACCACTGCCATCCAAGGACTACGCCAGGCCTTCATCCCCACTGTGGATGGCCTGATATATGGTGGGGAAGAAAGGCCAAGTGACTGCAGGCATACCCTGCCCTGGGGGCAAGACAGGAGGGCAGTACAGCGGTGGGTTGTGGGTGGACCATGGGGTCTTGGTGGTGGAGCCTTGACGAGCGGGAACAGGGCTTGGCTCTGGTGAATGGAGGTCCCAGGCTGCGGCTGAGGGATAAAATATGTTCAAGAAAAAAAACACACACACACACCATTTCAGAATAAGCAACCATTTTGACAACCATGCCTGCAACATTGGCTGTCATCTACTGTAATTTTCTCATTCCCCTTTTGGAAGCCAAATCTTACCGTCCTCCCTTTTTTGGTGGGGTGCGAGTTTTAGCCTTATTTTAGAAGCTCATGCACAGTGTTTCCAAAATAGGAGTTATTGTAAGGATCTTTACTGACAGGTGGATACTACAAGGTGCAAGAGGCAAGCTCTTAACCACAACAGTGGCTAGGGGCTGTAGTTCCCCCGAGTCAGGAATGATCAGGAACTGAACAATGAGGGTGAGGAGGAATTTAATGCTAATGTTCTGTTGAACAGCCCCCCAGATAAAATGCTCTACCCCAAATCAATCCACTAACGCGGGCTCTCTATTCTGTCCTGCCCACTAATGTGTTAAACATTCATCCATCAGTTTCATACCCTTCCCCCAGTCAGATATTTTGCACAAACCTTCTCACCTGTGTGAATCCACTGAGGTTTTAAGAGGTTATCCACCTGTATCAAACCCTTCCCACAGTCAGTCCACTGAAAAGGTTCCTCAGTGGCATGAATCTGCTGGTGTGATGCAAGAAGGCTTAAAGTTGTGAAACTCTTCCGACGGTCAATACACCTGAAAGGTTCCTCTGTTGTGCGTGTGCGCATTCGTAAGTGTTTATTAAGATTTGACTTTGTTGTAAATCCCTTCCCACAGTCTGTGCAAGTAAAGGGTTTCTCTTCTGTGTGAAGCTGATGAGACCCCATATAAGTACACTGGGGAGGCTCCTGTTCTGTACACATTCGCAAGTGCTTATTAAGGTCTGATTTAGTTATAAAACTCTTCCCGCAGTCAGTACACTGAAAAGGCTTCTCTCCTGCGTGACTTCGATGGTGGGCAGTAAGTTCTGATTTACTTGTGAAACTCTTCTCACAGTTATTACATGTAAATGCTTTGTCTTTTGTATGTATTTGCTGATTTAGTGAGCAATCATGCTGCCATTTATAGCTCTTCCCACATTTACTGCATGTGTAAGGTTTTTCTGCTGTGTGAACTCGGTGGTGCCGAATGAAAGCAGACTTATGCTTGAAATTCCTCCCACATTCAGTACATGTAAAAGGAATCTCAAATAAATGAACCTGCTGATGTGCCACTAAATTTTTATGTACTTTAAAACTTTTCCAGCACTGGGTACATTTAAAGGGCTTTTTCTTAGCTTGACAGGTGTAGGATTGCTTTTCACTGAAATCATTCCCACAGTCTCCGTCTTCGGAGTGCTTCTCCACTGTGTGATTCTGCTGATGTATTACAAGCTCTTCCTGACTCTGGCAACTCTTCTCACACTGAAGACACTGAAAAACTTTCTCTTCTGTGTCATGCAGTAACGCGTGCTGGTTCGACAGAGTCAGGAGATCTTTAAAAGTCAGGTTAGTGTATTTTGATTGTTTTTCTGCTATGTGGACCCACTGATGTTCCAAAAGACGTTGTGGGTTTGTGAAGGCAATCCCACAATCAGTACACTTATGTTCCATGACACTGGGCAGGTTTGTCAAATCCTTCTCACAGTCCGGGTAGCCTAGAGGTTTCTCTTCTGTGAGGTCACACTGATGTTCGAGAAGAGACAGCTGATCAGCATAACTCTTCCCACATGCTGGGCACTTGTATAGCCACACTCCTGTGCAACTCTGCTGCTGGATCATTCTGCATTCTGGCTGGTGGTCCATCTCACATTCAGCAGGTCTAGTAACTAAAATTAGAAAAGAGAAGCCTAAGTAATAAAAAAAAAAATACTAAAAAATGCACAGCATTCAGTATTTTAGAATATATTTTTTTTTAAATTGTTTTCATTTCCCAACTTGCCCAACAAACCCCCAAGCATCATGCTGCTCACGACCTTCTTGTGGACTTAATGGTTATCCACCAGTTAACAAGGACCACGATAGCGGTGGGTGACCTGCCATGTTGGCTGTGTGTGGGCCTGTGGGTTGCTAGCACAATGGTGGGCAAGAGCTTTATTCTCCAGCTTCTGGATTTCTCTTAAAGGGTGCCAGTAAAAAAATGACACGCACAAATGCACATGTGTGGTGGCACACGTACCTGCCAGCATCCTGTGCCTCTCCCCATTGGAGCAATCCTGCTGTGCTGTCTCCTTGCCTCCACCAGGAGGCTGATGAAAAACTGAATGCTGTGTACCCTTCTCCCAGAGGGAAAACGGCTGTCTCATGGACACCTGATCCTCCCTCTTCCTACCGGCCTCTAAGGGACCGGACAGCATTCTTGAACAGAGGTCACTGACACGGTGATGGGTAGGACTGCTGCTTCACTGTCAGACCAGTTAATTTTAAAAACTGTTGACATAATAAATGCAAATAGGATCTCTGGTCACTGGCAGACCAAACAAATCACATCTGGCATCCACAAGACACAAGTACATGTCATCTCGAATTTCAAGCCAAATTGTTCTTTATTGCTAGTGCTGTTTGAATGGAAAGTAGGGGCCTAATACACCATGGTAGCGGTGGGTACCTTCACGGGCCACGCCTCCAGGGGTGTGGGAAAATGCCACACCTGAGAGCTGTAAAATACACAGGGAGTGGCTCCTGGTAAGACGAACCATCAAAAATACCCCTGGACATTAGAGTCCCCACTGAGGTTACTGCCCCCCACAGGGCATGGGGGTAGAGACAGCACACAGTAGGGGTTATGCTACATCCTGAATGGGACACTTGTGGTATGGTGACAGCACACCACACCAATGTGGCTGTACGATGTATTTTTTCCCATATAGGTTTTTGGCCCCCCACCTCCCAGACAGAGACTCTGCTCATCAGGGATATACCCGATTCAGGCAACTGCACTAGGATTTGATTGGCAGGGGGGATTTTCCCCCATGTTTTAACCCCTTATTGCCTCCTCCCCTTGCATGGTACATTCACACTAGCCAATAAAGCTGTAGTGTGCCCCAGTGGAAGTTGCTAGCTTCCTGGCCTGCCTGCAAGGGTTGGCGAACATCCACGGCATGCCTTCACCAGCTGAGGGTCACTGCCCAATGGCAGCTGCCTGAAGCCTGGCTTCCCTCCTGATGCAACAAGAGTTTGCTCCCAACTCCAGCTGTCTGCATGGCACTGCAGCTGTATTTGTTCTTAAAATCTTTGTGAAAACTGGACCTCTTGAACAGTCCTTTTTTTTTTCCTCTCGATTCTCTTTCTGGCTCTCCTGCCAGGACGAGAATGTACCCCACATAAGCCCAGGACTCCACAAGCTACCCACCACCCCCACACTCCCCCCTCCCCTCCACCAGCCGCTCAGTCTGGGAGAACCATGACTTACCCCTCACGGCAGGGTCCCCTGCTGGGAAGGACGTATAACCCTTGGGTCCTGGCCGAGACTTATGCTGCGGTGTTGTTTATGGTGTGTAGGATTCTCATGGTCTCCCCAGTGTTCAGAGGCCACCTGCTGAAAGGATTTTCCTCGTAATTGTCCCCCAGAGGCTTGGGCATGCAATGACGCCCAAGGCTCACCACGCATGCTGCCAAGTGCAATCATGCCAGCTCCGCTGAGCCCCAGACCAACATGTACAGGAGGTGTCAGACACTCTGACTCCTGACCAGCACCAGGTGTAGAATTATTGCCGACATCCTCAGCCCACCCACCCTGGAGGAGAAGGAGAGCAGTCCATCAAACACTCATCCTCCCTCAGGCTGACTCTCTGATAATCCAGGCTCGTTCCCGAAACTGGGTCATCAGAGCCACAAGTGGTAGCGTTACCGCTTGCGCCAGCAGGCTAGCTCAAGTTGAGCAGTCTCAAACAATGAATTTAATTCTGCACTTCCAACACAACCCCCACATTAGATTAATAGGGTCACACTTACCTGTGGGGAAGGGATGACGGTATCCCTACTTTACTTAGTATAGCAACTTGTTTTTCATGAAGTAGCCCTGACTCTCTTCCATATTAAAATGCATACTTTGTGGCATTTTATTTTCAGAAAAACTCATCAACTAATCAAAATTCAAAGCCCCTTCTCCATCCCTCTACTTACCAAAGGGCTGGCTGTCCTGACGGGTCTCTGGCAGATCAGTCAGTGCCACGTTAACATTGCTGAATGGCACCTCCTCCTCTCCTCCAACCTTTATTATCATGACATCCTCGAAGCCTGTATTTATTTAAAAGAAACACAATTGGAGAAATATTACTCCTCTGTTTCCCATTCTAGACGCCACTCTGCCCCCCTCATTACTGTGAGTGGGGGATGGGGGGATAATGTGTTTACTCCTGCCTTTTAGTCTCTGTATGAGAAGACACCACTCCATTACTTGGAGAGGGGAGATGGGGTGTTCATCCCTGCCCTAGAATAGGAACCACTCCCTGTTCTCATTACTGTGGGGAGATGGAGTGTTCATTCCTGCCCTTCAGTCTCTGTGTGAGAGAAGGTACTTCTACTTGTTCTCGTTATTGTGGGCAGAGGGGAGACGGGATGTTCATTGTTGCCCTTCAGTCTCTGTGAGAGGGAAGTAGTCCAGAGGAAGGCCACTAAAATGATGCAGAGTTTGCACAAGAAGTTCTACAAAGAGAGGCTGAGGGATCTCAACACGTGACATGATAGAGACCTAGAGATACCCCACAGGGTTAAAAAGGGTGCAGGGGGAGACGCTTATTCAAATAAGAACACCAAGATAAGGGGTATGCAATGAAGCTGAAGGAGAGGGAGTTTAAGAGAGATGTGAAGAAATTTTTCTTCATTAAAAAGGTGGCAGACATTCTTAGAGTATCACAATCACTTATCTTCCATTCACGGTTCACATACCTAAAGAATTCTCGTGAGACCACTTTTACAACCATATGCATTGTCTCGATGGCAGTATTAACATGCCACGGTGCAAACCGCAGTAATACTATAATGCTTAAACTTTGGAATCAACAGTCTATACAGATATTTTTACTGTATTTTGCTTCCCTGAGCTGATGGGGAAATACCCCTTATTCAACCCCTATTGGCCCCCCCACACCCTCACCCAGAATGTACCATGAGATTGCTGTAATCTGTGGAGTGGGCCCCCTCCCCTCCGAAGGCTGAGAGAGGAGAGAGTAAAGATATGCTAATCTGGGGTCCCACAATAAAAGAGGAGATCCAGGCGCTGGACTTCATACAGCTGCAACTAAGAGGGATTTTCTTTTTAAGATGGTGTCCCTGGCAACGTGGACGTACAGTTACATCAGTGGCATGCAGTGCACACTCCTGCATGCTGCATGCTGACATCTACCATGGCGGCAAATCTCAGCACACTGACTCCTGGCTGCTGCCAGGAATCATAACATTGCATAGTCTTCGCACACCTCATCAGGAGAAGCAGAGCTGTCCAGCAGACACTCTATCCTCCTCTACCCCGGTCAACCCTCTAATGCTCTGGGTTCGCTCCCAAATTTGGGTTATTGATGTGCTAATGGCAGTGTTGTCACTGTGCCGGTGGGCCAGCCAGTCCCATTATTATATTCATTTGAATTTTCCCTCCAAGTGCCTCAAGCTACTTGCTAGATATAAAATGCTGAAAAAGGCCAGTCCATCAGCATAGCGGTAACACTACTGCTCATGTCACCGACTACACAAGTTTGGGAACATGCTCAGGTCATCAGGGATCAGTTGGGGGGGATGAGCAATGAACGTCTTAGAGGACGCTCTCCTCCTCTGGGGAGGAAGGGTTCTGTTCTCCGCTGTGATACAGCCACTTGAGTGAATCCAGGTGGTATTTCAGCTGAAGGGCCAAGGGGAGGGCGGGGATGTCACCAACAGTGGCAGGTGGACACACGCATAGTGTGTGCAGGTGTGCCTTGGTGTCATTACAAGAGACATCCTCAGGGGCTGGGAGGCAAACTGGAAAAAGCATGACCCCAGCACCTCCCCAGCACACTGGCGCTACCTGGTGAAACATGGAGCAGCTCGGGGGGTACATCCGCCACCCTGACCCTGCCTGGGGGGCATATCCAAGGCTCAACAGAGTCAGGTGGCTGTAGCTGGGGAAGGCTGGGGGATTGGGAAGTGCCTGGAGGTCCTGAGATAAGGAGGGGACATAAATAAGAAGAGAAAAGGACAAACCCTAGCATGGGTCATCAAAGGACTGACCAGGGGAGGATGACCGAGCATCCCAGCAGACACCTTCCTCCTCCAGGGAAAGAGGGTCGAGGCCTTCTCTGAAATACTGCCATCTGGTGACCACAGGTGGTAGCGCAGCATCAAGCAAGGCAAAGTCTATTTGTGGCTCAGGGCATGTTACAACAATAAAAACACCATAAAACAAAAAGGTTAAATAAAAATGCATACTGTATATTTATACTATATTGTTGCCCCTGTTTACATCTTCAGGTCCACCTTGAAAATAGGCATCTAATGCTCTTGGGTCCTATGCAATTAAACTACAAATAAATAAAACAATAAAATAAATACAATAGTAACAGCTAGACAGTTACAATAAGCAAAACCTGGTAAGCCTGTGCAAACAAATAGGGCTTCAGTTGATTTTAAAGGTCCCAACAGTATGGGCAGATCTTACAGCCTCTAACAGTGAGTTCCAGAGTAGAGGAGCTGCCACCCCAAGACCCTATCCCCAGGTTGCTTAAGGCTGGAGTGAGAGACCTGGAGTAAGCCTGCATCAATGGATCGGAGGGGGCGAGTAGCCTGACCCGATCTTAAGTATGGCCTTGAATGTTAACAAGCATATCTTGAAGGTCAGGGAGGCAGTATAACGCAGTGGTTTAAGGCTCTGTGCTGCAAATCTGGAGACCTGGATTTGAATCCCACAGCCCTCACCTGCATACTGTGTGACCCTGAGCAAGTCACTTAACTTCCCTGTGCTCCCAGGTCGCACCGTTAAACAAGCTTTCAGCTTAGTGTGCCACTCCTGGTTAAACAATTGGAAGAAAAAAAAAAAGGTGATGCCCCACCGAACTGGCAGGCAGTGCAGCTAGACGAAGTAGGAGATGGATATCGGCTGTCATGCAGCTGGAGTGTTATCATGCTCACCCTTAACATACAAACATCCTGGCTGGGAGGAAAAAAGGGCAATTGCTCCAGTACCCACAACAGACCCTGATATATTTGGGCCCGCACCACCACCTCAGTGCCTCCTGATGAGACAATGAGATTTGCAGCAGGGGTAAAATCCCTTGGTTCCATGTGATATGAGTGAATGCAAAATCGCGAGTTACAAATGAGAGAATGCATATCGTCAAATTCACCAAATACCTTAACAGCGATGGTCCCCAGCAATCTAAATGGGGCGAAATGCAGTAATATTTTTATGCAGCCTTCCACTCCCCCATTATGTTTATAATCAATGGCCTGAGACACTGAGGTAGTGGGGAAAGTTCAGGAGGGGGCTATTCGGGGTCACATTGATGAGGCCAGGGAAGCATAGGGCACACATTCTGGAGATCGGGGAACACAAAAACAAACAAACACAAAAAAAATAAAATGAGTCCCTACACTTCACAACAAAATAATAGTCCCACCCACTTAGCTCCAGACCCGGGTCCTCTTGCTCCAGCAGCGGTCACTCTCTCCACAGGATCAAACGGCCAACTGGGAACTGCCTCACAAAAACAACCCATCATATCGCTCTTCACAATACCTCCGTCACATTCATCCTACTTTCCATGCCGCGGTTTTTGAACCATAGCAGTCGCTCTCACTGCCCCTCGCTATGCTGTACCACTCGCTCTTCTGACAGGCAGCCAAATTAAGTCGCTCAATCTGACTCGCCTATATCACAGGATACCAAATCCCTCCAACCCCATTCCTGCCTGAGAGGAAAAAAAACAAGGCTTCATGGAGAATGGCAACTGCAGGTAGGTGCTGCAGGAGGTCAGGTGTGCCATGGGAGCTCGGTGGGGGGGTGCGGTGCTGGAGATAGGAAGCGGGCATAAATAGAAAGTAAAAAAAAAAAAAAAAGGGTCAACCTGAGGTCAAGCATGAACCTGGGTCACTCAGGGGTCAGCCACGTGATGATTATGCATTGTACAAGATGCTCTCCTCTGGGGAGGGAGGCGTGCGAGCTCCGCTGCAATACTGCCAGCTGGGTGACCATGGGTGGCAGTACAAGCGGAGCTGCAAGGAGGAGGGGACCCCCTGAGTGGGATGCACACATGCGTCTGCTCAGTCCTCGCCACAGGGCATTGGGGGGGGGGAAGAAAACAGCAAGAAAAGTTGAGGCCGTTGCGGGATGATACTGCATTCCCCTGCAGTCTCTGCACCAACTACTGGGCTGCCCGCTGCTGCACCCATTTCCTAGCCTCCTCCTGGGCCTGGGGAACCCATGATGCTCTGCCGCAGGGTGGGGGAATGGCATCGGGACTTTAAGCCCATGAGTTGATGGGTGACGGGACTAGGGGGAGCAGCAATGTGGAAGGGGGGGCAGGCTGGTGGCGAGGGGGGGACATTTGAAAGAAAGGGTTGCTCAGTGGCCCAGAATGCAGCGCATCACACTCCCAAGTCAGCACTCACTCAAAAAAATGCCGGCCCCTGGCTGTCTTAGTGATGGTTGCTGGCACTCTCAGGCACTGCGTTGTGTGCGTCTCTGCTGGTTCGACAGCGGAGGGAGCAGTGGAAGATGCTGGGAGTTTGCTGGCAACAGCCCCAGCAGGGGGTATTTCCAGACTTTCTGAGAGGCAGTACAGCCTTAAGGTAAGAGCCCAGAGCTGTGGTCCTAGCGACTCAGCTTTGAACTCCACTAGTGCCACTTATTAACTGAGTGACCTTGAGCAAGTCACTTAACTCATTATTCACTCCACTTAACCTTCCTACACTTTCCATAACCTCTTCCCTCTGCTCTCCTACTGACTGATGCAACTTTCATGGCTTGTAAAGCACTTTGCCATACAGTGGGAATGGAAAAAGATATACAATACTACATTTTGCCCCATTCCATATGAAAGCAAGGGTTGACCCCCACACTGCACCACCAATGCACAACATCTTCCCCTTCTGGTCACTTTCACCACCCTGCAATAGAGGCTTGGAAAGCCAAGATGACTCTCCAGATTCCAGACCTTTAGCTAGCACCACTTTGGAGACAAAAATGTTAAAAATAATGAGTTGCATGTAGGTGCCAAACTCAACATAAAGGGACTACTGTCCCTGCAATATAATGAAACAGCCAGCTCTGTCACTTGCTGTCTCCATGGCAACCGCACAGAGAAGAACTCGCTGACCTCATGCCTCTGCTGGGTGAGGGTACTTACAAAAGAGGCAGCGTAGCCAATTTGTGTTTCCATGGCAACCGTGCTAAAAAGAACGAAACCACCTCAAGATGGCCCCTGTTGGGGCAGTTCAGCCAGAATCTGTTACCATGGCAACCTCTGCTGAGAAGGAGGCCTGTGAATTCATCCATTCCCTGCTAAGTAAAAGGCACAAGTTAAGAACTACATCTGCCAAGCTCCAATGTGATAAACAGCCTATTTTCTTAGAAATTAAGGTACACATACATGCTGGCTTCTTTTTATTGATAGCAGGCACTTCTAATAAACTGTTGTTTAAAAAATATTTGGGGGTTGGTTCATCGACACAGTAGTAGTGCTACCACATGCGATGCCAGGGACCCGGGTTCCGGAATGAGCATAAGTCATCGGGGGACGGCCACGTGGAGGAGGATCGAGCGTCCCAGGGGATGGTCTCCGAGGAGGAAGGAGGGCAGCCTGGTACACTGCTATACTGCCACCTACATGACCACAGGTGGAAGTGCAATCGGAAGTGGTTCGTAGGGTGCAGGGATATCAGCTAGTGCTTTGCTGTGCATGCTTGCGTGCATGTGAGCTGGTGCACCCTTGCTGCCGATGTCCTGGAGGAAGGGATGGAAAGTGGAAAAATACTCTGGCTGGCACGATTACACTGGCCGCACACAGGTCCCACACTTGGCTACTTAGGCACCACCTCCCACACTGGATCTATTCTGCGGCGGAGCATGATGGACCCTCTGCCTCCCCCATCAGAGGGAGATAAGCCTTGGGGGAACCGCGGAGGTGACGTTAAGTGCTAGGAGGCACCAGGGTGAAGGGGCTGGAATAAAGGGGCCCTTTTAGTTGAGCAGTGGCTTTAATTTTTATCAAAGGTTGTTTAAGTATCTGTAAGAACACTGCGAAAACCTTCCTCATAGGTTTTAATGGGGTGCCCCCCCCAGGCGCCCCCCTGGTTAGACGTCACAATCTGCACACAGGCGGAGAGCAGGCGGACCAGGAAGTGGAAGGTATTGGTTGGCCTGCAGTATGACCCCTTTTCTGCCTTACTGGGCACTCTTTTTCAAAAATTCTTATTTTTGCCTAGAAGGACTGTTGCAGCATTAAGGTAATGGGCTATGAAGCCCTACACCTAATCTTTGACTTTTCCTTTAATAGAAACGTGAACAAGACAATGTAAGCTGTTAAGTCTATATGAACTCACTGCTGGGTATAAGGGGGTCTTCATGAGGAGCCTTCGTCGGATCAGCCATCTCTTCCTCTTCATCATCATCGAAAAGCAAGGTTTTGTTGTTCCTCACAAACAGTGACAACAAGTGCTCCTTTGGGATTTGATAGCCTGCATGCAATGAAAATAAAATAAGACAAAATACATATTACATGCTTTCCCCATAGTCAAAAATGTAGCAAAGTCAGCACAGTGGGGAAGGGGTTGAATTTCCATCCCCTGGGCCAGCAACCAGGTTCGGAATGGACAGGGGTTACATGGTGGGCTGGCAGGGTGAGGAAGGATCGAGCACCTGATAGAAACTCTCTTCCTTGGGGAGGGAGGGAGGGAGGCTTTAGTTCCGTTGCATATACTGCTGCTTGGCAGGAGGCCGGGCAGCAGTGTGGTGGGACAGCACTCAGATGGGGAACAGCTGGAGCATGACATGCTGGCGTAGACGTCACTACGCTCCAGCTCGGGAGGGGGGGACAAGGTGAAAAGGTTGCCGCATGTCCAGCACAACTGGTGACCTGACAATTATGGTCCAGTGGAAGTCGTGGATAAAAGTCCAGCAAGTTCATGAGAGGGACAGTCAGGGTTTAGGGCACCACACCTAGGCATCAGCATGCTACAGCCATGCCACATCATTGGGCGCCAAGAAGAGCCATGACATATCACTCAGTGCCACAAAGAGCCATGCCACATTACTAAGCACCAATGGGAGCCATAACACATTGCTCAGCACCATGAAGAGCCATGCCACACTGCTCAGTGCCATGAAGAGCCATGCCACATCACTCGGCACCACAGAGAGATATGCCACACCACTCAGCATCACAGAGAGTCATGTCACATCTCTCAGAGCTATGGCGCACCATGCTACTTCACTCAGCATCACGGAGAGCCATGCCACAGCACTCAGCTCCACGGAGAGCCATGCCACAGCACTCAGCTCCACGGAGAGCCATGCCACAGCACTCAGCTCCTCGGAGAGCCATGCCACAGCACTCAGCACCACGGAGAGATATGCCACAGCACTCAGCATCACAGAGGAGTCATGTCACATCTCTCAGAGCTACGGCGCACTATGCTACTTCACTGAGCTCCACGGAGAGCCATACCACAGCACTCAGCACCATGGAGTTTTTGTTTCTTTTTCATTCAGCTGTTTGGTTCATCGACTGCCACCTTCGCCTTTCGTCGGGTCCCTCCATTAATCCCTAGTCTCGACTGTGCTCCCCCTGCCGTTATGTCCAGTGGAGATCTACACAGAGCAAGACTCAAGAATGGGTGTGGCCATCATACATGGTGGCTAAGGCGCGCATATCGTTTTCCATTTCTCCCCCGTTCCTCCCTCCTCCCCATGATGCCAGGCATTTTTCTTTGGCAACCTCAATGCCAGCAGCATGCAGTAGCTGATGCCACCCCTCAGGAGGGAGCTACCTCCCGGGGTATGGGGCAGCATCTGTGCTGGAACTAAACTGTTTCTCTCCCCCGTTGGCTCACACTTCCCTCAAGGGCACTCTCCAGCCTGGCTGCCCAATTCCACTAACCCTGGGCTTGCTTATGAACCTGGGTTGCCACCATGGAAGCATGATGTACTTCCAGTGAGCCATCAGGCAGCTCCCTGCCACGAAGCCCATTTGATTACTGGGTTTCTAACAGAAGGTTCACAAAGTGAATGCTAGGTCAGCAATTAATTTGAATGTTCCTAAGTGCCTCAGTGTCTTTATTTGCATATTCCAAGGTAGTTATTGCCCTATTTGCATATATCAGTTTTATGTGATAAAAGCGAGTCTTAAAGCCCGCCTATCACCTAAAGCAACCACAAAAGACCCCATTTTCAAAAGAGCACTCCATGTTGTAGCAACCATTACAATACTTGCAATCCACACACAGAAACATTCTTTTTATGCAGGGGGCTAAGCCCCCACACTCCCCAAACTAAAATAATCAACTCCAAGGGGGGTGTGGACCATGGGGCAGTTTTTTTTTTTTTTACAAAAAATAACTTGTTCCATAGCCCAACCTGAACCTGGGTCCACTGGCATCGCAAGCGATAGTGTATTCTGCTACACTATGCGGCCAGCTAGGCAGGATCCCAGCACACAGGATCCTATATCCTGTACTGGCGAGGATAGCTCCTTGCTATCCTCACTCTACAGGCTATAGCGATGTTATTCACCACTTGCTATTACTGAGAGCGGTATAATTGAGTCGCTTATATTGTAGTGCTCAATAATACGCTCTCTACATGTGTGCTACAGCATAAATCAAAGGTGTGCATTTACTAATTAACATATCCAAAATGCCTTTCTTGTTTGTTTATAGGGCACTGTCATTATGCCTTGTAAATAAGAGATCTGACTGGCTAAAAGGGTTTCACCTCAATATTATTATATTTGGCTTTCCCACTGCCCCTCACGAGTGCATCAATCTCCTATATATACAGAACAAAAAAAGACAGAGTAAAATATCCTGGGAATCAACATACTGAAATCATTGTAAACTTGAAATGGACCAGTCACCAGGTCATCCGGGCATCTGGCTTGCAAGTGTCTAAGTCCAGTCTTTCAAGCCACCTTAGAACTCCCGGGCTGGATTTTTAAAGCATGGCGTGAGGATTGTGCCAGGCCCTGCACCGTGACACTAAGGTTTTGGTGGTGCGCCGAATCCTTCACTGCAACTGCGCCCAATTTTACAAACTCGGGCACAGCTGCGGCAGTTTCCATTATTTTACGGCTGCTTGCCCAAAATATCTGACACAGGCTCTGTTAAAAAGTCCTCTGGGATTGCCACAAGCTAGACCAGAAAAAGTTGGTCTAACTTGCAGCAGTAGGTGCATGGGGACAGAAAATCCTGATTGCCCGCTGGGAGAATGCTGCAAGTCCGATGCGACAGGTTTGGTACACCTTGGGCTTGCGGAATTTGGGGCCATCTGGAATTCCCTGTATTTGAGCTGGCAGTACAGCCTAGAGGTTTAAGTAACGAGCTGTGAATGAGCCTGGTACATCCAGCAGAAAGACTTGGGTTTGATTCCCACGACCTCTGCTTGCACACTGTGCGACTCTGAGCAAGTCACTCAACCTCCCCAGTGCTCCTGGGTTACCCCTGGAAACAGGCATCTTGCCTAGTGGGCCTTACCTGGTTACCAAAGACAAAATTAAAATAAAATTTGTTTTGGTCCAGAATTCTCATCTCACTGGCCTTCCTTGTACTGCATAACAACGCTCACACTGCTTTTTGTTTGCCAAGACTCCACTTTGTTCGCTTGCCTTGATTACTGTTTGGATACAGAGTGCTCACATTTACAGTTTGTGTTATTTTTCCTGTGTATATGTTCGCCTGCAGGTAACTATACCTGCTGAACTATGTTAACCCTGTTGACTGCAGCAGTCCTCCCTGGGACTCTCATGAAAATGAAATGCTGTATTTCACGGGGTTATCCTAGTTGAAGTAGTTAAAAAAAATATAAAAATAATTTTGCAGTTTTGCCTGATTCAAATTAACAAAGGAATGTTTGTGGGTGCCACAGCCAGAAAGTCCTCCAGGCACAAACCAGACCAACGGCAGGCCATCAGGGACTCAAGTAAATCACTGGTGTCAAGATATCGGAGCTATGGAATGTAACAGGCAGGTCCACTGCACGAAGTCACACCATGGTCAGGGTGCTTGAACTGGCTTTCTTCGTTGTCAGGACTTCATATAGGAGGCAAAGCAGGCAGCAGCAAAAAGTCAACAGTTTTGACAAAAACAAAATGAAGCAACTGCATTCTGAATAGTTCAGCACAGCAGGCAGAGGCATGGGCAGTAAAAGCACATGGTTGACAATGTTAGTGATAAGATCCTACTCTCAGCACACTCTGAGCTGGAGGTACACTGACGATATTTCTACAGCTGGCTGAGTGGCTGTAAAAGATTCAGTATTTTTTGTTTGCAACTTGGAGGTGTGGGGCACAACTTTAATTTTACAGCGCTGTTGAAGTGTGTGTGTGTGTTTCTGCGTTTGGTGGGGAGTGTTAAATAACCTTACAGCATAAGTGCTCTATGCATGGGCTATTCAGTTTTTTTTTCCCCAGCAGTCTGATCAGTTTCTTTCCTTTCCCACATGACACTGTGACAATCGTACTAGCGTTACTGAAAACCTGTTATGCCAGCCTGTTGGCACAGCGGTACTGCTAGCTCTCCCGACACCGGTGACCCGGGTTCAGAAGCGAGCCTGGGTCGTTGGAGGGGCCGGCTGGGTGGGAGGAGGACTGAGCATCCCCGAGATTGTTCTCCTGCTCCACGGAGGGAGTACTGTGTGCTCCACTGTGACACTGCCACCTGGGTGAGCACAGATACCAGTGCAATGGGGCAGCGATGGGTGGGCGAAGCAGCAATGGGTGGATGGAGCACCTCCTGACTAGGACGTCTGCACGCTAGCGTGCAGATGTCCACTTAGTCCAAACCCATGAGGTGCTCAGGACAGGGACCTAAAAGTAAAATAACAGGGAAGAAAGCCTCTCAGCCTGAAGCATCATGACATTGCCCCTCTCTCTCACTCTCTCCCCCTCAAGCCCTGCATCACTCACTGGGCTGCTGACCACAGTCCAGCTCTAACTCCTGCTGGGTGTGGGGAACTAGGGGGAAACCATGAGGCACTGACGTGGTTGGAGGTAGGTCCCGGGGACAGTGGGAGACGGACTTGGGAGAGAGAGGGGCCGAGGTCAGCCAGGCTGAGATAAGAAAGTACAATAAATAAAAAAAAGAAAAAAAGAAAACCTGTTCTGCAGCTGGGAAAGATTATGTGCAGAAAGAAGTTAAACCTGGTGGGGGGGTTGCACCCCTTCATACTACAGTTCCAACACCCATGATATCAAGGCAGTACAGACCTTAAAGTTAAGCCTGGACAACTTTTGCTTGCCAAGGGAATCGCAGGGTACCCTGGGTCATACTCTGGGTGGGAATCCCTATAAATCTGTACATCTTTCTAACTTCTTATCCAGACTCACCCCATCTGCACTGGCAACCTCCCAGCCTCATTATCCCTATCCATGGCCCTCTTTAAACCCTCCAACTTACCCCTGAAGTGGGGCAAAATGAGAGTTTCCCTCCCAGCCGGAGCACTTCCAAGTTGAGGGGTACAGGAGGTTGTGCCAGGCCCGAGTGCACTGGGCGTCACCTTGCAGGGTTAGGATTTTTACTTCTTTTCCTCCCAGGATGCTGACGGCAAGGGCTGAAGGTGTGCATGCAGTTGTATGCTGATGCACCGAGACAGCCAACATCCTTCCCCCATGGTCGTTCCATCCTGTGGTTCGACCCGAGGTTACCCAGGTGTGAATTCTGCAGTGCAGGTCAGCATGTACCCTCCCCAGAGAAGGAGCGTGTCCTCCGGGATACTCATTCCTCCTTTCCCCCAGCCGGCTGTCTGACAAACCAGTCTCAATTCTTAAGCTGGCTGCCTGCTGTGTGAGCGGCGGCACTGTCTCTGTGCCGACAGGCTGACCATTGCACATAATACTTATACATCCACACTTGGCGAAGAGAAGAGGCATGAAGTATGTAATCTGCACAATTTACGCCCCTTCTCTTCTGCTCTTGGTTCCAATTTCAGCTCTATGAATCACCGCTGTGGAGCTCCAACATGCCCCTCCTCCAAACACTGCACAACAGAGCTGTTGGAAGGGATGATTTCAGGAAATGCTGTTTTTAAAGCAGCAGCTGTGGGACTCCTGGGCTTTGCAGTGTGAGCATCTCTGGGACTTGCTGCCGAAATTTCGGAGCAGCTCAAGGACCAAAATGTGCTTAAAGGACGTAGATACCCATGTTATCAAGAGCTCTGTTCCCATACCAAAAATACTGTATATTGTTTTCAGTTAGTTTTAAGTACAGCAAACACTAAGCGACCCACCAGAGCAGCAGTGGTGCTACCGCTCACGACGACAGCAATCAGAGTCTGAAAGCGAGCCCGAGTCATCGAGGGCTGGCCAGGGAAAGGAGGATCGAAAATCCCAGGAGGACACTCTCCTCCTCCTCCGGGGAAGATCTGCAAGCTCCACTACCTTACTGCCACCTGGGTGAGCACAGATGGCAGTGCAAGCAGAGTCATAATGGGTGGGTGGGGTGCCTCCCAACTTGGACATCTGCACACTTTGCATACAGATGTCTACCAAGTCCTAGCCTGCGAGGCACCTTGGGAAAGGGGGGGGAATTACACTGACTCTCTCTTTGCAGACCCTGCACTACCCACTGAGCTGCCGGCCACAGCCGGGGCTAAACAGTGGGCTTGGGGAATCCAGGAGGCTCCACTATGGGGTAAGCCATCAGGCATTGCAGGGTCGGGGGTAGATCCCAGAGACAGCAAGTGATGGGGCTGGGGGGGGGGACAGCCAATGGAAGCAGATCGGGTGTAAGAAAGCATACCAAATAAAAAAAAGTACAGCACATACTTTTAGACCAGCAACTAGCCTTACCTAACGAAGTCATGGTTTCATAATTGTCCTCCATCACTTCCCTGTAGAGCTGCTTCTCCCATTCTTTTAACATTTTCCACTCTTCTGCTGAAAAGGTGACAACTACATCTACAAACGTTTCTGGCAGCTACCAAAGAAATAAAGTAGAAATATATTATATATCGAATCATTTCTAAGCAAACCATAAACACAAAGGGGCTTCAATTACTAGTCAACACTGAAAGAAAAGGAATTTGGTTCTATATCTCAGAATACACACTGTACCTCAAACAGAGCCATGCAGGACTTTAAAATTCCTGGTTCCCCCTCGAATTCTATGGAATTTCACAAAATTACACCATATTCTATGGAATTCTGTTGGAAGCAGAATTCTGAAATTTTCAAAGTGGATTTGCTTTTTGAAACTGTGGATCAATAATTTGTATTTTACATAAACTGCAAAAACAGTATTCAGCAGCTTACATTAGAGGCAGATTAAGGCATTAGGCCAACAAGGCCCAAGATTAGGGCCCCTGATAAATTTATTCTGGATCTGGTTTACATAAAGGAGGAGGCCACGGGAGCCGCGCCTTCTAGCACCCAGGAAGACCAGAGCAAGCCAACTGGCAGGCGGTTGTTGCAACAGTGCAATCTATGGACATTAAGATTAAAACAATCCTGGAAAGGGCAGGCTCCCTGGATACCAAAATTAATGTGGCAATATGTTTGGCTAAAGTGGTAGATGATGGATCAATTAGAGCTCTGCGAACTACAACAAAACTAGTACAAGAAAACTCTCAATTACAGTACCAACAGGAATCGCTTGAAAATGCTCACAGAACTAGCAATGTTTGGTTTGCGGAGGGTGCAGAAGGGGAAGAGAGAGAGAAGATCCCACCTCCTTTATCCTCACGATATTTCAAAATCTGTTGAACTCAGACCCAGGGATTATGAAGGCAAAAGTTAAGCAGATTTACTGGATTTCTACAAGGAGAGCAGCAGTAATGGCTGATACCCTGAGAATCATCTTTTTTTTTTTTTTTTAAATATTCTTTTTCCCTTAATAATCAGACCTGCCCTGCCTGACGTCCCCCCATGCCCACGCTTGCCCTCCCTGGGCGGAGCCACTGGGAGGGCTCACCCTCCCAACAGACACTGTTGGCAAGCCCCGGCTTACTCCCCCCCCCGCGGACGTTGGAGGCAGTGGAGACGGTGGCGGCACAGCGGGTCATCGTACCAGGGAGCCGTCTTTTTCCTGATGCTTTTCTCCCTGGGACGGTAATGTGCAATGATGTCCAGCGTCCGCCCCGCCTCCCTAACGTGACGGTGCCAGTTGCAGTGGTACCCCCAGCCTCCGCCAGGGGTCCATAAAGTGCCAGACACTCTTCCCTCCCTCCCCCTGGAGAAGGAGAGCAGTCCCCATGACATTCGACCCTTCTCCCCCAGCCAGCCCTCCAACTCCTGAGTCCATTCCTGAACCTGGGTCACTGCCGTTGCAAGCGGAAATCCAACTGCTGCACTAGCAGGATGGCTCCCTGAGAATCATCTTAATACAGACAAACAATGTCGCCAACCAGGATGCAATTTTGGCTGCAGCCCATTCTGCCCATCCAAACCTACACCAAGGTTTCATTTCTTTCCCAACGTCTCTTTTGCCACAAGAAAGATGCAGGAACAATTTTACACTGTCAGACAGCAGCTAGGGAGTCTTGGGGTGGTCCACTCTCTACTGTTTTCAGCCCATTTAAGAATATCATATGGCAGCAAAACCTTCCGGTACTCCGATCTGAATAAGGCTGGAGTATGGATCACTAAGTGGGCAGCGGCGTTCCATCTGGAAAAGGAAGGAGAAGACTTGGACAACCAGGCAGGAGAGTGAGTGGCTGAATGCTTCTGTTAACTTATTGGGCCTGTGAGTGAGTGTATGTGCCTGGACTGATTCAGAGACTGGAATGGGAGCACTAGTGGGGGGGTGTTTATATGGCGACTGTTAAAAAAAATTAATATAGTTTTATATTACTGTTTAGCCTCAAGTAGAGGGAGATCAAGAAATGCTCAGGAATGTTAAATCATAGACGGAGGTGAAGCACAAGGAGGGTAAAAAAGTGCCTTGCTAAAGGTCATACTGTAAGTGGTGGTGGTAGGATTCAAATGTAGGCCTTCAAGTCCTCAGCTCTGCGCTCTAACAACTAGGTCAGACTGCTTCTCAGAAAGGGGCAGATATGTTGGATTATATATTTATAGATCCCCCCCCCCCCGAAACAACACTTGTAGGACTGTCAGAGAAGGCTCATCCACATTCTGATGGTGTGTGAACCGCATGCCGAAGCATGCAGAAGTACATCAATGATCACCAGCTTACGGGCGCACCAGTAGTGCTACCGCTTGCAACGCTGGTAACCAGAGTTCAGGAACGAGCCTGGGTCACTGTGTCACCAGTACCAGTACAGATACCAGAACCAGAACTGATGCCAGGGTTCATATGACACAACATGAGTACTCTATATTCATGGAGCGGATGTGAACCATATTGGTGCAGTGCAAGCGGTTTTATTAGTATTGCATAGTTTTATCACTGAACTAAATATGAGTACATATTCAAAGCCACATATCAAAAATATTCATTATAAGAATTATGACAAAGTTACTCTTCTCTTTACCCAATAAAAGCAATAAGCAAAATTACTATTTCCTAGGCCCGGCTGCCTTCCGTCTAATGGCCCAGACTTCTAATCTGGGGGTACAAAGGTGACCAAACCCAAATATATTGTATAGGCATTCACATTATAAAACAGCATATACGCTGCAATGCAGTACCATGAAACAGCATTCTTACTGTAAAGCCAGTGTCCTAAGTCAACCTATGCTGTAATATCTACATAATTATTATAAAGCGATCATCTCCAAAAAGAGTAGCCACAGTGACCTGTAGTCTTTGGCTACTAAGTTTTGCATTTGAGGCTTGATCATGCTAGAAGCAAAGAGCTGAAGCCAGCACACCAGCGCAGGGGTGGCGTTACCGCTCACGACGCTGGCGTACTGGGTTCGGGAATAGATTTGCGATACTGGAGGGCCTGCCGGGGGAGGTGGACACTCTCCATCTTGGGTGGGGAGCAGGTTGGAGTAGTGTCTCCAGTGCTGTGCCCCTGGGTGACCACAGGAGGTACTGCTACCGGGAGGCAGGATCAGAGGGACGACGTCAATGCAGGAGGGTGGGCAATGATGTGCACTGCCAGCCACAAGATGCCACATGGGAAGGGGATGTAAAAAAGGTGGAAACAACCAGGACCCTGGCAGGATGACACTTGCCTCACACCACGAGCCCAGCACTGCCAATCACGGCATTCTCCCAACATCCAAAGCACAAGTTCTGCCAGGGGAATAGAGGACCCTTCCCCTGGTAGCCCCACCGGGGGAGCCAGGATGGAACATGCAGGAGAATGGTAAGTCCCAGAGAAGGTGGGTGATGGGGATGGGTCCGAAGCTGGGCTGATGCACCTAGGAGGGAAGCCAGGACGGAACATGCAGGAGAATGGTAAGTCCCGGTGAAGGCGAGTGACAGGGATGAGTACGAGGTTGGGCCAATGGAGGCAGGGAGAAAGTAGAGCAAGTTAAAAAAAAAAGAACAGAAGCAAAGAGCTGATCTGTTCCCCCTACTCTTCTTTAGCCTTGTCAGCACCCTGCAGTCAATGCCTGCGGGGAACAGTAACCAGCAGTATTCTCACAGGAGTCTGCTTGGATTACCCCTCTCGACTTGCCAAGAATCTGGGGTTTTATACCTTCTCTGTAGAAGGACTTTACAGAGGGGCTACCACCACCTGTTTACTGGGAGGCCTAAGGGAAATGTCAACCATATGGTTGCCTTAGAAACTAACCAGTAAAGTCTAAAAAGAAATGGTCACATTGTTATTTGCAAACCTAGGGAGCTGCCCCAGGGTTGTTCCTGCCGTTGCAGGAGCTGTCACCTTGTGGTCGGAGTAGATGTTATCTGTATGCAGAAGGCTTCCTGCTGCTCTACAAAATGTGTACAACTTATCTACTTTGCAGTCTGGTAAACAGTACTTCACACAATGCTTTTTTCATTCTATAGCAATTTTTTCAAAATGTTTTTAATGATCTTCTAGTTAACGCTAAATGAGTCTGTAGCGCGTTTGCTTTTATGCTGAAATTTAGCGTGCTCTGCCTTGCTGCTTTCCGAGGTCTTCATTTAGCTGGCTTTGTTAGGAATGCTGTGGTCTGGCTCAGGCCCAGGTCCTTGGCAGAAAAAGACTCCCCTGGTATCAGTTGGAGGGCCAGCAAGGGACGGATGGGTGAGCATCCCCCTGGACCCTCACCTCCTTGGGGGAGGAAGAGTTCCTAGTCCCTGCTGCTGTACTGCCACCTGGGTGACCACAGGTTGACGGTGCAAGCCGGAGCTAGTGGTACGGGAGGGGGTGCCATTGTTCAGAAGAATCCTTTGTCAGATGCACCACCTCCATGACGTTTGAGGGTGGGGAGAAAAAAAAAAAAAACTACACGAAATGCCATCCATCACCTGCAACAGGTCCAGCACCGCCGAACGGTCTCTTGCTCTGCCTTGACTCTTCAGCTCTGTCTGGGGGGTAAGGTGTAGAGAGGGATGAGAAGATGGGACTGGGCGGAGCAACAGACCAATGTGTAGGCCAGTCAGGAGCCACTGAGAAAGCATAGTAAATTATTATTTTTAATGTTCTTATTTACTCTGCTTTTTCCTGCCACCGGCTGCCCGGTACCTTAGTCTGGTCACGGACCCATCGACTTCCACTCTCTCATACTGGCTGCGACTCCCTGGCTTACCCCCGAGGGCTGGGTTGCGGTATCAGGCCAAAGTGCCGCATCCGACGGGATAGGTCAGGAAGCCAGCCTGAGAAAGCTAATTGAAGCCGAGGGCAGGCTTCATCAAGGCCGGCTGGCAGCAATTTTCTAGGCTGCCCCGGGGCGGGGACGTGCAATGACGTCCAGTGTCTGCCCCGCCCCTCTTGCGTGTTGGTACCAGTCGCCTGTGGTTTCCCCAGCCTCCGTCAGGGGTCCCTCAGGCGCGGATACTCTACCCTCCCTCCCCGGAGAAGGAGAGTAGTCCATGGGACGCTCAATCCTTCTGCCCCGGCCGGCCCTCCAACTCCCCGGGTCCATTCCCAAACCCGGGTTGCTGGTGTCACAAGCGGAAATCCAACCGCTGCACCGGCGGTCTGGCACAACATAGTACATTTTTAAAAAAGTATATCAATAATCTAGGGCAATGAAAAATATTTAAAAATCCTTCTTAAAACTTGCTTCTTTCCAGGAAACCTACAGGCAAGACACTTTCCAGAATAAGTGCATATCATACACAAGGGAAAGTAGTACTTTGACTGGTCAGGAGCACTCCCTCAATATATATTATACCTTAGAAATCACTTATAGAAAGAGAATTTGTTGGCAGAAAAGGAATGATAGAGGTCTGTCTAGTCTGCACTATTTACTGCCCGTTTCCTACTCTGGACCCTATTCGGTCTTGGGTGACCCTCCCTCCTCCCTCTCCTCTACTTATTATGCCCATGTACTTATCCCACATCGGCTTGAAGCCCCCCACTGTCTTCGTCCTCACCACCCCCTCTGGCAGGCTGTTCCAGGCATCCGCCACCCTTTCTGTGAAGAAGCATTTCCTCGCATCCCTCTTACACGTCCCCCCTCAAGTTTCATTGCATGCCCTTGTAGTCTGGTCCTCCTCCTCTAAAACAGACTCCCCTCCTACATCTTGTTCACCTCGTGAGGTACTTGCAGGTCTCAATCATGTCCCCGCTCACTCTCCTCTCCTCCAGGGAATACATGTTGCGTTCCCACAAGTTCTCTTTGTATGGTTTCTTGAGTAACCCCACCCCCAACCATTTTTGCAGCCCTCCTTTGGATTACTTCCACCCTCTCAATATCCTTGCAGAGGTGTGGCCTCCAGAACTGTACACAGTGCTCTAGGTGGGATCTCACTAGTGAGCGATACAGTGGCAACTCCACCTTCCTTCTCCTGTTAGAAATCCCCTCCCTATGCACCTCTGCATCACACTTGCTTTGCCAACTGCCTCGATACACTGCCTGGCCACCTTTAGGTCATCCAATATGATTACCCCCAGGGTCTCTTTCCTGCCTGGTGGTCGTCAATACCGCTTGACCCATTTTGTACTCCACCCTGGGTTTCTGTGCCCTAAGTGCATTATTCTGCACAGAAACCCAGGTGCGGAGTACAAAATGGGTGGCATAGTACTGATGACCACCGAGCAGGTAAGAGACCCTGGGGGTAATCATACTGGATGACCTAAAGGTGGCCAGGCAGTGAATCGAGGCAGTTGGCAAGGTTAGTGTGATGCTGGGGTGCATAGGGAAGGGGATTTTTAACAAGAGAAGGGAGGTGGCGTTGCCACTGTATCACTCACTAGTAAGGAGGAGTTCCTGTTTTTTATAATAAAACATTTTTTGATAACATTCAGACAGTGTGCGCTGTGATTCTGTGCTGGTTTTTTTTTTTTGCCTTGTTAAACTGCCTTGCCACCTTGAGATCTTCAGATATGATTACCCCAAGGTCTCGCTCTTGCTTGGTAACTGTAAGTACCTTCATCCCCCATACACAGACCCCAGGTATCCCTGCCCAGGTGCATGACTTAGCACGTTTTGGCATTGAAACCCAGCTGCTACACCCTAGACCACTCCTGTCGTTTCCCCAGATCCTTTTGCACTCTCTCCATCCCTTCCTGGATGTCCACCCTGTTGCAGAGGTTTGTGTCAACCACAAAGACACACACGTGATGTTCCCCTCCAGTTCCTCAGCAACGCCGGTTATGAAGACATAGAAGAGGACAGGACCCAGTACCAATCCCTGTGGTACTCCACTGGTCACTCTCCCGTCTCCTGAGTGACTTCCGTTTACCACCACTCGCTGTCTCCAATCCTTTAACCAGTTTGATACCCAGCTTACTACCTTTCCCCCCCAACACCAAGGTTGTTAAGTTTCTTTATAAGCCTCCTGTGTGGCACAGAGTCAAAGGCATTACTGAAGTCCAGGTAAGCCACATCCACTGCCTTCCTCGATCCACCTCCCTAGTAACCCAGTCAAAGAAATCTATGTGATTTGATTGACACCTGTGAAACCATGCTGCCAGTGGGCCTCCAGGTACTCCATCAGCCTCTCCTTCAGCGGGGTCTCCATAAATTTGCCCACCACAGATGCGAGACTGACTGACCTGTAATTGGTAGCCTCCTTTCTACTGCTGCTGTTACACAGAGGGACCCCATCAGCCCTCTTCCATTCTTCTGGAACGAGATGCTGAATAGTGTTGCCAAAGGGGCGGCTAGCACCGTGCTCAGTTCCTTAAGTACTCTAAGGTGAATCTTGTCTGGCGCCATTGACTTGTTTTTCCTTAGGGCTTCCAATCCCCTTCAGACTCTCTCCTCTGAGAATGGACTTGTGTCCGCACCATGCACCCACCCCCACAGTGCCTGCTGATACATGTTGGTCAATCCCTCCCCCTCTGCCGTACTTCGAGCAGAAGTACTCGTTAAAATGTTGGCTTTTTCTTTTCTTTTTCTTATATATATATTTTATTCATTCTTTTATTCTTTATTCATTACAAATCGGGTTTACAACCTGAGTCAGAGACTCATTTACAAAGGCACCTCGTCGCAAGGAGGGCAGACATCAAGACAGTTATTACAGTGCAGATTAAAACAGAGGATAACATTACAGGTGCAGTAAAAGGAACATTTAACAGATACACTTATTTTACATAATATAGTAGTTTGTATGTTACTTAGGTTACATAATGTTACAAAATTGTGAGTTACAATCATGGATATAGTAGGTTCTCAGAGAAGACAGCGGGTTACATCCCTATTTCCCTGAGGTTTTTTAGAGCATTGTCTGATAACCTCCCTGCATACATCTCGAACATCTTCAAACAGGCTAAAGGTTCCTATGGCCTGAGACGCTTCTCCTTAATCTGCTTCCAGATTCCTAGAGTGAAAATTACCCTTGGCTCAGCAGCAGTCAACTTCTCACTTCCATCACTTTGGAACACTATGCAAGACTCATTAAAATGATCCTCACTTCCAAGCATTTTCACATTCAAAGCTCTATTAACGGATTATCTGAAGGACTCATGCAACTGTTTCAGATGCTGATGACCCCTAAGCCTCGGGTGCCACTCTCAAATCCTACGCCTAAGTATCTCATCCACCCCACATTCCTAACAACAGAAAACTAGGACCTACAAGCCTAGTTTCCTTAATCCAAGATGGCCCTGCCTATTCTCTACCTTTTACCTGTTCTGGCCTCTCTTTTAGCTGCCTACTCTTTCACCCCAATTTCGACCCTATTCCTTAATACCTCCTTATTTTTTATCATTTAGATATGAGCTCTTACTCAGTGGAGACTACATGGGATTGTTGTCTCTTCTCATTTCAGTAAAGCTTATCATTATGTACCTTTGCATGTTAATTATGTTGACCGGTATGTATAGGCCCATATTGACCGGCACCTTCACAATGTTTTTTCTTTTTTTTTTGCACCGTTGTCCACCGTAATTGTAATCTTATGAAGTGTACTGTATTGTATTTATGCCCAGGACCACCTTGAAAATGAGCTTGCTCAATGGTGTTTATGCCTGGTTAAATAAAGTGATTGATTGATTGATTTGGACCTAGTAGTGAAGGAGTGGGTCTGGGGAGGGAGAGGCTGTCAAGGGAACATTGTTGAGCCAGGGGGCAAGGCAGACGGGTACCACAGGTTACAACAGGGGGTTAGTTGCACCTACAACAGCGGATATGAAAGATATGGCTCCGAAGGGCTGTTTTGAAGGTGTCAATTTTTGGCAAGTTGGAGATGCAGCTAGGGAGGGAGCTGAACCAGGTGGGGGCTTGGTATATCTCTGGGCAAGAGAAGTCTTGGTTGGGAGCACCTGGAAGGTGGCCTTAACAGAGCTACGGGTGGTGAGGGACGATGATGACTGCTGTAGGGAGGTGGAGACCCTTGGTGGGGAGAGTCCTAGCAGTGATTTCTTAGCGAGAAGGCAGGTCTGGTAGAGCAGTTGCTCCTCAAAGTAGAGCAGATTGGTGGTAGTATAGAGAAGGCAGGTGTGAGTGTGGCTGGGGGCACCGGTCAGGAGCCTACAGGCTTTATTGATGGAGAGTTGGATTTTGGAGAGGGCAGTGTTGTCAGCTGCGGCATAGATGGGCAAGCCATAGTCCACGAGGGACAAGACGGAGGAGGTGATGGCCAGCCTGAGGGCAATCTGAGGCAGGCAGTCCCTGTGCCGGTATAGTAGGCCAATCCAAGAGTTAATGGCGGCTGACAGGGCATTAATGTGGGTGTGGAAGGAGAGGGGCGGTATTAACGTGATATCTAGGTACTTGTATGTGGTCACTTGTTCTAGCAGGTGCAGAGTGCTGGGGATAATCAAGAGGGGGTATTTTTAGCTTTATTTTGGTGGTGGGAGAAGAGCATTGATTTGGTTTTCTTTAGGTTTATGCCCACTTCTCTCTCCGGCTCCTCCGAGCCCTCTGGTCCGCTGGCCACCCCTGAGCCTCCCCCCGCTACAGTCACTCACCTCCATGTAGCTCTGGGTTGCCACCCTGCTGAGGTTGAGAGGAACTGCCCAGTTTTTTTCCCTTGAAACTGCACATTTCATCAAACTGCGCCGTGCTGCAGAGGCAAAGACCTGGGAGCTACCGCGGTCTTCATCGTGGAGGTGCCAGGGCCATTTTCCTGGTTTACCTCCCCATCCAGGAGATGTCATATGTGTGGATGCTAAGGCGACCCTGACCATGCTGTGTATGTGTCTGGTCACCGGCGACAACGATGTCTCCCCCTCCCACTGCCCTTCCATCTGCACTGCCACCTGTGGTCACCCAGGGGGCAGTATTGCTGTGGAAGACGGCACCCTCCCTCCCCGGAGGAGGAGGCAGTCCTCTGGGATGCTGAAGCCTCCTCCCCCCGTCCAACCCTGAACAACTTGAGTTCATTCCTGAACCAGAGTCACTGGTGTTGCAAGTAGTACGGCTACAGCTGTGCCGATGGACCGGGCTAAAATTTTAGCTTTTTCTTGATCTTATGTTATTTCAGCCAGTCAGCACCCAGAAACACTGTGCCTCTTATCCTGTCTACAGTGCTCATTCATGCAGGAACATCTGTCATGACTGTCATGTTCCAGGTCATCCGATAACCCATTGGCGTCATGTCACACTGTTGCCTCTAGCTTGGGAGTGAACTTAGGGAGCCGCATCAGAGGCGGGAGATGGCTGACACTCAGCAGTGAATTTGCCATGGAGGGTTAAGTAGGTCCCGTGCCACAGCAATACCTACATGCCAGGGAGCTTGTGTTCTGCAGGATGCCGTATAGATGGACCCATAGGTCGCTTTTACCGACCTGGCCTCATTCAGGACTGGCATCCCATTGCCCAATCACCTAGCTTCCCTGGGGCTTACCTACTGCTGTTGTCTTGGTGTCCTCAGTCAGAGGATACTGCAAAAGCCCAGTTGCCAGTGTGGAGCCTGACAACCCACTCCGCCATCCTGCCAGATGGGGGATTTTCTGCCTTAGTTTTCTCCCCTGGGTCTGCGTCAAGTTTAGTGCTGTGTTCTCTGCACAGCGCCTCTGCAGTTCAGGGCCCCCACGGCGTCGATGGATGGGTTCACCTTCCTTGCCACCATGCTGTGCTGCCACCCAGAAAAACTTCCTCGCCAGCCTATGGACAGCCTTATACATTTCTTGTAGGGATTGTTTTTTCGTTAAATGTTGCTGCTGTCCTTTGTGTCAGTGGGCCTAATCGGCGAGTTTTGTACTCTTGGCGTAAGCTGCGCTAACTTGGGCTTAAAGAAGTCATCGGCCACTGATGTTTGAACCACTGATCCCTTGGGTTTCCCCATTCTTGTGTCATCTGCGACTTTTCCTGCTGGTACTCCAGGTAATTTTCTATTGACTGATTTCTTTAGTGCCAAGAAAAAGCAAGATTTCGGAGGCAAATAGTGTTATAAATGAAATCCCACAGCAAGAGCTGTTAAACAGAAAAAGTGTGTTCCCAGCTTGGCTTCTAACTCCTCCCTGCCGTGGTCTTTTTGCCCTAGTTGATGTGTTTTGTGCCTTCTTTCTGGAGTAGTGGGGGGGATGTGTTTCTCAGGGCCTGCGAGGCCCAAAGTCTGTGTCAATGAAAGATGCTGAACTAGCCTGAAGCCTGGAAACATGCTACAGTTCTCCCCCTACCAAAGGAAGATGATCTCTCATCTCCTGGGAATTACCACCTCATCTCAGTTCTACCCACCCTGGCTAAACTTCAGGAACACCTTGTTCTCTCCCAGCTCTCCCCCCTTCTTGTCGACGACTCCTTCTTCACTCCCTTTCAATCTGGTTTTCGGAAGAATTACTCCACAAGCACTTCCCTACTTATAGACTCACTGACTCTGTCCATTCTGCCATGGATAGAGGTCACATTACTTCTGCTATCTTTGTCGACCTTGCCAAGGCTTGCGACAGTCTCCCACTCCCTCCTCCTCAAAGCTCTCTTGTCAGCTTTCTTGTCTCTGTCTGCCTGCAACTGGTTCAGAGCCTACCTGGTAGGTAGAAATCAGTCTGTTAAAATAGCTGACTCTACGTCCCCTCCACTGCCCATCTTTACTGGTGTGCCTCAAGGCTCCGTACTTGGCCCACTCTTATTCTCAATTTTTCTAAACGACCTACCGTCAGTATGCTCCTCATCCTCTATCCATATGCATGCTGACGACACAGTCTTGTACACCTCTGGCAAATCTCCCTCCGATGTGACTTTCAGACAACAGCTTGACTTTAATAATGTTCAACGCTGCCTAAGCTCGCATCAACTCTTCCTCAACGCTAAGAAGACAGACTCCATGACCTTTGGCACTAGGCAGAGACTCTCTAGGCTGCCCTCCCTTCCCTCCTTCCACACCCTTGATGGGACAACACTACAGGACACCACCTCTTTCAAATACCTGGGTGTCTGGCTTGACCAACACCTTAACTTTCCTGTACATATCGACACCATCCTGAAAAAACTGCGCCCCAAGCTTGCGCCTTTACAGGAACCATAGTTCCTTACCACTATCGATTAGACGTGATCTTGTTCAGAAAATGATACTCCCTATTTTTGACTATTGCGACACAGTGTACAGTGCTGCTCCTAAGTCTTCCCTTACCAGGCTGGATACTCTCTTCAATGCTTTCTGTCACTTTGCTCATAATTCCCCCTCCTACACACATCACTGTACCTTGTATTATTCTCTAGCTTTCCCCTCCCTTGAATGTAGGTGTCTCTCTCACTGTGCCAAGTTCACTTCTAAATTCTGGTTTGGGACTCTCCCCTCTTACCTCTCCTCCTTACTCTCTGCTCCACCTCCCTCCTCCCACCCTCTCAGATCCACTGCTGCACACACTCTAGCTATTCCTCATCGCTCTATCTCCATAGGCCAGGAAGCTTTCTCCTACCGCTGCCCAAAGCTTTGGAACTCACTGCCACCTCCTATCAGACTATTCTCTTCCCCATTTTCAATCTCCATAGCCCTTCATAATTTCTATTCCCCTAACTGCACTTGTTCTTAGCCCCCCTTCAACCCTCCCAACCCTGGCACATTATCCTTTAGCTCTACTTCACCTCTATTCTCCTAACTGTACTTGTTACTAGCCTCCCTTCGCAATCCTCCCCACCCTTGCGCACTGTCCCCTACTCCTCTTTCCCTGACTTACCTCCTGTCTTCTAACTGAACCCTTCCTCCGACTACTTCCTCACATGCTACCACCTATTATACCCAAACTTCCGACCCCTACCACAACCAAGTGCGCCATTTTGACTCTCTACTACCATCAACAACCTACTGTGCTATTTTGACATGCTACTGCTGTCCTTCCCCCACTACCCTCCCCCAACTGATGCGCCCCTTTTCCATTCCTAGTTTACCCCAATTTTCTTCAGCCTCCCATTCCTTATCCTCTCCTCCCTCCGGTCACCCACCACATTCCACCTCCTCCCCTGCCTCCTTCAATATCCTCCTTCTGCCTGGTCCTGTCCCCTTGCAGGGTTCTCTTGTCATCCTGAAGGGCATAGATCCTGGCCCCTCTCTTCTACCCCTCTTCCTTTCCCTCCACTTTCTAATCCTGACCCTTGCAGGGTTCTCTGCATCCTGAAGGAGTACAGACTGGCTCTCTGTCCCCCTTCCCCCATTTTCAAAGCCATCACCCACCCACCTCCCTACTTCCCATCCTCTCCCTCCCCTCCTCATCCGCCCTCTCTTTTCTACCTCCCCGCTCCCTGGTCCTGACCCCCTTGCAGGGTTCTCAGCATCCAGAGAGGATTAGATCTTGACTGTCCCTCTCTCTCCATCTTCCATCCCCCACCTTCTACCCCTCGCCTGTCCACTTCCCCACTTGTCTTATAACTGCCCTCCCTTGGGTATACACTAGCACTTCGAATCGTATGCTCAGCCTACTACTTCTAGCACTTCAAATGTGTTACCCAACCTCTAACCTATACCCTACTGGATCACCTGCTCGTGGGTTGTTGGAATGTACGTTATATATCCAAACATGGTTTTGTTTACTCTGCCCGGTTGGTCTGGGTTATTTCTGCCCTGTAATTGTACTGCACTGTTCTGTTTTAGTAATTGTACTTGTATTGCTCTGTTATTGCTGTGTGTTTGCCTGTTCTCCCAATTCTTGTACCCCACCCCCACCCAGGTTGCTTTCCAAACAGAGCTGTTTACAGCTCATGCTATCTTTCCTGGTGAAACATTTTCCAACTAAATAAATAAAAACAAATGCTGAAGACAAATTCCTTTCCATACTGTCACTCCAGAGCTAGCTTAATTTTTCTTTACATGGTCTTTTTCCCCCCCCTTCCTAACCAGCCACAGGGTCCTCCTTCCATTTACTCCAGCCCCAGTATCTTTGCCAAGTAGCACCGGGTGATCTCCCGAACCCCCGCGCAGCAGTCGCTAAACTCTCCTGTTTCTACCCCAAAAGTAACAGCTAACATTTCTCTCGCTGCAGTTTTTTCCTAATCCCCAGCACCTTTCTTCTCTCTCTTGCGCTCCACTTCTCTCAGCAATACAGCTGCCAGCCTTTTTCAAGGTCAGCAAGGGAACAGATCTGTTACCATGGACACCACCAAAATGGAATGCTCAGAAGATCTAGCACTCAGATCATGGGCAACTTAAAAACCCGTGTTGCTCTGCTGCTACTGGCGACGTGCTGAGGACAAAATACTGCTGTTAACGAGCAGCGGTGGACGGTGGGAAAACTTTTGAAAACACAAGGTTTTTTTTTATAATTATAACTCAATTAGTTGCTCACTCACCAAATATTATAATACATTTTAAAAACGTGTATTTTTTCCTGGCCATAGACTAATAACCCCAACATTTCGTGAAAAAAATGTACTTCTTCAGGGGGACAGGGCCTTCAACATATGTCTTTCTCATTTCATAATCAAATGGTCAAAATTATGTTATTATTTTATTGATGGGCAGAAAAAACAAATAATAAACATGTATGATAGTATCAGGTTAGTGAGCAGCCGACTTTGTTTCAGTTTTGATGCTGATCACAAAGGCTGGCTTGACCCCCATCTCTCTTTGTGTTTTCGAATTGCAAATGTCAGATTTCCTGGGGCATGCTTGGCAGCTGAGGGCCACCCGATGGCTCAGTGGGATTGTGTATGACCCGGGTTCGGAAGCAATCTTGGGAAGTCGAGTCAGGTGGCCAGGAAACTGGGGTAGCGTTGCTGCATGGCAGTGCTCCCAGGCAGGGCAGGGTGGAGTCCTGGTTCTGCCGCTGTAGCGACCCCTGTGGTGGGCTGAGGGAGCTTGTCTTCCCTGCAGGCCATCGCTATGTGCATGCTATGGGTCCGTGCATGGGGGTGCACATGTAACCCCTAGGTGGCGCTATCCCAAGGGCTACTGCCCATGCCTGTATGGCTAGTAGCAGGTTAAGGGGCCTGGGTACTGAAACGGGTGCCTCCACCCGGAGGTCAGGGTTGTTAGTGGTCAAGCTAACCAGGGCACAGCCCTCTGGGACACTGTAACCCCCCTCTTTCCCTTCTAGTGGCCTGAACAATATACAATAATCACTTTCACAATGACCCTTATTCACCAGGCAATTACCCACACTGTTTGCACTTACCACCAGGGCTGGTTCCTCTTGCTCGACCCTGGGGACCCCCTGTAAAACAAGGTTAAGCACAGCAAATAGCAACAGTACAGTACTCTTGGCACAAACTGGAACCAGTCAGGTTAAATGCAGCAAAAAAGTCAGATCTGATTTATTCAGGGGACTTGAACAAGGGAGGGGTGTAATCGGGTTGATTGGCTTAAAGGTTATATCAATCAGACAGTTATGCATGCAGTTCAGAGTCCCTACACAGTCACACACTCTGGGTACCCAAGTAGGAAAAGGTGGGCTAGCCACGACTGTTGCCTGGTGTAGGCCGGCATCACAGCTGGTTGGGACCCTGTGATGGAAGAAAGCAACATGCACAACACACACTATTTGTAATCCGAAGCCGGAGGGCTCAGATTATGAAGGAAAAGACAACAAAGCAATCAGATGACAACACTTTAGATTTAGCTGTTGTTGCAGGGAGCTACCCTGATGTTTACTCATGATACCCAATACTGGACACAGGCAGGATGAAATCAAGACTGCAGGTTGCTGAGCTGGAGTGCCAGGAGAAGCAGGGCCCACACGAATCACCGAGGCGGCGTTCCTGTTCAAGACGTTGAGCAAGGGGCTGATCCCCAGGCAGGTCTCTCATCGATGGCTTTCTCTGTGTAGTGGGTAGTCTGCCTGGGCCAGTGTGGCACGGCCCAGGCCAAATGGAGAGGCAAACGGATTTAGTCCGTTGGAGCTGGATGCAGCCTCCAGCAAGCACAACACAGTTCAGCACACAGTGGGGAACCAAATCACAACCCACTTACAGCACACAGCACATTTACATGTAAGAAATTCTACTGTACCAGGCAGATTGCTATTCAGTCGTAATTACAGAGTCTCTGCACAAACTGGGGGTTCAAAGGTGGCTTGAAATCCTGACAGGCTGACTGCATTCAGCAAATCTTTGGTCTTCTTCAGGTTAAAGCCTGGTCACAGTTCTGTGGCTTAAATCATCCTCATAATTCGGATCCAGTCCGAATAAACTTCAATTTCCCTCTCAGGGACAGCAGGCAGACAGGCAGGCCAAAACTCAGCCCTTTTATAGTTCACCCATGTGACTCTATGCAGGATTACTGCTTGACTGTCTCGAGCTGTTACTCCTTCACTTCCCAACTCAGATCTGAACTGAAATTGCAAGCAGTCTGGGACTTTCCCCAGGATCCTAAAGGTTTGGTTGGCTGTTTCCTCTGTCAGTCACAACAAGGGCTCCCCCTCCAAGTTTATTTAGGCTCCAAAAGCCCAAAAGTACAATTCCTACAGAATTTTGCTCTCACAAAGCCCCTGGGGACAGGCTCCAATTTAGAGTCCCCAAAGGTATTGATTGGTCCATTTCAGCAGTCCAGGACCAAGATGGTGGAGATAAACAGAAATGTCCATGCTGCAAAGAAGGCAGGTTACACAAACTGCAATAGTATTACTATTTTAATAAATGATCAGCAAACAAGTACATCTTCTAACAGGGCTCCCTCCCAGATTAATTATGACTGCAATCCAGGCAGCTCTTAAAAAGACAGTACACAGAGGCTATACAGGCACTTTCTGGCAATACATTTAAACTGCTGAAATGCAGGACACCAGCCTGGCAGTGAGCATTTAGGCAAGCTCAAGGAAGACTTTTCGGGAACCCCCATTTGTAGGGGGGTTACACACAGTCTCAGTCAGGATGCTTGGGGGGGACAGAAAAAACGATGTCTCCCTGCTGCCGTTCATGATATCCCCCGCCCGGCGCTCTTGAGCCCCACACCGTGCGGATCCCCACTGGATGGATGATGGAGGGAGCAGCAGTGGGGACTGGGGTCGGTGGGTTAAGGGGCCTGAAGGTAGGCGACAGGTGGTGACCGACAGGAGAGCAAAAAAGAAGTACAGAAAAAAGAAATTGGTAACTGGGAGAGGCACACTGTCATTAAGGTGTGACCCTGGAGGGGGAGGGCTTGTATATAGTGGTAGTGGAAGTACAACAACAATGCATGTAATTATGAGCCAGTGGAATGCCATCAGACAATCAGCGAGAACTGTCTCTCTTATTCTGTGTACAATCGTCTCCTTGTGCTGAGGATTTGGCAAGGCAAGGCAATATTTATTTAAATGATGCCCATTCTCGGAGGCTCTGGGTGCCGTACAAGTCAGATTACAAATATACATAAATAAAACCGTCACTGATAAAAAAACTAAAATATACAGACAATTCAAACACACAAATCAGAATTTATATAAAAAGTAAAACTAAAACTTAAAAACAGAAGTGCCGAGAGACTGCTATATATCTACGCCAATAAACTAAACAACTGAATCAGGGAAGGCCTGGGCGAATAGGAGGGCCTTGAGTTGAGCCTTGAAAACCTCCAAAGTTGGGGCCCCCCCAACCCCAAAGGGTAGCGAATTCCACAAGACGGGGCAGTGACACTAAAAGTCCTGTCACCAGCTGATTTTAACCTCATCCTGGGAATCACCAGGAGACCCCCACAAGAGGAGCGGAGGGTGTGGACTGAGAGAGCTGGTACAAGAAGGTCGAGCAGGTTACCAGTGCCCTGGCCATGTAGGGCCTTATAGGTGAGAAGACCCACCTTAAAGAGGATCTTCCACCTGACCGGTAGCCAGTGCAGATCACACAGTACCGGTGTAATGTGGCAACTTTTGACTGCCCATTAAGTAACCGGGCAGCTGCGTTCTGCACCAGCTGCAGCCTGCAGAGAGATCCTCCCGCGACCCTGAGGTAGAGCACATTACAGCAGTCAAGCCGTGATGTAACTAAGGCATGCATCAAAGTGGGGAGGTGCAGAGGCGGCACAAAAAGCTTAAACCTGGCAATATTTCTGAGATGGAAAAAATGGGAGCAGACAGTGGAAGATACCTGTGCCTCCATCGTCAGACCCCTGTCCAGAATGACACCAAGATTTCGCACCCTAGAGCAATGTTCCCATTAAGGCTGCAGATCTGGGGGTGCACTGCACCCTCTCCAAACATTTCCAGGGGTACAAAATAAATTATAAGGGTTCATTCTTCCATTTGTACATTTTTGAGGGGTACATATACTTTAAACAGAATTGTGGGGGTACAGTGTACCCCCTTCACACAAAAATGTACTCGAATTTCATAATTTGTACTTGAATTAAGCACAGATGGGGGTAAATGGGAACACTGCCCTAGAGGAGGCCTTCAATGGAACAGATCCCAGCACAAGTCCAGTCTCTGATCCAGAGACCATCCTATCCTGCACTCTCTTCGACTCCACCACCAATACCTCTATCTTATCGGGGTTCAGTCTCAACCAGCTGGGGGCCATCCAATCGTTGATCTCGGCAAGGCAGCCATTTAGCACATCTACCGTGTTGGATGTTCCTGGGGCAAAGGATAAATATAACTGGGTATCATCAGCATAGCAATGAAAACCCAGACCATACTTTCTAATGATCCCTCCCAGGGGCAGCACGTACATTGCGAACAACATTGGGGCTAAGACCGAACCCTGAGGTACTCCACAAGATAGGGGACTAGGGGTGGAGGAGAAATTCCCCATCACAACCCGTTGCCTCCTGTTGGTTAAAAATGACTCAAACCAGTGGATGACAGTGCCGGTGAGTCCACAGAGTTCCCTAAGGAGGTCAAGCAACACACAATGGTCCACAGTGTCAAATGCTGAAGAGAGATCAAGGAGAACAAGAATTGTCCTCTCCCCTCGATCTCCAGCCCTGAGGATATAATTCTGCACTCGAACAAGCACAGTTTCTGTGCTATGCCTCGCCCCAAAACTCCAGCTGGAAAGGTTCATATAACTCATGGGTCACAAGGTGCTCCTCCAACTGAAGCGCCACTACCTTCTCCACGATCTTCGCCAAAAAAGGAAGACTAGAGATAGGACAGTAATTTTCCCAGACTGGGTCCAAAGAAGGTTTCTTTAAGAGTGGTCCCAGCAATGTCTCCTTCAAGGCATCAGGGGGAAAAAACCATCAGACAAGGAACACCAGACGATCAGGGCAAACACTGTGCCAACGGTGTCGACACATCTCATCAAGACATGCTTGTTCCAGTTTTCATTGTCTGCTTCAGAGGCAGACCATTCAGCTTGCGTTTTCTATTGCTCCACATTGCCAATGGGGAGTTATTGCATATGCGTAATGAACACCCTGCTGGGGTAGTGGCATAACCCAAAGCTGTCCATCAGCATAGAACACTGTGAACATTCTGACAGCACAGACTCTCCAGTCTTTGCTGTGCCACTCCATGCGTAGGCAGCATAGAAGAGTTCTCTCTGATGAAGTTTCTACCTACATTTATTATATTGGTTTTATTTCATAGGATTGCGCAACTGTGGAGCAGGTGGGGGGTGCCTGGTGACAGGGAACACCCCCAAAATTTAGAAAACATGCTTGTTAAGATGTGGCTTTAAAATTGACTAACCTACCTTTTTTAATCTCAATTTCTAGTGCCCACTCTGCATGGGCTGGGGGCCATATGCCACTGTAATAGTTTAGGGTGTTCTACAGGTCTCCGACCTCACTAATCTATTGCCTCAGATAAGTGATTTCTTGTTTGTGTGTGGTTGGGGGGGGGCACAATTAGTAAGGTAGCCGTGGAACCTTTTTCTAGTCTATTTCTTCATTTCCTTCCCACAGCATTCTTCTAACATTAGATCTCGCTCCCTTTTTACCTTATCTGAGGTGTTTTTCTTAACAGCAGTGTGACCTGGCCATTTTGTGTTGCCTGAATTCTGTAGAGTGTTCGACCCGTTTGCTGGATCTAATTTGAGCTGCTGGCCACCTTTCTGGGCTCAGTGTGTGTTTATTTGGGTTGCCTTTGTTTCCAACCACCTGGAGTGCTTGTAGTGCTCTGGTTTACTTCAGCCGTCCGCCGTGTGTTGCTGAGCTTTATAGAGCAGTGTGGTCGATCCTCCATTGCTGGCAGCCTGCCAGAAGGGATATGCACCTTTTCAGTTCATGGAGGTGCATCCCTCAGACAGAGCTCGCACCTCAGGTAGATCGGGCATGCATACTTACGTGGTGACATCACGTGCAATGGTGTGACTTCACCCAATTCATAAGCGACCATGCACGCTCCTGCTAGCTTACTCAGCGTGATCGCTGAAGCAGAGTTCTTTTGAGAGGGAAATACTTGATTTTTTCCACTTGAGTTTTTTGCCTTTTTTTCCACTCTGGCGATGATCGGATTTCTCAGCCAGCGTTTCCAGCTAGTGAGCCAGAATGCTGTTAAAGGTATTAACCAGGCAAGTACTGATCTTTCAGGCAGTGGCCACATAGTAGTAAATGCCTATATTTCTTGCACTTTGCTCAGCTTGTGGGGGGGTAATAAGGAGGCCAGGATAGTGACCACCAACCCCCCGCTTACAACTGTCAGGTATACTGGCATCTTACACACTGTTGTAGTTTATACTTATTTTTTTTTTTTTAACTGCAGGATTCTGGCCAAGTGGCACCATGGCCTATTGGAGACCTGTCATGTTAAAATGATGTAAGACTTGCAGGAGGATGATTAGATCCTCCCCTTTAGGGTCTTACTACCCTAACTGTGCAACGCAATCTAACATGTCTATTTCGGTCTCCCCAGTCTGAGGGGGGTGCACCTGGGGTACCACCTGGCAGTGGCAAGGCTGAGTTGTATAAATTTTTTCCTTCTGCTCTTAAATGAGCTGCTAAGTTCTGATGTTCTGCAGGACATTTCCACCATCACACCCTAACCCAAGGTGGGTCCCTTAGGTCGGGGGTGGGATCCCTTAAGCTTGCGTTCCGGAGTGGCCACAGCAGAATGACAATGCTCACCCAGCTCTGTAGACAACCCCCAACCTTGCACTCTGGAGAGTCAAGATGACGATACTGGGGGCCAAGGGGAAAACCCTGTCCTGGCAGTGCTATTTAATGAGGAGGAGGAACCCTCTGAGCAAGAGGAGGAGGGGGGGAGAGGACTGAGCCTAAGAGAAAGATTCTGATCCTTCCCCAGTTTGATACAAAGTCTCTGTCTTGTCTTATAATGGAAGCCTGTCGGACATTGGAGCTGAAGGAGGTACAGGTCATGGAATCTCTGGATGCAAACCCAGTTTTGTCCACTTCCCCCTCTGCCCTGAAGTGTTTTCCAAACTTTGTGCCCTGTGACCAGGTTATTGAGCAGAAATGGATAAACGCAAGCAGCTATCCAGACCGAGGGTGAGATGTTATCCTTTTATGGGGGAGAGCTCCCAGAAGTGGGAGGCTCCTCCTTTGGCAGTTAAGGCTGTGCATAATTTACTACAAGCACACAACCATACCTGTTGACAGGGTTGTTGGCCCTAAACGATACCCATGATAAGCAGGTGGACATCGCGTGCAGACAAGCCTTTGCCTCGAATGGAGTAAATCTTTACACCTCCTATGTATCTTTTATTGTTTCCAGAGCCTTGAACTCACGGATCATGGCCCTGGGTAGTTTTGTTACCCCAGACTCTGAGGGGGTGATCATTTTGCAGCTGGTGTCTATGGCATTTACTTTTCTAGGGGATGCTACAGTGGACAATTTATGGATGTCAGCACGCTCCGCTTATCACATTGTGGCAGCGATGTAGGGCGTCTAGCTCAGGCATAGGGTTGCAGATCAGGCATCAAAGGCCAGGCTGTTTAACTTGTCCTTTGAAGGAGGACTGTTATTCAGATTTGGCTTGGACAACATTCTGAAAGATGTCCAAGATAAGAAGGGACAACTTCTGGTGTCCAGATAGCAACAGAAAGCAAATTTGATGTCAAGAGGACGAGGAGGTGCTCAACAGTGGCAGTTTTGAGGCGTTTTTTGTCCCTTTCAGAATTTTGGAAACCAGTAGACTATGGGAAACTATTCTGGCTTTAAGGGCAACAGTAACAGAAAATCCTTCACCTATATGCATAATGGGGGTATAGGGGAAGATGGCGTAATTCCTGATGAAGGTACATGGGCCCATCTCTGCCCCCTTCCCTTGGTGGAAGACTGCAGAACTTTTATCCAAGATGGGCCCAAATTACGTCAGGTGCATGGGTACTAGAGATGCAGGCTCTAAGTTACTTAATGAAGTTTGCAACAGTACCCACAAGGGGTCGTTTCCTGCATTCCCCTACCCCCAAAGATCCAGTGAAGAGTCAGGCAGTGTCTCAGACCTTGGCTCACCTAAGGCATTTTGGGTCAGTTGTCCCAGTGCCCCCAAGTGTGGAAGGTCTGGATTCTACTCAATTTATTTTGGGCTCCCAAGATGTTTGGTGGTGGTGGTGGGGTACTGACCAATTTTGGATCTGAAACACCCAAACAAGTTTGCATGCCATGTGACCTTCAAAATGGAGTCTCTACGATCAATCATCAGAGCGGTCCAGCTAGGGGACTATCTAGCGTCCACAGATCTGAAGGATGCCCAACTCCACATTCCCATTCGTCAGTCGCACCAGAAGTTTCTGCGGTTCCCGATTCAGGGGCAGCATTTCCAGTACAGGGCACTTCCCTTGGGGTTGGCGACAGTGCCCAAGGTGTTCTCAAAGGTCCTGATCGTACTAGTGGTGCAACTGAGACACGAGGGACATCACATATGTTACTACCTGGATGACTTGCTCATCCAAGCAGCATGTGTTCAGATGGCGAAGAGACTGGTGTCAAACACCCTGGCGGTGCTGAAGGCACACGGCTAGGTCGTCAATCGGGGGAAGAGCTTTCTCATCCTATCTCAGAGGTTGGAACACTTGGGGACGATGTTCAGGACAGACTAAGGGAATGTCTTCCTCTCCACATCCAGGAAGAGGACCCTGAGGCAAGAGTTCCAGTGCCTGTATACCACCATCATGTGGCATATTTGTAGAGTGCTTGTATATCAAGCATTACTAAATGCCATCCATCTTCCACTTGTATTTCATTCAAAATTTGTAATGCATGTGATGTACCTCTAATATATTAGCTGCTAGTGCCAGCAGTAGGCTTCAAAAATTTATCAAAATTGATCAACATATTGAGCTAGAGGTCCTGTTAAGCAGCCTATGCTAGACACTACTGGACTCAAAGAAGGATTATTAAGATCTTTGTGTACCTTTGCGAGAGCATATTGGTCTCACTGGGCGATCAATTGTTAAAAACGCATAAGTTTGTTTTGAAATAACTTTCTCATAAAAAGCATCCCGTAATATCAATGTCTTTTTTAAACCTTAAAGTAGGATCTTCTAATACTCTTTCGTAAAACGCTGTATCACAAATACGTTTATGCAGTTCAGCTTCATACTTATCGTTGGATAAAATGACCAGGGAGCCAACTTTATGTGCTGGTTTAATCTTTCATTCTTTCTCAGATTCACAATAGCCAGATGCCCCTCGTGTGCAGTTGTTAAACCATCATTTCTGGTCCTCTTGTATTAGTGACTGTATCTCTCGTTCACATATCTTTTCAAATATGGACACCTTGGGATTTGTAGGTGGTATAAATGTTGATTTTCCCCTTAATGGGTCAGTTCTGTTCTCCAATAAATTATCATCCAGTCCTGTAGTAACATCCATTTGAGCGGAACTTGTCACTGACAGGGTAGAGGTGTCCACTGTAGTATCCATAGCTGTATCTCTACTTCTACAAAAAGCTTACTTGTCAATTTATGTATATTAAGGAAGGCACTGAATTCATTAATCCTATTTGTAGGGACAAAGGAAAGGCCGCGATTCAAAATACAACTTTCAGTCTCTGTTAAAATGTAATCAGAAATATTAATAACGATGGAATCATCTATCGTCTCCCACACCTGCCTTGTCCCCGACTCCTGTATCAATTTATGCCCCTCTGTTGGGTCTTACTGTAACTGTGATAATATTGGTAGTTTCACTGTTTGTTTTCTACCTTCCCCCTTCTCCCTTGTCCCTTTCCACTCACCCCCCCTTGTCCCTCTCCATGTCCTTCTTCAGCGAACCGTGCTATCCTGGGACTGCATCTGGGGATCCTCTCGGGTAATTGTGCATCTGGTGATCATCTCGGGTAGTTATTCATATGCACTCACTGAGACAATTGTGTATGGAGGGGTAGTTGATTATTTGGAGACAACTGCTGTTGCGTGGATTTCTGTCAACTGCTCGTTGTTCTCCTTCGCTCGATTGTACATTCCTTTCTACGTGTTGATTTGGTGGAGGAGGCTCTTCCAGCTTCTGACTCTCTTCTAAAAAAGCAGTTCCATCAGATTCAGAGCGTGTATGATCATTAATTGTTATACCTGTATTTATTTATTTATGTATTTAAAAGTTTACCAGGAAGGCGTACTGAGCAGACTACCGCTCGATTCCAGACGCAACCTGGGGGTGGGGAGCAAGGAAGTCAACACAGAATATAATACATCAGTAATGCATGAGTACAAAACACATTATGTACAGAAATAGGGGGTGGAGAGCAAGGGAGTCAACATAGAATATAAATACATCAGTTATGCATGAGCAGAAAGCACATTTTGTACAGAGATAGGGGTTGGGGAGCAAGGGAGGCAAAGCACATTTTGTACAGAAAATACAGCCGGAGAATTAGATACAAACAGTCTATTACATCATGGAAAGAAATTTGTAGATGCAGTCAGGTATGACAGCGGAAGTACAGAATAAAATACAACAGCATGTAACACAACTCTAAATGACTAGGTACAACACTTATACATCCGGAATATGATTACAAATCATTGATAAATGTACTGATGCTAGTTTGCTTTTAGTATAGAACGGGGATTTTTATTTGATCCTTTTCCCCAATAAAAGATGCGGCCTTCTATATAATCAATCCAGTCCCTTTCAAAATTTCCTTTCTTTAATTTGCTTAATCTTTTGATCATATTTTCTAATTTTATCATCCGATTGTTGTTTATAATCACTATAACCAAGATGTTTTTCAAGCCTTTTAATCTGTCTTTCTTTCTCTATCAATGACATTCTCACTTCCTCTTCAATTTTCTACAGCATCTTGTAAAATCACCCGAACAGACCTATGGAAGATTCTAATAAATGTTTCTGCCATTTCACAAAAAATTATCCCTTTCCGTACTGACAGCCGGTTGCTTAGTCCACCGTAAGTGTCTTGGGGCTCTGTATTCTTAAACATGCCTCCAGAGTGACCCTTTACCAGTATAATCTTCTTGCTTTTAGGACTATCTTTTCCATTTAAATAAAAGCTTCCTTTATATTGGAAGAGAAAATTTTACAAGTATTTTGGCTAACATGGGGTTGTTGATTTGTAATATCAATATCAGATAAAAGGAGGTGGGGGTTTATCTCCCTCCTTGAAGAAAAGCAAATCAGTAAAAAACCCGGAAGCAGCTGATGGGGATGTCTCACTCATACTGGTGTACTCAGTGACCATAGTATCTTACGCTTACAACAAAAACCACACTAGGTCCCAAGTTCACCAAAATGACAAAATACTGTGCCAATATTATGTAAAGGCGGCCAAGGGAGTCCACGCTTGGAGCCCACTAAAAAGCTGAAGCACTACAAAGGAAATGATAAATGGGACTAACACGCACTAATGTGGAAAAAACAAACCGTAGCTTAGTCTGTAGTTTAAAAGCCTTTATTAGTAAAACTTGCCATCATTCGTCACCGTTTCATCCACAATCACGATGGCTTTCTCAAGACGTGGCCAATGTGGTCAAAGACAATCCTTCTAAATCCATGTCTTGACGTGCCAACATTTCGATAAAAACCACATGACCCTTCCAGCATAATACTACAATTTATACAAGATATACATACACATCTATACATCTGTAAAGGGATATAAATATATACACCCCCCGTCCCATTTATTTGAGTCCCTTTATTAATATCCAACACTATTAATGTAAAAATAATACATAAAAAACACGACCTAGATTATTTTAAAAAAACACAACCCAAATTATTTTGAAAACACAACTCAAGATTATTTTAAAAATGGAGACAATTTTAAAGAATCATTTAGTCCAAGTGCTGACATTGCCCTAAATGTATATCACCAATAACATAGGAACATACGAACCTGCCAACAGATAAAGGCCATATGGTCTATTCAGTTTGCTCGAATGTGCAGCTAGCAGCCCTTATACTGCAGTTGCCCCGCCTCCCTCCCTCCAGTGACACTCCCTTACCCTGTCCCATCCCTTTGAAGCTGACCATCATATTACAAGATACCATGTCCTCTGGTAGTGAGTTCCAACCTGCCACCACCCTCTCCATGAAAAAGTGTCTCCTCATTTCCCTCCTGAAACTACCCTCCCCAATCTCAGATTGTGCCCAGGGGTATCCTTCCCCCTCCTTAATTGGAAAAGCCCATCCGTATCTGTCCTATTTATCCCCTTCATGTATTTGAAGGTCTCAATCACGTCCCCCGTCCCTCCTCTCCTCCAGGGAGTACATGTTCAGCTCCTTCAGCCTACTCTCGTAGGGCAAGTCCTCTAATCCGTGGATCATTTTTGTTGCCCTCCTCCAGCAGCCTAACGTCCTTCTTCAGGTACAGCCACCAGAACTGCACACAGTACTCCAGGTGTGGTCTAACCAGCGACCTGTACAGTGGCAGAATCACCTCCCCCCTCCTGGAGGATATCCCCCTGGCAATGCAACCCAGCATCTTGCTGGCCTTGGCAACTGCCTTTCTTTTTTTTTTTTTGAATATGGTATCTTTTATTAGAAAAGTTTACCAGACAAAACCAGTACAAAACATCTAATACACTTCAACAACTGAAAAAGAGAGAAACAAAGCATAGTGTACTTGTACACGTCCTTGGAAAAAGTAGAGCTGACAACCCCTTACTTCCAGAAGGTGATGGGGCAGCCTTGTGAGGTCCAGTGATGTCAAGTAACAATTGATGGTCCATCAGTAGAGCTGCTCAACGTTCAGGTCATGAGATAACAGGTTCTCTAGGCTGGTTTGGCCCTCCACTGATGCCAGTCTGGGAGATATTCATGGGCGCTCAGGCTGTGAGGCAATGAGCCGGGCTTTGAGTGAGGACCATCTGTGCAAGAATACTGATGAGGTGTGGTGCATATAATGAATTATTTTTTCCATTTGAAGGGCCTCCAGAATGGCATTGTGCCATTCCACATAAGATGGGATCTTATCATCCATCCAGTGTTTTAGGATTAATTTTTGGACTATCGCAGCTATTAAGGGCGAGGTGATATTTACCTATGCCAGTAATTGGGTCTAGTTTCATCCCTAGGAGGCAGGATTCCAGAGTGAAAGCTTGTTGTAGGCCCAGTATTGGGTCTAGTTTATTGAAGATGGAGTCCCATAGGGGTTTGCTTTTGGGGCAGTCCCAGAGGATGTGCTTAAGTGTGCCCTTTGATTGTCTGCATCGCGTACAGACGACTAAGTCAAGGCTCGCCATTCTGTAGAGCTTTGGTAGGGTATAATAAAGATGGTGGTTAATTTTGAATTACATCAATCGGAGATCATCGAATTTTAGTAACCAGTAAGTATTGGACCAGAGTGTTTTGCCGAATTAAGGAGTGTTTAAGTCTGGGAACTCATCAAGCCAATATGGGCTGTAGGAAGGTAGTGATATGGTTGTTATGCCCCAGTTTGATACAGATGTTGGAGAGGGCGTGTCTTTTGTCGGCAAGGTCGCCTAGTTCATCCCACCTGCAGAAATTTGACACTCCATGGTTTTGGCCCTAGGACTGAAGATAGCATGTGTTGTACTTGGAGAAATTGGAATATTGGGATGATAGCCAGTGTACTGTCACTTTGAGGTTTCTGGAAGGTAATTAGGGAGTTCCCGTCGAGAAGATGACCAAGGCTCATGGTTCTGTTATTTTGTTAGTAAGTTTGGGGGTACTTTTTTCAGTATGATGAAAGTCGGGTTTCCCAATTCCCACTAGGGATTGCTGGGTGTCTAGGCGTGGATTCATCCCTAGCAAAGTGTGTAGTTACTTACAGATCTTACTGGAGGTTCCCATCGGGGAGTTCTGTGTGTTGGGAGGGAGGGAACGGCAGGGGATGCTGGTCAGGGCATTGATGATAGGCCTGTTTTCTTACACAGGTGTATCTCCATTTGTTTCCATTCGGGCATTTGATCAATGTAGTCTGCTGCGCTCTGGTGCTGTCTCCACCAAAGGAATTTTGCAGTGTGGGCTGCTAGATAGTATAGCCGAAAGTCAGGAAGCTGCAGCCCGCCCCTGCATTTGTCCATTGTGAGTTTGTGGTAGGCTCTATGGGGTGCTTTCCCGATCCATAGGAAGCAGGTAAGCATGGAGCATAGGTAGGAGAACCATGTAGAGGAGACAGTACGACCCATCATGTTCAATGAGTACAGGACCCTGGGAAGGACGTTCATTTTAATTACACTGATTCGTGCCCAGAGCGTTAGCGGTAGTAACGTCGATCTATCCAGGTCCTGTTTGATGTGCATCTTGAGGCCCTCAAGGTTCTTATCATGCATTAGTTTGGGGTTCTGCGCTATTGTTATACCCAGATACACCGTGCTCACCAGATTCCAGGAGCCACCCCATTTTGTGGATGCTGCTTTGTAAGTATGGCAATTGCGGGGCATAATGCAGGTTTTAAGAGATCTTAAGTTTGTAGCCTGCTAGTTTGCTGAATTCCTTCAGCAGTCTGAAGGCCTGGGAAATGGAATGACCGGGGGTTTCTAGGTGTAGTAGGACAGCATCTGCATATGTGCAGATTTTATATCGGTGTTCTTCCACCTGGACTCCTTGCATGTTGCCATCCAGCTGGATCCTTCTAGCCAAGGGTTCAGTGTACAAATTAAAGAGGTATGGGGACAGGAGGGAGCCTTGTCTGGTGCCAGCTTGAAGCTCGAGAGGTTTCAGTTACATCGAATCCTTGCTGAAGAGTGGGAGTAGAGCAGTTTTGCCCAGTTTGTAAAGTCCACTGGGAAACCAAATTCTGCTAGTGTTTCAAATAGGAAGGGCCAAGAGACCCTGTCAAATGCTTTTTCGGCATCAAGGGATAGTAGGACTGCCAGGGAGGAGCTCAATCTGGTGTCGGCTAAGATGTGTGCTAGTTTTCTGAGGTGGTCCAAGGCTAGTCTGCCCTTCATGAAACCCACCTGCTGGGGTCCAATCAGGCGGCCCATTACCTTGTCTAGCCAGGATGCGGGGATCGTTGCGAGGATTTTCAGGTCGGTGTTGAGAAGGGAGATGGGTCTGTAGTGGGCCATGTGTGGGGTTTCCCGATTAATGTAATAGTTGCCTCTTGTAGGAGTGGGTCTAGGTGATTGAAGGTATGAGTTTCATTAAACAGAGAGGTGAGCAGCATCGTGCAGACTGTCATTAGGGATTTATATAGATTGGGTGAGGATCCGTCTGGTCCTGGGCTTTGTCTAGGGTCAGGGAGGGTATGGTGAGGTGCACTTCCCTTTCTGTGACAGCACCTCCTAGGACCTGGCTGTCCCCTGGTGGGACTTTGGGAAGTCTGGCCTTCTGTAAGAATGCTTTGACCTCCTGCTGTGGGGGTTCTCTTCCCTCATGTAGAGGGTTTGGAAGAATCCCCGGAAAGCAGTGGAGATTTCTCTGGGATGTGTAATGAGGGTGCCATCCCCCTTTCGTATAGCAGGGATTGCTCTGAGTTTCTCTTATTGTTTTAACCCGAGGGCCAGAAGGCTCTCTGCCTTCTCTCCCTGATCCACATATCTGGTTTTGGCCCTGAGTATGGTGAATTCTGCTTGTTCCTGGGTGAGTTCCCCATATCTGGCCATGGCAATGTTGAGTTTTAGTTGGACTTCGGAGTTCGGGGGGCCTGCCACTACCTTTTCAAGGCTTCGGATTCTGGTCCAGAGCTCTTTTGTTTCTGCTGCTCTTTTCCTTTTCCTGGTGGTCGCCAGGTGCAGAAGCTCCCCTCTCAGGTTGCACTTAATCACCCTCCAGAGGAGGCCCTGTGTTGGAACCAAATTGACATTTATTTATTTATTAGATTCTTGGAATTAATACCTATGAGCTGTAAGCTCTTTACATAGGTTCCGCGTCATGGGATAAAACAAACAATACTGGCAGACAAGGTGTTACAAAACAGTAAACAGTACTTAACACATTACAATGTGAGATTAAAACACTACAAAGAACCTAAGATATAATACAGGAGGATCTAGGAATTGTTGTCATTGGAGGTGTACAAGTTGGGCAAGGAGCATGGGGCAGAACATACAGGGGTGTTGCGAGCAGTCAGGGGCTTTGTCCTTTGGGCGGATAAGAGAAATAAAAGGAGACAGAAAGAAGTGGGGTAAGGGAAATAAATGACGACACAAAGAAGGGGGGGAGGGGTTAAGGTCAGCCCACAAGGCATCATTGATGATGAAAGGTAATACAGAAGCAGGGTGAAGTAGAGGTAGGGGTTCCAGTGGGTGAAGGGTAGTTAGTGGACAAATGGGTGGGGGGCACAGAGGGTAGTAGTGGGGAGAGGGTGTTGTTAGTGGACAAGGGTGGGGGAGTGTAGAGTGATGATAATGACAGTGGGTAGAGGTGAGAAGGGTTGGGACAGTGGGCAGAGGATAGCGGGTATAAGTACAGCGAACACCGAGTTAGTGGAAACGATCACAGCTAGAGGCGGTAAGAGGTGTTGCCTAGCCTTTCATTTAAAAGATCCCAACATGGGAGCAGAGGATATGTCTATAGGCAAAAAGACCTTTGATCTTGGGAAGTACAACAGTGGAGGGTCTTGAAGAATAGGCTATCGGAGCTTCTGGTATGACGTCATTTGGTGGCTGCTTCCTCTATCCTCTTGAGGCAGTCTGGATCTTTAAGGAAGGAGTTGTTTATCCTCCAAATCCTATCCTGGTCGTGTGCATATGGGGGGGGGAGAAAGGACAGGGTGACTGGATGGTGGTCTGAGATGACGGCCTCTATTTCGCAACTGGTCATCACTTTCAGTATTTCTTGGTTGATCATGAAATAGTCAAGTCTAGTCTGGGTGTTGTGTATGAGTGACATGAAAGTGTAGTCTTTGGTGTCTGGGTGGAGGAGTCTCCATAAGTCTTCAAGTTCCATTGTGGACATCAGTTCTAGGAGGGCACGCTGGGCTGGTAACAGGCCTACTCGTCTGAGGTGGGATTGGTCTATGCTATTGTCTGGGACCCAGTTCCAATCCCCCCCCCCCACTATGAGCAGTCTGTGCGGAAGAGCGGTTAGGGTGGCAGGGAGGGCGGTGAAGAAGTGAGGGTCATCAGTGTTTGGCCCATAGATGCACGCTATGCTCAATTCCCATCCGTCGAGTTGACCCATCACCACAACAGATCTGCCCACTGGGTCAGATATCTCCTCGACAGCTCTGAATTGCAGATTTCTGTGTACTAGAATCGCTATTCCTGCCTTTCTGTTGTTGTTACCAGCGGCAAAGACCTGCCCCACGCAGTCCCTTCTCAATAGGAGGGCCTGGGTCGCTGGTGTATGGGTTTCCTGCAAAAGAGCCAATTGAGTGCTGAGCTGCCTCAGGCGTCTGAGCACCTGATACCTTTTTTCTTTAGTGTACGTACCCTTTATATTCCATGTGGTGCAGACAGGGGTTAGCCATTGGGAGGGGATCGGGGCATGTGCGGGTGGTGTTTTGGTGTGTCAGTTTCATTTGGATGGGACAGCTTCTAAGCCTCCCAGGAGAGGTAGGCAACCCGTCCTCCACAGGTGGGGTCCAGTGCCATTCAGAGGCTCTCAGTCACTTGACATCAATGTTAGAGCAACAGCATATACAAAGTAAGAAATCTACAAGAAAATACAGCCATGCAAAAAAGACATTACTGTGCTATAACAATTACTCACTAATATATACAAGTAATCTGTACAGGTGAGGCCTCCGCTACCCCATTATCCCCACACCTTAGTGGCAGGGCATGGAGCAGTGGTAGTGTTGGCCTCCATTCGGTTGGTCCGCGGTGAGCTCTCATGTGGGATGCTCTCCCAGTCTGAGGCTCACCTGTGCATATGAGGTAGTTAACACTATCCAAAGTTGAACAGTTATCAGTATAGCTTCCAAATGACCAGGGCATTCCCGACTGTCGTGTATAATTGTCCATATCCCTATGGTCCCCAGCCCTCTGTACATGACCCTCCTCCCCCCCTACCCTGGCCCCAACCACCATCCCCTTTGCCTTGAGGTTTCTCCGGGGTAACTCTCTGACCTGGTGTCCGAAGGAGGGGTCTGGTTGTAATGATGGGTATCATTGGGCCATGACTGATCTTTTTAGGACCCTACCACTCTTATTACTCTTTTCTGCCCTCATTATCCCCGTGGGGGGTATTTTGTGTGGGCAGGGGTGCCTCGGTTCTTCACTGCCTAGTGCCCCACTTTCCCCGGGTCCCAAGAACCATCCCCTGCCTGGTGTGTGTATAGTTCTGCTGTCTTTTCTTAACAGGAGGGGGCCTTCTCCAAGATGAGTACCCCATGGTGGGTGTCTACAGCTCCCTGTTCCCTTGTATCCATTTTACCTTAGTAGGGTGATAAGCTTGCTGCCAATGGTTTTGCAAGATTCTGAGGCCTGCACTTAGCCGGGCTCTATGTCTCCCTGGGCGGCCGGTTCTGGGGGTTCCCATATGGGGTGCCTGTGATCCCCCCTGCCATGGTTTGCTGACCTGGTGTCTGTTTGGGTACTCCAGAGCTCCCCTTGGGTCAATCTCATCTCCCGGAACCCCAGTGCCTTGCAGTTGCTGCCTTGTTCTGTTGGCTCTTTCATGTCTTTAAGCAGGGTCGGCCCCCTCCGTTCCCCCCCCAGGGCTGGCCGTAGAGTATCTCTGTGCTCCACACTGCAAATGGGAAGAACAGGCTTTTCCGTGCTCCATTCAGCAGTCCCCACTTGGTGGCCCTTGCTGGAGCCTTTTAAATTGAATGGATCTCTAAAGGATCTGTTTACTTGATCTAACTATGCGGTCCAATCTCCAGAGGGGACAAAGGGGGACCCTCCGCCCTGATGTATCTCCCAATCACACCCCTTGTGCCTGGGATCACTTCTCCAGTCTCACTTCTGGGACCTCCGGGGAAGGGATGACCCATCAGGATCCTATGGGGCATGCCCTCCCCACCCCACTGCCCCACCTATCGTTGCTCATTTTGTGTCCTCAGGGACAGGTGGGGCGGCCAAAAATGCCCATGATTTTGTGGTCTCGCAAATCTCACCTGTATCCCCTCCCCTCCGTGCCTATCAGCTACTTGTTCTGCCTCACCCTTTGAGCATTGCCAATGTAGTCACAACCAGTGCGTGTTTGCGGTTCTATCCAGGCGATCACTTGCGCTGGATTAGAGACCCATTTATGGGGTGATCCCAGTTGTGTGTTGTGCAGCTCCCGCTATCCACAGCCCACATGGCATGGCAGACATGAGCGCTGCACATGTCGCACCAGTAGGAGTAAAAGCAGACAAGCTGAGACAGTCATCATACCAGGTTTAAGGGTCCCCCTTATATCATGCTTAATTTACTATTGTTCAGTCCGTTGCTGGCCGGTCTGGGTGAAAAGCCCAAGACCAGTGGCCCGCTACTATGTCCTTCCAGCTGTGGGAACTGGAGGTTCACCTACCTTGTGCATACAAGGCTCCCCAAGACCCCTAGCCTACCTGATCCCCCACTTCCTCTCTGTGCTGGTTAGTGGGGAGTGGGGTGGCACATTGTGTCACCTCAATGCGGGTCAATTTGCAGGTAAGCCAGGGGCACTCTCCTTGCTGGTAGGTGGCGTGATCATGGCAAAAAGGCAAAGTCTCTTTACTTCTTGTGTCTGGGGGTCTCCACACCAGAGGGAGGTGCGGTGACTCATCGTTCAGCTCCATAATTAACCCTGCCTCCAGGTCTCCAGCTGATGGTCAGCATGTAGAGGTTGTGCGAGGAGGAAGAGTACCTTCCCAAATCTTCAATGCCGCAACTCCTGTCCGAGGGGGGGTGTTTCACATTTCCAACATCCATGTATAGGGGATGGAGGGACCAGGAGTTCTGGCAGGTGAGGCAGCCTAGTTGTGTTGTGGGCAGTACGTCAGGCTGGTGTGGAATGCGTGAGGTGTGTTGTGTCAGTCTCTGCAGGATGGTCCATCCATGATTCTTCCCATCCCAGCTGGTCCCCACCCCCTCTGTGGGCTGTCAGGGAGGGGGAAACACTGCAGCAGAAATCTGAAACCTCAGGAAAGACTGGGCGTTGTCCCCAGCGGTTTCTTTGTCTCAGAAATTGGGCTACAGGATCGCCATCTTGTGTCCCATCTTGGAATCAGCGGGCTCAGTTATTCAGTGTGCAATACTCCCCCAGAGTAAGAGAGGTAGTCCTTACAGCTGCTCATGGCTCCACTACTTTAGATATGCCCTGGGTGCACAAATACGTTGACAGAGCAGGGTACCACAGGGTAAATACAAGTCTAATGTTACTTACGGTGGTTCTGGAAGGAAAAGCATGCCTCTTTGCAGATGACACAAAGATCTGCAACAGGGTTGATACACAAGGGGGCATGGAAGGATGAGAAGGGACTTGGCAAGGTTGGAGGAATGGTCAGAAGTATGGCAGCTTGGATTCAATGCAAAGAAGTGCAAAATAATGCACCTGGGAAACAAAACCCAGGGGAAGAGTACACAATGGGGGTAGTAGCAACAACAAAAATGGGAAGGGACCTGGGGGTAATCATATCAGATGACCTTAAGGTTGGCAAGCACTGTGAGAAGGCAGTAGGGAGGGCTGGGGGATACTGGGATGTACAGGGAGAGGCATCACCAGCAGAAAATAGAAAGTTGTTATCCCTCTGTACAGACAGTTGGTGCGACCCCATCTGGACTACTGCATCCAGTTGTGGAGATCCCATCTCTGCAAGGACAGACAGGATGGAGGCAGTCCAGAGGAGGGCAACTAAAATGGTGCAGGGTCTGCAAGAGAAGCCATATGAGGAGAGACTAAAGGAGCATAATATGTATACCCTTGAGGAAAGGAGGGCGAGGGGGACATGATAGAAATGTTTAAGTACCTTAGTGGAATCAACAAAGTCCAAGAGGGTAGCATCTTTCTGACAAAGAGATGTGTGCAAGAACAAGGGGACACAATTTGAAGATAGAGGGGGGACGGCTCAGAAGCAATGTGAGGAAGTGTTTTTTCACAGAGAGAGTGGTGGACATATGGAACTGCCTTCCTGAGGAGGTTGTGGGGTCTAAAACTGTGGAAGAATTCAAGAATGCAAGGGACAGACATAAGCCAATTCTTGTGGGGGGTAGGAAGAAATAGGCTGTTGGTCAACTAGGATCTGCAGCTTATCCAGTAGGTAGGGAAATGGGCAGACTAGGTGGGCCAAGCGGTCCTGATCTGCTGTCAAAGTCTATGTTTCTATGTTACACTGGTCATCCCTGGGAAACGTTGCCAAAGCAGTTATATTTTTTGGGAGGGTGTGTCCCTTGTGTGTTTTGGCGTTAGGGTGAACACCGCGGGGAGGACGGTGGGGTGCTCCTTCTGGCTTCTCCCTTACCACTGGTGTCACGTCGCTAAAGATGTGGAACCTCTGGCCATTCCATGAAAGAGTGCCTTTTATTCTCACTTGGTTCTGCATGTGGAGTTTGAGGGCAAAGGTTTGGCATATGGCGATGATGGCTCTGGGTTTATCGGAGCCTTTGGCGGGTGATCAGGAGGATCTGTGGATGTGATCCATCAGACAGGCAACATCTGGCTGCAAAGGACTGGCCACATTTGCCATCAGATTTTGTGTGAAATCCAACATAGTCAGACCCTCTGCTCGTTCAGGTATGCCAACTATAATGATGTTATTTTTCCTGGCTCGGCCTTCCTGATCCTCCAGTCTGTCTTCCAGCTTGTTTAATTTCTTTTTTAAGCTGATGATCTCTATGCGGTCCTTGTTCAGTTGGTCTTCAGTAGAGCATATCCATGCCTCGGCATCCGCTACTTTGGTTTGTAGGGTGTCCAGCGTTGGTTTGATCATTTTTATCTCCATCGTGACTTCTTGGAGGGTGATCCTCATTGTTGCTAATTTCGGTGAAAAACTTGTCGAAATGGTCTAGTTTATCTAGTTTTAGTAGCTTGTCTGAGAAGAGGTCGGTCAGGATGGGTGAGGTGGGGTGAATCCAGCGGTAAATCTGTTTTCTGTCTTTTGGATGGCTAGTTAGCCTGCGGCAAACTGGGGCTCGCTTGTAAGTCCATTTACGCCGTATCCACTGTCTCCAGACCTGTGAAACTTTGGTTTTCGTTTGTGCTGATTTTCCCCTAATGAAAAAAGGTTTAACTGCCAAGTTTGGATCCGTATTAACTTAGAAAATAGCCACATTTTGTTTGTGAGCCCGGAGCTATGAGGAAAGCAACCACTCAGTGTGAGCGCATCACGTGACTCCAGCAGCTGCCTTTCTGCACTGCATGGGGTTGTTCATTGCTCCCAGTATGATTACTCCTAGATCCTTCTCCTCCTCCGTTTTGGCCAGCTGAATACTCCCTATCTGGTAGCTCCTCCTTGGGTTCTTTGCTCTGAAATGTAGCACCTTGCATTTCTTAGCATTGAACCCCAGCTGTCAAGTGTCTGACCAGGCCTCCAATTTCGCCAGATCGTCCTGTAATCCCTGCCCCCCTAGGTTATCCACCACTGCTCCCATCTTGGTGTCATCTGCAAACAGACTGATCTTGCTCTTGATGCTTATTGAAATGTCTGCTATGAAGATCCCAAATGACACCGGCCCCAGCACAGATCCCTGTGGCACCCCGCTTGTCACTGCCCTGGGTGACGAGAGCTCCCCTCCCACCACCACCCTCTGCTGTCTCCCTTGCAGCCAGTTCACCACCCATCCTACCAGCTTTGCCCCAGCCCCCATGCCCTCCAGCTTACTACCTAACCTCCCATGCGGCACCGAATCGAATGCCTTGCTTGAAGTCCAGCTACAGTACATCCACTGCATTGCCCCTGTCCATTTGCCTGGTTACCCACAGTACTCCACCAGGTTAGTTTGACAGGATTTGCCCGAGACAAACCAATGCTGTCTGCTGTCCTGCAGCCCATTAGCCTTCAGGAGGGAAACCAGCCTGTCCTTCAAAATTGTTTCCATCAGCTTTTCCACAATGGATGTGAGGCTTACTGGTCTGTAGTTCCCCAGCTCATCCTTGGGGCCCCCCCTGTGGAGGGGCATCATGAGTGCCATCCTCCAGCCCTGTGGTACACACCTAGAGTCCAGAGAGGCACTGAACAGGTCTGCAAATGGTTCAGCCAGGACATCCGCCAGTTCCCTTTGTACCCTGGGGTGTATGCCATCTGGACCCGGTGCCTTGTCCACCCTCAGCACCCTCTAGTACCCTGCCCACTGTGATTTCACCGTCTGTCTCCTCCCTCCCCCCGGTGACTGCCTCCCAACCCCCCTGGGTACTGTCCCCCCTTCCTCCTTGGTAAATACAGAGCAGAAGTACTCATTTAATACTTCTGCCTTAGTGTCCACCCCACCCCACCCCACCCATTTTTAATCCTCACAAATTGGTCCCTTCATACCTTAGCAATAAACTGTCCAAGTCACTCCCCCACATATGTTTATAGTCACTTCTTCCAAACCTGCAAATCTAAAAAAATGTCCAGACCTTCAATTTTTTTTTAATGTAAGGCCAATGCAATTGTGAGGTCCATTCTTTCAACAGATTTTAAATGCTCACCAATTCTTTGTTTAGAAGCCCTAGAGGTTTTACCAACATAAAACGCTGTGCATGTACAAATAACTACATAAATTAATGGTTCTGAACAAGAACAATCGATGAACTGAAGCATCTCATAATTTTTTCGCGTGACAGGATGTTCAAAGGTATGTCCCGGTAGAATATTTGTACAAAATGTACAATTACCACACCCAAAAGTACATATGACAAGTTTTACTAAGAAAGCCTTTTAAGCTACAAGTCAGGCTATAGTCCCCCATAAGGGCTTGTTACACTTGCAAAACACCCTATTAGCACGTGGCCCCCCAATTCATACAGAAAGGGCAGTGAAAATGGGGTAAAATGAAAGGCAGTTTAGCCAGTTTGAAAGCTTCAGTGCAACAGGCATGACTTCTAAATTTGGGGGTGCTCCCTGAAAACAAGTAGCCCCACCCTGTTTCACAGTTGCAGAAATCTGACTGTAAAAAAAACAGCAAATCGACTGCAGATCAAAGAAATCCTGAGAGAACTCGCATATGCTGTCTGCCCCTCAGTGGCACAGCAAAGACTGGAGAATCTCAGCCCTTGGAATGTTCAGGTGCCCAGAGTTCTATGCTGATTTACGGCTTGGGCTGTACCACTACCCTGGTGGGGGTGTTCATTACATATGTCACTGGTTAATGCTTGCGTATTAACTCACCATTGACAATGTGGCGTGATTCAGAAAAGCAAAGTGACCTAACTAAGCTGCATAAGCAATTTACATTATAAACCAATTACCCCAAACTAACCTATACCATAATGATGCATACATATTATAAAGCAACTATTCCCCAAAGCAGTAGCCTCAGTGGCCTATAGTATTGGCTACTAAATACTGTATGAGGAGGCAATCATAAATAAAGCAAGAGCTGCACCAATTTCTTACCCCCACCGTGACCCTGACAGCACCCTGCAGCCAATGCCCACTAAGACTAATAGCCAGCAGCAGTTGTCTTCTCACAAATCTGCTTGCCCTGTCCTGCCGACTTATCAAAAGTCTGTGACTTTATACTCTTTTTACAGGGGATTACCACATGGTCATTATAGAGCAGAGGAAAAGCAAAACCACTTATTTGCATAGCTGTTGCAAGCTAAAATAGAGCATACCATGAAATAATCACATGGCTGTGGGTAACTGTAGCAACAACTACATGGCTGTTTCCATCTTGTTGTTTTGTGGTTAGAGGTTAGAAAAGATGTTATCATGGCGTTCTGTGGTTAGAACAGATGCTATATTAGAAAAAAGTGTGTTGTTCTAATTTGCATGTTGATTAATTATATTTTATAAATGAACAGTGAGCTGACCTTTAGCTGAACCCTAGCTGAATCTGTAGACTGCCTGCCTTTATTTGAAGCTTGGCGTGCTTGGCCTTCTAAGGTCCTTTTAGCTGGCTCTGCCTGGAATGCCTTGCCCTGGCTAAGTTTTACTTAGACACAGGTCCTCGAAAAAGAGTTCCCCAGTATCACTGGTACCATAACAAAAACTGCCTGTCCTCTCAGATGCATTGGGAGTTGGTTACCAAAATGGTGCTCCAAGTCTTCGACTGTACAGATGTGGTCTATGGTACTGCCCTCTCCTCTTCCGTTGCCAGGCTGGACACCCTCTGTAATGCCTTCTGTCGCTTTGCTACCTGCCACCACTGCTCCCTCAACTCCTCCGTATCATCACCTCGCCAGTCCCACTGCGCCTCCTTCATTTCCAAATACTGGTTTGGGTCTCTACCGTCTTACCGAGCTACATTCCTCTCGCCCATTCCCTCAGCCTCATACTCCCTCTGCTCCTGGGATTCTTGCACCTTCTCACTTCCCCCATCCTCTCTCCTGCACTGGGCAGTCAGCCTTCTCCTGTCGCCTTCCCTCCCTCCCTCTGGAACCAGCTCCCCTTTTCTCTCTGTCTCTCTTCCTCCAGTTTCCCTTAGGCACCAACTAAAGCTTCTCCTCTTCCCTCCTGCTCCTGTCAGCCCCTACCTGACCTGCCCCTGGTGTCCTTTCCACCCCTTCCATGGCCCCCCCGGGGTCAGTTCATGTCACTAGGTAGGTAGGTAGGTAATATTTTTATTTTTATACAGGATATCACCTGTCATTAGGGATGAAATCCCTGTTTACAAGACGAGTCCTGTTTGATGTCACGAAAAATAAATCTCACATGGTATGTTACAAATTACGAGAATTATACAAAATTTGTTGAATACATCAACATACACTATACAAAATACATATTATCAAACTATTGAATACCTCGAACAGCTAGTAAAAATTACAAATATACTAACAGGCTTAAATACATTGAGTTACAGGAATTTGTACAAAAGCAAGCAGGCAAACACAAAGTGCATTACATTATATAATGAAAAATTACTAAACATGATAATGGACAAATTGTTAATTATTAAACTAACAATTACACACATCTGCTCCACTTATTTGTATCCACCTGCTGTTGTCATTCTAATTGGTTGTTGCTGCTGCTCATAGAACCAACTTCTGTTCACTGTTTATTGTCATTTACACTGGCATCTTGCTGAATTGTTCTCTGTCTGAGTGTTACCTTTGAAATGCTTCTCTACTGCTTTTTGTTGTCATCGTTGTTTTTGTGTTTTTTATTTATCGTTTCCTCTGGTCGCACCTGAAACGAATCCTGGCTCAGCGTGCCTTTCCCGGTTACCAATTTTCAAATAAATAAATAGAATTTTGGTACTCTAGGGAAGGGGCCACAGTGCTGAAGGGAAAAGGGTAGCATTCAGGGGGATTAAGGAAAGGCAGAGGGAGAAAGACAGGCAGGTGCACCAGGTAAAACAGAAGGAAGCAGGTAAGGCAGTGAGGGGGCAAAGGCCCAGACAGAGAAAAGGATAGCCATAGGGGTAGAAAATGGGGATACGACTTTCTTCAGGCACGTAAACGAGAAGAGGAAAGCAAGGGGAGGGACAGTGAGGATAATGAGGATGACAGAAGGAGAGTGCACCAAAGGGGACCAAGAAAAAGCAGACATCCTAAACAGGTACTTCTGCTCAGTTTTCACAGGTGCGGGGTGGGGACGAACCACCAGGGTGCAGCAAGAACATGGGGGGAGGAGAGCCCAAGTCCTTTTTCAAAGGAAAGAGTCCTGAAGAGATTTTCAACTCTAAAAGTGGACAAGGCTAAGGGATCGGCCGAGACACATACAAGAGTACTAAAAGAACTCTGGGAGGTGCTGGCTGCCCCACTGATGACCTTTTTCAACAGCTCACTGGAATCGGGCATGGTTCTGGAGGACTGGAGGACAGCGGATGTAACTTGAATCCAATGGGCTGCAAGACGAAAAGCAGCATGGATTCATGATGGGGGGTCATGCCAGATGAACCAGATTGATTTTCTTTGACTGGGTGACCAGTGATATAGACCAGGAGAGGGCTTGACTGGGTGATCAGTGATATAGATCAGGGGAGGGCAATGGACACGGCCTATCTGGACTTTAGCAAGGCATTCAACACTGCCACACAGGAGACTGATTAAGAAACTGAACAGCCTAGGGGTGGGATCCAAAGTACTGAATTGGGTTAGAAACTAGTTAACGGATAGGCGACAGAGGGTGGGGGCTAACGGCACTCACTCCATGGATGGAGGAGTGGCCCAGCAGGGTGCTGCAGGGCTCAGTACTGGGGCTGGTCCTCTTTAATGTCTTCAGAAGTGACACTGCAGATGAACCGGAAGGGAAGACATGCCTTTTTGCAGAGTATACCAAAATCTGTAATCGGGTGTACAATAAGGAAGTGCTGGAAGGAATGCTTAGGGATCTTAGGAAACTCTAGAAGTGATCGAAAACACGGCAGTTGGGGTTCAACACCAAAAACTGCAAAATTATGCAGCTGGGGCGTAGGAGCCCAGGAACTAAGTATAAGATGGGGGAGGTACTGTGAGTCACTAAGCAGAAAAGGGACCTTGGAGATATCATAACTTATGATCTCAAAACGGCAGGGCACTGTCACAAAGCAGAGGGTAGGGTTAGTTTAATGCTGGATACATTGCTAGCAGTATCTCCAGCAGGAGGAGGGAGGTGATGTTGCCACAGTATCGCTCACTGGTGAAATCACACTTGGAGAATTGTGTCCAGTTCTGGAGTTCGCATCTCAAAAAGGGCAGACAGGGTGGAGGCAGTCCAGAAGAGGGCAACTAAAATGGTGCAGGGGCTGCACCAAAAGCCTAACAAGGAGAGACTAAGGGATCCCAACATGTACACCCTGGAAGAGAGGAGAGCAAGAGGGGACATGATACAGATCTGCAAGTACCTCATCGGGGTGAAGAGGGTGCAGGACAGGAGTCTCTTTCTAAGGAAGAAGAGCACCAGGACCAGAGGGCGTGTAATGAAGCTGGGAGGGGGTGGTTAGGAAGTACAACTTCACTGCAAGAGTGGTAGATGCCTGGAATAGACTGCCAATGGTAGTGGTGGAGGCAAAAACAGTATGGGGCTTCAAGCATTCATGGGATACACAGAGTGGGAATATTAGTGACTAGGCAGGGAGGAGGTAGGGTTGCCGGAGACCAGTTAGGGTCTGCGGAGGCAGACTAGGCAGAGACGATCTGGGCAGAATGGGTGGGTCAAATGGTCCTTTTCTGCTGCCACGTTCTATGTTCCTATATGGCTCTCTGTTTACGTTACTACATTTTAAGGGATTATTGTAGTAAAGCAAGAAAAATCACTGAAGAGTAAAACGAGAACCGTAAACAGCTTAAGTTAATAACTTGATAGGGTGCCATCGTTTTGTTTTGTTTTTTAGATTTAGTTTGTTAAAACACATTCGGAACAACACCAAGGCACTTGGTAGGTTGAAGTTCATTATGTACAAAAGTATTTCACAAACGTTTTGGCATTATACTTGGATATATGTGTTCTCTCGTCAGAAATGATAAAGTACAAGTTTAATTAAATATTCATGAGCCTAGCGAAGCTCCTGATTGGCTACTGAATCAGTCATTAACGTCTCAGAACTGACCGATCCAGCTGCCAACTGACACTGTGTTGCACGCAGTGCTGACATACTCGTGCCTCACACTATGCGCCACACCGCTAATAAAGGAAACAAACAAAATTAACTATAAAATTGAAAGTTGTTATTACAATTAGACTTAAAATCACAATAACAACACTGAAGCCAGTTATTTCATCCAACACACCGTGCTCATTAAGTGATAAAAATCAATAAACTAAAACGGTTTCCTTACGTAATATTTCCACAAAAAGATATGAAGAAAAATGCAAAAAAAAAAATTAGCAGAAAGATCCTTTTCTTATTACGGATCTAGACTTAGAAATCAGGTTATACAACAGGAAAGAGATCCGTCTGTGCAACACCCAGTGTATAACCACAGCTTGAGGAGGAGTTTGTGGTCAAATTCCTTTTGTAATTATGGAAACGTTACATGAACTGTATATCACAAGAACTACATATCGTGGTACATTAGTGTAATGGGCCCGATGCACTAATGTGCAGAGTGGCTGTGCGCTGTGCATCTGTGGCGTACAGCCACTCCATGCCCATAGCACCCTCCGCGCAGGATGCACTAACTGGGTCGCGCAGCCCCTATGTACCCGATCCCCCAGCCACACAGACCGCAAAGTGCCGGGGGGGCATGTCTGCACTATGCACCATGCACAAAGGCGCATAGTGGAACCTACAGGGGGGTGTAGTGGTGCAGAGGTTACAAGGGGGGGAACCGTGCTGTAACCTACTGTGCGCTGCCCCCCCCCCCACGGATAGCACCTGCTGGTCATGATGGGACCGGGAATCAACCCTCCATGCTGCCCCAGCCCACAAGGCAGACGGGGAGTGCTGGGGCAGACGATCTGACTAGTGCCCACAAATCACAGTGGTCCTCCGTTGCGGATCCGCACCCTGGAGGTGTGCCCATCTGCCTAGTCCCTGGACCTGCTATACAACCCCCTTCCCCCACCAACACAAGGCAACCCCACCTCTGTATGGACCAGTGACCCTCCACCTGAACACATGGCATTCCCCGCTGGACTTGGCATCATGGAGATTCCCTTCCCCCACAGCGGAGCCCCAGGCCCAGTCAGCAGGTCCATTCCCCCCCCACCAGTTAAGCCAATGGACTGGTATCCCCGTCCTGCACTGCACAGCATGTGCACCCCCTACCCCGTCCGCACACCCTGGCCCCCTCAGTGGTATTCAGTGTCTCCCCCCACCCCTGCGGCACTAACACCCTCTCTACCCCTACCTGGTAGTCGGTGCCACAGCAGGAATGGCCGATGGCAAAGCCCACCTCACACCTCCACAGCCATCCGACATCCGCAGTGGTGCACAGCCAACGTGTGCCCTGTTGCATAAGGGATCCACTGAGGGACTCGCGACGGGCATCTGACTGGATGCTGCCCAGGTCCGTGGCTCTGCCCCATCCACCCCACGTGAACCTGCGCTCCGCGGGGCGGGGGAGGGGCCATGGACAGGTGCCCGGTGGTCATGCATACTGCCAGGTGCGCACCTGTCTGCAGGTATGGAGCTCCTATGGTGCGTGCCTTCTGCCCTTTGTGCATAGGGACCATTGTTTGTAAGTATTGTTACTTAATACTGTGTTTTTACGTAATGTATTTTGTAGTCCTACTGTTGTACTCTAATCCCCAGGCATGGCTGAATACAAATCATTTTGATCCAGACCATCTTCCTGGTTAAATGGAAATAAATACATTTATAAATGTCCTTGGATTAATGACTGGCTGAGGGAGGTGTCCTTTGGCTGTGCCTTGAGCCCCCCCCCATCACCCCAACTGGCTGTTAATCCTTCTGCCATTATGGCTTAAATAACACCTGGCACTGCCGGCCTGCTGGTGCAGTGGTAGGGTTACCGCTCATGATGCCGGTGACTGGGGTTTGGAAATGAGACTCAGTCGCTGGTGGGTCAGCCGGGGGAGGAAGACTGAGCACCCTACGGGCTGCTCTCCTCCTCTGGAGAGGAAGGGTTGCCACACCCGCTGCTCAACTGGCTCCCGGTGACCATGGCTGACAACCCAGTTTGGGACACCTTGTGGGAGGGGAGGGCGTCGGCTGGAGTCTGAAGCAGCAGCACATCTTGGGTCTGTCTGCCTCCTTGGACTCCCTTGAGTGCTGACGGGGAGTGGGTTGTAACGGGCTACGAAAACCCTAGAGTGTTAGGTATCCCAAGGACGTTGGTTCCCCTGGTTCCCAGTAGTCAACGGGGTTCACAGCAACGTCGGAACTGTCTCTTGGGATGGCGCCACCACAGAGGGGCGAATCCATGGGGTTGATATCCCCTGGTCAGCGATGGGTGTCAGGGGCGACTTTAGGAGCCCTAACCGAGAAAATAAACAATAAATTGTTAAAAAAATAACACCTGGCTTGGCAGTGCAGTGACAAGGCTGCCATTGGCGATGCCAGTGACATGGATTTGGGAATGAGCTGGGGACATCAAGGGGTGGCCAGGAGGAGGAGGATAGTGCATTCCACAGGATGCTTCCCGCCTCAGGGTGTGCGGCTACTGCCACCTGGGTGACCATGGGGGGGGTGCAGCTGGAGCTGTGGCAAGGGAGGGAGGACACTGCCAGGCTTCAGTCTGCTGGATACGCTTTGCATGCGTACCACTAAGCCACCCCCCTCAATGTCCTAAGGGTTGGGGTTGGTTGGGGGAATAAATTCGGGTTAATCATGAAGCACAGCAGCATAATTCCAGTACCCTCAGACCCCACAAAACCAAGTGACCTCCTCAACTTAGCTGTCCTGCGGGGTTAGTCTGGGGCCCCCATAAGTCCGTGGTAAGAGGGGGTGGGGTTCAGTGACAGAGAAGGTAGAATGGCACTAGGATGAGTAGGGCTGCTCCAGAGGGAAGGAGCACAAAAACCCATAATATAATAAAGTGTAGCAGCTTATTACAGCTCTATGTGTGGTTCCTTAAAATTAGGGATCTCAGAATCCATCAAACACAACTGGATTCAGATTCTGATCTAATTGTTTAGATTTACAGCCCGAAAATCCTAGATCCTAAACTAAATCCTAAAACCTATTTTTACATAGGCATTTAGGATTTCAAATCTGAATCAGAAATCCGATGTTTAGGTCCTTTTAGGATTTGAAGCGGAATCAGATTAGAATTTGAGAGTTTCTAAAATCCTACATCCAGCCTGCCCAGTGACATGGAGGGTTGAGGCATCACTGCCTTACCTCCTGCCACGCTGACAATCCGCGTTTGCGGTGTGAGCAGGTCGCCGGGGAGGAGTAGGATCAAGCGTCTCTAGGACAGCTGTCCTCCTCCAGGGAGGTTGGAGGACAGTGGTCGGTGTTAGCCTGGCCCCTAGCGGAGGCTGGGGGCTCGCACACCGAAGCTGTAAGAAGGAGGGCTAGAGGCAAGGCAGATGCCTGGCATGCCACATTTAGGAGCGTGCACGGCACAGGTATTGGCATCCATTGCACGCCTCCCTCTGCAGGGGAAAGAAAAACAGGAGGAAAATCTTCCGGCAGTTGGATGACGGTGGGGCACCTGCAGGCTCCGCCCCCAACCAGTTGGTATTGCCAGCCTGAAAACTGGATCCTGTGAGCGGCAGGGGTTGAGAGCCTCCCTCCGCCGGGGGGAGCCCTGTTGGCAGACTAAGGCTGTGTGAGTCCCGGTGGACATCAAGAGATGGGGCTGGGGTGCCCACCTGAACATGGGCCACCAGAAGCGGAGAAGAGAGTATATAAAAAAAAAAATCCGAAATCCAAAAATCAGATCAGAATCGGCCAATTCCAAGCATCCCTTCTTAAAACTGAATATTAACTAGAGACACAAAAAATCACTACCATCTACAATATCACAATCTTGATAATATTTAAGCGAAATTCCGCGATCTTGACAATATTTAAGTGAAATTCCAAATGCAGACCCTCCACAGTGGAGCGTAAGCTGTACATGAAAATTAAATGGGCAAGCATAAGCTAATGCTGAAACTTATGTTCCCTTTTAAGCACAGGGAGGTGAAGTGACTTGCTCAGTTTCAATTGTATAACTCCGCTGAGAGATATAGGTATGACATGAACTGGGTTTCATCACAGTAGCAAACGACACTGTTAAAAAAACAACTTCCCAGCCTTCTCTAAAATTAAACACAGCATGCCAACTACTGAATAGTCTCCCTTGTAGCAAAAAGCATGTCTCCATAGAAAGCATGCACAGTATTCTTGGCTAGCAATCTTCCCCTTCCCCCACTCCACCCACCCTCCTCTCATGTTTACCTCCAGACTCGGTGACTTGTCTGCAGTCGAGTGCAGTGCCATCCTCTCAAAACCAACAGAATGCACTTTTCACAGGTAAAGCTAACTGCTGCTTTTGCGAAGTTAAAAAAGAAAAACGCTTGACAGACACTGAGCAGTCTTCTCCCCTCTCTCGAGTCTCTCGAGATTCAGTTTCCACGGTCTTCTCTGCTCCGTCCGTGCCTTTAGCTGCTTCCTGGGGTCTGCAGCTCACTTCCTGCTCAGCACTGCCTCTCTTCAAATGTTGTAAGTGGTAGACCTGCCCCAATCATGAATATTCATGATACAGTGGAAAACAAAGCCCCTGTAGTCACAGATCACTTCAGTAGGGAAGGGCCACAGGGATGTGGGAGGATTAAATGGTAACCCTTTTAAGAGGAACAGAAAACCTGTAGCAAAGCATTCCTAATTCATATTGTGTTAACCCCTGTTCTAGTTATTTTATTTTTAGAATTTTTGGCCAGGAAAGGCACACTGAGCCGATTCCGAAGCTCATTTCCAACTGCGACCCTGCGTCCCAGGTGCACAGGGAGATTAAGTGACTTGCTCAGGGTCAAACAGTATGCAAGTGGAGGTTGTGGGAATCGAATCCAGGTCTACTGGATGTGCCAAGCTCATTCACAGCACATTGCCGTAACATTTAGGCTACACTGCCAGCCATGTTCTCACTCTGCACGTTTCTCTCTTTTTTCGTTTCCTGCCTCCCTGGGCTGGATTTTCAAAAGAGAAAACCGTGTGCACATGCCCCAGGGTACCTTGCACAACCACAAACGCAGTTTTCAAAAAGGTTGCCTTGTTCGCAACCTTTTCCTCATTTTATGGCAGCTTGCACAGATTTAAACATAGCTCTGCAAAAATTCTGTGACTGGTATTATAAAATGTAGCATTTTTTGCACACCTGTGCAAAAAAGAGGAAGATGCCGGCTGTGCACAAAAGTGCTGAAAATAGCATTTTCACCAGTGCCGGGATTTGTTTCCTGTTTCTGTTACATATGGGGATTTAGCCTCTGGGCATGCTTGGCCCTTTGAAAATGGGGCCCCTAATCTTTAAAACCAAATCTGAAGCTGGCCCGGCTGTAGGACTACCGCCTGCCACGCTGACAACCCGGGTTTGGGAGCGAACTCAAGTCACCGGGGGTCGGGGGAATCAAGCATCCGGAGGACAGCTCTTCTCTCCCCAGGGAAGGTGGTCAGCACTTCCTGCAACATGCCTGACACCTAGTGGAGGCTAGGTGTCAGGACAGCAGGGAAGCCAAATAGGGTGGGGGAAGTCAGCATGATGCTGTGCGTCACTGAACGCCATTGAGAGGGAAGAAAACACGGAGGGAAAGACATCTTGCCATGCGAATGAAAATCAGCCTGCCTACAGGCTTGGTACCACCAGCCAAGCACCCAAACCGGTTCCTGCTTCAAGGAGGGGGACAAGTCCCCCCATACCACCACAAGGGATAAGTCACGTCATGGGAGCATCAAGAGGTAAGTCCTGGGGATGGTGGGTGACTGGGCTGGGGTGGGTTGCCATGATAGGGGCATAAACCTCAGTAAAAAAACGAAAGCTCTGTATGGCCTGCCCCACTGGCATAGCGGCAACATGAAATGCTGCTATGCAGGCAACCCAAGTTTGGGCATGAGTGCAGCATGCTGTGTCAGGAGTCGGGCACCAGTGCGCAACGACCTCTGTGATGGGCCAAGAGAGCTTACTACCTCCGTAAAATGTTGCTGCATGCAACTGAGCCCACAAGATAAGCTATGCGCATGCCAAGAGAAGAGGGAACACCAGCGATGAAACTGGGGTGAAAGCTCCCATGACAATCTTTATTTTGACCTGGGCTCCATGGACCGCCCCAGGGCCCAAGAGACAGCTGACATTGGATCCTAGCCTGTAGAGTGGACTGCCTGTGAGAATGGCCTTCCCTTGGAGCCCTTTACCATTGAGGGCAGAACCATGGAGATGTTGGGCTTGACATGGGACAGAGGCCAACAGGCCTGACCAGGGTATATCCCTTCGAACAGAGAACGTCCCTAACGAACGTGGCTGTGGAGAAAAATCTATAAGAAAAAACACACAGCTCTGTATCTGAGCTCCCTACTGTGCCATAATAAACGCTCCGAACAGTGACGTCATCAGATTGAATCAGTCCATGGCTCCTGTGCTGATACAGCTACTGACAAGGGCTGCTACTTGAATGCAAGCGGAGCGGACTGAGGAGCAGCGCCATTTTCATTAATGTGGCTGATTATGCCAGTAGTGATATCCGTGTCAGAAGCCCACCCACTCAGCAACCTGCAGCACACTGCCCACCCTCCTCCCAACCTCCCCCACCACAAAAAGATAAATACCCTCCCCATCTTCTCAGCCCCTTTAAGCACCACCTCTCTGTCTGGCACCTAACCCAAAGTAAGAAACTTGTTGGCGGAAAAGGAGGAAGGTGACTGGGTGCAGGCACTCTTCTCGACTGCTTCTTAATATATTAATATGTCTACTGGTGTGTGTTTCTTAACTGCATAAGAATATTATTTCATGCAGTTTGGATTGATAGAACCCCTTAGCTTTGCTTCGTGGTCCTCTTGCCCAGATAGCATGAGAGAACCTTCTTATGCAGTAAGAAACACACACACAAATATACATATTAATAGATAACACTTGTAGTGAGTGCCCAAACCTGCTGCCGGTAACCTTGCCCACTGCCAGTACCCCTCTCCCCCGGCCCAGTCCTTACTAAAATTGGCAGAGGGTGCCCAAACCTTTTGCTGATAACCCCTCCCACTGCCAGTACCGCTCTCCCTTTAATAAAAATAAAACCGCTCGTCTGATCTTTAATAACATTGGCAACGTGTGTCCAACCCTGCTGGTGGTAACCCTTCCCACTGCCAGTATCCTGCTCCCACCTGCCTGATCTTTAATAACATCGGTGGCAAGTACCCAACCCTGCTGTTGGTAATCCCTCCTACTGCCAGTACCCCCCACCTACCCACTCCTTACTAAAACTGGCAGCGGCTGCCCAAACCCACCACCAGTACCCCTTTATTAGTACTAGGATCCCTCAATGTCTCACATTGCAGTTCTTTAGTGCCCCTCTCCAAGCTCCTCTTCCTGCAGGTAAGTCCTTCTGGTTGCTACTCTCCCACACCCTGTGCTAAGGTGGCCCAGGTACCCCCGATTGACCCCTGGGGTGGTGCTCAGCCATTTTAGTGCCTCAGCGGGTGAGTCCCTGATTCCAGCAAGCAGCCATAAATTAGCAGGGTCCCAGAAGCATTCCAAGCAGTGTTGCACTGACAGCTGCCACCGAGGTCAGATACCGGTGAATAGCATAGTTTTGACCAGATGTCAGGTGTCACAGGATATTGATGCCACCTGACTATGGATCCAATCTTCTCAGATCCCTTGAATGGATTTTGGAGCCATGGGATCCAAGGAATCTGACAGTCAGATCACAATTAACTGAGTGCTGGATCCTAAAATCTAATCCCTTGATCCAGACATCCGACCTGTCCAACTTCGCATTCCACAAAATCTGACTGGGGAACTCAAATTACTGCCTTGGTTGGGTGGAGATCAGATACAGAAGACAGATAGTGGGGCTATCCGTGGGAGGGTGCTGGGATCACTTGGGACACTATCTGTGCACCGTTAATTCTGGGATGTATAGGAAAGGCCTGCATTGGTCGTTGGGGGCTGGCCCAGCATCATCTGATCAGTCATCAGCGACTGTCCCAGTTTTCAGCCCACCCCGAGAGTGCACTTTGTGTTGTCAGGTGCCAGCAAGCCTGACCCACCAACATCCACATGCTGTCTGCCCTGAACGTGCCCCGTGCTCCCAGCTGCACTGTCACCTACGTTAACCAAGTTGGCGGCAATGTAGCAGGCAGCACAACCCTCTTGTCACAGAGTAGAGCATATCCTGGGTATATAATCTTCCTGCCCTCAATGCCTCTTTGATGATTCAGGCTCATTCACCCAATCCAGGTCACTAGCATCACAAGCAACAGCACTAGCACAGCATGGATTGAAAGTATTTTTCTAATAACTAGCCACTTCCACCAGGCAGTGGTAGCCCTACTCCTGGCACTGACGACCCTAGTTCAGGAGTGAACTCGGGGCATCAAAGGGTTGCCCAAGGGAGGAGGACTGAGCATCCACAGGACTGCTCTCCTCCGGGGAGAGGATACTGTGGCAACTGACATATGCCTGGCCTCTAGCTATGGCTGGGGAGGCAGGAGATTGGAAAGTTGCAATGTGAGGGTGGACAAGCAGCAGATGTAGGGTACGCTGTGTGCAGACGCATGCACAGCCTCACTCTAGATGTCCTTGCACGCATGCTCCTCAGAAGAGGGATAGAACAGGGGAAAATTATCCTGGCACTGACCCTCTGTGCCCCTGCACCGCCGGCCCAGGCACCACCTGGGACTGGATCCATGTCCAGCGGATCGAAGAGAATTCCCAACTATGGGTGGCGGGAAGGGGGGCAAGCCATTGTGGGAATAAAAGTAACTAGCCACTCCCATTTTTGTGGCCAAGATCTAGGTGCACCAAGAGAAGCAAGACCAGAAGATGGCTGTCTTACTGTTACACAATATGCTATGAATGTTTTTGTTTTTCAAGGACGAAAGTTGGAGGCTCAAAGACAATCACATAACATCATACATCTGACCATAAACAATGCCGACTACCAGTCTGGCTGTATTATTACCATGACTTTCCTAGAAACTTCCAGAAAACACAACATCCCAAAGCCTGAGAGGAGCAAGAGCAAAAGACTCCTGCTACAAAAGACGCCCGACACATTCCCATTAAATTTTATATAATGTTAACAATTTGTAACATGAATGTTTAAGTAAGTAATAAGCCATGACAGAGTGTGCGTTATAGAATTTTAATGCACGCCCAAGGGGTGAAGTATGGGCGAGGCTGAAGGCCAAGTGTCCTTACACACTGGGAAGTACATTAAAATCCTATAATGCACACCCTGGAGGGATTTATTACACTTATAAAATGGCTCTAAGTAGGTGTTTTGGACAGAAAAATGAAATGTGGTACCTGACTGTGCATTTATAGAGATTTAATGCATGGTCAAGTGACGTCTCTCAGCCAATGACATTTCTAGATTTTTTCAACCCGTTTTATCATGTAAATTACAGTATTAAATTGTAAAATAGTTTTACAGCATACTTTTTTTTTTCATCAGGCTTTTTACCTAACTGGGACCATCCACCTAGTATTGTCACTCAAATAAACTGGATATCATCAGATACCACTGATTCTCTCTCAGACTGGATGGCATTGATACCGTTAGTATCTGACTACTGGATCCTATTACCTAAGATCCAACAGAGCACCAAGTATTCAATGTGACAATCCAGGATCCAAGGCAGACATCTTAGTTTAGTTTAGTTTTATTATATTCAGAAAACCTTTGAGCTAAAATAGCCCCTTTTCAAAGGTGTCCACGTTATTTACAGACAAACAATACAAAAATCATGCAATAAAACAGCTTCATCTACAGTTACAAACCAACTTATCTGTAAACAAATGTCGTACATGATTTTTAAAAGCATTAAGAGTACTTAAATCACAAATCTTAGGCGGGAGCAAGTTCCAGACCTTTGCTGTTCTAACAGAAAAAGATATTTGCCCCAAGTTTGTTTTCCTATAGTGAACTTGAAGCCCTCTAACCTCATATCCCACTAGCCACCCTCAGATCCCACTATCCAGCCTCGGATCCAAGGCAGATATCCAACCTCGATCCTGCTGACCTTGGATCCAAAATCTGAACTGGGATTGGATGCGATCTGAGATCCAGTGTCTGACAGGTGAACTATTCATCAGATTCCATGAGGATAGCGAAAAGCACTATCAGAGCGTCACTGTCGCCTAGTCCTCAGGCTGCTCCCACAGTGACTGCCCAGCTTCAACAGCAGCTCTCCCCATCAATGAAGTAAGGGGGCTTGAGAGTGGGTAGTGGGTCTCATTCCAACAGTCCATGCTTTTTCCATTTTCTGTCACTGGTTGCCCCATGACCCCTGCATCAGCGTGCAAAGCTACTGCTAGGCTTGTGCGAATGCAGCAAGTCCCACAAAGAACATCAAGCTTCCTGGCCCGCCATCGAAGGTTACTGGCGTAGCAGCGCTGCCTCCAACCCCCCCCCGGCTAGGATGTGGCAGAACTCTTCTCAGCTAACTGCCCATTTCCTAGGTTGCTATCTACTCCTGCTCCCAAGTCACTGGCACAGCATTCCAATGTTCTTTTCTTTTTTTTTTGCAGTTAGTGATGTCATCTCTCCCTGGTCCCGAGCAGCCCTCCGGATGCCAGCTACCCAGTCTCCCAATTTTCCTCCCGGACTTACTTTCATGCTGCAAGCAGCACGACCTGGGTGTTCATTGGGGGTACAGGGCTATCAGGTAGCTGGGGGTCAGTGACCGCCCGGGAATCCAGTTTTCCATTTTCTTCCCCAAGAAGTGTGTCAGCAGTGCCGCCCAAGTTCCCACGCACGCTTCGGAATGTGGAATTTCAGCAACCACCACTCGTTCCCCATTCTAACGGTGTCTGGCTGCCTTACCTCCAGCTGGCACTAGGAGGCAGGCTAACACTGGGCACTAAAACCCTACCACACCTGGAGAGAAGAGCAGTCTTCCAAATGTTCTATCCTCTCCCGCCTCGGCCAACACCTAGCAACCTGAGACCGCATCCAAACCCGGGTCGCCAGTGTGCTGCGACATGTGGCATCCAGTGGCTCAACCCTCGGCACCACTGGGCTGGCTCTATAATGTTATTTTGTTAATCATGAAGATTATTTGTCAAACATGGCAAAAGGTTTTGTTCCCTCTCTGAGATGTTTACTGTAAAAAATTGAGTGTTCACAGTAGGATGGCAGCTGAAAGAGTTTAGCTACAGGGGGTGCTCATTCCCCATTACTACAGTGCTCACACGAAAACTGCCTGACCAATCCCCATAACACTTGCCCACTTTTTTATATGCCCCCCCTAACTCTCTGATCTGCCCGTTTCTGCCAGATCCACCAGCCGCATCGCCCACTTTATCCAGGTGCTTACCTCTTACCTTACCGGTTATAGGTAATATATTTAGACGTTTCCAAGAAAATGACACCCTCTTACTTTGCTCATAGTTCTAGGTAATGGCTGCCTTTCTCCCAGCTTCCACCAGGCATCGGGCAAGCATCGGGCTGTCCCCGAAAGGAGAGCAGTCCTGCAGATGCTCAATCCTCCTCCTGAGTTACCTCTGGCACCCGAGCTCACTTCGAACCCCGGTTGTCGGCGTCACAAGCAAGGAGCGTTACCTCTGCACCGGTGGGCTGGCCATAGGTAATACATTTAGATGTGTAAACGAAAATAATACCCTCTTAGTTTGCTCACACTTATAGGTAACATATTTAGATCTTTTGATAAAAAACTACACCCTTTTACTTTGCTCACAGTTATAGGTAGTATTGTTAGCTGTTTCAATAAAAATGGCACTCTCTTAGTTTTTCTACACAGTTATTTTAGGTAATACATATATACAGTGTGTTTATTTATTTAAAGTGTTTCACCAGGGAGATATACAGAGATATGCAAAAAATCTTGTTTACATATGTGGCGTGGGGGCAGGGGAAGGAGGAACATGTCAGCAGAAAAAAATAATACGGTATATAAAGTAAGTAAAAAAATACAATATACAGAAGATAGAGATTACAACAATTATCAAGTAAGTTCAGCAATCAGCGGACAGGTAGGCAACCCAGCAAACAAATCAGGTGCAATCAAAACAAGACATAGTAATGTTCTTGAGAAGCTGTTTAGCCGAGGCAATGCTGGTGAGGGCTGTTACCCAGGATAAGGTAGTTCCATACCAGAAGGAGTCGGTAACTGAAGGCAAGCTGCCTGGAACTCAGTTTTCCATGTGGGACTATAAGTCTGTTGCCAGTGTGGGAGCGAAGATGATGTGCAGGTAGCAGGGGTGAGGAGGGAGCAGAGATAAAGTGGGAGCTTGCTGAACCAGTATTTAAATCCAAAGGGAGTCAGGTGTTCTACACTGCTATCAGGTAACGAGGGCCAGCCTAGACAGCCATATAATGTGCAGTGATGTGTTCAGGTAGGGGCTCACAGGATGAACCTACAGAGGGCATTCAACAGAGTGTCCAGTTTCATTAAATGGCATTTAGGGGCAACATCATAGACCACGTTCCCAGTGTCAACGACTGGAAGGATTAAACATTTGTACATTCCCAGTGATGCCCACCTGATAGAGGGCACCAAGCTGCCGGTGCGATTTTGATACAAGAGTCTGAATATGTGAAGAAAAGTCCAGGGAATTGCCCAGATGATACCTAGGTACTTGTAATATGACATGCATGATAAGGAGGCACCATCCAAGGTGGTAACAGTCAAGTTGAGGTCAACAGCAAGACATTTTTTGGATGCAAAGGGCATGAAGATTTCTTGGCTTTGTTGAGGGCTAGGCGATTTGCAGTGAACCTGCTTAACAGTGCATAGAAGTCTGACTGTAAGCCAACAGAGATGTTAGCAGGCCAATGCCCAGATGAATAAAGGACGGTGTCATCGGCATACATGTGGATTTTATAGAAAGTGGCAAATCATTCACAAAAATGGTAAAAACAAGAGGCCCCAGAACAAAGCCTTGTAGGACCCCCATGGTGATATTTCTAAGATCAGATATAGCAGTGCCAATAGAGACTGAATGGATTTCAATAAAAATGACACACTCGTAGTTTGCTCACAGTTATAGGTAACATATTTAGATGTGCCAGGAAGCTTTTTTTTTAGTTAATCCTGCTGCACTAAGGACCACTAAGACTATATACTGTAAGTGAAGTGTATAATATAGAACGAGGGAGTGCTCCCGACCAATCAGAGCACTCCTTTCCTCAGTACACAAGACATTCTTATTCTGTACAGAGTGTCTCACGCGCAGTTGCCTGGAAAAGGGAGCATTGAGGGCAAATTTTTTTAAATGTTAGTGTAATATTCATTGATCTCAATCAATAATCTATTAATATTGCCGCTGAGACCACACTTAGAATTGTAAGAGTGGTCTCACTTACATCCATGGGTATTAGAACTGTTCACCTTCGGTTCGTGGTTCTCATACCCTAAGAATGAGCATGAGACCACTCTTACAACCATAAGAGTGGTCTCGGTGGTAGTGTTAACATACAATGGAACATTTTCCACAATAGAAGTCCGTGACACAGTGTTGTGCATGGTTTACTGTTGCCAATAATCTGTTGCGTGTTGGAGTGGTCTGCTGCTGTTTATAGGCATCTAAGCCAATCAGAATCTTACAGCAGATGTTTTACAGATACAAAGCACTCCAGAAACAGACAAAACATTAGCATTCCACAAATTCTAAATGTTTACATTTAAACATTGTGTTTTATTGCAGGCTTTCTGGATATGTTATAGTTTAATAACCTGAACATGTTTACCTTTTTTCCCCATTTGGGTGACTATAACAATTTGCAGTGTATACCTGTCACTGTATTTTGTTTTATTTTCTTAAACTCTTTCTGCATGGGTATCAGAAATTAGCTACTAGACCTCTTGTAAGTATTTCAGTTGAGTTAAAGCTGTCTGTTAAGTGATCTGCCAAGAAGCATGTCAGAGGGCTGTGGTGAGAGATAACAATCTCTGTGGACAGTTACCGGGATAGCTGAAAGCAAAGACCATCCCTTTCATGTTTTGTAGAAGAGTCACTCTGACTGTGCTAGACAGAATTTGAGTAAAAAAAAACTATGTCTTTGTATATATTACAATATATATTACAAAGAGGCTCTGACCAACTCTTGGAGCCAGGGAAACAAATTCTGGAACAACATGAAAGAACTCACAGGCAAGGATCCTAAAGCACCACCCACTATGCTCAACCTTCATGGCACTCCTACACTCGACCTAGGTATCATCACCAGCACTTTTAATAATGCATTTACAAACCTGGACAGTGTCCTTCCACCAAATTTTTCGACGACTCCTCCAGCTCCTCCCAAGTTACCCCCAACTAGAACGACAACCCCAAAGTTTTTTTAAGGAGGTCCCACCACAAGTAGCTAGAAAATACATTCAAAGGCCATCGGCAAACAAGGGTACAGTGGTGACTCCTTTGACCTGAAACTGCTGGCACAAGTCCTCGATGAAATCTTAGAACCACTTACAAAGATCTTTAATCTCTAGTTAGATTGGGCCATTTCCTCTCTGGAAGAAGGCCACTGTCACACCGTTCACAAAGCGGAGATAGGACACTGCACACCAACTACAGACCGATCTCCTCCTCCCCACTATCCAAAGCGCTGGAGCGAATAGTGTCGGACCAACTAGTTGAATTCCTGATAAGTACAATGTACAGTGCCCAGAGCAGCATGGCTTCAGAAAAGGGCACAGCACCACCACTGCACTACTGGAATTTACAACCTTCATCCATGCCACGCTTGACAAAGGGAATTGTGGAGGGCAGTATTTATAGACCTTACCAAGGCATTCGACACAGTTAACCACCCCTACTGCTCAAGCAACTGTCTCCATTGGGATCTCCAGCGATGCCCTTCCATGGTTCACCAGCTACCTTGATAATCGGATCCAACGGTAAGGATTGCAAGGATCTCTTCGATGAGAAACGTCCACTCCGGAGTCCCCAGGGTCTATTCTGGGCCCCTACCTTCTCCCTCTTCATCAACAATCTCCCCAGTGCCTGCCACCAAAAAATATTACTATACGCAGACGATGCAGTCCTGTTTTCCAGCCACCATGACATTACAGTCCTTGAATCCCAGCTGCAGCTCGACTTCAATCGCATCGAAGACTGGTTCACTTCTCATAAACTTGTCCTGAACCACAGCAAGACTAAAGCCATGTCCTTCTGTAACCGACAGAGCAGGCACAACTCTCTGTCTCTCACCATCAAGAACCACGCTGGGAACCCACTTGAACATGTCAAGGAGTTCAAGTACCTTGGTATTACCCTGATAGTACCTCTCTACACTCGGCATATTGACACTGTTGCCAAGACCGCCAATATATGGATTGACTACTACACAAACACAAGCACTGGTATGCCAAGTGGATGCCCTTAAACCAGCCATCTACAGCTCTGTCACCTCTATCATTGACCACGGCCTTGCCATCTATGGCTGTGCCCCAACAAGTGCCCTCCGCAGGATCTCAGTTGCTCTCAACAAAGCTGTAGACTACTGACGGTGCAGCCCGACAAACTCACACCTGTGACCTCTATGCACAGACCAGCTGGCTACCCTACACAGCAGAATACAATACCAGACCTGCTTACTTACCAAAAGATTCTCCTTGGTCTCATGCCACCTGGTGTTAGCTCACTCTTACTACCTACAGTGGCACTCAACAAACACGTGGTGCCCAATCTCTAACCTTCAGGTTCCCAGATGTCGTACCTCCATGGGTCAGTGGTCCTTTATCTATAGAGCATCAATGGTTCAATTCCCTCAAAGAAGCACTTTCCTCTACTACACTTGGACCCTTCAAAGGAATCTCAAACTTTACCTCACCTCTACCACTCAATGTGACTGTTTCGCTGAACAGAGATCTCTCTAAACACCTCCCAGCTCACTCATGTCTCACAGCCCGCCCTTTCCCAATCTCATTCCTCTGGCACTGGGCCTTCCTTGTGACTCCTTTCCTGCTTCACATCTCCAATGGTACAAGACATTTCCACCACCATCGGACAGTGGCCCATTAGCCTGCCAACTTCCTCCCGGTCGCATGCCTGCAATACTAACTGCCTATGGTGCCCTCTATCTCTTATTGTTACCGCAGCCAGCTGCCTACTCAAGCTGCTCGCTTTATGAATATTATCACAATGTATGTTATAACTGAGTATCATTATTTTTTCTTTTAGTTGTTTTGGTTGTTTATTGTGCATTCTTTTACTACCTCTGTATGTATGTTGACCCTCATCCTTTGACGTGGAACCTTTGTAAACGAGCAGTTTCTGCTCAAAGGCATTTGTAATCCGAGAATTTAATAAATAAAAAATAAATAAATATATAAAGTCTGAAGTCCAGGACAAACCATTTTTTATGAGGACCCAACTCTCAAAGCACAAAGAATATTGAATCTATGATGTCAGAGTGACATACTGGATGACATGTCATGGGGGGCAACTGGAGGGTCTTACAGTCTGGCAGAGCCTGAAAGAGTTAGTCAGGTTGGGACTACAAACAAGCTACCATCTAAGGGTTCGAGTCTGCCCTGATTTACCAAAGTTTCTTCTGTGGTAAGCCATTCCACCTTGCTAAAGGGCTGAAGAGAGAGAGTTTTTTCGGTGTGTAACCTACTGCTCAATACAATTTTCTTTTCCATTTCTGTAGAATTACTGTTTCCCATAGTCTTGCTGTAATATCCTCTATCATCTCTCTAAATAGCTGGAAGTATAAAATATTATATTTTATATACTTCCTGTTTCTGTTAAAGAGTTATTTGAGGTACAGCTAAATGATTTATAATTGGCAGAACTGTATTTTTGCCTTGGAAGAGAAGGCTACCGTAACCCTGTTCTATTTCTAAAGTAAGGAACTCAGCTGTGCCTGTGACAGAGAGGGGTGGATCAGTTGCCCTTGAGCAAGGAGCACAGTACTGAGTGAGCAGTGGCTCTGTAGGGATCCAGACCTAGAGATACCCAGAGAAAGTATCAATGCTGAGTGGTTGCATCTACTGATTACCCTTGCAGGCATCTGAAGAGTTCAAGAAAGCTGGTAACACTGGTAGGCTAAGTCTAGGAGAGCCTTGTTTGCCACAGTGACAAAAAAGTTAATAGTGTCTAACGTTTATTTTGCTTACTAAAAATGTTCCATCACACACTATAAAAGCTTGCATTTAGGAAAAAATACAACAGAACTGTGATTCCGGCTCAGGATTCTGATGACATCAAACCACTCCAGCTTCGCTCACATGATTAGTGTTTTGTATGTATTTATTTTACCAGGATAAAAAGCTCCATTGAGCAATGCTCATTTGCAAGGAGGTCCTGGTTAGGACAGATAACATTACAGAGTATGAAGGCATATAATATAATACAGGGATTGATAAGAAAAAGATACAACATTTCTGGTTGACAGGTTACCACGTAAGATCTAAAACAAGAATTAGCAACAGTAGAAAAATGTATACAAAGGACTGAAGGCAATGCTTACAGAAGGCATCTTACAAGTGCAGTTTTAGGGCCGGACTGCCACTGCCGCTGCAGCTGGAGATGCTACTGCTTGCGCTGCCGATGACCTGGGTTTGAAAGTGAACTTGGGTTGTTGGAGGGTCAGGAGGGAGAGGAGGGTTGAGGGTTTGTAGGACTGCTCCCCTCCTCCAAGGAGGGAGGGCTACTGTGGCCAGTGTTGTACTGGTCCCTACTGATGGTTTGAGGTCAGACATCCAGGGACAGCAGTCTAGGGGTGGGAGAGTGCTGGTTACTCATGTCCTACATGCAGGAGCTTGCGCGGGCATGTCTACATGGCCCTGCACATCTGCCCTCCGTGGGGAATGTAACAAGAGTAGAAAATCATGGTGAGCCAGATTGACAGAACTGACTCCTCAGAGGCTGCCCACCAAGCTCTATGATCTGCCTCCTGTCTGAGGATCCATCTCATGGACAAGGAGAGACACCTCTGCCATGGGAGTTAAGCCATGGGGAAGATGGGAGTTGGACAGTAAGTCCATATGGGGCTGGGGTGACAGGGATAGGGGCTTGGCTCCTGATGAGGGGGCTAGCCGGGGGTGGCATTAACTGCATAAAAAAAAACAAGTGTAGTTTTAATCATATAGTAAAATACAATTTACATGATGTCTTGATAGCATTCACATTTGTCATTGCAAAACTGACCAAGCAGAACCTTAAAATTACAGATATGATCAGAATCCCTTAATGTCCCATTGTCCATGTTTCCCTGTCCTCTGTTCTGTATTTCTTCCAACATCTTTCTTATCTCCGATTGTACATCCTGATATTATTTTTTGCAATTCTTTATTTATGCTCCTTCTCTCCAGCCTGGCCCCCAATTCCTCCAGCATCCCCCTTCATGGCTCCAACAACCCTTAAGTCCACTCGTGCCCCCATGAAGTCATGGTTGGCCCCCAGGTGAGGTATGGGTTGGGGGGGTTATACCTCCATGCAAGCCATGCCTCGGGCGTTGGACCGTGGCAGAGGGGCCGGTTGTGATGTATTGTGTTTTCACAAGGAGCCAAGTCCGGGGCTATGTTTCCTTAGTTTTCATCCTAACCCCCGATAATGTCGCACGCATGGGGGACCAATGTGCACTTACAATGAGCATTTACAGTGCAGATCCCGGCTGACATCATCTCCTCCTCCTCAACATTCTCCATTGCACTGCCTCCTGTGGCAGCAGGGTAAGTGCCCCTTCTTCCATGGAGCATAGCGTATCCTGGGATGCTCAATCCTTCTCCCCTTGGCCTGTCCCTGCTGACCTAATACTACTGTGTCAATGGGTTGATCATGTCTTGATATTTAAAGGGGTTCCCCCAAATGTAGAACACCCATAAAACAATCTTTGAAATGAGGTACTGGATTTAACTGTAGGTGTTAGGAGTCCAGAGATATAAATATTCAAATTATTTGCACAACTGCCTAATACCTCATTTGAAAGATATTTTTATGGGCTTTCAGAATTTGAGGCCCTCCCCCCTACACACAAACTTACTTTCCTGTTTTTTTCTATGTACAGTATACCATAGGCACTAGAGACTGACAATTCTATAAGCAGTATCTTCCTGGAATAACAAAATCTGGTTTTCTGATCTCCACTCTTCTATTGGGTCTCACCTTTGAGGCCAGAAGACTGGAAGGTTGTGGGTTCTAGCCCCACACCAGGAACTTCAGGTATAATCCCAGTACTGATACTGAAATGAAGCATGGGAAGGGGGGCAGCACTCTTGAGGTGCCATCTTTCAGATGAGACATTAATTGAGGTCCCATCTGCCTGTTCTGGTGGTTGTTCAGGTGGACATTAAAAGATCCCGTGGCACTTTTCGAAAAGAGAAGGGAGAAATTTCCTAGTGTCATAGCCAAATTTCCTCCATTCATTAAAAATACCACCAACAGCTTAACCTGATTCAGTGCCAGTTTGCATCTTTATCCTCCCACCCCCCATAGAGAAAGGCTTGAAAATAGGCAGAATTGCCTAGCCCTCTTTTCCCAGTAAACAAAACCTAACTAACAACACAAATAATCAGCTGGTACTGGGGTGTCCAATGTGATTACCGTATCTTCATTCTCTAGAACTCTTTTAGGTTCATCATTCCTGTGTTTTTAAATTATTTTATTTTACTGCCCTTTCCCCACTTGGTCCTAGTTCAGTCATGCTGCCACACCCAGCCCCATCACCCAACTCCTCCTGTACATGCCCCACACCTCGTGTTCCTCCCTGGCATACTCCCCGAGGCAGGGCCATCAAGGTAGGCAGGATCCCCCGCCAGACGACATGCTGTAGAGATGGGCAACCTCATTCAGTGATGTAGTGTCTGCAGAGGCTGGCTGGCTTCATGCTGCAACGGCCAAGGATTTTTCAGCTTTTATCTCCCTTTCCCACAGGACCCCAGCAGTGTAGGCGTACTGACGTGCATGCACACGGTTGCGTGCCATGCATGTTAGAGCCCCACTGGCATCCTCCCTCCCTGTGCTCCAGCGTGCGCTGTCACCCTTGGTCACACAGTTGGCGCTAACGCGCTGGCATCTGAGAACCCTTTACAAGGAGCAAAGGGTCTCTGGGACACTCCATTCTCCTTCACTGGCTGGCCCTCTGATGACTCACGCTCATTCCCAAATCCAGGTTGCCGGCGTCACAAGTGGTAGTACCACCCCTGTGCCAATGGGTGAGCCCATTCCCATGTTCTTCTGATAAACTGATGTAAAACAGTTGGCACAGTTTACAGTGGATTTGTCTTTTTCATGTTCTTGTATCTCTCTCTGTACCATACACTTGTCAGGAGCACATCGCATCCAGCCACCAGCTGCAAACCTCTCTCTAACACTATTCTGCGGAACTGGTACTTACTATTTTTCACTCATCTGTTTTTACTCTCAAGTGGAACTTATCTTTATATATTTGAAAACAGACTGAAGAACTCAGCTTTTCTCACATTTAGTATATTTACAGCATGTATTTGTTTTTTTACAATTTATGTATTTAGGAAACCCAAGCGAAGATACAATATCTCGTTTTTCAGTAGGGTCTTGCTCCTACCCAACTGTACAGCTGGAAGAACTTAAACACATGTGACTTGCTCAGGGTCACACAGTTAACCAGCAGTGGGATTCGAACTTGGGACCTCAAAGCTCATAGCTCAGTGCTCTAAGCACTGGATGCAACTGCCTTTCTCGTTCCATTGAAAAGCTTCTCTCTTGTATTGCTCCTTTGATATATATGGAGAGCTGTTGACTGTGCAGTGCTCTTTCCCATAGGAGTATTTTTTTAAAAGTTTTTCTCAGATTGTCTGACGGCGCAGCAGGGGCTGGGGAGGCGCTGCTACGCGTTAGCAGTCTTAAGCCATGGAGGGAAAGCATCAGGTTTCTGCATTGAGCCAGGGAACCTGCCTCCTCTGCAGGGGGCACGCTACATGCTAGGGTGGCCTGACGGGTCAATGTCTGTTGGCATGGAAGTGGTGGTCTGGGTCCAGGGACAAAATCAGAAAAAAGAAAAGATGCACACCGGTTACCATGTATGACAGCATAGATGCTCTCGGCCTCACCCCACGTGGATTCCCGCTGACTTGATGGCTGGAGGAGTGGCGGACTGGACTGGGAGGTGAGGGGAAAATGCCAGCCACAAAAATACACAAGTGGCAGACTGGGAGATACAAAGCATGGTGTAAAACAAAAGGTTTTTTTCTCCTGGGGGTAATGTCGCACCACTTCAGGGGTTTCTAAATTTTATGACGTTGGATCCCACTCCTGAACCAGGGCATATTAAAAATGTCAGAAGAATCAGTGCTGTGGTTCACTCTCCCATGCGTAGTGAAACAGTTCTTAAAGCAACAGTGCAACAAATTTTTTTTCAGCATATAAGATTACAGGCATCTTCCAGTTTTATTTAGTGGTATCATTTTCTAATTCCACCAAAATGTGAGTATTTTATAAATGTTTTAAGTTTGTTTTTTTTCTCGAGGAAAAAAAGATGGCTTTCACATTTGGCTTAAAGGGAAAGGAAAGGGAAATGGTGAACTGTTTAACCAGGAAAGGCACACTAAGCAGAAGCTTGTTTCCAGGTGCGACCTGGGAGCACAAGGAAGTTAAGTGACTTGCTCAGGGTCACACAGTATACAAGTGGGGGCTGGGGGATTCAAACCCAGGTCTCCAGGATTGCAGCTCAGAGCCTTAATCCACTGCACTAGCCTCGTAGACCTGGCAAGGGTTTTGTTTATTTAAGATTCAAATTAATACCTTTGAGCCAGAGGCTTGTTTACAAAGGTTCCAAGTCAGGGTTAGAGTCGAGAAAAGCAAAAACTTGTGGTGTGCAGCATAGAAGGTACCGAGAAAAGTAGATCTGACAGATATGCTAATATTTTTAGTAACTGTAACAGAAACCAGCTTTTTGGGAAAACACTTTTTGTTGCACCATTGCTTTGCTACATTCCTCCAACACTGTAGCTTCCCTTTGTTGTTAGAATGGTGTCATAGGTAAGGGATAACACATGACAGGGTGCACAGTTATATGGGAATAACACAAGCCTCAGTGGCTGTTACGCACGAGATGTAGCAGAGTGCCGCAAGCACCAGAAAAGTGCATTATTCCATTATAAGCATATACTCTGGAATGTGTCACCCTTCTTAAAAAATTTATTTTTATTTTGCTAAAAAAAAAAAATGTAGTTCAAGGGGTGATGTGCAGTTGTTAAAAAATAATCAGTCAAGTGACGTGTTTCGACCAATGAAGTTACAGGATGTTCACGGCCTATTTGATAAGTATAGGTGGCTTATTTAGATGTGCCTGGAAGTTCTTTTTAATTAATCCTGTGGCTCTGCAGATGACTAGGGCTATTTCTGTGTCTTTCTTCCAAACGTGTTGAGCTTCTGTTTGTATTTTTTGATAATCTGTCATTCCATTCACAGTGCAGAACACTGTAGTCACTGGGGCGGACATGTCTATGAACAATAATGACATTGTTCATTTTTTAAAATTACATTTGCTTTTTTGGCCTTCGTTTTTTTTGACACTTGACAGCAGGATGTCCCATGTGACTGCTACTTCTTTGTTCTCTATAATCCTATATAATTAATGCCAGGTTCCAGTGTCTTACTGCTACCTGGATGGTGTACTGTTGCCATGGTTTTCAATGGATCAATCTAGTTACATTATCGTGTCTTTCTGTATACAGCCTTCTGACATGAGAAAATCGTATGCAGCCACCAGACAGGAAATTATCTCTCTCGGTACTATGGAACTGACGTGTGTGTTTTTTCTATGCTGTTTGTAAACCATTTAGTGCATGGCCCACCATCATGTAATACCAGTATCAGTCTCTCTTCATAGGATCTGAATTTTCCTTTTTTTCCCCCACTCATGTTTCACTTCTTAGCCAACATCAGGCATCTGCAGTAAGCCTCCTATTGTCCTCTATAGCTGTGGACTCTGGTTGTCTTTTATATGTGAAGTCGCTGATGTGCTGAGAGATGCTGTCGCCACCTATAGCTTTTTCCACAGTCAGTACACTTAAAAGGTCGCTCTCCTGTGTGAATCCGCTGGTGTACTGTCATATTATACCTCCGGCTAAAGCCCTTCCCACACTCAGTACATTTATGGATTTTCTTTCCACAGTGGAGCTGCATATGTTTAGACAGCTGGTTCTCCTGGCTAAACTCTTTCCTGCATTCAGAACATTTAAAAGGTCCATCTGTATGAACTCGCTCATGTGCTGTGAGATGGTTTATTTGATGGAAACTCCTCCCATGGCTATTACATGCAAATGATTGCTCTGCAGTGTGAGTCTGCAGAGGCACAAAATGATTTTCATGTTCTTGGACGCGTTTTCCAGAGTCAAAATGCTGATATAATTTCACTCCTTGATGAATACGAAGATGTCCTGCAAGGTGCTCTATTTGTCTAAAACCCCTCCCACACTCAGTGCATTTATACGGCTTCTCTCCTGTGTGGATTCGCAAATGCCCTTTGAGATGGTGTACCTGGGAAAAGCCCTTCCCACATACAGTACATTTATATGGTTTCTCTCGTGTGTGAACCTTAAGGTGTACTGCCAGATGCTCTATTCTATTAAATGCCCTCCCACAATGAGTACATATAAAAGGCTTCACATCTGTGTGAGTCCTCTGATGTACAGAGAGATTGTCCCGTCGCCTAAAACGCTTCCCGCACTCCATGCACTTGTATGGTTTCTCTCCCGTGTGAATTCGAAGATGTCCTGCAAGATGGTCCACCTGTCTAAAGTTCCTCTCACAGTGCGTACATTTAAAAGGCTTCTCTCCTGTGTGTATCCGCTGATGTACTGAGAGGTTATATAGTCGTCTGAAACTCTTCCCACAGTCAGTGCATTTAAAAGGATTCTTCTCTCCTATGTGACTACCCAGGTGTCTAGTCAGAGTCTGCAGACTGACGAAACCTTTCCCACATTCCAAGCAATTGAAAGGCTCCTGCACCTTGTGAATTGTCTGATGCCTTGAAAGATACTGCTTGCTCCTGAAACGCTTCCCACAGGCTGTACATTCATAAGGGGTCTCCCCCGTGTGAATCCGGTGGTGAACTGAAAGAGTATAGAAACGTGTAAATGCCTTCCCACAGATGGCACATTTAAAGCGCTTCTCTGCTGTCAAACGTCTATGGGCTTTGGTGTGAGCACTGTGACCCATTTCACATCCAGCATTTTCAACTTGTCCCTCTTGTGTGTGGCTCTGCCAGAGTGTTACACCTTCTGACTGGGCATACAGATGCTTCTCATGTTCATCAGGCTTCATGTCTAGAAAGAAAAGAGACAGCATTTGATTCCCACTTATTAAAAAAAAAAAACATTGCTTTTCATACCTTGCTGATGTAGTCACTTTACCTTATACTAGATGATAAGAAAGCAATTCATTAAATATGGATAGATGCGCCAGCCCAGTGGTGCTGAGGATTGAGGCGCTGGATGACACACCTTGTGCCATGCCAGCGACCCAGATTCAGGAATGGATTTGGGTCACCAGGGGTTGGCAGGGAAGGGACTGAGTGTGCGGAGGACTGCTCTGCATTCCCAGGGTAGGTTAGGGGACTCGCACCATTCCTTAGTGGCCCCTGATGGAGATCAGGGGCTCTGCAAGGTAGCGGTGCCATAATTTGGGGGTGGAGCGGTGGCGGACGTCGGCACATTAGTGCCCAGATGTCGTTACACATCCGTGCTCCAATTGAAATACCGTGGAGGACTAGGGAGGTGACAAGGACCCCAGGAGCCTAGCCCACATCCCCCAATGCTGGGCCATTACTCCACCGGCTCTCCTAAGCCCACCCAACCAAGGATGACCCTCTAATCACAGACAGGCCACCAGGCAGGTGGAGCGGACTCTCCCCCAGGGAGGTAATCTGGGGTGCTGGAAGGTCCTTGGGAGGGGATGCTCTAATCTCATTCCCAGAGGAGGAGGATCTCAGCAGGGAGTAGAGGCATCAGCTGATTGAGCACCTCTGAGAGATGCCCTGGTCCACCAGAGCCAGTAAAAAGACTCTGCAAAAAAAAAAAAAAAAAAGATATGGATAGATGCCGACTCTGTAGCAGTGAGTGGCGAGGCATCCACTCGGCATGCTGGCAACCTGGGTTTGTGCTCCGCACCCAGTATAACTGAAGCGAAGACTGGCGGGGAGAGTTAAGTGTGGATACTCTTCTTCCTAGGAGGAAGGGTACGGCTTGCACTGCTCCTTGAGAGGCCCCTGGTGGTAGACTGGCAGAGGTGCACTTTGCAGGATGATACAACATCAGGGTTTTAAATAACTTGATTAGCAGTTTTTTTCTTGGGACAATACTAACTATACAGAAAGCATTTATATAGGTTTTCTAGAAGTGTTATGTTTGTTAAACACAGTGAGGCAAGTGCTATGCATTTTCAGTGTTTTAGAACTTTTATGAGCAAAACGCTAAACAATTTTTAGAGTTAAATAAAACCCTGCAACATGCAGCCATCACATGGGAGGGTGGGTGGAGGAAAGGGAGAAAACAGAAAAATGGCTCGTCCTAGTGTGCAAGATGACAGCCCTCTGAGTTTCCCCCAGCACCACTGACTGCCCAGCGCTCTGTCTTTACCCCCCACCAACTACTACCCCCGATATCAGAGATGCTTCCTTCTTGGCGGCAGTAGGGGGGCCCCCTCCAACAGGGCTAAATCAGAACACAATGTTGTGTCGGAGGATCTCAGGGAGCCTGGAGGTGACTGCAGTGGGGGCTGAGTCTGGCAGACAGAGGAGGGGACTGGTGGGGAAGTCTGATGGAGAGGGGCTCTGGTGGGCCTGGGTGGAGTAAAAAAATATGAGTGGACACAAGGCAGCCCCAATGACCCAACGGAAGTATGCTGCACTTCCATGCCAACAAGTATATGGAATGATCTCCCCTTAGAAATAGTGGCGAGTTCGTCAATGAATATTTTTAAAAATTCCTTGGAGGAATACCTGATTAAACAAGATATAACTGGATATTAACTAGGCAGGCCGTTATGGATTTTCGTCTTCTTGGTCTTATAATAACCTATGAGACATATGAGACAATCCGAATTTGGGCATAAGTTCTAGAGTTGTTACTTGGGCCACCAGGCTCGAAGAACATACTGTTGATGGCAGCCTGTCACAGCCGGGGGACTGGGAGGTTGCATATAACAAACTGTCTAGTACTAAATGAGTATAAAACTGCTTCTGTAATATTTGGCTAAAAAGAAAAAGGCTGTCGGGCAGTCACGGCACAAACATTTAAAACTGCAGATAGTACTACTTTGAAGTCGATGACCGGAAATAAATACCTTGGTGTTCTCCTTGACCAGTCCCTGGATTTTTACTCACACACCCAGCCACCGGCGTCAATGTCATACAGAAAACTTGGTGCTGTCTCTAGGGTGGGAGACTGCCTTTCTCTAGGCATGAGAAAGTGCCTTGTCAAATGATTGGTTTTATCACTTACTGACTCTGTGATGTGATTTATAACGTTGTCCCAAAATTGGCAGTTATCCAGACCTGATACCCTGGTGAATGCCCTCTGCAGATTTATCCTTCACTCACCACTGCACATCAAAAGACTACCAAAATTGGTCCTCACTGAAGGATAGGTGTGTAACAGCACCTAACATTCTGTGGGCTCATATAGTGGTTAAATCATCTCCCAAGTTATCCGAGTACGTTTCTCACCCCTGCTGCACCCTTCGGCCACAACCTACATGCCCACTTGGGTTCCTTATCACCTGGCACAAACAGAAATCTGGTTGAGTTGAGAGGCCGCACAGTGCCACCTGGCATCATCCCTCTCACTAGCTGCACTATCGTCACTAATCCTTGTCATCACAAGGGGCAGTATCGCAGCACAGTCTGCTGCCCTTCCTGACTGGAGGAGAGCATCATGTGGGTCACTCAATCATCCCATCCCCCCCAGCCAGCCCTCAGCACCCTGAGCTTGTTCCGGGCCCCAGGTCCCTGGCACTATGAGCGGTAGCCCTACCGCTATGCACATGGGCCGGACAAGGGAAAAATGATTTTAAATTTAAAAAAAAAAAGAAACTAAAATTGTCTATGCCCATTTTCAGGGTACATGCCAGAGAATGTCTCAAATGCAGAAGAAAGGAGCACTGCGATTGGTCAGGCAAGCTCCCTCAATCTGTAATAAATCACACGAGTACGCAAATACCTGCGGTCGTATAATCATCGACCCCTACATATTTGAGCTTCATATTTGTTTTTCAGCACAAACTGATGCAATCTGCAGCAGCACAGGTAGTCACAGGTAGCCCCATGAGCCCCTCCATCAGTTCCTCTCATCTCAGGACTCCTATACCTTTCTGAAAATATCCAGCATTCCACCAGACTTGCCTCCCATCCAGCAATGTTTTTTAAACCCACCCCTTCCTTAACCTGACCCACACCAGTCACATATGAAATGGGAAAGGCTTTGGTAACATCTTCAAACACCTCACTTTCAACTTCCAACCCATGATGTAGGACCGAAGTTTGTCTGTTAGATACTTAGTGGCCATAGTCTGTTGGATTCCCCAGTGGACATGGTCTGTTAGATACCCAGTGGTACTGGTCTGTTAGATACCCAGTGGACATGGTCTGTTAGATACCCAGTGGTATTGGTCTGTTAGATACCCATTGGACATGGTCTGTTAGATACCCAATGGTACTGGTCTGTTAGATACCCAGTTAACATGGTCTGTTAGATACCCAGTGGACATGATCTGTTAGATACTCAGTGGTACTGATCTATCAGATACCCAGTGGACATTTTCTGTTAGATACCCAGTGGACATGGTCTAGTAGATACCCAGTGGACAAGCTCTGTCACATACCCAGTGGTACTGGTCTGTTAGATACCCAGTGATACTGGTCTGTTAGATACCCAGTGGACATGGTCTACTAGATACCCAGTTGTACTGGTCTGTTAGATACCCACTGGAGTTGGTCTGTTGGATACCCAGGGGTTATGGTCTGTTAGATAGCCAGTGGTATTGGTCTGTTAGATACCCAATGGACAAGGTATGTTAGATACCCAGTGATACTGATCTGTCAGATACCCTGTGGAAAAGCTCTGTCAAATACCCATTGTTACTGGTCTGTTAGGTACCCAGTGGTATTGATCTGTAAGGTGCCCGGTGGTACTGGTCTGTTAGATCCCCAGTGGACATGATCTGTTAGATCCCTAGTGGACATATTTAGTATAGCTGGTATCCTGACAGCCCCTCTTCCCACATGTCACCATGCAATACAGGGCCCAGCTCCCTAACCCCCCAAACCATGTATGTCATGGAACAAAGGTCCAGGGCAACAGTCCTTATCCCCTAATCTGCACCCATGATGGGGGGGGGGCAATAGCTGAAATTCCAGCTGCTCAACTGGTTTCCCCCACCATGCTAGCTCCATAGCTTCTGAGGCATGTAGGGTGAGGGTTCCCCTACCATCGCTACATGATGCTAGGAAGACTGTGGTAGAGGACGTACAGGAGCCCATGATCTAGTACATCATTTTAACGTTATTTCTATTTACTGTATATCTGGCAACCTTAGACACCTCCTTCCTTGCCACAGTATGAACGAACACCACTTGTGCAGCACTGCAGAACATCTGGAAACTCGTGTCATGTGCGGGATCGACCATGGGAGATGCAACTGCACGCTCGTTGTCCGGGAGCTATATAATGCTTCAATATGCTGGTTACCAGTTTCTGCTGCTCCCTGTGGGCTGGGTACCAGCAACATTAACTGTGCTGACTCTGCTTCAGTCTGCTGTTTAAGACAGTGTTACCAATTTAAACAGGAAAACATATACAAGGTTTGAGTTTCAGCCATATATCCTTATACCAGCAGTTCTACTTACCGATGGGGCTGAATTCAAGCAGGCTGTGTTGATCAAGCTCTTCCTCCTTAACCTCACGGAGAGGTATTTCCTTGCCCAACATTATCAGGGATAATAACAGTTCCTCAGGTGTTTGAAAACCTGCAATAATTAGGGGGGAAAATGGTGTATTAAAACTGCGATCAGTCTACATAGCAAGCTTCCCTATCTACACACTCCAACATACACCTTGAAGTCTGCAGGGCAGTTGTTGCTGGCAGTCCCTAAGACTGTCAGACAACCCAAGAGTGACTATGCTTTTGTTGTGACTGCGTGAAGAGCTCACTCTTCTTATTCCATGAAAAGGGGCCAACCAGGCAACCCTGATGGCCCAGCCAGCAGACAACCTGGGTTCGGGAGCAAACCCGAGCAGTTGCATACAGGGGCCACCAGGCCGACGTAGCTGCCACATGGCAACGTCCCTTAGCTGGGGAAAGTTGACGGCGAGCTCTGGTGCCACAGTGACCCCTGTGGCTTGGCCAGAAAACTTGCTCTGGTTGCAGGGGGCTTGTTGTGTGTTTGCGAGGCTAACAGAGGCTGAGCTTACATCAGGGAGGTGGGAGGGACCAGAAAAAAAAAAGGAAGAGAAATCCACAGTCATCTGACTGCTCCCCGTAGTCCTGCTGTCTTCTGCAACCAGATCCTACTCCACATAGTGGATTGCTTCAGGGGGGTGGGGGACGGCCCTCCCCCAGGAGCCCCTGCCATGGAGGGCAGAACCGTGTGCATAGTCATTGGAGTACTGGAGGCTGGGGGAGACAAGAGACGTAGGCCTGAAGGGGGTACATCTGTGGGACCAGCATACAGCTCTATAGACAATGGACGTGGGCAGCAAGAAAACCTTTTATGGGAAGGAAAAAAGGCCCAACCCGCTGACTCCTTGACATGAGTACGAACATACAAACATGAAATTGCAGGCAGAAAAAGGCCCACAGGTCTATCAAGTCTGCCTGATTGTGCAGCTCTTAGTCTCATATCACTACAGTTGCCCCCACCCCACCCAAACCCCTCCCTTCTTCGCTTTTTCTGGTCCTTCCTCCCTTTGTGTTCTTGTCTGTACTAACCCTGCCCTTGACTTTAGCCGAACCCCACTTAAAGCTATCCACTGTCCTTTGAGTGATTAACTCCTCCGGCAGTACTTTCCAACCCACCACCACTCTTTCTGTGAAGCAGTACCTCATCTCCCTCCTGAATCTTCCTCCTTCCAACTTCAGACTGTGCCCCCTAGTGACCCTTCCCTCCTTTAAGCGGAACAATCCTCCCTCTCTGACTTTGTTTGTACCTTTCAAGTACTTGAAGTGGTCAGAGAACACTCTGGTACAAGGGTGACATGAGTTGGCACCCTGACCCAGGGATGTCAGGAGCACAGGCAAACATGGAGGGTTCACATGTTCCCTTTTCATGGGGGTGGGGAAGGAGTGGGGGTGTAGGGTCACTCTTGCTCCATTCTGAGCGCTGGTGGTGACCCCTAGTGGTGGCACTATGGAAGTTCCACTGATGGTGTGGTTGACCTTGTGCCCATGGGCAGACCCTCACCATTCCATCCATGGAGCATGCATGAGCTTAGCGAGGGTGGGTCGGGTGAAAACAGCAGGCAAATCATGCTAGTCCAGCCTGCTGTAGATGAAATTAAGAGCAAACTCAGAAGCGTTCCAGGTTAGCCGACCTGCTGGTACAACTGTAGCGCTACCACTTCCAACGCAGCAACCCGGTTTCAGGAACAAGCTTAGGTCATCGAAGGGCAGCCAGGAGAGGATGGCTGAGAGTCCCACGGATACTCGCCTCTTTGGGGGGGTGGTAGCGAGTTTGGACTACACTGCAAATCCGCCACCTGGGTGGTCACAGATGGTGGTGAAGCTAGAGCCAAGGAACGAGGGAGGGGGATGTCGGTGGCATGCTGCTCTCCATGGGTCAGGCCTTCCCAACGTGTCAGTGGGCAGGACAGAGACATAGGGAAAAACTTCTGACCAAAGCACCATGCTGTCCACCACCTACCGCAGGCCCCGCACCACCGACTGGGTTATCTGCTCCAACGACCAACGCTGCAACTCTGTCCAGGGGTGGGGAGTAAGGCCCCCGACCCTAAGGCAGCCCTTCCCATGATGAGGGAAGGGGGTCATCCACAGGGAGCTCGAGGAGTGGAGGTAAGTCCCAGAGATGGTGAGTCACGAGGCTTGGCAGAGCGGTAATGACTGATGGGGACCTGTCGGACTCAGGGGACAGCATAGTAAATAAAAAGAACAACACTTGAAGTTAAATGGCAGGTGCCTGGTTAAATCAAGTCACACTATGTCAGCTATAAAAAAATAGCAGCACACAAAATCACTCTATATTTTGAGCTCTTGAAAGAGGGTTTGCAGCACAAAACATCAAGCGATTTTGTATGCTGTTTGCCTGCTATTCACTAACTTTTCCCATGGATCACTGAGTAAAAGTTAAGTCACTTTATGCACAATAAACTTGTGAGTGTGTGACCTACTTGTGGTTGTGGCAGCTGTGCTGTTTTTTTTTTCCTGCTGACTCTGCTCTAAATGAGAGCCTTTGTGCCCTCTCTCTCATGCTACCGACCCTCTGTGATGTCATGCCACTCCCTTAACCTCAGTACTAGTCCAAACGCAGTTCCTGCCCCCCCCCCGGTGGCAGTGGACTGGGATGCCTCAGGGAAAGGAGGCACTGGGAACTGCGGGCAAAATATAACCTGGCAGACACAGGTAAATCTGGAGGGAGTTCTGTAGACAGTGGGAGCCAATGAGGAGAACCTATAGGGGAGAGCATGGAGGAAGAAGGAAAAACTAGATAAAGATGAAAAAAAAGGCCGACCACACTGTGATTTACAAAACCGTCCAGCAACATACAGACAACTCTGAAGAACTGTAAGTACGTGCAGTTTAGCATGTATTTCTTATATTTAGCTGCCACTCATGCTTTATTAGTACATTAGTAGGTGGGGGAGGAGCTAGCACACGGTGTCTAGTATGCTGATGAGTTACAGTGGCACCTGCCAGGATAAAAGACCTGATAGAAACATAGAATCTGTTGGCAGAAAAGGACCTGATGGTCCATTTAGTCTGCCCTATTTTTCCCTGCCTATAGTATCGCCGCAGACCCTACTCGGTCTCCGCCCCCACCGCTAAGATTCCTCAGTGTCTATCCCTTGCATTCTTGAACCCTGTCACTGTTTCTGCCCCCACCACCTCTGTTGGTAAGCTGTTCCACGTGTCCACCACTCTCTCCGTGAAGAAGTACTTCCTCACATTTCCTCTAAGCCTCCCTCCTAACTTCATAGCATGACCCCTTGTCCTTGAGCATGTTTTTCTGTGGAAAGTGCCTTCCTCTTGCACTGTATCTTGTTTTTGCCGGTGAGGTACTTGAATGTCTCTATCATATCCCCCTTTCCTCCAGGGAGTACATGTTAAGTTCCTTGAGCCTTACCCTGTAGGGCTTTTGATGCCAAGCATCATTTTGGTTGCCCTCCTTTCTACTGCCTCCACCCTCTCTATTTCTTTACAGAGGTGATTTCTGATTGTGCAGAATTCTGCAGAATTCCACAGAATCCTGCAAGAAACAGTGCAATTCAAAGCCAGTTGTCCTACAGGAAACAGTACATTTCAGTGCCAGCTGTCCTACAGGAAAATGTGACACACTGTGGCACTGCAAGACATCCTGGCAGACACCACTGTGGGATACATGTTCAGAGTCTGGGACAGCATGATGGAAACAGCAGGAGGATGATCCTCTCTTTTAGGGAGGAAGGGAGGGAGCAGGCTGTCAGTAAATGGCATAGAGTTGTGGAACAGGTGTTTCTGAACTGCCTTGAGAAGAGCAACTAAAATCGTGCAGGGGTTACATCAAAAGCCCTATGAGCAGGTACTGAGGGATCTCAACATGTACACCCTAGAAGAGAGGAGGGACATAGAAACATAGAAACTGATGGCAGATCAGGACCGCTAGGCCCATCTAGTCTGCCCATTTTCCCTACATACTGCAAAAGTCGCAGACCCTCCTCGTTCCTATTGCTAGGGTTCCCCTATGCCTGTCTCATGCATGCTTGAATCCCTCCACTGTGTTTACCCCCACCACCTTTGCTGGGAGTCTATTCCATACATTCACCACCCTCTCTGTGAAGAAATACTTCCTCATGTTACCCCTTAGTGTACCCCCTTCCAACCTCATGTCATGCCTCCTTATTCCTTGATATCTCCTTTTCTGAAAGATGCTACCCCCTGGTACCCTATTTATGCCTTCTAGATATCTGTAGGTTTCTATCATGTCTCCCCTACCTCTTCTCTCCTCCAGGGTATATACATTAAGGTGTCCTAATCGCTCCTCATATGACTTTTGGTGCAGGCCCTGCACCGTCTTTGTTACCCTTCTTTGAGCTGTTTCCACCCTGAATATGTCTGTAGGGAGATGTGGCCTCCAGAACTGGACACCATATTCAAAATGAGGCCTCACTAATGATCTGTAGAGTGGCATCACCACCTCCTTCCTTCTGCTGGTTATACTTCTCCCTGTGCAACCCAGCATCCCACTAGCTCTCCCCACAGCTGTGGCACATTGTTTGGCCGCCTTTAGATCATCAGATATGATTACCCCCAAATCCCTTTTCTGTTTGGTGACTAGTAGTTTCTCCCCTCCCCCAATCATGTAATCCTTTCCTGGGTTATTGCGCCCCAAATACATGCTTTTGTACTTTTTCACATTAAATCTCATCTGCTGCACTCTGGACTACTGCTCCAGTTTATCTAGATCCCTTCTCATTTGTTTGCACCCCTCCTGGAGTGTCCATCCCATTGCAGATCTTAGTGTCATCCACAAAGAGGCACACATTCCCCTCCGCAATGTCACTTATGAAGACATTAAACAGGACATGGTAGAGACCTACAAGTACTTCATGGGGTGAGGATATGCAACAAGACAAGAGGGCATACAGAAACATATAATCTATCAGCAGATAAGGGCCACTTGGCCCACCTAGTCTGCCCCCTCTTTTCCCTGCCACCACAGACCCTACCTGGTCTCCAGTCATCCCCCCCCCCACTTTGATACCAGTTTTCATTTATACCTTTCCCATGCATGCTTGTAGCCCACCAGTGTTCACCCCCACCACTCCTTCTGGAAGATTGTTCCAGTTATCAACCCCACTCTCAGTGAAGGAATACTTCCTCACATCACTTCTAATTGTCCCCCTTCCAGCTTCACTGCATGCCCTGTAGTTCCTGTGCAATTTCTTTTCTGAAAAATGCTCCCTTCCCATACCTTTGTGACCCCTGTGAGGTATTTAAAAGTCTCTATCACACCCCCTTCCAGGATGTGCATGTTTAGATCCCTCAGTCTTTCCTCATAAGACATTTGGTGCAGCCCCTGCTTCATTTTTTGTTGCCCTTCTCTGGATGGCCTCTACCTTGTCTATGTCCTTTCTGAGGTGTGATCTCCAGAACTGGACATAGTACTCCAGATGTGCTCTTACCAATACCCGATACACTGCAAATACCACCTCCCTAGTTCTGCTGGTGATACCCCCGTGCACCCCTGTATCACCCTGGCTTTCCATACTGCTTTGTTGCACTGTCTTGCCATCTTAAGGTCATTCGTTATGATTACTTCAGGTCCCTTTGCTGTTTAGTGACTGTCGATAACTCCCCTTCCCCCCATTTTATACTCTGACTCTAGGTTTTTTGCGGCCAAGGTGCATGATTTTGTACTTTTTTGCACTGAAACCCAGCTGCCATACCGTTGACCATTCTGCAAGCTTTTTCAGGTCTCTATTCTTTCTCTCCATCCCCTTTAGAGTGACCACATTATTAGAGATCTTGGTGCCATCTGCAAGGAGGTACACATTCCCTTCCAGGTCTGCTGCAATGTCACTTGTAAAGACATTAAAGAGGACTGGAACCAGTACTGAGCCCTGCAGAATCTTGGTAGTCACCTTTCCTTCTCCCGGGTAAGTGCCATTAGCCACTATCCTCTGTCGCCTATCCGTAAGCCAGTTATGTACCCAGTGTACCACTTTGGTTTTCACCTCAAAACTTTCCAGTTTTTGCATTAACTACCTATCTGGCATGGTGTCAAAGGTTTTGCTGAAGTCTAAGCAGGCCACATCCACCACTCCCCCGATCTATTTCCCTGGTCACCTAGTCAAATAAATCTATCAGGTTTGTCTGACACGATCCCCCTCCTAACCCATCATTGTGATCTGTACCGCTCCCTCAACTTCCTTCCCCTCCACAATTGATGAGTTTTAGACGGTGCCAAGTTCATCTCTAAATTCTGGCTTGGTTTGTTCCCCTCATACACCTCCTCCTCTCTTTGTACACCTTCCCCCTCCCTCTATTCCCTGAGGCCCCTTACTGACACTCGCACTCTTTCTATACCTGGCAGAACCACATCCTCTGGATAGAAAGCCTTCTAGTATCACCTGCCTAAACTGTGGAATTCTGTGCCTCCTCAAATCCGCATCTCCTCCGCCCTGTTTTCTTTTACCTCTGCACTGCATGACTATCTCACTCCTTCCTGCACCTGCTTCTGACACCCTCCTTACCCAACTCCTGTTTCACCTTCTCTCCTGCCTCCTTACCTCTTGCACTTACCCTACCCCTCATGGTCTAGCACTTAACCTCGAGACATGCTCACCTATGTGGAATGCTACTGTGACTGCTGCAGTGTACCACCCACATAATACTGTTGCACTCCACCTAGGCCCACGGCTCAGCACTGCTCTAAACTAGTCATATGTATTATGCACTGTATACCTGCCATCTATGTATTGTGCATTGTATACCTGTCATCTGTGTATTATGCATTGTATACCTGTCATCTGTGTATTATGCATTGTATACCTCTCATCTATGTATTATGCACTGTATACCTGTCATCTATGTATTATGCACTGTATACCTCTCATCTATGTATTATGCACTGTATACCTCTCATATATGTATTATGCACTGTATACCTGTCATCTATGTACAGTATTATGCACTGTATACTTCTCATCTATGTATTATGCATTGTATACCTGTCGTCTATGTATTATGCACTGTATACCTGTCATTTATGTATTATGCACTATATACCTGTCATCTATGTATTATGCGTTGTATACCTGTCATCTATGCTCCTCATGTATTGTACATGGATACCTCCCACATGGATGTACGTTTTACTATGTTATATACTCCTTGACCTTGCTTGAATGTATGTATTGTGTTGTATTTTATTGTACCGCTTTATTACTGCATTTAATCCCACCTCTGTATTGCTGTACGATTTGTCATTGTTACTACTGTCATCCCACTACCCCTTCCCCAGGACATACCGTGAGATGAGCAATAAGTTGCTCAGTGTATCTTTCCTGGTAAAACAATTCAACACAGAAATAAATAAATAAATAAAACTCTGTGCTGCCTTGGGTCCTGTAACTTACTGGATCCAAGGCAATCTCCCAGTCTTCCCTTTAGAATGATTCAGTTCGTTTCCCACTCCTGACGTCAGACAGACTAGCCTGTAGTTGCCGACATCTTCCTTGCAGCCGGTCTTATGGAACCGGACCACATCTTTTAATTTTTATTTTTTTTATTTTCATCTTTACCTGACAGGTCCTTCTCTTGGTCTCCACCCTGGTCATGGCCCCTGGAGCTTCCACCTACCATCTATGGCCAGCATCTCCCAGTTACCCCTCGGCTTACCTCCCAGAGGGCGGGGCTGTGGCACTGGTCCCCTATCCAGAACCGCGCGACCAGTATCTAGTCAGAAGAGTTAGGCGATGGTGACTAATTGAAGCTCAGAAGAGGGCTGGAGACAGAGGTCCACCTGCCTTCCTTTTCCACCATGTTTTCTTGGAGGCGGGACGTGCAATGATGCTGTGTCCGCCCCTCCGCCCCATACATGCTGCCACGGTGGCTTGAGTGACTCCCGCCTTCTGCAAGTTGTCCCCCATGTGCTGGACATTTGCACACTCCTCTCGGAGAAGGAGAGCAGTCCATAGGATGCTCCATCCTTCTCCCCCGGCCAGCCCTCCAGTGACCCGGGCCCGTTCCTGAACCCAGGTCACCGCCATCGCAAGTGAAAATCCAACCGCAGCGCCGACGGGCCAACTAGAACCACACCTGCAATTCTCCACTCCTCTTGGACCACCACTGTATCTAATGAGATATTGAAATTTGCTGTCAAAGGTGCAGCCAGTACCTCCCTGAGCTCCTTCAGTACTCTTGGATGTACCCCATCTGGCACCATAGCCTTGTCCATTCACATATATTTCAAAGTGCCTTCAGCATCCTTTCCTCTTCAGATGGACTTGTGTTGACCACCCTCCCTCCAGTGGTTCTTTTTTTTCATTTTTTTAATTTATTCTTTTTGGTGCCCATCCGACTGCCAGGCCATCCACCCGGTCACCGACCCCTCGGCTGCAGCTTCCCCACATTTTTCGCTCTCCTGGCCCCCTGGATTGCCCCCCAGGGCGAGCTCGTGGCACCCTCCCCAAGGTGCCATGAATGATGAGATAGGGTGGGACTCGGCCTGGGGAGCCATTTTCAGCGGTGGGGTGGGTTTCATTAGGCAGCGGGCAGGCATCTATTTTTCCCCTGTAGCCGGGGGGCGGGAATGTGCAATGATGCCAGCGTCTGTCCCGCCCCCTTGGAACCTTGCTGGGGCCAGTCACTGAGGTACCCCTGGCCTCTGCGAGGGGTTCCCCATGCATCAGTGACACACCACACCTTCCCCCTGGAGAAGGAGAGCAGCCTGTGGGATCCTTGATCCTTCTCCCTCCGGCCGGCCCTCTGGTGACCCAGGTCTGTTCCCGAACCCGAGTCACCGGCGTCGCAAGTGGAAATCCAACCACTGCGCCAAGAGGCTGGCTTCTTCCTCCAGTGGCTCTGTAACCTATATGTGGGCCATCACCTTTCCCTCCCACTGTGAGGACAGAATAGAAATATCTGTTCAGAATATCTGCTTTTTCCTGATCATCCTTTGCACAGCCTCCATCTGCACTGCTCAGCTTCACAGTTCCTCCCCACCTTCTCCTTCTTTTTTCACTCATATACCTAAAAAAGGTCTTGTCCCCCTTTGTTCTCCCGGCTGTTCTTTCTTCAGCTTGTGCCTTACTGCCCCTCACCGACATCCCTGCTTCTCTGTTTTTGTTGGTACGCTATCTGCGTCTCCTTGTATATCCTGAACGCTGCCCTTTTTGCCCTTACCCTTCATAGAAGCTTGATGGCAGAGAAGGAACATACTGGCCCATCTAGTCTGCCCTTTCCCCCACCCTTACACCTCCCCCTCCCTGCCAGCCCCGGCCCCGATACTCAGCCCCATATGCTTGTCCCATGCCCTCTTGAACTCTTCCATTGATTCAGCCCCCACCACTCCATCTGATAGTCTGTTCCAGGGCTGCACCACCCTCTCAGTGAAGAAATGCCCGCTCATATTTCCCCTGTATCTTTTTCCTTGCAGTCTGAGGCTGTGCCCCCTAGTTTTGACCCCTCCTTCCTCTTAAATAAACCCTCTTCTCCCACTTTATTGAGCCCCTTACAAATGTAAAAGTTTCAATCATGTCTCCCCTTTCCCTCCTTGTCGCCAGCATGTACAGATCCAGCTCCTTACACCTCTGCTCGTATGACTCTCTCTGCATACCCTGCACCATCTTGGTTGCCCTTCTCTGAACCCTCTCCAGTGCATCTATATCTTACGGAGATGAGGGCTCCAGAACTGAACCCCATACTCCAGGTGCGGCCTTACCATGGCTTTGTAAAGAGGCATTGTTACCTCCCTCTTTCTGCTCGTAATGCCCTCGCTTATGCATGCCAACATTCCATTGGCCTTTCCACCGACTGGCTACATGAGATTCCTACTTTAAGCTTCGAGGAGACTATGATCCCCAGACCCCTCTCCTGTTCTGTTACTTTAATTTCCTCCCCACCTAGGGTGTACCCTGCTTGTCTGTTCCTACTCCCCAAGTGTATCACGCCACCTTCATTGACAACCATATTGGTTTCTTTTTCTTCCTGCTTTTGCTCACCTCTTTTGCGTAGAGGTTTATTGCCTTCACTGTTCCATCCCTTAATCTCTCCCACTGTTCCTCCACCCTATCAGGGTAATACCCCCTGCCAAAGCATCTTTGAAGCATTCACCCATTTTATTTTTTAAAAACATGACCTCCTGAAGTCCAAGACCCTTGTCCCTGTGTAGTTCACCTCCACCACCATCCTAATGTTAAACCACACTCTCCAGTGATCATTAGTCCCCAGGTGGCATCCAACCTGACAACCACAACACTGTCCCCGTTTGTAAGCACCAGGTCTGGTATTGCTCCATCATGAGTCGGTTCCTTGACTAGTTGCCTCAGAAACACCCCCTTCAGAACATCTAGTATGACCCTGCTTCTAGCTGAGGCTGCAGCCAGGAGGCTCCAATCAGTATCTGATAAACTGAAGTCCCCCACCAGCAGTACCTTCCCTTATCTGCCATCTTGCTAATGGCGCCGCCCCATTTCCTTGTCTAGCTCCTCCCCCTGTGCTAGAGGTCTGTAAATCACCCTAATGCGAGTGGAGGCTCCGGCTGCTGTCTCCAGGGTGACCCATAGTACCTCCAGCCCTGCCCCCACCCCCTTACATTTCTGTTGCCGTGATATCTTCCCTTACATATAACACAACCCCCACCTTTCCTCTCTTCCCTATCCTTCCTGAACTGCGGATATCCTGGTATAGCCATGTTCCAGTCATGGACAGGTTTCCTAAGCACAATGACTCAGTGACGGTCACTAAATCCAGGTCTGCCTCCACCACGATAGCACCAATTTCTGGAATTTTATTATCAAAACTTCTTGCATTTACACACAAGGCTTCCCGCATCTTTCCCCCACCCTGCTTACAACCTCCCTTCCTTCCACGGGGCCTGCCTCATCTTCCCCTCTTGTACTTTTATGTTTGTTCCCTGCCTCTTTGTCTCCAGTTTCCCTTCTTTTGCCTTGAACCTGTTCCCAGGGGGTAGTTTTTCTCTCCTGAGGTTCTTCTTCCCTTCTCCCGTGCACTGGGTGATGGTCTACCTGGTCACTCATTCCAGCTGCTCCCCACAGCCCACCACCAGAGGTTCCCTTCATCTGCATCACCACAGGATAGACTGCAGCTTCTCCTGTAGACCAGGGGATCGTCAGCAGGGACAAGTCATCTGAGGAGCAGCATAGAACAAAGCACATTCCTCCACTGAGACACAGAAGGCCCTCAGCAGGGACAACCCGGACCCAGAGGTGATGTGGAGAGATCTGGAGGTCTGGATCGCAAAACCATTAGCAGCAAAGGGCATGTCTGGCAGCCAGACAGATCTGCAGCGTCTGAAGGAGTACAGTGCTGGTGAACAGATGTGGAGGTAACAAAAATTTATGTCAAAAATGTTACATTTAAACTCTTTATAATTTACAATACTTACTAACTGGGTCGGGTTCTTCTTTCTTAACATCACATAGGGGGAGGTCGACAGAGGAAGGGTAGAGCTGTGTAAAAGAATTACATTTTAAAAAATGTTCACGAGATCACTATTAATCAAAATACAGTGGTTAGAACACAGACCTTTGAACTAAGGGATCTAGGTTCAAATTTTACCAGAGACAGTGTGATCCTAAGCAGATCACTTAACCTCTCACTCCGTCAGTCATTGCCTGCAGTAAAATGGGTAGAAGTAGGATTTCCCTCCTCACACACGCACACACATACACGCAGACACACACACACACACACAGACACAATGATGGTCCACTGATGCAGTTGCTGCATTACTGCTTGCCGTACCAATGACCCATCCCAGAACGAGCCCAGGCCATCAGAGGGCCGGTCGGGGATGGAGCATCTTGCACTCCATAGGATGCTCTCCCACGGCGGAGCGAGTTGAGACTATGTGTTGATGTACACAAGGGTCAATTAACTTTTTTGTTTGTTTTAATTCTTTGGGTAACTGAGTAAGCCCACTAGGCACAAGGTCTGTTTTGAGGGATGACCCTGAAGCACTGCAGAGGTTCACAAACTCACTCAGGGTCACACAGTATGCAAGTGGAGGCTGCGGGAATCAAACCCCGGTCTGTTGTATGTTCCAAGTTCATTCACAGTTCATTACTCTAACCACTAGGCTATCCTGTCAGCCAACCTTTGTTAGCAATACACACCAAATAGTGTGCTGCGTGTTTCATGGTAGCAGTTGATGGTCAATATACATCCTAGCAGTGTACTGGGCTTTGAATCAAACAGAATGGCAGTGTAGCCGATTATCCTTTTGTCACCTCTTCTGAGGATGTACTGTATATCAGCAGGCTCACAGACCATCAAAGTATGTTAAAAGCATCTCCTACTGCTAAAGTTGCACTAATTCTGTTTTTCTAGTGTTTGTATGGGGAACTCTTTGCACACGCAGACTGCTCACACTAGCCAAACTTTGCACATCTGTTGGTAAGGATACTGCGTGTATCTAGTTGACCTCTGCTACCTGCATGCATGCACACACAGCTTGCACTTTTAAACTGACAGGACCAATAAAGGAATGAGTGTGCTATAACTGAACTGTCCTTGCAAATATTTGGTGGACTTTCTACACCTTGTGTGGTGAGTTCCCGTTTTCTGTTCCTTACCGCACATGTTGTTTTCAGACGAGCACCTCCAACTCTGGGATGTGACCTATCCCTTTACACGTTCCAGAAATCTGCTGGTGCGGTCAGGAACAGCTTAACAGTATAAAACATTTATGAGAGGGACTAGGTTTTTAAGCAGTAGAGCTCCCCCCCCATCCCCACCAGTCTAACCCCCTCCCTGACATGGGAAGATCAGGGGTGGGTTTGTGTACGTGACCTGTGGTTCATGCCCGTACCCACTACTTTCTGTTATCAAGCGAGGGGGCCCTGCCATCACAGTCATCTCTCTGGCCGCCAAGCTTGGTAAGTGGCTCCTCGCACCAGCTCTGCCCTCCCTGAAGGAGGGGGTCCAATGCGAGAGATGGCATGAGGCTAAGCAGTAAGTGGAATGGTGACTATGACAGGCACACACAAAGCAGTTAGTATAAAGTGTGGCATTACAAAGCCTTAAACATTATACAGGAAGAGAGAAAAATACCAGTATGTGGTCCATTTTTCTGTTCATCTTCTAACCAAATACAAATATTAAAAGCCCAAACCTTAGGTGGCCCACCACTCCTGACTGACTGTGGAGAGGGTGGATATCTGCTGCTACAACACTGCCACCTGGGTGAACAGGGGTGGCAGCACAGTGGGGGGGAGATGTCTGCCATGCTCCCCTTTGCATGCTCTGAATGCACAAACACCAAGTTCCTTGGTGCTGATGCCCTAGGGACCAGGAACAGAAAAAACGAAACACTCCGGCCTCGAGCAGGATGATTCCAGGCACACTTGGGCCCTGATCCTCGCCACTGTCCACTCATCTCCCCACCCCAAGAACTCCTACCTCCATACTCAGAAGGAGGTGGGAGGTTGGATACAGTTCTTGCAGACCACACCAAGGGGATAAGCCTTTGGGGTTGCAAGGGGCCGGTAGGGAAATAGCGGCAATGCGGGAGGTGGTCTGAGTCCGCCCTGGGGGCAAGGGACTAAAAAAGAGAAGAGGAGCATAAAATTAAAAATTAAAAACCCAGAAGTCAACAGAAGGCCTTATGTGGTGTTTTTTTTTTTTAAGTTTATATGTTTTTCAAAGAAGTTACCTGTGTAAAACTTTTCCCATGCTGAAGCTCTATAACAGGCTTTTCTTCAGTGTGAATCCTCTGGTGTGCTGAAAGACTGCCACTCCTTTTAAAACTCTTCCCACATTCAGTACATGTGTACGGTTTCTCCCCGGTGTGAATCCGAACGTGTCCTACAAGATGATCAACCTGTCTAAAACTCTTTCCACAGTGTGTGCACATGAATGGCTTCTCTCCCGTGTGAATCCGTTGGTGTACAGAGAGGTTATACAACCGTTTAAAGCTCTTCCCACAGTCAGTACATTTAAAAGGGTTCTTCTCTCCTTTGTGACTGCTCAGGTGTTTAGTTAGAGCCCTCTGACTGATGAAGCCTTCGCCACATTCAGTGCATGTTAAAAGCCCCTCCATTGAATGAATAAGCTGATGCTTCAGTAGGTGCCGCTTACTCCTGAAGCACTTCCCACAGGTTGTACACTGGTAAGGGGTCTCCCCCGTGTGAATCCGCAGATGGACTTTAAGACCATAAGGCCGTGTCAACACCTTACCGCAGGTGGCACACTGATAACCTTTCACTCTCGTTAAACTCTTACACGGTTTGGCAGGAGCTGACCAGTCGGTGAAACCCATGCCCCAAAGAGCATTTTTTACTTGTCGCCCTCGCCTGTAGTAATGCTCACGTTCTGTATTTTCTGACTGGGGGGTCAAGTGCTTCACACATTCTGTAGGTTTCAGATCTAAAAACATGAAAGAGAGAGACAGAGACAGAGAGAGAGAGAGAGAGAGAGAAAGACAAGAAAATGTGGTTTCCATGAATTGTAAACAGGCAAAAGGATATCTTTATTGTCTAGTTATACACACCATTGTTTGATTTCCCCTAGTAGTGAGGCAGAAAAATTACTCACATCATGCCTCCTGACTGCAAGAAATATTTTGGAATGCTCTGCGCTTTAGACCCCAAAGTCAAGTTGCTGCACATGGCAATACTCACTGCTTATATTCTTTTAATACAGGTAGCAGAAATGCTAGAAAAGAGTGAAGCACAACAAAATAATACCATTGAAGGGAGTTTTTTTTTGCCCCTCAATTCTTTTTCTGCACCTGTGCTCAGGGAACTCTCTCCAACTGCCCCAACTCACCAGAGAGACTATACCTCCCTGTCTGAAGCCTCTAGCCAGGCACGCCCCGACCGGCGCATCCCCTAGCTCTGAGCCCCCCCCCCTCCGAGGCAGGGCCGCCAATGCTCTGGCGCTCTACCTATAATCCAATCTGCCGGCCAGGGTTGGGGTCAGCATCCTGGTCGAGGAGCCCGACTGTGGGAGTGTGATCTTTCCAACCCTGGGGAAGCCATTGCCTATCCTTGAGACAGGGGATTTTCTTGTGCTTGGTGTTGCCCCTCCTCCCTCCCCTGGAGCTCGGACGTGCAATGACGTCTTCTAACGTCCACTGCAGCTCAGTCCCTCTACTGCTGCCCTAAGTGCACGCAGCGCTTCCGGCTTCCACCGGGGGCTGCTGCTGTGCCAGACATGCCCTGGATCCCTCCCCAGAGAGAAGAGAGCTGTCCTCTGGACACTCGATCCTCTCTCTCCCTGACCCCCGACAGCCCAGGCTCGTTCCCGAACCCAGGTCACCAGTGCGGCGCACAGTGTGGCATCCAGCTCCTCAACCCTCAGTGCCACCGGTCCGGGCTACCATCGAAGGGAATTAATGAGTTCATATACCATGTGCCAAATTGTGTGTGGATGTATGAGCTCTTTAGTCCCTTTACGGTGGCATTATTTCAGGAGTACAAAACACTTTCCTAGTGTTTGTTTTATATCATTAATTTGGTTAGTTACACAACTGCTCTTTTTTTTAGTGGCCTGAAAACCTTCCCAACATTTCAGGAGTTAACCGTTAATGAGCTTGGTAAGTTTGCTGATCATTCCAGCTGACTGTGAAGGAGTCAGCCATGGTTAGCCTTCCGAGTTGCGGAGCTTGGTGATTGTGAGCCAGGGAAATATGGCTCCCATCAGCATCCATGCTGTGCAAGCGTGCTCTGTTCCTCAGCAATATTATTTTTTTCTCCTATTTGGAAACTGACAACCACTGCAGTTGTAAGTTAATGCTGCTTGTTTGCCATACTGAAAAAAATGTTTTGAAAGCTGCATTTAAATGATTTATTTTACAATTGCTAACAAATGGTGAAAATGTGACTTACTGCAACTGATAATGGAGAATCATGGCTAATTGTCTACCAGTTCCTTACCCTTTTGGTATGAAGCCTAAAATAAATGTTGCTTCAAAAAAGTACTTCTTGTTAAAGGAAAACAATGGTTAAGACAGGGTGCACCAGGTATTGGAGAAAATGCACAATTAGTGTTTTTAGCAACAAAATATATATTTTTTTCCATACAACTTTTTGCCCGCCCACTGCCACCTTTCTCCTGCCATCAGGTCCTGTGTCTCAGGTCCCCCAGTCCCATCTGCTGCTCCCACAGCAGTCTTGCCAGTGGTGATCTACATGGAGCAGGACCTGAGAGTCCAGAAGGGCTGTCACATATGGCAACAGGAGGTCATAGGGTTTTTCCTGTTTTTCTCCACAGGCAACTGCACAGCATATAATGGCGTAATGGCTGATCTCCACCTCCAAGAAGACATCTTCAAACGCCGTGATTGGTCAGTGTGTACGCCCAAGTGGTGCTATCACCTATGCACCTCCAGGTGGCAGACAAGTAGCGGGTCACAGTACCCCCGCACCCAAGGGAGGAGAGCTGTCCATTGAGACACTCAATCCTCCTTCCCCAGGCCAGCCCCTGAACGACTCATGTCTGTTTCTGAACCTGGATCACCAGTGTGGCAGGAGGTAAGGCACTAGGCACCTCAGCCCTCCAACTCCACTGGGCCAGCAACAAAATATTTTTTTTAAATAACTGTTAATTCAGTTATTTTATTGTAAAAGGATGGCAGGTTATGTTAATTAGTGCTACCACCTGATGGCAAAGTAGGTAGCACTAATTAGCATAACCCGTGTGACATGACTGTTGGCACAGTCCTTTTACAACAAAATAACCAGACTAACAAGTACTTAACATTTTTATTTTATTGCTTAAAGCCCTAATCAGGTGTTTCTACAGCACCTGATGCACTCTGAGTGTTAACCACTGTTTTCCTTGAAATAACCCCAAATGGTTTGCAAAGCCATTTTTAGGAAAGTCTGTTGTTTGTAAAATTTGCTTGTTAAGTGAACCCAAACTGTTTACAAGGCTGTTTTCAAGAAATGCTTTTAAAATTAGTTTTTTACGGGACTGGCCCGGTGGCGCTGAGGGCTGAGGCGCTGGATGTCTTACCTCGTGCCACGCCTGTGACCCATGTTCTGGAACGAGCATGGGCTGCATGGGGGTCGGCAGGGGAGGAGAAGGATTGAGCATTCCATGGACTGCTCTCCTTCTCCGAGGAGGAGAGTCGCCAGTGGTCGGCGTCTGACTGGCCCCTAGCAGAGGCTGGGAAACAGTGCGCTGACGCTGCAGAAAGAGGGAGGAGATGGGGCAGATGCTTGGAGGAGCACATGCAGACGTGTGCATGCTCTCTCCGTGGGGGTCACTGCATGCCTCACCACCGCAAGGGAGAAAATGGAGGAAATGGTTGCCGTGGCGAATGATGGAGGGCGCCTTGCAGGCTCCTCTCCTGGCTAGCCACAACACTGGCCACAATGGATCCAGTCTCGGGTTGGGGAACCCCACTGGCCCCACGGAGGGGATATGCCCTGGGAGTATGGGTCAGCACCGGATGGTGGACGCTGGGGGATGAGTCTGGGGGCTCCCCCCTGAGGTAGGAGTCACAGCACAGGAGCATAAATCAAGATTAAAAAAAAAAATTAGTTTTTTATGCTGGGGGACTTAAACTGTTGTAATACCCCTTTTAACGACACTCTGGTTTTGAGACTGAGGTTAGCAAATGACCAGATCTTTCAAAAAACAATCTTCACCATTGAGTAACACCGATGGGTCTGGGGCCAGAAGTTCTAGGACCCCGCAGGAGCCAATCTTTGGCAGAAGGGAGCCAACATCAGGAACTGACGGTGCTTGCGCACACCATGTAGTGCCATGCATGCCAACCAGTAACCATCACCAACTCCCTCAGACATCTCAGTTCTGTCCTACACGCTACTGAGTGTGCACTGTGGGAGCAACAGCACCTCATTTAGTCGATCTTTGTGACTGAAATTTAAATTGTGTCACTGCCAAACGTTTCTTATTCATGATGCTGTCTTTCTTCTTTATTATTTTCCATAATGATGAAACCCAAAAAAGAGAAGAAGGGGTGAAGAAATCAACAAAACGCCATCAGCCTCCTATCATGCATCACTGCCCCTGTGGGAAATCCATCAATCCAACAGATCGGCATCAACGCTGCGGGACTTGCTTGGCGCCTTTAATGATATGGCTGTGTGAGTTGCCTGTTTCTGCATGGACCCTCAAAACTTAGAAATCCGCGTGATGAAGTGGAGTTGCCCAGTCTCCACTTTCGGAGGCAGGCGTCACACACGTGATGTCAAGGCATAGTCTCTGGGCCTTTCCCCGGGCCCCTTCTTAGCACCTCTGGCATTTAGAAAGCACAGTGCCCTCCTCAATCTTGCCTCACCAAGGTGCCAAAGGTCCTGGGGGATAGGTCTAGTGGACAGCTGGCTCCTTCTGCGCAGCAGCTCACCCCCCCCCCCAGTTTGTCTGTCCTGAACAGCAGACATTTTCAGTGGCGAGGCTGAAGCTAAACGGTCGGTCTACACCTGAGGACACCTCGGTGTCATGGTCTAATGCTGACCTGGTTCCTGATACCAATCGAAGTGTCAAGTGAGTGAGGTGGTTTCGGCGACGATGTCGGGTCCTATCCTGACATCATTTGCAGTGTCAGGAGAGGGACTGGCACTGAGGCCATATGGCACCAGGTTGTCAAGGTGGTGGTGCTGGGCTCTCTGCTGAGCAGTCCTAGCAACTCTGGGGGTAGAGATGACACTGAACCCAGCATCAGATGTGGCACCAGCCATGGTGTCAGTCCTAGGCCTGGGTGCCGGTGATGGTGTTGTACCTAGGGCTGTCCCTGGTCCTGGTGCCATTCTCAATACTGGACCGCATCGAACCTGGCACCAAGGGTGGTGCCTGCCACAGCGCCAAAGAGGAACCCACTTCTAGGCCAGTCCCTGGTCCTATGCCTGGTGCTGGAGGTGGCACAAATTCGGGGTTAGAATATGGCCGGGGGGGTTGAGCTCTCTCTGGACCCATGTGCTAAGCCTGCCACCGGTGAGGATCAGAGCTGCCCAGAGGGTATTGTATCACTCTGCTCTCCTCACATGGGGGAACTCCCCCATGGGCACCAACCTGGTCATTCCTCTTCTGTAGACTGACCTTGCTCAGGCAGTCCTGCTAGGCCCTCCCCTTGGGTGAGATCCCCTAAGCATTCCCACAACCCAGGCATAGGCCCTGGAGCCCCTGATTCCTGTTTCCCTCTTGGGCCTACACCACCTCTGCCTGAACTACCAGGGATCACGGACCCTCTAGGGCCAACCACTGAAACCACCCCTTCCGTGCCCAGTGCCTACTCTCTGTCTACATCCTGTTCTAAGGACAGGGAATCATCCCTCCATATGTCCTCGGCCTCTGTGTGCTCCTTGCATCAGAGATCTCTGGGGGACATGTTGCAGGCACTGGATTCGTGCACAACTGCTAGCCGCAGTACCATGTCCTTGCAGCTGGGATTTCATCAATGCAAATTCTGTCATCCCTCCTAGTCCTAGAGCTTCTGAGGAGTGTTCAATGGCAGTCTGGAGACATCCCATAGCATGCCCTCTAGCCCTGAGGAATGTCCAGCTATGATACTGTGCATCCACAGGTTCTGCTGGGTAGTTCCTTATCCCACTTCAGGGACTGAGATCCTGCAAACCCCAAGAGGGCCTCTATGCCTGATGCATGACCAACCTCTTGAAGCTGACTCTGCTTCGGCAGAAGCCCAAAGAAGGCACTGCAGCACATCGGATGCATCAGGCAGCTTACAACAAGTGCCTGTTGGTGCAGCTAGGTCAGCTCCTAGCTGCATGCCACACATACAGTTAGTCGGGCAAGTCATCTGCCTTTCTGCCAAGGGCCTGGAGTTGGCGAAGTACCAGTCAAGGGCATCGCAGGATGCCAATGAGGAGGCCATCACGCTGCTGGGAACTGTAGTCAGCAGACAGCATGGCTTCGCCTTTCACAGCTGGCTTCTATGGCCCGGTGAAGGGTGCTTAACTCTCAGTTCTAGGGGGCTCACTTCTTTTCCTGCAGGGTCAGGTGAGAACTATCGGGGTGTCCTCCTGCTCATTCGCCTTACTCGGACCGGACTCAGGTCTTGCCAGACCCGTGAGGAGCCTCTGTTCTCAGGTATTCTCTCCCATGCAGAGGGCTGAGGGTAATTCTACCTTCAGGGTGAGCTAGCTCCTCCCTATTTTGGGAAAGTTTGGTACTCGGACCCATCAGTGTGAATCAATGGTAAAGACTGACACTTGGAAGATGTGAAAATTACATACTTACCATAACTGTTGATCTCCAGACTATCTTTGCCATTGATTCAAATGCCCACCTACCATCCCCCACTCAGATAACAGCCAGGGCCTCTGGTAGCTCACCCTGTGGGTGCTGGCAGCACTGTCTTAGGTTTTGGCTGTCAGTCTCCTCTGCCTTGGCCCTTATAGGGTTTCAGTTTCTTTTTGCTTTCTTGCAAAAATGAAATAATAATAATAAAAATAATAAAAAAACAGAGTGGAGCACCTGATGCAAACCCTCACCAAACAAAAAAAAAAAAAGGGAGTGGGGGGGGGTCACTTGTGGTCCCCCTGCTTGTAGCACCTCCCTCCAATTTATTTTTGTCTTTTCTCTCCCTGCTGGTGATATATACCCCCTAGGGTACATCCCTCTTAGTTTCTAAATGCAATATTTTGCCCTGGGCACTATCCAGTTTAACTCCACTGAGCAGATGCTCTGTCTGTGGGGGTGTGGTTGCTTTGGATTAATGCACTGGCTTCCACACAGGGCACACCACTGTGGATGCTGGGGGAAGGGGGGGCTCCGGTGCTCTTAGTCCCCTCTTTTCCCTCCTAGAGGTAAATAAGGCAGAGCGTTCAGTCCAGATTCACCTAATTCTTTTCTGGTAGCACAGTCATCCCTTTTGGAAGTCCAGATGTCATTGCTTCCAGTATGGCACATTTTGCCATCTTATTTGCAGAGGTGTCCCAACAGGAACACTAAAGTATTGTGAATCTTGATGAATATAAGGGAAGCTCACTCGGTGTTGTGTGGAAGTTAAAATTACTGGATATAAAATTGTTTTCAGTTATTTGAGGATGTATAATTAGTAACACAAGTAGCGCCAACATACCTACTAGCCCTACTTCTTCCCCCAGTATCATCCGCCCCCTCTTTAAATTCCAACCTGTATCCTATAAACAAGTGGAGGACCTACTCCTCTCATTGGATACCAAAAAGAGTGCCTGACTCGTTAGAACCATTCTTCCTAAAAGCAGGCTATCTTTACCTGACAGCACCAATTGCCCATCTATTTAATAGTTCACTAATCCAAGGGGAGTTGCCGCCTATCTGGAAAATTGCTCACATTATCCCTCTGTTCAAATCAGGAGACCCTACAGACTTGAATAATTACAGGCCAGTCTCGCTGCTTCCTATATTATCCAAGTTACTCGAGAAAATTGTCAACGCTCAATTAAGAGAGTATCTGGATCATGAAAACATCATTAACCCAGTCCAATCAGGTTTCAGACCCAAGCACAGCACCATGTCGGCTCTAGCCAAAGTATCGAATGACTGGCTAAAAGGCCTGGACAGCAAACAACATATCTATGCACTCTTCCTGGATCTCAGCAAAGCATTTGACACGGTCGATCATTCCATATTACTTGATACCCTGGGTAACCTTGGTCTCGTCCCACACTGATAAAGTGGTTCCGCCACCTCACAAACTGTAAACAACAAGTTAAAATACAAAATGAACTCTTCCCCACTAAAATTCTCCCCTGGGTAGTCCCGCAAGGTTCTATCCTGGGGCCTATTCTCTTCGCGCTTTATATCAACCGAATTGATGCTGGACTGCTTGCAGGAAACGTTCACCTATTTGAAGATGACACAGTCATCTACACAACCAACCCCTCTTTAGACCTTGCAGACAAGGAGCTGCAGCAGGACTTTATCATCCTCCAACATAACCTGCGGAATCTGATGCTCTTATTAAATGCCAAAAAAACAAAAGCTATGATTATCTCTCCACCTCCTCCTTAAATAAGGGATCACTCGGTACTCCGCATATTATCACCCTCCTTGGTAAACAGAGTTAGTAGACAAATTTAAACACCTGGGAGTCTGGCTGGATAATAAACTCAACTTCGGTGCTCATCTTAATGAGTTAAGAATAAAGCTAAGGCAACGTCTTGGTGTATTTTACCGCATAAGGCTCCTACTCACTCTAGAAGCCAGAAAGCAGCTGGTTCAAACAACCTTCCTTCCCCTGATTGACTACTCCGACTTCCTATACAGTCATTGCCCCCAGTATGCACTCCAAAAGCTTGATACACTCTATCACCGTGCTCTGAGATTTGTTCTGGGCTTACCATCACAGACTCACCATTGCTTGTCATATCAAGCATTAGACTGGCCGTCCCTCTCCTGAAGGAGGCAAAAAAATGCCCTTATGTGGCTCTTCCAAGCTATGACTAACAAACTACCTCCCTATATCAGTGACCTGTTTGAACCTTCAAAATGTGCCTACAGATTAAGGAACTCCTCCTTTCTCCTTCTCAAGGTTCCACGGACAAGGACATGTCTCGGCTCTTCTGCCATTAGCTGTTTCCTACCAGCGCTTTGGAATAACTTGCGAAAAGTACTTAAACTTTCCTTTCTGCCTAGCCCCTACATATTCAGACAACTGCTTAAAAGATGTCTGAAAAGAGCATATGACTGCTACGGGTAAGCACTTGCCCCTGTCTGGGTAGTCTCCTTGGCCTTCTTATTCCCCATGTCGGCCAGCAACCTTCTATGGTAACCCCCCCTTTTCATTTTTTTCCCTTCCTCCTTCCCCTTGGTAACTTCTTTGGGGGGCTTCATCAAGTAGCTTGCCCCCCCCTTCCCCTATATGTCTGTCACACCCTCCTCACTTTGCCCACCTCCCTGTCCCTCCTTCCTCTCCCACGTTGTACTCTACAAATTCTACTAGTATAGGCCACACTCTAAATGTTATGTTTTTGTACTTGCCACACACGTATTATCATTGTTTGTGCTGATTGTGTATCCTGTTATTCCTTGTATTATTATATGCTGCATTATGTACTGTTGTGCATTGTAAACAAGTCTGTCCTTTGTGTCCAGGACCATCTTGAAAATGAGATTGCTCAATGATGTTATTGCCTGGTTAAATAAAGTTTGATTGATTGATTAATGATTAAAAATAATGAAGGTCTAAACACTCCCTCATGATATAGTGGTGGAGGGATTATCACTTTGTTATGATATGGATTTTGAAATATTGTGACTACTAAAAAATGATTTTATCTGTTTTATTCAGATCCAACACTGTACTGGGCCTCAGGAAGCGGCGACAGCCAGAAAACTGTTGCCCCTGTAACCAAGTGTGTTATAAAAATAAAATAAAGCAGGATTGTTGCTTACAAGACTTTATTCTCAGTGGAGTTCATCCTTTTCTATTTACTTTGATGATATGGATTGCATTACATAAAGGTTGACCCCAAAATTAAGGGGAGTATGAAGTAATAGGGCAACTGTAGCCCCTAGGTGTCGCTATCCCAAGGGCTACTACCCCTGCCAGCTTGGCTAGTAGCAGGTTAAGGGGCCTGAGTTCTGAAACGGGTGCCTCCACCTGGAGGTCAGGGTTGGTAGTGGTCAAGCTAACCTGGGCACAGCCCTCCGGAACACTGTAACCCACCTCTTTCCTTACTAGTGGCTGGAACAATACACAATAATCACTTTCACAATACCCCCGATACACCACACAAGTACCCACACTGTTTGCACTTACCACCAGGGCTTTCTTCTGGCTCAGCCCTGGGGACCCCTTGTAAAACAAGGTTATACACAGCAGATAACAGCAGTACAGTACTCTTGCACAAACTGGAACCACAGTCAGGGTAAATGGAAAAAAGAGTTAGATCTGATTTATTTAAGGGACTTGAACAAGGGAGGTGCATAATCAGGGTAATTTGCTTAAAGGCTGTATCAGTCAAACAGTTATGCATGCACGTCAGGGTCCATAAACAGTCACATACCCTGGGTACCCAGATGGAGAATGGTGGGCTAGATAGGAATGCTGCAGCTGGCTGGGGCCCTGTGATGGAAGAAAACAACATGCACCACACACACTAATTGTAATCTGGAGCCAGAGGGCTCAGTTCATGAAAAGAAAACAACAAGACAATCAGATGACGCATTTTAGATTAGGCTGTTGTTGCAGGGAGCTACCCTGATGATTACTCACGATACCCAAGACTGGACACAGGCTGGACAAAAACTGAGACTGCAGGTGGTTGATTTGGAGTGCCAGGGGAAGCAGGGCCTATACGATTTGCCGAGGCGTCGTTCCTGTTCAAGCGTGGAGCAGGGGGCTGATCTCCAGGCAGGTCTCTCGTCAATGGCTTTATCTGTGCAGCAGGTAGTCTGGCTGGGCCAGTGTGGCAAGGCCCAGGCCAAATGGAGACAAATTCGGATACAGTCTGTTTTGGGCTGGATACAGCTCCCAGCAAGCAGAACAAAAGTTCACACAGTGGGGAACCAAATCACGACCCACTAACAACTCATAGCACATTCACATGTAAGGAAATTCTACTGTACCAGTCAAACCGCTCTCCTGTCACGATTGCAAAATCTCTGCACAAACCGGGGATTCAAAAGCAGCTGAAAATCCTGACAGGCCAATCGCATTCAGCAAAATCTTCGGTCTTCTTCAGGTATGAGCCTGGTAAAAAATCAGTGGCTTACTTCGTTCTCATAGACTTGGATTTAGTCCGAAATAATTCTCTTCTCTCCCTCTCAGGGGCAGCAGGCAGACATGCAGGCCACAACTCAGGCCTTTCCACAGTTCTCCCATGCGAAACTACTCAGACGGCTGCTTGACTGTCTCAAGCTGTTGCTTCTTCAGCTCCCAACTTAGATCTGACTCAACTGCCAGCAAGCCTGGGACTTTCCCCAGAATCCAAAAGGTTTGGTTGGCTGATCTGTCTGTCAGTCACAACAAAGACTCCCCCTTCAGGTGCAAAAAGGCGCCAAAAGCCTGCTGCAAAGAAGGCAGGTTAGACAAACTACATTATCATTATCACTTTAAATGATTTTCAGCAAACAGTTACATCTTTCAGCAGAGCTCCCTCTCAGATTACTTATGACCGCAATCCAGGCAGCTCTTAAAGAGATAGTACACAGAGGCTATATAGGCACTCTCTGGCAATCACATTTAAACTGTTAAAACGCAGGACACCAACCTGGCAGTGAGCATTTAGGCAAGCTCGAGGAAGACTTTTCAGGAACTCCCATTTGTAGGGGGGTTTCACAACCTTAACCACTACCTTGTGTCTTCCAGATTTGGACTTCCCCTTTTCATGTTTCTACCATGTCCCTATGCTCAGGGCTGCTGCCTTGTTTTTTTCTTATCACCATCCACCTCCTGTCTGGCTAGTGATATCGGGCTCTGGTTCTTCTAATCCAGCTGCCATTGTGCCACCTAGCAGGCCCAACCCTTAGGATCTCTGTTGGTAGTCAGGTTTTATTTTGATGTTTATGATATTTCCTCTATCCTTTCACGATTCTTTTGGGCTAGAACGTGCCTAGTCCTTGCTTCTATTCTCTCTTAACTTGTTCCTCTCCTGGCAAATAGAATTGAGAAGCATGAAGGAGCTGGCGACGGTTATTGGTTGCTGCCCGCAGCACCACATTGGGGTGCGCAGGAGCAGTCAGCCCACCATGTCAGCTCCCTCCTGCAAACAAATGTGCTCCTGCAGGATCCTAGCGTCTCTGGCCCAAGACCCATCAATGCACATCAATGGTGAATGTAACCCCCCTACAAATGGGAGTTCCCGAAAAGTCTTCCTTGAGCTTGTCTAAATGCTCACTGCCAGACTGGTGTCCTGCATTTTTGCAGTTTAAATACGATTGCCAGAGAGTGCCTATCTAGCCCCTGTGTAATGTCTCTTTAAGAGCTGCCTGGATTACAGTCATAATTCATCTAAAAGGGAGCTCTGTTAGAAGATGTGCTTGTTTGCTGATCATTTGTTAGAGTAGTAATAATATTGCAGTTTGTTCTAACCTGCCTTCTTTGCAGCATGGACAGTTCTGTTTGTTTCTATCATCTTGGTCCAGGACTGCTGAAATGGGCCAATCAGTACATTTGGGACTCTAAAATGGAGCCTGCCTACAGGGGCTTGGTGGGGCCAAAACTTGTAGGAATTGTGGTTTTTGCATTTTGGCGCCTAAAATAACCTGGAGGGGGAGACCTTGTTGTGACTGACAGACAGATCAGCCAACTGAACCTTTTGGATCTTGGGAAATTCCCAAGCTGTTTGCAGCTAGTTTCAGTTCTGAGTTGGGAAGTGAAGAGATAACAGCTTGAATGATTCAAGCAGCAGTCCAGGTGTAGATTCGCACGGGAGAACTGTGGAAAGGCCTGAGTTTTGGCCTGCATGCCTGCCTGCTGTCCCTGAGAGGGAACTTGTGCCTTTTTGGACTGAATCCGAACCTGGAGAGGGAAGTAAGCCACTGAATTGTGACCAGGCTCCTACCTGAAGAAGACCAAAGATTTGCTGAATGCGATTAGCCTGTCTGGACCTCCAGCCACCACTGAACTCCCGGATTGTGCAGAGACTCTGTAATTGCGACTGGAGAGGCTTTTGCCTGGTACAGTGGAATTTCCTTGCATGCGACTGTGTTGTGTGCTTATAGTGGGTTGTGATTTGGTTCCCCACTGTGGCTTGAATTGTGTTCTGCCTGCTGGAAGCTGCATTAGAATTTCCTTATGTGTAACTGTGCTGTGTGCTGCTAGTGGATCACGATTTGGCTCCCCACTGTGGTTTGAACTGTATTCTGCTTGCTGGAAGCTGCATCCAGTCCCGCGGACTGAATCCAAAATCATCTCCATTGGGCCTGGGCCTTGCCACACTGACCCAGCCCGACTACCCGCTGCACAGAGAAAGCCATCGACGAGAGACCTGCCTGGGGATCAGCCCCCTGCTCAACACTTGAACAGGAATGATGCCTCGGTGATTCGTGTGGGCCCTGCTACTCCTGGCGCTCCAGCTCAACAACCTGTAGTCTCGATTTCATCCTGCATGTGTCCAGTATTGGGTATCATGAGTAAACATCAGGGTAGCTCCCTGCAATAACAGCTAAATCTAAAGTGTTGTCATCTGATTGTCTGGTTGCTTTTTCTTTCACGAACTGAGCCCTCCAGCTCCGGATTACAAACAGTGTGTATTGTGCATGTTGCTTTCTTCCATCACAAGGCCCCAATCAGCTGCAACGTTCCTGGTGAGCCCATTGTCTCCCTACCGGGGTACCCAGAGGTGTGACTGTGTGGGGACTTAAAGCGCATGCATAACTCTTTGATTAATATAGCCTTTAAGCCAATCAACTTGATTATGCCCCTTCCTTGTTCAAGTCCCCTGAATAAATCAGATCTGACTTTTTCTGCATTTAACCTGACTGTGGTTCCAGTTTGTGCCAAGAGTACTGTACTGTTGCTATTTGCTGTGCATAACCTTGCTTTACAGGGGGTCCCCAGGGTCAAGCCAGAGGAACTAGCCCTGGTGGTAAGTGCAAACAGTGTGGGTACTTGTATGGTGTACCAGGGGTATTGTGAAAGTGATTATTGTACAGTGTTCAGGCCACTAGAGGGGAAAGAAGGGGGTTACAGTGTCCCAGAGGGCTGTGCCCAGGTTAGTTTGACCACTACCAACCCCAACCTCTGGGTGGAGGCACCCATTGCAGACCTCAGGCCCTTTAACCTGCTACTAGCCAAGCAGGCAGGGGTAGTAGCCTGTGGGATAGCGCCAACTAGGGGGTTACATCTTGGAGGCTCACCGCTGGGGTTTTGTGCCTTATACTGGCTAAAAATTATGAATTATTGTTAAAGATTAATGACTACCCCAGTAGAAATGGCTATACACCAGTTGGTGGGATGGTGTACTGGGCAGGAGATCGACCCCCAAAATGCTCTGCTTACAGTGGATTTTCCCTTGGGTACCAGTAAGGACACTGTAGAGGTGGCACTCTCCAAAGTTGAATGTTTAAAAAACCCTGTGGTAGTGGGTCGACAGGCTGATTTGATTGCCCAAACTTTTATAGCCTTGGTAGAGTGTAGTGACCTCGTGGACAGCTCTAAAGTGCCACAGACTATTGCCTCAGAAGGGGTCCCAGCCGCCTGGAGAGAGATCACAAAAGACAGTAAAGACCTTGGGGAGGATGAGCTCCCACCATTATCTGAGACTTTTGAGGAGAAATTTGCTAAGTTGTTGCTGGAGGGGAAAACCGTAGAGGACTTTAAGAAACTGTTCCTGCCACCTGGGGGTGCTCTTTCCCCAATACTGCTTCCCACTCCAACACCTGTTACTGCCTCGCCTTCTGTGCCTGTGCCAATGCTAGCCCCTATATCTGTACCCGCCATTAGTCACGACTCCAACCGAAGGCTGAGAATCTTCTCAGGCACCCTCCCTACCCCCCAGGGGGAGGATGACTTGGAGACCTGGATCGACTATGTTGCCCCCTTGGTACCCAAGTGGCAGTGTGCGGAGGCTGAGAAGCAGAAAAGAATCACAGAAAGTTTGAGGGGCCTTGAAGCCATTACATTTTTGAGGTCCATGAACCCTGATGCATCTGCTCAGAAGTACCTATCTGTACTTGAAGGCAATTTTGGGAGCACTGAGTCAGGGAAGACTTTGATGTGGAAATTCCAAGGTACCAAACAAAGGAAGGGGGAAAGTTTGTCTCCGTATGTTACTTGCCTAGAAAGAGCTCCGCAGAAAGCTTACCAGAAAGGTGGGGTAGCCGCTAGTGATTTGAACCGTGTGAGATTGGGGCACATACTTCAACATGCCAAGCATTCTAAACTGCAGATCATCCAGTTAAGGCTCCAGAATAGGAGAGGTAACCTACCTGACTACTGTGACTTGACAAAAGAACTCCGGGAGGTAGAAGGTGAAGAGGGAAATTGTAATTATGGGGTGAGTGCAGCACAAGGGATCATGGCACTGGAAGGCCCTTTCGAAATGGAGACCACTAAGAGTGTCCCGTCATGGGCTAAACGGTGGGGGGAGGAGTTGCTGAAGGAAGTCAGAAAAGTACAATCTGGTGCATTCACTGAGGTATCCCCTGCTGACAGAGACCCTGGCCCCTGTCAGGATGTGACTGTTAATGGGGGTGAGCATGTACCTTCAGGCATCCTCTACTGAGGGTGACTTCTCGGCTGAGCTCAAGGAATTGACTGCCACCCTAAAGGAACTTTTGAGACATGGTACACTACCTGCAGAAGTCAGATCACAATCTCTCATCGATGCTCCAGCATCCCCTGCTATGTTTTCCCCAAGGATGCCCCGAGAGCGTGTCATTTGTCACAAATGCGGCAAGGATGGCCATATGAAGAGGAATGCCAGTCTCAGAAGGACTTAGAGAATTGGTGAACCAGCTTCAAGGAGAGCTTCGGAAAACGGGTCAGTGGTCAAGGGGTGCACGAAATGACCACAGTAAAGGCTTCAGCCATCCTAACTCAAACCCCTCTGTGGCTAAATCATCTGTCCAGGCCCCTGCTGTTGTCCCTCCAGACTGATCCAAGATAGTGGGCCCTTCAATGGAGACTAATGTTGCAGAAAGAGACACATTCCTAAGGCAGACTAGGGTATGTTATTGTGCAATATAAGATGAAGTGCGTTTTTTGTATTTTATTTAATTGTATTTATATCCTTAAATATATTTATGACCTCATTTTTTACGAAAACTTCTGAATATTGTATATACTCCTGTTTATTTATTTGTTAATGCTCTTTTTAATTGTGACGACAAGCCCATTTGTCAACAATAAACTTGAACTGAATTGACTAATGTGGCCTCGAATGGTATGTGCTTGACAGTGGGTCGCAAGTGACCATTGTGTTTCAGGACCGGTATGACAAACACTTATCTGATGTGCCCTTACAATCCCTGGAAGACCTACATTTGTGGGGGCTGAGCGACAAGTCTTATTCATATCTCGGATATGCCCGCCTCTGGTTGTCTTTTCCTGCAACTGTCACTGGCGTAGAGAAGCAAGTAGAGACACTGGCCCTAGTGTGTCCCCCCACTGGACTGTATGATGGGGTTCCCCTGTTAATTGGAACAAACGTCCACATGTTTGGGAGACTAGCAAAACTCTGCCATGAGAAACAAGGGCAGCTGACTGGATGGGCCCTAAGAATTCCAGCCTTAGTAAAAAGGGCTTATGACTGGCAACAGAGACCCGATGAAGAGGACTCAGATGAGCCAGTGGGGATAGTGAGGAAAAAGGAACCTGACTCCTTGGTATTGGCCCCCAACACCCAGTGCACAATCCATGGAGAAGTCCGCCTAAAGAGAAACATAATGAACAAAATATTAATGTTGGATGCACCAGGAGATGGAAAGTTGCCAGACGGACTATTGGTCAAACCCAGCATCTTGCCTGCTCGTGCCCACACCTATGCACGATGAGTGATGGTCCAGATTCAGAATGTGTCCGATCGGGAGATTCAGGTGAAGAGAGGGTGCACCCTAGCTACAGTACACTGTGCTGACGCTGCTGTACTGCCCAGCAACAAGTGCTCTGGCGAGAAGGAGAGAGTGACCCCGAACTTATTTGACTTTGGTGACTCCCTGTTGCCAACTGAATGGAAGGCTAGAATTAGCAAGAAACTTTCTCAGAGTGACCAAGTGTTTTCATTAAAAGAATGGGATGTGGGGTGTGTCCAGGGTGCAGAGCATCACATACGCCTGCATGATGACCGGCCATTTCGAGAGAGATCCCGATGTCTCGCCCCAACAGACACAGATGATGTGAGGAGACACCTGCCAGAAATGCTCGCTGCTGGTGTGACACAAGAATCAAGGAGCCCATATGCCTCTCCCATTGTGGTTGTGCGTAAGAAGAATGGGTCAGTAAGGATGTGTGTTGATTATCGAACCCTGAACGGTGGACTATCCAGTCAATACACCATGCCCTGTACAAGATGCCCTGGATTGTTTGAATGGGAGCAAATGGTTTTCGGTACTGGATCTTAAAAGTGGATACTACAGATCGATGGCCCAGAGGACAGTGAGAAACAGCCTTCATCTGTCCTTTGGGGGTTCACGAATTCCTGAGAATGCCACAGGAGATTTCAGGCACCCCAGCCACCTTTCAGCGACTGATGGAATGTGCGGTGGGAGATATGAACTTGCTGGAATGTCTTGTGTACCTATACGATGTCATTGTGTTTGGATACACATTAGAGGAGCATGAGACCCGACTGTTTAAAGTCCTAGACCAATTGGAAGACTTCGGCCTCAAGCTGTCCATTGACAAGAGGCAGTTTTTTCAAACTTCCGTGAAGTATGTGGGGCACACATTATCTGCAGAAGGGATAGAGACTGATCCCAGTAAGGTTGAATCACTGACTACTTGGTCCTAGCCCCATAATTTGAAAGAACTACAACGTTTCCTGGGGTTCTGTGGCTACTACCGCAGGTTTGTAAAAGACTATTCAAAGGTGATTTGCCTGCTCTTGAATCTTACCCAGGGTTATCCTCCTACCAACCATAAATATAAAAAAGGGGCCATCAAAGAACCAGAGAAAGTGTACTTCCGCACAGGTGAACTTTTTGGGCCCTGCTGGACACCCGAATGTGAAGCAGCCTTTCACAAAGTCATATACCAGCTCACCCATGCCCCCATCCCCGCCTATGCTGACCTCACAAGCCCTATTGCTGCATACGGACACCAGTCTGCAGGTCTAGGAGCTGTGCTGTATCAAGCCCATGAGGATGGTTTGAGACCAGTGGCCTTCACCAGTAGTAGCTTGACCCGTCAGAGCAAAACTACCCTGTGCACAAGCTGGAGTTCCTTGCACTAAAATGGAGCCATCGTCGACCAGTTTCATGAGCCTCTGTAAGGGCAAAAGATATTGGTGAACCCATAATAACCTGTTAACCTATGTACAGACTTCAGCTAAGTTAGCGCCACTGGGCACCGGTGGCTTCTCCCGACTATCAACCTATGATTATGCTGTTGAATACAGGCCAAGACTGAACCATATTGATGCTGGACGCCTTGTCACGAAGGCCAGTTTCCAAGAGTGATTGGGTCAGGCTGTCTGAACCTGACATCCGAGCCTTGTGCCAAAAATTTGACTGAGATGAACAGATGTCTGCGGACACAGTGGACTCTTTTTCCTTAAAAAAATATATATCTGAGGATCAGTTACAGGATTTTTAGTACTGTAAATAAATAAAAAGAGAACTAAGAGAGCTTCAGTAGCAGATAAGTAGTGGAATTGCAGTATAATGTGGGGAGTGGTGCAATGCAGTGGCTGTGGGGCAGCCATATTCAGGCAGACCTTCTGGAGACTGAGGTGCTGCCCTATCTGCATGCTCTCAGGACTGCGGGATGAGGTAGCCAGACTCCAGCGGAAGTAAACTGGGTCAGGATACCATCACCCTGTCCAGGAACCACCCAGTCAATGCAGCTGCCTCAAAGGATGCCGAGCGAGGAGCACTTGGATGACAGTGGGCTCAGGGAGGGTTAGAGCAGTCAGGCAGAGGCACATCCCAGATCCTATTCCACTCAAGAATTCATATGCCACACTGGCAAATGAGGGCAACCAAATAGAGGTACCCAGGAAGTGGAAGGAAAGGATGTGGAGGTTAGGCAAGGAGGTGACTCAGTGGGGAAAGCAGTGGACCCCAGAGGAGGAGAGAAGATCCTGGTGGGGACTCCATCATAAGAGGGATCCAGCTAGGAACACAGGAGGGGAGGACAGGGAGGTGAGGTGCCTACCAGGTGCCACGGCATGGAGGGATGGAAGGAAGATACTGGGATCACTGGGAAGGCAAGACAGGAGGGTGAGCTGGATGTCATTATCCACCTAGGTACTAATGACTTGGCAAATGGGGAGCCAAAGGAAGTTCAGGAAGAGTTTAGGAAACTGGGGAGGGTCTCAAGCAAGTAGCTACTTCTGTCACTTTCTCGAAGTACTACCTGTGAGAGGCAAGGAGAGCATAGGTGCATGCACCAGGAACTTTAACTCATGGTTGAAGAACTGGTGCTGTGAGAAAGGGTTTGGATTCATTGGTGACTGGGGACCCATCTGGAGGGATGGAGGTTTGTTCAAGCCTGACGGCCTGCATCCATCCTGGAGAGAGAATCAAACACTCAATGATAAGTTTAAATGCTACATTGACAAGCATTTAAAACTAGCAAAGAGGTGCAGGCCAGCAAGGATGGTACCTACTTGCGCCCCCCACAGCTAGTAATGGAACCAGTGAACCAGGGTAGGCTATCTCTGCAAAGCAGTGTGCAAAGTTGAGATTAGTGTCCAAAAGGTGGATAAGCAGAAAGGGCAAAATTCAGCAGAAGGGCAGACAGCAAGGAGAACCAGGGATAAATGACAACCAAGGAAGGGGCTGGAGTAGAACAGTGAAGCAGTCTAGGAGGTCAAATCATGGAAAGCCATGTGTGCAAATGCCAGGAGCCTTAGCAACAAGATGGAAGATCTGGAGGCTGTCATGGTACAGTCAGACCTGGACATTGTGGCCATCACCGAAACCTGGTGTAATGATAACCATGACTGGGAGATGGCCATACCTGGCTACAACATATTCCAGAAGAGACAGAGCAGGCAGGAAGGAGGAGTGGCACTGTATGTGAAAAATGACATAAGGGCCACACAGATCCAGGAGGAACAAAATGGGGGAGATACTGTGGGTTAAGCTGGAAAGGAAAATGGGATGACCATCCGCACAGGTGTGTCTATAGACCACCAGCCCAGAAGGAAGAAACAGATAGGGAGCTGATACTAGCATCCAAAGGATGGCAGACAAAGGTGAGGTAGTACTGGTTGGAGACTTCAATATACCAGACGTGGACTGGAGCATCCCAGCAGCAGCATCAACTAGAGCAGATTTATCCTGGACTCCTTCAGGGTGCCTTCCTCAAGCAACTGGTCATGGAACCAACTCGCAGAAGGCAATACTGGACCTTGTGCTCACAAACAGGGACAGTGTGATGGGGGTAACAGTGGGGGAGCACCTGGGTAACAGTGACCACCAGTCATTGTGGTTTGAAATCACAAAGAGCAAACAGAAACCACACAAAACACGTATCCTGGATTTTAGGGGGCGAGACTTTGGGAAAATGGGGAGATGCTTGAAAGAGGCATTAAGGGAATGGGACAGGAATCAGGGATTGAGGAACAGTGGGCAGTATTTAAAATGGGGATTATAAGAACAACAGAATTATGCATTAAGCAGGTTAGCAAGAGGAAAAGAAAGAGGAGACCATTATGGTTTTCCAAAGAGGTAGCAAAGAAAGTGAAAGCCAAAAAGATTGCATTCAGGGCAATACAAAAGACACAGGCAGAAGGGGATAGGGAGAGTACCAGGAGAAACAAAGGGAGGCAGGGAAGTCAGTAAGGGAAGCCAAAGCTCAGACAGAAGAACACATTGCAAAATCAGTGGTTAAAGGGACAAAACCTTTACAGGTACATAAGTGAAAAAAGAAGGACAAAGGAGGGATAGTGAGACTGAAGGGGGAGGATGGGAGCCGCGTGGAGGATGACAACAGTAAGCTGACATATTGAACAGGTATTTCTGCTCAGTCTTTACTAAGGAAGAGGGGTAATGGGTCTGAAGGGAGTACAAGGGGTGATAATGGTGCAGAAATGGACACAGTCCCTTTACACGAGAAAGGTCCTGAAGGAACTGGAAGTAATAAAGCTGATAAAGCAATGGGGCCAGATGGGTGCACCCCAGGGTCCTTAAAGAACCAAGAGAGGTGGTTGCTGAACCTCTGGGCTATCTTGTTCAGCCAATCACTGGAAACAGGGAGGTACCCAAAGACTGGAGGACAGCAGATGTAGTCCCCTTATACAAAAGTGGGAACAAAGAGGAAGCAGGGAACTACAGACAGTCAGCCTCACCTCGGTAGTGGGAAAGATCATGGAAGCACTACTGAAGGAGAGATTGGTGGAACATCTGGTTGTCAATGGACTACAGGACCCAAGGCAGCATGGTTTCACCAGGGAGGTCATTCAGACCAACCTCATTGAATTTTTTGACTGGGTGACTAGGAGGTGGATCAGGGAGGGCAGTGGACATGGCCTATCTGGACTTCAGCAAGGCCTTTGACACTTGCCACATAGAAGACTATTACACAAACTGGGGAATATGGGTGTGGGCAGGACAGTAGTGTGGTGGGTAGGTAACTGGCTGGGTGGCAGGACACAGAGGGTGGTGGTAAATGGCTGTCACTCCACAGAGGAAGAGTGACCAGTGGGTACCACAGGATCAGTGCTGGGACGGGTCCTATTCAACATCTTCATCAGTGACATTGCACAGGATATAGAAGGCAGAATTTCACTGTTCACTGATGACAAAGCTCTGTAACAGAGTAGACACACCAGAGGGTGTAGACAGAATGAGAAGGGACCTGCAGAAACTTGAAGAATGGTCAAGGGTTTGGCAGTTGAAATTCAATGCAAAAGTGCAAGATAATGCATATGGGGCACAAAACCCTGGCACAATATATCAGTTGGGGGTGAGGATATAGCATGCACCAAGCAGGAAAGGGATCTTGGGGTTGTCATCTCTGATGACCTCAAGGTGAGGAAACAGTGTGACAAGGCATCAGGTAAAGCAAATAGGATGCTGGGATGTATAGGCAGGGGCATCACCAGCAGGAAAAGGGAGGTCATAATTCCGCTATATAAGACACTAGTGAGGCCCCACCTGGAGTACAGTGTACAGTTCTGGAGACCATACCTACGTAAGGACATAGACAGGGTAGAGAAGGTTCAGAGGAGGGCAACAAAGATGGTGCATGGGTTGCATCACAAGTCCTATGAAGACAGGTTGAAGGAACTGAACATGTACTCCCTGGAGGAGAGGAGGGAGAGAGGGGATATGATAGAGACATACAAGTATCTTACAGGGAGGAACAGGGTAAGAAAACACTATTTTTAAGCGAAAAGATGTTTCAGGACTAGGGCATGGGATGAAGTTGGAGGAGGACGATTCAGAGGAAACATGAGAAAGAATTTCTTCGGAGAGCGAATTGGTGGACAAGTGGAACACCCTGCCAGAGGAAGTGGTGGGGGCTGAAACAATCTCGGGATTTAAGAATGCATGGGATAGACATAAAGGAATTCTAGAGGTCAGGGGTAAGGGGAAATAGACTTCTAGGAAAACAAACTGAACTTACAAGCTCAAATGGGCAGACTAGGTGGGCCATAGGCCCTTATCTGCCGACACTGTCTATGTATCTATGTATCTATGTACTGTTTAGTAGATTGCTTGGGCCCTCCTGATACCTGCATACTGGCTGCCCATTGCCACTTTTCTGCTGTAGATATTAGTACACTACCTCAATTTGACAATGACAACATTCAGTGGGCTCAATCCCAAGATCCTATGATTCAGCCTGCATTTCATGCCCTGCGTGCGGGGAAAGATGTGTCCAAGTTGCATTCCCCAGGCTTGCGAACTGCTCTATGGTTTAAAAAAGGCCCCAGGTTGAAGCTACTCGATCAGTTGTTGTACAGAGAGACAGTGGATCATGGCGGTCAGGTAGACAGGCAGCAATTGGTCCTGCCCATGGCATTTAAAAATTTGGTACTGAGGTTCCTCCACAATCACATGGCGCACCTTGGTATTGATAGAACTCTCGACTTGGTACTATCACGATTCTACTGGCCCAAGATGGGGGCTGATGTTGAGCACCATGAAAAGACCTGCAGTTGTTGCCTACAAAGGAAAGCTCTGCCTCAGAGAGCTGCTCCTCTTGTCAATATTACTACCAGCACCCCCCTGGAACTGGTCTGCATAGACTTTTTGTGTTTAGAACCTGATCAGCGGAATATTGGCAATGTGTTAGTGGTTACGGATCACTTCACACGGTATGTGCCAGCTTTTCCAACTAAATCAAAAGGCCTCTACCGTGACCAAGGTGCTAGTGGAAAATCTCTTCGTCCACTATGGTGCCCCTCAGAGGATCCACTCTGACCAAGGCAGAGATTTTGAAAGTCAGCTAATCAAAGAAATGCTCTCTCTATGGGGGGTGCAGAAGTCAAGAACCACCTCTTATCACCCACAAGTGGACCCTCAACCAGAACGTTTTAACTGTACCCTTCTAGATATGCTGGGTACCCTCCACCCAAAACACAAGCCTAAGTGGTGCCAGCATATTAGCACCTTGGTCAACGCATACAGTTGCACAAAAAGTGCTACTGGGTTCTCCCCCACCACCTCATGTTTGGGAGGGAGACCCGACTGCCCGTTGATGTCTGTTTTGGGGTCTCTCCAGATGGGGTCCAAGCCGAAAATTACCTACAGTATGTACAGAAACTGAGAGCTCAACTGAACCATGCCTATCAACTGGCCCAGACAATGGCTGCCAAAAGAAATCTCGCCAACAAAGAGGCATGATAAAAAGGTAAAGGCTCAAAAGCTTCGGCCTGGAGAACGTCTGTTGTTACTCAATTTGGAACTGCATGGCAAACACAAAATTGCTGATAGATGGCACCATCTTCCCCATGTAGTAGTTGGAAAGTTGAATGATTTACCAGTGTACAAGGTGTGCCCAGAGAATAACTCCAAAGCTGTCAAGACCATGTACCGTAACCACTTGCTACCTATCAGCCAAGTCATAATTGAGGCTGAACCATCAGAGACTGATTCCCCTGGGCCGGTGACTCGTGCTGCTGCAAAAAAGAGACAGAGTCAACCTACCCCAGTAGTTACAGACTTAACGTTTCCCTCGCAGCAGGCCCAGAATGATAGTGACTGTCAGTCCACCTCTGACGAAAGTGAGTGTGACAACGCCTATTACCCCTCCTATGAATTGAGTCAGCTGTTTAAGGTAACCCTATGACTAATTGTAGGGATGAAGCTGTGCCTTCTGGACTGCCTAACCCCCCATCTTCGTCCTTGGAGCCAATGCTCCCTGAAAGTGAAGTGCAAAGTATTACGTCTGAGGTTGTGGACACTCTCTGTTTTGTGGAACTGTGTGACTTGCCTGAAGAAGGGGCTGATGGTCTGAGTCTCTCTGGTGATGCACCAGAACTTGAAGAACAATGTGAGAGCATTGACAACCCTCCTTCTGTGCCACAAAGCCTAACTGTGCCAGAGCCTCTTCAAAATGAGCAACCTGGGCCTCCGTCAGAAGATAATGAGCCAAGTGTTGTGGAAGCAGAGCCTACAGAGCAAGGAACTGACAGTGCTCCAAGTTTGGACATTCCCATCCATGTAGAGGCACCCCTCACAAGTGACAAAAGCTCCAAAGTTAGTGCTGAAAGTACAGAGACTGTGGCTGCTCCCTCCAGAAAGACTGGCTGAGCTGTCAAGCCAGTGCTACACTTTAGTTATGATTCCCCTGGGAGGCCAGTGGATTTGCCTCAATGTGGTTCACAAAGGGGTTTATGTTTCGCCAAGCTCACTGCCCAAATTGAGCTTGACGGCCAACTCCAGGTTACTTGTTCTTCCCTCTCACTACGGTGCCCCTGCCCCATCCAGCCCCAAGTTAGCTGATAAGGAAGAGCCCTCTCTTACATTGTTTAATGTAGAAGAAGTTATTAAATGAATCATTATTACTTGCATGAAACATGCATAAGTATTGTCAATATGGATGTAGTAATGTGAAGTATATTGAGAGGTATAGTAATGTAACAAGCTAATGAGATTATATATATATATAATATATATATATGTCTCGTTTATATTGCATTTTTGATATTGTGATGGTACAGACTTGACGCGGACACCAAGTTTTCTCCAGGCAGGGAAGGGTGTAAACCCCCCCCTACAAATGGGAGTTCCCGAAAAGTCTTCCTTGACCTTGTCTAAATGTTCACTGCCAGGCTGGTGTCCTGCATTTTTGCAGTTTAAAGGTGACTGCCAGAGGGTGCCTATATAGCCTCTGTGTACTGTCTCTTTAAGAACTGCCTGGATTGCAGTCATAATTAATCTAAAAGGGAGCTCTGTTAGAAGATGTGCTTGTTTGCTGATCATTTGTTAGAATAGTAATAATAATATTGCAGTTTGTTCTAACCTGCCTTCTTTGCAGCATGGCCAGTTCTGTTTGTTTCCATCATCTTGGTCCTGGACTGTTAATATGGGCCAATCAGTACATTTGGGACTCTAAAATGGAGCCTGCCTACAGGGGCTTGGTGGGGTCAAAACTTGTAGCCCTTGTTGTGACTGACAGACAGATCAGCCAATTGAACCTTTTGGATCTTGGGGAAATTCCCCAAGCTGCTTGTAGCTAGTTTCAGTTCTGAGTTGGGAAGTGAAGAGATAACAGCTTGAATGATTCAAGCAGCAGCCCCGGCATAGATTCGCGCGGGAGAACTGTGGAAAGGCCTGAGTTTTGGCCTGCATGCCTGCCTGCTGTCCATGAGAGAGAACTTGTGCGTTTTTCGGACTGAATCCGAACTTGGAGAGGGAAGTAAGCCACTGAATTGTGACCAGGCTCCTACCTGAAGAAACTGAAGATTTGCTGAATGCGATCGGCCTGTCTGGACCTCCAGCCACCTCTGAACTCCCGGATTGTGCAGAGACTCTGTAATTGTGACCGGAGAGCCTTTTGCCTAGCACAGTGGAATTTCCTCAAATGTGAATGTGTTGTGTGCTTATAGTGGGTCGTGATTTGATGCCCCACTGTGGTTTAAACAGTGTTCTGCTTACTGGAAGCTGCATTAGAATTTCCTTACGTGTAAATGTGCTGTGTGCTGCTAGTGGGTCATGATTTGGTTCCCCACTGTGGTTTGAACTGTATTCTGCACGCTGGAAGCTGCATCCAGCTCCACGGACTGAATCCAAAATCATCTCCATTGGGCCTGGGCCTTGCCACGCTGGCCCAACCCGACTACCCACTGCACAGAGAAAACCATTGATGAGAGACCTGCCTGGGGATCAGCCCTCTGCTCAACACTTGAACAGGAATGATGCCTCGGTGATTCATGTGGGCACCGCTACTCCGGGCACTCCAGCTCAACAACCTGCGGTCTCGATTTTGTCCTGCCTGTGTCCTGTATTGGGTATCGTGAGTAAACATCAGGGTAGCTCCCTGCAACAACAGCTAAATCTAAAGTGTTGTCATCTGGTTGTCTGGTTGCTTTTTCTTTCACGAACTGAGCCCTCCGGCTCCGGATTACAAATAGTGTGTGTTGTGCATGTTGCTTTCTTCCATCACAGGGCCCCAACCAGCTGCAACATTCCTGTGCTGCAACATTCCTGGCTAGCACATCGTCTCCCTACCTGGGTACACAGAGGTGTGACTGTGTGGGGACTTAAAGCGCATGCATAACTGTCTGATTAATATAGCCTTTAAGCCAATCAACCTGATTACACCCCCTTCCTTGTTCAAGTCCCCTGAATAAATCAGATCTGACTTTTTCTGCATTTAACGTGACTGTGGTTCCAGTTTGTGCCAGCTATTTGCTGTGCATAACCCTGTTTTACAGGGGGTCCCCAGGGTCGAGCCAGAGGAACCAGCCCTGGTGGAACAGTGTGGGTACTTGTATAGTGTACAAGGGGTACTGTGAAAGTGATTATCGTATATTGCTCAGGCCACTAGAAAGGAAAGAGGGAGGTTACAGAGTCCCAGAGGGCTGTGCCCAAGTTAGTTTGACCACTACCAACCCTGACCACGAGGTGGTGGCACCCGTTGCAGAACCTAGGCCCCTTAACCTGCTACTAGGCAAGCAGGCAGGGGTAGTAGCCTGTGGGATAGCGCCACCTAGGGGGTTACATGAAGATATTCTGGAAGATTAACAATTAGGGTAAGTACGTAATTCTCATTTCTGTCTGCCCAAGCTGTGCGAGATGATCAGACGAGACTTTCAGTGGCTCACCTATTAATTATTATTTATTTATTTGTAGTTTTTAACCAGGAAAGCTACACTTATTATGAATCATTCAAGTTGGCTAGAATGATTTATAGTAAGATTTAAGTTCTAATTTTTCTTCATTTTAAAAAATTAATGTAATGCTGCCCCACCACACCTCTGAAGGGAAATGCTCCACTTTATCACTGTGACATGGGATGACGTCTGTACACAGAGGAAGATACCCTGCAGTTCTGGACACTGATTTGCTAGGCCCACGTGATTTATATTGAGTGTCCAAGTGACTGTCTGGGGTATACAAAGGTAAGAGTGATATTTTTCTGAGTGTTTTGTAGCACATTTTTCCAGTTCTAGAAGGGACAAGCCCCTTCTGCTACAATGCCTCTGATCAGTAGAAATTATCTGCACATGAACATGGCATTGCAGATATCACAGTGGGTAGTCCTCTGAATACAAGTGACCACCATACAGTGTGGTTTGGCTTATGTATTGGGCAAGAGAAAACCACACTGAGATGAGGGCCCTTGACTTCAGGAGGGCAGATCATTTTTTTCCCGCTTTTGTTTCTCTCCCCATGGGACAGCTGGAAGCCAGGCTTCCGGCTCTCCCCACGGAAGGGTCAAGTCCACCTGTGACCGCATTGCTCTCTGCCCCCCAACCCAGTGAGTACCCCCATGGATTTCCACCCATGCTGGGGTCTGGGAGGGGAGGGGAGGGCTAGCCTCCTGCTGGTACACAAATCCAGATGCCGGGGTGCAACTGAGGTTTGGGAGCATGATCCGAGCTTCACATAGCCTGCCAGCTTGTTCCCTTTTCCATTTTGGCCCCTTCCCCTTCCCCATCACTAGCACATGCACGCAACACACACACACACACACACACACACACACACACACACACGGAGGCATGTGCACATTGCAGAGCCTCGCAGCACCCTCCCGTCATTTGGTGTCCCCAGCCCGTTCTGCCCTCAGGCCTCCACCTGGAAGGTAGTCATTCAGTGGGACTATCAAGCCACCCTCCCCAGGAGAGAAAAGCTGTGTTCCGGATGCTCGATCCTCTCCCTCCTTGGCCACCCCCGGCGACACACATTCGACACCAAACACAGGTCACCGGTGTGGCAGGAGGTAAGTCCCGATGCCTCAGTTCTCCACACCACTGGGCCAGCCTTCAGGAGTGCAGATTTTAAAGAAATGGGTGACTGCCTCAGTAAATATCTCAAGGGGGAATGGCTGGAGGAGTGAAGATCCAATGGAGAAAGATCAAGGAGGGAATAGATAAGGCAACAGCATGCTATTTGAAGGAAGGAAGGAAGGAAGCAAGGGAAGGTGGAGGAAGAGGCCACTCTGCTTCTCAAAGGAGGTGACTACGCAGTCAAGGAGAAAAAAACAAACAGCATTTAGGAAATACTAGGAGACCCAGACCGAGGTGGACTGGGAAGTTTATCTGGAAAAGCAGAGGGAGGCAGGAAGAAGGGTGCAGGCAGCAAAGGCACAAACAAAGGAGAGGATTGCCAAGGTGGTCATTTTGGCCAGATTTCAGATGGCCTGAGATGGTACAGGTATCCAAGCAAGGACTGGACCTCCTTGGATCAAAGGTAAGTATCTAAGGATACCTGTGGATCCAACCATCAGATCCAGGTATTTGACCATCAGATCCAACTATCCGAGGTTGGATCCAATGGAGCCAACCAGGTATACCTGTATCTGCACTTGGATACACAACAATCTGACTATGGGTCCAAAATTGAACTTCGGTTGGATCGTTGCTGGATCCAGAGGTGGACACCAGCACTATACGAATGAGAGTAATCAGCTCCACAAATGCACAATCCAAGCACCACTAGAGCAAAGTGTTCTTTTAAAGGCATGACCCGGGACAGAAAAAAACACAGTCCTACAGACTAGGAACAGTGCATAACCGATGACTTCAAACAGCATGGACGCCTGTTACACAGTGCACTAACACAGAACGTTAGCACATACTATAAATGTTCCCTCAGTTTAGACTTAAAGGAAAACTGTAGTTTTTTTAATTTCCCCACCCTCCAAAGCCTTAGCCCCAATTAGGCTTTCCACAAGTAGAAAAACAATTTTTCTGCAGTACTACTTACTTTATTTTAACTTTGTAAGTAGCACGATCTGGGAACATGATGGGTGCTGCGTGGTGGTATCTCAGGTTACAGTGAGGCTGCGCACTGCTCACTTGTATTGACAGGCATACAGGTGAGCTGTGTGGAGCTGCACTGGAACCTGAAATGGCAGCCACGCAGCACCCGCCATGTCCCCAGATCACGCTTCTTGCAAAGTTAAAGTACTGCTGCAGAAAAAAAATAGTCCTTGCAAAAAGCCGAACCGAGGACTAAGGCTTTTGGGGTGGGAGGGGGAGTTTCAGAAAACTACATTTTTCCTTTAAAGGGGCACTGTCAACCCCCTTAGATGTCATGTTGTCCCTTCTTTAAAACACGTTATGATTGTTCACATTCTGTAGAGATTGCTGATGTAAGCCGGCCCGCCGGCGCAGCGGTTGGATTTCCGCTTTCGACGCCAGCGACCCGGGTTCGGGAACGAGCCCGGAGCTGGAGGGCTGGCCGAGGAGGACTTGAGCGTCCCAAGGACTGCTTGTCCTCTCCGGGGGGGGAGGGGGGTACCTGAGCTCGGTGCTTGTCTGACCCCAGGTGGAGACCTGAGGTACAGCAAGCCCGATGCTCCAACAGAGTGGGAGCAACGTGCCAGACGTCGGCGCTTCGGCGCCTTGACGTCATCGGACCTGGCACGTCGAGAAACACAAGGAAAAACCCTTGCAGCCTCCTAGTAGACGGAGCACCAGGGGCCCGACCTTCAATGCCCCTACCTGCTCGGGGACAGCATGCCGACGAAGATTAGCGGAACGTTGGGGTGGAAGGGGGTCCCACCCCGTACCTGCCTGGGGGGTATAGCCACGGCTCCATGGGGCATGGACTGCACCGGCTCCAGGTAGGTGAGCGAAGGCTGATAAGCCCATAGGTGTCTCCCGAAGAGGAGGGGGCTGCAAGTAGGGAGGAGGATAAAGAGAAAATTAAAAAAAAAAGAGATTGCTGATGTAGCTGGTTGTTTAATTCGTATTTTTTTTTTTTAAACAGACTGTCACTGTAACGGTGTTACAACGCTAAAATGTGTTTTGCAGTCCTTGTACAACTCCCCAACTCCCCCTGCATCTTTCCTGGACTTGAGAACACCCCAACACATTCTAGACACTCAAGATGCAGTGGGAGGAGAGGAGGCTATTGCATCATGAGCGGCTGCACTTCTGGAGCTGTTCTGTACGTTCAGACATTATACAATAGGAGCAGATCAAGGATTTGGAACAACACAATGCTGGGTATAATTACACCGTTAGCATGCATTTCAATTCTACTACCCAGTTGCCATGCCATGTGGGACTGGGTTCATATCTCACCTCACGAATGAAGCTCCGTGGGCCACCAGAGTTCAAATTGCGTCAAGAAAGCAGCCCACTCAAACTCCAGGCAAGGGAGGAGCTTGAACTTTCCCGCTGCTGCAGCTCCCCCAGTCATGTGACTTACAGCCACACTAGCATGCAGCCTCTCAGCCAGAGGTTACAGGTCAGATTCATTAGTTAACGTCAAGGGAGGAGGCAGGAACACAATGACAGGAGAATGTATGTGTGGAGGCACACAAAAGTTGATCTAAGGGGAACACAAAAAATGATACTTTTGCAACCTTCCTCAGTCACAAAGGCACCACTGGGATGGCACTATCGACTTTATGGTCCCGGAGGGAGGGGGAATGGGGGAATCAATCACACTTACACTCTTTTCAATGCAATGCAGCCCTGTTCCCTACTTCTGCGGTTCCCTGGCATGAAGAAAAGAGGGGACCCTGACCTCCTCATGCCGGGATTCTCCAGATCCTCCCAGGGCAGTGCCTCAGATGCCTCTGCCGGACAGTAACATTACTGCATCATGCACAGCAGTCTCAAATGACCTCCAGACCCTCATAATAGAGCCTACATCAATCTCTCCTAAAACACAGAACATTGTATGTGTTTAATGTTTACAATAAAAGTCAGAAACATTTTATTTAAGCCTTTCTTTTAGCCATCCACTTACTGATGGGACTGTCTTGAAGACATTCCTGCTGGTCGGGCTCGTCCGTTGTCACATCACAGAGGGCTTGCTCCTCATTCGCCTCAAACAGTGCTGATAAGTGCTCCTTTGGAATGTCAAAACCTGCAGTCACATGTAACGAAACAAAACAGTAAGACATATGTGAGGCAGTGTGTTGTAGTGGCTAGAGGACCTCCTTGGGAGCTGGGTGCCCCATGTTCAAATCCCACCAGAGCCGCTTATGCCATGTGACCCTGTGCAAATCACTCAATCTCCCAGTGCTTCAGCCCCACCACCCCCCAGCAGTAAAACTGAGTAGCAGCACGACCCACCACTGAAAATGAGATAGTACATCTCAGCTGAGCTGTTGACAGTTATTAATTTCTCAGTCCCTGATATAAACAGAAATGCATCATATGTTAATCCCAGTGGTTCCCCATTTATCATTGGTGCCCCCGATCAGTAATAGTTAATTCTTGGTGGTCAGGGACAAAAAAAAGATCTCTGACCAAGGACCAGTGGGTAGAAGCAGGACCCCACTGAAAATGAGATGCCGCATCACATATATGCTATCCTGGGGAAATAAAAGGACAAAAAATGCTAACAGGGTGCATCAAGGGAGCGTAAACCTGGCTTTCCAATTTTTTTTTTTTCATGCATACAACCTTCTGGCCCCCTGATCACCGCCTTGCTCCTGCTTCACGTAAGTCGCTGGTACCTCGAACCCCAACCTCCACTCCCCCTCCCCCTGCAGTCTCACCAGAAGGGATCCACATGGGGATGGGTCAGAAGGCTCTGTTCATTGTCATTAATGGTGACTGGGGCACACAGGGTTTTATTCTTTTTGTCACTTGTTCGAACCCCTACCCACCTCCTTGCCACTGGGCCGTGTCCTGACAGCTCTTGCATGCAGCTTGTGCTCCCCTGTGGAAGAGACAAACTTCCTGGCCCACTACAGGGGATGGTATTGTGGTGGAAACCGACTCCATCCCACTCCAGCTGGCAGCGCCTCCCCAGCCCCCCTAGGCCGCACAGTTGGCTTCCATCCCAAGACTGCTCACAAACCTTGGCCACCAGTGTGGGAGCATGTCATGGTATCCACTAATCCATCGGGTGAGTGACCCCCTGGCCTTCCCTTTTTTCCTTTTTTGCTCCTCTCAGATCCCCTGGAGACCCACTCATTCAGGTACCAGACACACACCCCCTCGACTTGGCCAACCAGACTCAATCCCCTTCTGCCATCATTTACCTCCAGGCTCCCCAAGATCCTCCAACACCCTTCATGTGTACAATGGGGGTGTCAGTCGGGGGGTTGGGACGGTGCACTGGGTGGTCAGGTGGAGTGGGGACTCAAAGCAGGCCATCATCTGAGGCTGCCAGGGAGAGTCCTTTTCCATTTCCTCCCTTCTCTCTACCCCACTTTGTGTGTCATGGCTGCACATCCCGACATCCTGGGAAGGATGCACAGCAGCAAGTGGTCACCCATGCCGCCATGTGTGCCTCCGCCAGCTCACCAGCAGGAGCTGCTCGAGGAAGGGTGCAGGCCATACCCTCCCTCCCGGGGAGGAGAGCATCTGCATGGATTCTCCTTACCCTCTCCACCCGTCTCCACTCCAGTTGCCCCGGATGTGGGTCACAAACCCGAGTTGCTAGCGTGCTGGGTGTACACCTCATCCCTCTGTGCCACGGAGCCGGCTTGCTTTCCATTCTTTAATATAACTGAAAATGTGGGCATTTGCATAGCGTCATTACTCTCCTGTAGTACTTGTGTTGTTCTCTAAAATAAACTTGTTTTCTCTACTTTTAGGGTCCTTGTTGATACTGCATGCCCAACCCTACCCTGAAATTTGGTTTTATACTTACTGATCACTTCCTGAACCCAGAGGCATCAGGTAACTTGTGGCCTTCAGTGGAATTTGCACTGGCGAAAATCTCCATAAGGGGCACAGACAGAAACTATGCACACAAACTACATTTATTTTTTCTAGTTGTCTTCATCTCCCTCCCCTGGCCATCCCTCCTAGCCCCACCACCCTGGCATCCACAGGAATTCACTTCAGGCTTAAGGCACCAGCTAGCTGGGTGCGGAACCTGCGGAGGGCCAGCATCATCTCGCCAGGGGAATTTTTTCATCATCTGTTTTCTCCCTGTCCCCGAGTGTGAAGCAGCAGCGTGCAATGATGCCAGTGGCCGAGCTGTGCATGCTTCTGTACACAGCATGCCAGGTGTCTGTTCCATCACCGCCACCTGTCTATGGAGTCAGTGTACCAGCCTCCAGCCACCACTTGGGGCCAAGCATACACTGGTCTCCAGTCCCACCCCTCCCCGGGAGAGGACAGCTGTCCTCTGGACGCTCAATCCTCTCCCTCCCCAGCCGACCCCGGTGACTCGCTCACACCACGAACACAGGTTGCCAGTGTGGCAGCAGGTAAGGCAGTGATGCCTCAGCCCTCCACGTTACTGGGCGGGCTCACAAACTAATTTTTTCTGAATTGATTATATATTGAAAGACTGCTCAGCTGTCCAATTTACATTGTTGAAAAGTGCTAAATTGCCAAAGTGCTGTATATTCTTTTTATGATATTTGGTTAATGGCAATAACTCACAAATAGACAATGATTTGAAACATCGTAATTCACTTTTTCGAATGCTGGACTTCAGTAATGTTCTACACATATGACATGTGACGGTTTGTAAGCCCAGCTGTGCTTTACACGAGTTTTAAAAACGTGGTCCATGACACTGTTCAAATTTTTATGTTTTGAATTTCCCCAGTCCCCTGCCACCATTAACTGGCCGGGGAACGGGACCATCAGGAGCAAGACAGTGTGCTTCCTACCCCAGGGCAAGCAGCAGGGTCAAGAGCGGAGAACCAGTGGTGCACAAGCACCACTGCACTAATGTGCACACGTGGCAGCACAGGGGTAGAGCTCCAATCCCCGAACTGGGCAGCTTCAGTACAGCTATTATTTTGTGACTAACAATATATTATACAGAATAAAAAATGGACCAATTCTGAATTACAAGGGTGTAATTTAATCTCAGGGTTACACAGCCGGCTCGGTGGCACTGAGGGTTGAGGCACTGAATGCCACACCTCGCGCTATGCCGGCAACCCAGGTTTGGGACTGCGCCCAGGGTTGTCAGGGGTCTGACGGGGGGAGAGGTGGAGCTGGATTCAGCCACCTTACAGTAACTCTGTTCTCCAGGGGTGGGTTTTGGTGCCACTTCACTAGGTAGCAGTGCGGGGAGGACGTCGTTAGGTGCTTGGCAGTGGCTGTGTTCTCCTCACGGCTTCCTGCCTGGGCTGCAGACCTTAAAGCCGGCGACCTCTGTGGGCAGGTACTTGGACTTCAGTAGCTACTTCAGTAACCATGGGAAAACCCTTGTTCCACTGGTGTGCCATGTGGTCCCTGCAAGGGGGGGACGAAGCCTCGGATGGCCAGTAAGCCAGTACAGCGACACCTGACTGGGTGGTATGTCCATGCAAGTCAAGGAGGGATTGCTTTGTAAACATCAGGCAAGGAAAATAGGCAGCCTCAACAAGTGAGACTAAAATAATGGGGGCGGGAATCAAGATTATTTGAAAGTGAAGAAAAGAAAAAGTACAACAGGGAGATTTAGAATGCTACACACGTGACTAAATTTCAATTATATTCTTAGTAAAAAAGGAGAAAGTCAGAATAATGTTCCCTTGGATATGGAAAGTACCTAGGAAGTGACTTTTGTGAAGGCCACAGACTGTATATTGGTGACCCCTGTCTGGGGATAAAACGCTGTCAGGTTGAAAATGCAATATGGTCCTAGACCAGTGTCTATCCTTTTCCTTACCTAATGAGGTCATGGTTTCATAATTTTCCTCCATCACTTCCCTGTACAGCACCTTCTCCTGGTCATTTAACAGCCTCCACTCCTCTTTTGAAAAAGTGATAGCAACATCCTCGAATGTTTCTGGTGGCTGAAAAAGGAAATGTGTGTTTTATGATCATTTTTGTGGTGACATAATGGCACTATATGTCTTTATTCGGTGGTCAGGGAGAGGTGACAGGCCTTTGAGTTCTAGCACTATTGGTGCACTGGTATAAGTGATAACACTTGACAAGGTGTGTTATAATTAAGCAATAAAGCATGACAAAGGGTGCGTTATGGTGTGATAATGGCCCACCTTGGGGGGTTGAAGCACAAGGCAAAGCCAAGTGCTTCCACAAGCTGAGAAGGGCCATTAGCCCACCATAATGGACCCCCTGGAGTGCCTCATTGCAATTATCAAATGAGTCCCTTTTAGTAAATTGGATGTATTTTTTTAAATATACTTTTTGTTGAGCTACTTTCATCTGGGCCGTTGTGCTGGGATAATGACCAGCTGAAAGTACCTCTTGGTCAATCAGGAGCCAGCATTCTTTCTACCCACATCATAATATACAGTACTCTGATATACGCAAACCAAGGGGCACTGTCTGGCAAGAGAAACAGCCGAGAGCCTTAAAGAAATTTGAAAAAAGAAAGAGTGCATGTGCGTGCGGGTATATGTGTGTATATGAGTTTATATACACATCCTTGCAGTGTTACCACTCATAAAATGGGTTTGTGTTGAGAAAAAAGTGAAGTAGGTAAGAAAACAGAGAGATGTTCTGATCCATGCATATATCCAGTAAATAGAAAATAGACCATTTTGTATCTAGTGTACTTACCTGGTCACCAAAAACTAAATAAATTGATAACTATTATTGGATTTACCAGTCATATCCGATACCGCCAATCACAGTACAAGATTTCCCCAAACCCTTTTTGCTGTAAGTTGGAGAGAACAATATGATAGTTTTAATGGACATTTTTCCCTCCTTACTTGTGCCCATCTGGAAGGAACTACTTTCACTATCAGAAAGACTGCAACTTCCAGCCGACAACCCCATCCTACCACCATTCCAACCACACTTTCAGCTTTAGTCTGTGACCCTGGAACTCCCCCCAGTCAGTATCCCCCTCCTCCCCCAGGCCCAGACATTTTTCACTGCCTATGGCAGGTGATATCCCCCACATGACCAGCAGCCAGTGGGAGCCAGATGTGGGAGACAGGTCTGGAGAGAGAGAAGAGGGACCCACAGAGGCTGGGGGGAAGAGCAGCTTCTTCCTCCAAGTAGAAACACCTTTTCCCTGGTTTTCTGTGCCACCTGAAGAGCGCACGATAATGACACCACGCAGCACACATCCGCATGCTGTCCCCACCCCAGAGGTACACCCATGGATCTTAGTGTACACATGGAGTTGTAGTGACATGCAAGCACACATTTTTTCAGCAGAATCCAGATGTGTTGCCTTGGGACATCTGCACACCTCCATTCTATTGGAATCAAAGCACTTGAATTTTGTGAACCGTGGTGTGCGTTCTGTTTCTCTAATGACGTTTCTTCTTTTCCCTACTGCACTGACCATACAGGTTAGCAGGAGCCCAAGTGTGGTTTACCGACGCCCACGAAGCCTCACTGTATCACCACCGGCGGTCACCTAATTGGTGGTACAGCACTGGAAGTTGCCACCCCACCCTAAGTGGAGAAAGACAGCATGCGGTGGGATGCCCGATCCTCCTTCCTCTGCCGACTCTCAACATCCTGATCTCGTTCCTGTAGCCAGGTTGCCAGGTAACACATGTGGCAGGGCTGCCACTTCACTGCTTCACAGATTGGCCAGCGGAACAATACAATTTTTAAAAAATTGGGGGAATGGGGGCTTAGTGGTGCGACAACAGCTAACTGCAGGATTAATGTACAGTCCTCAGCATGTGTCTCAGCTGTGACAGTGGCTTGGCAAGTTGCATACTCATCTCTGAGGCTATAAGATTGTGAAGGTTGTGGGTTCTAGCCCCACGCAAGGCACTTAGAGTGCATCCCAATACTGACACTGCAGTGCAGCACGGGAGGCAGGTGCTGCAGTCCCAAGGTGCCATCTTTCAGATGAGATATTAAACCGAGGTCCCATCTGCCTGTTCTGGCGGTTGCTCAGGTGGACGCTAAGGATCCCATGGCACTTCTCAAAAAAATAGAGGAATTTCCACGGTGTCCTGGCCAAATTTCCCCACCATTCACTATAAATACAAGCATCAACAGCTTAACCTGATTCAGTATGTCAGCCAGCATCTGTATCTCCACCTACCCCCGAAAGAGGCTGAAACTAGGCAGAATTACCTAGCCCACCTTTCCCAGTCAACAAAATGAAACAAATAAATACGTATCTCATGCTAGTGCCAGCTGGGGTCGGAAAGCTTTGTGGAGGCGAGACGCTCAATTCCCAGAGGGGCTCTAGGGGATGCAGAGTCTTGAGTCAATTATGCACTGCAGTGTGTCGGAACGCAGACTTCTTCAGTATGCTGGGTCCCCACAGGCATGACTGCCAGCATGTTCGGACTCACAAGCTGTTGCCTGGTGACCACCCAGACTGTAGCAGGATCCTCCAACGGGCACCAGGGTAGCTCCACAGGATTTTCAAATTGTGGTCTGGGACCTCTCATTTTGCCTTTTTTTTTTTTGGAAGGGGATCCCTAAGCGGGTATGGGTAAAATCCGGACTGCTTGACCTGGACTGGACAAAAACAGCTGAGCTGGCCAGACCAACCGGACCACTTAACGGTCCTGCTGTTTTGGCTGGACCAGTCAGTCCAGTTTTTACAGTTTTGGTCCATCCCTTCTGGCTGGTTTGGATTTTATCTAGGTGAGGGAATAGGTGAAATCCAGACCGCCGGACTTGGACTGGAACAAAACAGTAAGAGGTCTGATCCAGATTTCCCCATAACCTCACCTAGATGAAATCTGAACCAACAGGAACAAATAGACCAAAATGGTAAAAAGCCGACTGACTCACCCAGCTGAAGAAGCTAAACTCTGCGAGTTGCACATGGTCTGGCAGTCCAGATTTTACAAAGCCCCTCCCTCAGCCCTAAAAAAAATTCCTACTAAGAGCCCCAAAGCTGACCAGCATTTGCAGAAGACCTTCCGATCGATCCTGGAGTGGCCTTGGTGTCAGCTGTAAAGACAGGGGCTAGCCAACATCCCCTCCCCCTGGCTGGAGGAGGGGTGCAGCCATTATGACTGCAATGGTCAGGGAACAGGGCAAACAAAAATTGGAGGGGGGGAGCAAACAATAAAAGGAATTAAAAAAAACGTAGGCACCTCTGGAGAGTGACAAACAAAATTTAGTGTGAATGTTAGCTATTTAGGCTGCATGCTACAACCTGCTACCGACCCTCCCTGGCCGACGGAGGCTTCCCTTTGGCAGTCTCCCATGACCTGGTCTGGCACCCAATGTGGTGACCACAGTTCACGCCAGTAATCTGCACAGCAATGCAACACGCGGCTGGGCCATCAGGGCGGCCTAGTTGTGCAAAGTTGGTCAGTCAGGCCAGTGTGGCTGGGTCTGCTTTTACCAATCTGGCCCGGTCTGGTGCTGGTGGTCCTGTTTTCACTCCTACACAGGGCCTGATGAAAACCAGACCACCGGAACTGGACTGTACAGGATCAGATCAGTAAAAGCTGGACTGGCCTAAATGGGCAGACAGGCCAGACTAGCAAAATTCACGCAACTTATGCTCGGTGTGGCTTTTACTGGTCTGGTTTGGTTCTGGTTCTGGAGGTCCAGTCTTCACCAAGTCTTTCACAAGCTCTTTGAATATTATAGTACTGGTAAAATGCCCTTTATTAGGGCTGTGCATAGGGTTGATTTTTGCTATTTGTATTTGTGTCGCTGGTATTTTTATATGTATCTGTATTTGTTTGCTTATCGGTGTTTGTAAAATATTTTATTTTACATTTTAGACTTGTTTCTGTCGTTAATGCTGACACAAGACCAAGGGTTTCAGAGTTTTCAATAAAATATGCAGAGCTGTCAAGAAAATGTGTATTCTTGTAATGATTCGCAGTAATCATATGTGTTTCACATCAGCCAAAACCAAGGTCTAATGCTACTTTATGTGGTCTAATGCAAATAGTAATATTTAAGAGTGATACTGGTATTTGTATTTGTAAAAAGTGCAGTATTTGTGTGTACTGGTCCCGAACAGAAATTTGTATTACACAGCACAGCCCTACCCTTTATCCTTTAAGGAAAACAATAGACATTTATGTCTTCTATGTTTAAAAAACAAACCATCAGTGCTATCTAGTTTTCTACTTTTCTGCCTTTTGGGAGTGAAATACTTCCTTCCCTTTTATAAATGTGCCCCTGATTTTTCAAAGTAAATCCAAAAGGGAGTTACAACGTCCATTTAATTCCCTTCTTGCTTACCTCTAGCTTCAGTTTCCCCCTCGGCTGCATTTCTTCGATCCCTTTTCTAATTTGTAAATGCATGCACTTTTTTTTCTTTTTTTTTTTTTAAACAAAGGCAGGCAGCTTCTACTGCTCCTGCAAGCTCCTGGACAGGAGAACAATTAATGCTGATGGACAGGTTTGCAGCAAAAAAAGAACGCTTCCTCTGCGTGCAGTCAACCCCAGCTCTGCTCTGTTTCCCTGCAGCCTCAGCCGCTTCCTGGGACTGTGACTGCACTTCCTGTTCAGCTCTGCCCCTCTCTCAGTCAGGCAGAATGTGAGAGGCCATTTGGCACCAGTCTAAATTCACTCCTGATACTTTGCATATAGGCAGTTTCAAATTACTGAAGTAGCAGAGATTTTATGGAGTTTTTATTTTAACACCCAGTCATAGGACTCCACAATTCATTTTAATGTTGTATACTCCTTGCAGCCCCCAATGTTGATCCTGTATTTTTCCTTTTGTTTGTTTCCAGATCTGTTCATATGATGCCCCGCATTGCACATGTGTTTATATTTTTTATTTTGTAATTTTTGTACCAGGAAAGGCACACTAAGCTAGCTTATTCCCGGTGCGTCCTTGGGGTGAGTTGCTTTAACCTGCTTTACAGTGACAGGGGGAGTGTCGGCCGTGCCATTGGGGAAACTCCACTGCTTGTCTTCGATAAGTGCCATGGGGGTCTTTTACTTCCATCTGGACAGTGACCAGAGATGGGCAGAAGGGATCTCGGTTTTAGCGTCTCATCTGAAGGATGGCACCTCATCAGTGTGGCACCCACCTCGTACTGCATTGCAGTTTGAGGTGAGCATTTGTGATCTGGGGGAAGCGGGAAAGGAAAATGATGAACCTGCATGTCCCAAGGCTGTCCAGTGCCCCACAACACCCTCAGCAAAGTGGGGTAGAGCCATCTAAGGGGGTGGGAGGAAAGGCTAAAAGAGACAAAATCCCAGTGCCACTGGCACTGTGGCACATGACAGCAGGTGCAAAAGTCACCAGGCCCACTGATGGCCCCACTATCTCACCTGCCTCCTCCACTGAAACATGTATGCTCCCAGATTGCCTCTGGATGGGCCCTGCCACAAGGGGGGGGGGTCATCTGGGGGTGAAGGAGCAAGGCAATCTTTTAGATGGAACTCTGGGTAATGTAAGCACAGAGTCTGAATGGGAAGAAACCTGGCTCTGGCAGCGAGAATAACAAAGCTGCTTGCACAGCACTACTGGAGCAAAAACAAACTTGAGGGGGGGGATGAATTGGGCCCTATGGCTCTCTGACAGTCGTGGGTCTCCAGCACCCCCAAGTTGGATCATGTACAGAGATTGTGGCATACTGTGATGGTGAGGCCACAGGGATGGAAGGGGGTGCTACAGGAGAACTATTTGTGCCATTCGGGTGGTGGGAGCGGTAAGCTTGTGGATATGCCTGATGACCCAGAAACCTAGAATTAAAGAAAAAACAAAATGATCAATTAAGCCAGACTCCCACGTTGAAGAAAACATTACAGTTCCTAAAATATCCATTCTGGTCCCAGCCTGTCTCAGGTTGGTAGACCCTGCCTTGTGGGGTAAGCCATGCTGTGCCAACTAGCTCAAGAACTGGGGCAGCACTGGAAGTGCATTAGGCACAGCGGTGACCAGTTTAGCCCCAGAAGAGGAGAAAGGGTAAAATAAATAAATATTTATTTTCATTATGAATTTATCAGTTTATCTGTATACCACTGGTTCTGACTCACTCTGCTGTAACAGCTTGATTTATTCTGCTGCTTCTCCTTAGATTACTCTGTAGTATCTCTGTGAAACACTCTATGTAATAACCCCTCCCTATAGTAGGGGGAAGGAATATTACTAGCTGTAACAGGCAGAGGGACCTGGTGCCTCAACATCACCCTGGGAGGGCATGCTATGAGTAGCAGTACAGTATAAAGTCAGGGTGCCTTCATGGCATGGAAGAGTTGTGAAGAAAAGACGAGAAGAGGTAGAGATGTAGGGAAAGGAGGCGTCACACCCCAGGTACTGTCCCCAGCATTGTGGCTTCGGAGTACTGGTACAGGGGTCAGTTCAGTTCCCAATGCCAGGGTGCTGTAAGAGGGAAGGACGCAGGCATCTCCAGCTTGTATAAACTAACGATTATAGCGCTTGATTGCACTGCATTGTTAAAATTACCTATGCATAATGCTGTACTATGGAACCTGTGGACTGATTTTCTTGAAATCCAATAAACAAAATGTTTTTTAAGGCTTTTTTTATTTTATTTCACACCAGATGTTACTGACAGAGTGTAATACAGACAGCAGTTTGTCGTATCTTCATGATGGACTTGTGCTGGAAATTCACGTACTTGAGAGGGATAAATAAAGTTGATAAGGAGAATCTCTTTAAGCTGAGTGGCAACCATGACATGAGGGGGCACAGTCTTTAGCTGGAGGGTGGGAGGTTTAGGAGGGAGGTCAGGAAGCACTTCTTCACAGAGAGGGTGGTGGACACTTGGAATGTGCTGCTGGAAGAGGTCATCTCGTTTAATACAGTGAGCAGCTTTAAGAGAGGCTGGGATAGGCATAGGGGGAAGGTAAGGATCATGGGTAGGGAGGATGGAAGGAGTGGGGAGGGAGGGAAAGGACATTAGCTCAAGCTGTGGACCCTGCAATACGAGCAGACTTGATAGACAAAATGGCCTTCTCCTGCTGGCTTCTCCGCATGTTCGTATTTAAGAAATTATTTCAGTGCAGCTGTCAGATTATGCATCAAAATCAGCTGATCTAAAACAGCCCATGTTATGGCAAACATTTTCTAATAACAGCTTTTTTTTCAATTTTACATTGCCCTTTTTCTCCTCATTTGGAGTCTCCTTTAGCATTTTTTTCTTTCATTTTTGAATAATTAAAGCTGAGCTCCTTGAAAGTGAGACCTGGCTATGGGCTTTATAGCCCATTACCTTACGACTGTGGTAATCATTCCTGGCCTAAACTTAAATTTTTTCCATCAGTTCATTTAGGAAGAATGGACTGATGGGAAAAAATTTGCACCAATTGAAATTTGTTGCACTATATGCCATGTACAAATTATTATTTTTTTTTTTTTTTACCTCTTTTCAGTCTTAATGACTTCACCATACCTCTCAACTGTCCCTGATTTTCAGGGTCGTCCCTGATTTTGCCTCAAAATGTTACTCTGTCCCTCCTAAAAATTGTGTTTCTGTGGGCAAATAGCGGGGGTTATAAGCACAAAATAATGTCAAACATTAAAGTTACAGACTTGTTCTTCCTTTGAAAATGCATTTTACACTAAGCCCTTTATTCTACCAGCTTCTTGACTGGATATCTCCAATTTTGAAGAAATGTCCCTGATTTTGGTCCTTTGTCCCTGATTTTTTTAAGCCTTGTCCCTGATTTATGAGGCAGGAGGTTGAGAGGTATGGACTTCACCAGTTTCGGCTGAGTATAAACTGATGAGGCTTACTGTTTAAAGGCCTGCTTTGACCACAAGTTAAGCTGCCTGCATGTGGACTGTTTGGCTACCTAGGCAATTGGTAGCCACCTGGACTTAATGCTCAAACATGACCTTCTCGATCTAGAGGAACCCAGGTTAATAATGTGACCCCTCGGGCAAGAACAATTACACCGTGTTTTACTGTTCCATGGAGTGACTATTATCCTGTTCTGCATTAATTGTTCATTAAATGGGATTCCCCCCCGTTTCTGCATTTCTGTTGTTTGCCTCATTTGTTCGGAGTTTGCTGCTAAAATAATTTTGACTCCACAGCCCAGCCCCTGTAGTGTGTTCCAGGTAGTGCAGCGGAGGAGAAGGAGGACCAGTGAGGAAGTTGTCGAGAGGCCTGTCTGGTGAAGACTGCCTACAAAGGCCTCTGAGGCAAAGATGACAAGGCCAGGCAGGTGAAGACCATCATCTTCTTCTCTCCAGCTCTCTAGTCTTTTGTCTCTGCACCCCAGCTTCATCAGGTCTGGTAAGCCAGACCATCCAGGTATGGGGACTCTAGTGCCCCCCCCAGCACATTCCCATCATACCCCTAGATGTTGGCGGGGGGGGGGGTTACACTCCCAACCATAAATACTGTGTTATTATGTCTTCTACTATGTAAGCAGGCACATGCTGTAGAAACGGAGTTAGAAAACTATGAATAAAAGTAAATTTATGGAGTTGGCCTGGTGGTGAAGAGGGCTGCAGCACCCTGGGTCTTGCCTTTTCCTGTGCTAGCAATCTGGGTTTGGGAACGAGCTTGGGTTGAGGGGGGTCAGAGGGTGTAGACAGGCATACTCACTGTACACATTTGTGTACAGTTTTGTTGAGTGCCTGTCACAAACCATAAGCTACTCTGTTAATATTATCATTCTAATGTTTAGTATTTGGGTTAGTGTAGGCCACTGAGGAGGGTCTGATACATGTATAATCTCTTTAGGGAGTAGAGGAATCATCTGACAACAATCTGACTTATTTAGAAGGGGGTGCCATTTGGAAAGGATGTGTTCATTTTTTTAATTGGGGGGTGTAACTGTTGGAGATTGTGTACAAAATGGAAATTTCTGGCTACACTCCTGGTCAGGCCTGGGGGGTGGATTGAGCATCAAAAGCACAGCTCTCCTCTCCTGGGGTGGAGTGGGGTGGCTTGCTGTCTCGGCCCTTGGCTACCCCCAGGTAGAGGCCTGGGTGTAGCGCTGGCAGCTTTGAGCAACACAAAAGGAGGGGCCACTGTGGCAGGGGATTCTGGGAAAAAAAGTGGAAAATTGTTGGTACGGGCGATATTAAGTCCTACCCACTTACCTCTGTCCTGCACTGCAGGCCTGTCGCCAGCTCCATCTGGATGTGTCACGGATGGTGGGGAGGACAGCCCTCCCCTTCTGGGCCTTGCCACAAGGGGATCTCAAGCATGGCAGTCCGGTGAGGCGAATGTAGTGCGAGGGGTTGGGGACAGAGCTGAAAGCCTGCCCGCACCAGCTGGCAGCAGAAAAAGCTCTATGGCAAATGGAAAAAAGTAAATATATTGGAAGAAATGAGCCAATAGGACATTAGGAAACAAAATCTGCAAGGTAAACCTTTGTTCATCCAGCCATCTACTGTACTTACTGGCATGGGAGTCATTTTCTAGATGCAGGTACTGATCAGTCTCACTCTCAGTTGTTCTGTCAATGTCTTCATCTCGCTCCACCTTTGTTAGCAAGGGTTTCTGGGCAACTGCATTTATGAAACAGACAACGGAGGCAATATTACCTACTGTTCCAGCAGCCCCAGTCAACACATACTATAAACAGACCTCTTTCCCCCGTCCCCCTGAGGACCTTTTTATCTCTCTACGCTCACTGTGCCATAACTATGGTCTGTATTATGAACCCATTTGGCAAGAAACTGACCTTCCTTCTCTCTCCCTACCACTCTAACTAAATGTGCATTACGTCGGTCTATATTTGCCGAAATTGTAATTTGATGCACTATATGATGTGTATACTCTTGTCATTGTATGTTCTGTTACACTGTATCCTCATACTGAGTGCCTTCTTACCAAAGCATACCTTGTTATATTTTCTCACTATGTATGTTCTCACTAACTTGTGTTCTTCAATGTCTGTATCTTTTGGTTGTATTGTCCCAGGTCGCACCTGAAAATAAGCATTTGTTTGCCTAGTGTGCCTGCCTGTTAAACAAAAGCTAAATAAGTACATTATTTCTGTTTCCTTCTGAGATGGGCACAGATTTGGAGATCCTAGTGTCACCCTCGTCCACTCCAGAAAATCATCACTGGGATGTATTTTTTTTTCTAAATATTAAATATGTATCTCAAGGAAGCGGGGGGTACTACTCTGAGTGGAGGAAAATACTCAGCAGCTTTCTCTCAGGGATCGGTGCTGGGGCCTCTACTCTTGAACAGCTTTCTAGTAATCCGGGAGCTGGGATCTCTGACAGGCAGCCTACAGCAGCAGTTTTTGTTAGTACCCATTTAGTTTTTTTTTTAGTGTAATAGCCCCCAGCTTAGCACTTAGCTGTACTAGACCCCTGGGCCTCACGTACCAATACCTCCCAAGGGGGCCAGCCTGGGCTCACTGAAGGATGAGCTACACTGGAGTAGAATGGCGTGGTGCCTCTAGCTGGAGTAGTGATATGGGGTAGGTGGCAGATAAAACACAAGGTTACCACCTCCCAGGAATATGTATTATTTCCCTCCCACACAGTTGCCTTTTCTCCACACAACAGTAGTACCCTCCTCCCCACAGCAGTAATACACATATTTTTATTTATTGAAATTTTTCACCAGGAAGGCACACTGAACAACAAGTTGCTTGTCTCCCAGTGCAACGAGGGGATACAATTGGATGAAAAATTAGACACACAGTTTAACATTTAACATATCCGACAAATTAAACATTCAATTACATTTGTAACAAGACATACTGTTAAAAAAGAGAATAAAGTATGGGTCTGGGTGTGTAAACTGAATTACACACACCGAGGGTTGATGCTACATAATCCCGAGCGAAAGCTCGAAGATTATCACGTAACATCAAACCCCAAGAGTGTCTAAATTCGAGTTTTCACACACCCAGACCCATATTTTATTTATATAATTGTTGGGTTTCCTTTTTCCCTCGCAATTATATAAAAATAAAAAAGGCTGCTAATAGCCATACAGTCTGATTTAAATCATGGCGCAGTCAGCTTTCACTTTATTTTAAACTGTTGTGCAAGATTCAGTTTCACTTTAATATAAATCATATATTCTAATTAATAAGGTTGATGGCAAAACTGGTCTTTCAGTGAAAGGTACACCAATCTGCACTGAATGTGTGGACCCGATTTTTTTTAAACTTAAGCACAGCAAAACACCCCGGTATCTGTTCATCACCCGCTGAGTTCAATTTACTACTGTTCATAGTAATGCGTTGTGTTTTTAGATGTTCAATACAATGTTTCCACAGGATGAATCTAAAACATAAACTACTCGGGGACTGACTTACCTTAAATTTTAAACTGCCTGCTGAATCCACACACACATACGGTTTGGAAGGAGACAGCGATCGAGCATTGAGGAGCACGAGGAGGCGCATGCGCAGACTGGGGGAAACTGTGTACGTGTTTGTCATCATAAACACTCCTTTATAACGGCAAATTATGCCACGGTTTCCCTATGAGAAAAAGAGGAATCCATTAATTATTATAAATAATCATACAGTCACATTTGTAACCAACGTACAATTAAATATATCATACCTGTGAAATATGCATTTAATTACACGTGGCATATCTGAGGAATATAGTACATAGCAGTGAAGGGAGAGGAGAGCGTGTTGAGAAGCAGGCTGGTGGGGGTGCAAGGTTTAATAGGTGATGTGAGTCACTCATGGAGAAGAGAAGAGGCATAGGAGGACAGTTGAGGGTTAAAGCAGGAGAAGTTAGATGAAAGTTATGTAAGACAGAGGCAAGGAAGTGAGGGAAGAGGTGCCATATTTGGGGAGTTTCAGATTTGTGGAAGCGATGGGTAAAGCTTGACTGACCCATGAAAGCGGTGTGGCGGGGGATGAACAGAGTGCGAGTGTCAGAGGATCTGAGGGAGTGGGGGGGAGTTGGGGAAGAGAGTGAGTATGAGAAGTAGGCGGGAAGTTCTCCTAACCATAATTTAGAAGCGAGTTTGGCACAATGAGTGAGGTGCCTGTTGGCAAGCGGGGGAAGGGAAATGGTGTGGTAGAGGTCACAGTGATGAGTGCGAGATGGACCATCAAAGACAAATCAACAGAAGGAGTTAAATAGAGTGTCCAGTCTGGTTAGGGAGGATTTGAGAGCGGCACCATAGACTACATCACAGTAGTCAAAAATGGGGAGGATCATCTTCTGGACTAGTTCACACTACATTGTAGGAGGGATGCAATTGCAGTTCCTGAATAAGGCACCAAGCTCGGGGCGCAGTTTTTTCAGGATGGTGTCAATGTGGTCAGAGAAGTTGAGGTGTTGGTCCAACCAAACCCCAAGGTATCTGAATGAGAAGGTGTCCTCTAGGATTGTCCCATCAAAGGTATGGAAAGACTGTAAAGGGTGGAGCCTAGAGAGTCTCTGCCTAGTGCCAAAGGTCATGGAGACAGTCTTTTTGGCATTTAGGAATAGTTGATGTGAGTCAAACCATAACTGAACCTGGTGGAAGTCAAGCTGAAGGGTGGTTGCTACATCAGCAGGGCATTTGCCAGAAGAGAACAGGACAGTGTCGTCAGCATACATACAGATAGAGGTGGAAGGGGAGCATACTGAGGGCAAGTCATTTAGGAAGATGGAGAAGAGAATGGGTCCAAGCACTGAGCCCTGTGGAACTCCTGTGGAAATAGAGAGTGGGGGAGAGATTGTATCCTGGATCTTGACTGATTGAGTTCTGCCTAAAAGAGGTAAGCTCTAAACCAGTTTTGGGCAGAAGTAGACAACCCAGCAGCCGTAAGGGAGTCAAGAAGCAGGGCATGGGAGACTGTGTTGAATGCCTTGGCGAGGTTGACAAAGATGGCAGAGGTAATAAGGCCATTATCCATCCCAGTGAGGATGGAGTCAGTGAGCCTGAGTAGGGAGGTGGTAGTGGAGTGGTTCTTCTGAAAACCAGATTGGAATGGGGTAAAAAAGGAAGAATCAACAGGGAAGGAGGTTAGTTGAGAGAGGACCAGGTGTTCTTGGAGTTTAGCAAGGGCAGGGAGGAGAGAGACTGGGTGAAAATTTGCATTGCAGGAGGGGTCACCACCCTTTGAGAGAGGAAGGACCACTGCATGTTTCCAGGATGAAGGGATAGATGAGGACAAGAAGGAAAGATTTAAGATTAAGGAGAGAGGGACCTATAGCAGAAGCTGAAAGGTAGAGGAGTTTAGGGTCAAGGTCATCCGGCGATGAGCCTTTGGAAGGATTAAGAGAGAGAAGGGCCATTAGTGTTTCTTCTGGGGAGACCACAGAAAAAGAGAAGGAAGGGTGGGCATGGTGGGGTTGAGTGCTGGGTGTGGGAGGATGAGGAGGGGGGAGGTTAGAGGGGAGTGACTACAGAAGTGCTGTGGCGCAGGAGGTATAATAGGAGTTAAACTCTTGAGCCAGTGCACACGGTTTGGAGACCAATGAGTTGTTTATTTTAAGCACGGGGGAGGCGGATGTGAAGGGGAAGGGAGAATATGGCGTGGAACACTTTCCAGAATTTGGAGGGGGAATTGATGTTTTTGAGAAAAGATGATTCAAAATATTCAGACTTGGCAAGTCTGGTAGCTTTTGTGTAGACATTTCTTAACATGCGATACCTGGCATGGTCTAGGGGAAGCTGGGAGGCCTAATGTTTCCTCCAAGCTTTGTCTCACTCCCTGAGACAGGTTAGTAACTCAGGGGAGACCCAGGGATGATGGTTGCTATGAACTCTAGTGCATTTCAATAGAGCGTAGGAGTTCCATGTACTTAGAAATTTATCTTTAAAATAAGAGAGGGCTTGGTCAATGGAAAGGGCAAAGGCAATAGGGGACCAATCGGAGCTGGCCAGTTCATTAAGAAGGGGATTAAGGCCTAAGGAGCTGAAGGAGCGGAGTTGCAGAATTTTGTGAGGCAGTTTAGGTCGATGGACTTTCCTGACTACGAAGATTGGGTGACGATCACTGAGGACATCCAGGACGGTGCCTGATTTAATGACTCGGTGGGGGTGAGAAGTGAGAGCCCAGTCTATCAGGGAGCGGTTAAGAGTTTTATGATTTAGGTGGGTGGGTTCCAGGATGAGTTGGGAGAGACTGAGGGCCATGATGTCATTAAGTGTCTTGGCAGTTGTTGGTGATAGCCAGTTTAGGTTTACATCACCCAGGATGTATAGCTCACCTTTATGTGAGGGGGAGGTTATGGAAGTAATGAGATACAAAGTATCGGATGCCTTGGAGCCAGGTCGACAGTAGATGCCAGCTATGAAGATAGGGGAGGAAAAAGGCAAGGTAATGTTTACTACAAGTGCTTCGTAGGCGGAGAGTAATGAGAATGATAGAATGGTTGAGAACTGAAGTGAGGACAGGATATACATGGCTACTCCACCACCCCTGCCTGATTATGGAATAACCTGGGATATTAATGGTGAGATCAGGTATTCTAGTATTTAAGTAAGTTTCTGTTAACATGAGTATATCAGGTGTGAGAGAGATTACCGTAGAATGTAAAAGGTCAGTTTTTGACACAAGACAGCAGATGTTTAAGTGGAGGATTTTCAGGCCCTTGGGAAGGGCAGAAGGGGGTGGGGGACGTTGGTACGTTAGTGGAAGGATTGCAACTGGCAGAGATATGTGTAGTGGGACCAGGACTGGGATGAACATTTCCTGATGTGAGTAAGAGGAGTGCTATTATGAGTGAGTGGAGTTTAGGGCATTTGTGATGGGCTGAGGATTTTGGAAGTATTTAGGGGGGTGGGGGCTAGGTGAAGTGAAATTAAGTTGGCGAAGGAAAGTTAGAGGGCTAGAGGCTGAGAATAGAGTAGCAAGGGGGAGCTGAGGGAAGTGAGACCAGAGTACTTGAGTGGGTGTAGGAGTTATGGCTAGGATAAAGGTAAGGGATAGGAGAGCAGAGGGGAAATTTGAGAAAGGTTTACTGGACTGAGGAGAGTGTGGAGCTTTTTTTTTTTTATTCACTGGTAAACTTTCTCCCGTGACCTCCAAGCACTCCAGTCTCTACCTCCCGTCATGGCGCCTGCTCTGCATCTCCTAGCCCAGCACATCCCCGGGTCTGAATCCTCTGGAGAAGGGCCGCCCTATCTGCCCAGGGTGCTCTATCTGTAGTGTTGAGCTCTGGACTGGGGGGGATGACCCATGGAGAGGAGCTTCAAACATTGGGAGTGTGGATCGGAGGAGGAGGCACCTTCGTTTATCACTGGGAGGAGGGATATTTCTTAAGCAGCCCCTCCCCTACTGGCTCGGATGTGCAATGTGACCCAGTGTGGGCATGCATGCTTCCGTGTATGCCTACAGGGCTGCTGCCACAGCCAATCCCCACTAGCTCTGGATCTGAGGCTTATTGTACCCCTAGCCTCCGCCAGGTGTCCCTAGAACCTGGGATCAAAGTCCCCCTCCCACCTGGGACAAGGGAGCCATCCTCCGGATGCTCAATCCTGTCCCTTCCCTGCCAACCTCCGATGACCTGGGATCACTTCCAAACCCAGGTCACCAGCGTGGCACGAGGTGTGGCATCCAGCGCCTCAACTCTCAGTGCCACCGGGATGGCGGGGAGTGTGGAGCTGAGGTAGATAAAATTGATAGAAGAATTAGAAGGAGGGGAAGTGGTGAAGTAAGGTGGGGCATATTGTATGGATCGGGGAGCAAGAATAGAACAGGGTATACTAATCAGCAGTAGGAAGTAGATAAGTGGTAGTGACAGAGGTAAACTAACTGTGAGAAGAGGTGGACAGTGACAGTGATCAGCAGCAGCAAGTTAATTGAGCTGTTGCCCTCTAGTGGCTTTGCAGTATAATTTGCAAATGGAAAAGTAGACAAAAAAAAATCTGTAAACAGATGATAAAGCAGGCTGTCTTGTAGATATACTTCAAAAATTCAACCAGGTAAATCAGATAGAAAACAGCCTGAGGAGGTTCAAAAGTCGCCAAGTTCAGAATGGGCTGAAAGAAAAGAGGGCTGTAGGGTCCAGTGCAGTCTGGGAGATCTGGGTTCAGCGTACCTTTGTTTTGTGAGTGGAGAAGATGACAGGAGTTCCAGGTGGCACAGGGTGTGGTTCCAGTGCTTCGTTTGTGAATGGAGACGATGACAGGAGTTCCAGGCGGCACAGGGTGTGGTTCCAGTGCTTCGTTTGTGAATGGAAACGATGACAGGAGTTCCATGCGGCACAGGGTGTGGTTCCAGTGCTTCGTTTGTGAATGGAGACGATGACAGGAGTTCCAGGCGGCACAGGGTGTGGTTCCAGTGTTTCGTTTATGAATGGAGACGATGACAGGAGTTCCAGGCGGCACAGGGTGTGGTTCCAGTGCTTCGTTTGTGAATGGAGACGATGACAGGAGTTCCAGGCGGCAGAGGGTGTGGTTCCAGTGCTTCGTTTGTGAATGGAAACGATGACAGGAGTTCCATGCGGCACAGGGTGTGGTTCCAGTGCTTCGTTTGTGAATGGAGACGATGACAGGAGTTCCAGGCGGCACAGGGTGTGGTTCCAGTGTTTCGTTTATGAATGGAGACGATGACAGGAGTTCCAGGCAGCACAGGGTGTGGTTTCAGTGCTGGTAATAACCATGTACAAAATGCTAAAATGAACTAACCTCAGATTTATTACAGGAACGTGGTAAAGGGGGATGAACCACAACTGGCAACAATAACGGATTTTGTTCACAGTCGTACCCCACACTGTCCCAATACCACCCCGCAGGTGCACCCATCTTCCCCCCAATGTATGTAGGTGTTGAAGCAGTCTGTTGCAGTGGGTGTCTCACCAAGTTGCTGGTGGCCAACCAGAGGATGTAGGGTCAGTGCACCGTGAGTGTTGGGATGCAGTGAGAATAACAGTCTAAACTTGAACTAAGCAGGCCCAGAGGCGCAGTGGTGGGATTTTTGCTTCCAATGACCCAGGTTCGGGAATGGACCCAGGAGTCAGACGGCCAGCCAGGGGAGAAGGATCAAGTGTCCTAGGGACTGCTCTCCTTCTCCAGGGGGGAGGGGAAGAGTGTCCAGTGCATCATGGACTGCTTGCAAAGGCTAAGGGGTACCGCTGCGACCACGGCTATTACATTCGGAGCTGACGCTGGACGTCACTGCACATCCCCAGCCGCGAAAGATCAAGCAGTTGGAAAAAAAAAGTCGCGCCCCCCCCCCCCCGGCATGACGACCTGCTCCACCATCCTCTGCCTCTGACATCCACTGGGGGAGGTCCTGCTCCCATGGCCCTGACCCGGGGGGGGGTAAATTAGGGCTTTGCTCACAGTGTCCATTGGTGGGGGAGCCCCCCTCAGCAGCCCTGCCCAGGGGGCAAGCTGGGACATGGGGATGGTGGGCAGGGAGGGTCCAAACTAAGGGAAGGGGGGAGTCAGCACAAAAAAATTAAAAGCAAAACAAAACTTGAACTACAGAACCTGGCAATGGGGCCTGAATAGGATCCAAATAACTACACAGAACTTTTGTTCTCAGCTTTCTGCCTGGGCGTATCCTGCAGATTTCAAAGTCCTGCCCAGGACTTCACCCCTTTAAATTATCTATCTAACCAACTAGATTGCAGCAGAACTCCTCAGGGCTACAGCCAGAAGTACTTACAGTTTCTGAAGGCTTCAGGGGGTGCTAAGCTAGGACACCGAAGTGTGGTACTGCTCTTGTATCAGCAGACAGTCCTTCTGAGTACCACACTAGCCGGCCATAGATGTGCAGCAAATGTAGGACCATTTGTCTGTGGCAGGCCTTTTATTGTTTTTGCCTCTCATGCCCTTTTGTCATCTTTACCTCTCAGGCCTTTCATCGATTCAGGGTATACTGGCAGACTTGAAGTCACCCTGGACATCTGAGAACTCAAACACAGTTGGGCTCCTGAACAGTCTCTAATTCAGTCCAAATACTTTTCCTCTTTGCTTGGAGAACAGTTCTGACAGTATAATTATGCCTACAGGCCGCAATGTCACAAACATTAATTCCGCTAATTCCCCACTGGAATACAGTTTAGCAGTCCATTTTCTCCCCTGCTGCGAAATTAGCTCATAGGTGTACTGCCTCCCACCTTCTTTTGGGCTCAGAGGGGCCTTTATGTACCCTGGCTTGCCTTCAGGCTGGTGCAGCCCTTCTCTGAGGCCTCTCTCCAAACTCTCAGGGTGATCACTCTGGGATCTCCTTTTTCCCAGGCTCAGGCTCTATTTATAGCAGTCCATAGCTCCCCACCTCATTGGCTAGTCTGTTCCCGGGCTCTGAGGGTGCTCTTTCACCTTTTCCCAGCAGCCCCTGCAGCAAGGAGAGTAATGGGGGCCACTATTATTGTTTACATTATGCTGCATTACTGATGCAGCTTAAATCTTTTAATACAAACCCACTTCATTTTAGGGGCATACCCACCAGTTCAGTGCCTGGAAGCATCTGTCAGTTGACCCCCCCCTTAAATGTCTGCTCTGGAGCCAAGAAAGCCCCCCAAAAGTGCCCATGCACCCAGACACATTTTTGGGAGCCACAGTTCCTTTAAGGATGGTCATGCATGTGCAGAACTTCCACGTGCACGCTGCCACATTTGTTTACATCCTGGTCCCTAAGGGGCAACTTCCAGACCAGGCAAAACGCTTCCTCAGTGCGCGGAGGTGAAAACAACACAAAGAACCTTGGTCCCGTTTCTCTTATGTGGCTGAGGAAAAGGAGAGTCAGCAGCCACAGCAGCGGTGACTATGGAGGGAGCCCTGGACCGAATCCTGCCAAGGGCTCCTTGGGGAAAGCCCTCAGTCCTAATTCATAATCCAAGGGACTGGATGCAGAAAACAGGACTCAGCAGGGCAAAACGAGACCACAGCCAAAATACAGGTAAGCCCCAGATTCGGGGGTGGGGGGCTTACACACTCCCCTTGTCAAAATCGTGGTGTCCTTGCCAGGACATTATCCACATAGTTCATTTGGCACAGGAGTAAAGACGTACATCCATAATGAACACTGGCTGTCTAGACAATTGGTACCTATTTAGTAGCAGTTGTTACTGTATTTGCTGACAATTACAATTTACAACCCTGTACAACTGCAACACATTGGGGAGTATATCACAGGGACAATGTGTTTGTGACCCACATGAAGGGTGGTATCAGAGGCACTGAGGGTGTCATAAATGAGCTTAGTGATGGGTCTGATCTCTTGTCCAGACTGTCTGGGCAACACTGTATATTCCTCAGAAGCAGGAGGCACCTTCCCCTCTTCCAGCTCTGTGTCCACCACAGGGACATTGTCAGAAATACCAGAGATTATGAAATGGGTAGAAAGAATGCTGATTTTTGATTGGCCGAGAGCTGCTTTCAGCTGAGGCGTTATCTCAGCACAACGTCCCAGCTGAAAGTATTATGTTTAAAAATGCATGACATTGTCTAAAAATTACCCATTTCATAATCACAATAGGGCACCCCAGGGGTGTGTGTTATGGTGGGCTAAAGGCCCTTCTTGGGTGGTGGAAGCCCTCAGCTACACCTCCTGCTTCAACCCATCCTGAGGTGGGCCGTTATCCCACCATAACACCCCCCCCCATCATGCCCTATTGCTTAATTACATCAGCCTCTGAAATTTGCTCATCACAAGTTTTTTCATTGTCCATCATGGGCTCAACCACTTGCTCAACAGGCCTTTCCTCAGGTACAAAGGGTGTATTATCAGGGTTCAATTGATATCGAGGTTCAATATTTACAAAGTCCTCAATAGGGGCGGTACTAGTGGATGGCATCGAATTTCTCCAGTCCATTGGAGGGCTAGGCACACATTGGGTCAAAATTAGGCACCTGTGGGCAGTATGAGACATCATCATCCCTTTCATTAGACTGATCAGTCACTGATTCAGAAGCAGGAGCTGCCAAGAGGGTACTAGAATCATACTGTGCCCTCTCATTTGGCTACTGAGAGGTCTGACTCCTTGTCTTGGTTTCCTTGCCATAGGGCATTCACTTTCTGTCACAAGGTCAGGCACAATTTATCCAATTGGCAGAAGATGGTTTCTATGTGCAGTCTTTTCTATGGCTCTGCTATGTTCCTGGTGAAGCTTGTAGACCGGCATATCTAGTATTTGTTCCACCACTATGTAGGCTTCTGGTGCCCACCGGTCTTATATCTTATGCTTCCCTTACAGACCCAAGCTCCTCAGAAGGACACAATCTACCAGTTGTAGTACCCAGTGTTGGACTCTTTTATCACATCTGTTTCTGTTTGCTTGGCTGTTTTTGGCTGCAGCTTTGGAGGCAAGTTCCCAGATCCGGAAGCTGTAATGATGGAAGCTAAACTGGACATAGTCACCATAACTGAGACATGGCACACCACTAACCACATATGGGAGATAAATGAACCAGGTTATTCTCTGTTCAGAAGGGACAGGGAAGGAAAGAAGGGGAATTTACATCAAAGACAACATTAAAGCAACTGCAATTCAGGGCAGGCAGGAGGAGGTAGAGGAATTGTGGGTCACCCTCAAACTAGGCAATTTAACAGCTATTCGAATAGGCATGGTCTACAGGCCTCCAGCTCAGGGGGAGGAAGCTGACAGGATACTGATGGAAGACATACATAATATGGCAGCAAAGGGGAAAGTTCTGCTGATGGGAGATTTTAACATGCCAGATGAGGACTGGTCCATCCCAGCCGGGGCCTCGGCCAGGACCCGGGACATCAGGGACTCTCTACAGGGGGTGGGCCTCAAACAACTGGTGCAGGAACCTACCAGAGACAGGGCAATCCTGGATCTGGTACTGACCAATGGAGAACGAATCACTGATCTCCGAGTGGAAGGTCACCTGGAGTCCAGCGACCACCACATGATATGGTTCAATTTGGGCACAGGGATACAGGCAACTCGTACAAAAGCAAGGATCTTAGGTTTCAGAGGGGCTGACTTTGTTGAGATGGGAACGAGTGTTAAAGAAGCCCTGGCAAAGAGTGAGACAGAAGTGGGTGTTAAGCGGAGATGGGCATGTATTAAAAAGGCAATTGTTGACGTAACAGGCCAATGTGTTAGGGGGAGAAACAAAGGTAAGAGAAGAAGAAAACCACTTTGGTACTTGAAGGCTGTAGCAGAGAAGATTAGGGCAAAATAGTTGGCCTTCAGGAAATATAAGGAAATACAAGGAGATGAGGATGGGGAGGTGTACCAGAATTGTCTGAGGGAAGCTGGAAAAGTGGTAAGGAGTGCAAAAATGCAAACTGAGGAAAGATCAGCTCAATCAGTGAAAAAAGGGGACAAGACATTCTACAGATATATCGGTGAAAGAAGGAAGTCCGGAGGGAATTGCAAAGGTCAGATGGGATAAGGGAGAGTGTGTGAAGGGGGACATAGAAAAAGCTTCACTCCTAAATAGGTATTTCTGTTCGGTCTTTACAGAGGAGAGGGAGGGACAGTGCCCACATCTGGACATGAGATGAACAGAGAAGAGGGAGGTAAATACCGGTCCTTTTTCAGAAGAGAGGGTGTTAGAAGAGCTTACAAAGCTTAAGGTGGACAAAGCAATGGGTCCAGATGGCATACAACCCAGGATCTTAAAGGAACTGAAGATGAAGCTGGCAGCACCACTGGCAGTTCTGTTTAGTGAGTCGCTGAGCACTGGAGTGGTCCCAGAGGACTGGAGAAGGGCTCATGTCTCACTTCATGAAAGTGGCTGCAAAGAGGAGGCAGGGAACTACAGGCCAGTTAGTCTCACATCAGTTGTGGATAAGATCATGGAGGCACTCCTTAAGGAACGGATTATGGAACACCTGGAATCCACCAGAGCGCAGGACCCAAGGCAGCATGGATTCACAGCGGGAAGGTCCTGTCAAATTAATCTGATAGATTTCTTTGACTGGGTGACCAAGGAGGTAGACCAAGGGGGTGCAGCTGATGTCGCCTACCTTGACTTCAGCAAGGCCTGCAACACTGTTCCACATAGAAGGCTGGTAAACAAGCTGGGTAGTCTAGGGGTGGGCCACAAGTTGGTGAAACAGATTGGTAACTGGTTAAGAGACAGAAAGCAGAGGGTGGTGGTAAACGGAACCCAGTCAGAAGAAATGGGGGTCACCAGTGGGTACCTCAGGGATCAGTTCTGGGGCCAGTCCTCTTCAATGTCATCATCAGCGACATTGCAGATGACACCAAGATCTGCAACAGAGTAGATACTTCAGAGGGTGTGGATAAGATGAGGAAAGATCTAGAAAAGCTGGAGAAATGGTCTGAAGTATGGCAACTGAGGTTTAATGCAAAAAAGTGCAAAATCATGCACGTGGGGAGTAGGAACCCTGGAGACAGTTACAGGTTGGAGGGGGAAGTTGCTCACAGACACCAGGGAAGAAAGAGATTTGGGGGTCATTATCACAGATGACCTGAAAACCACCAAACAGACCATGAAGGCAGTAGGGAAGGCCAAGGGGATGTTGGGGTGCATTGGAAGTGGTAGCACAAGCCAAAGGAGGGAGGTAATGATTCCACTGTACAAAACGCTGGTGAGGCCCCATCTGGAATACTGTGTGCAGTACTGGAGGCTGCATCTGCGCAAAGACATTGACAGGGTAGAGACAGTACAGGCCAGGGGGAAGGGAACTAAGATAGTTCAGGATCTGCAGCACAAGTCATATCAGGAAAGATTAAAGGACCTCAATATGTATACACTGGAGCAGAGGAGGAAGCAGGGCGATATGATCAAAACATTCAAATATCTCAAAGGCATTAATAACGTGAAAGGAAAAAACAGCTTCCAGTATAAATAAGGACTAGGACAAGAGGACATGACATGAGAGTTGAGGGAGGCCATTTATGGGGAAATGTGAGGAAGTTCTTTTTCACTGAGAGGGAGGTGGATGCATGGAACAGCCTGCCCTAGGAGGTAGTGGGAACGCGCACGGTGGCGGGATTCAAACATGCATGGGATAAGCACAAGGGAAGCATAGAGATGGGAGAGTAGCTAAGGCCAATGACTAGGTAGAGTCAGGAGGTGCTACTACAGGTAGGGTAAGTGGGCAGACCGGATGGGCCTTGTAGTCCTATCGGCCGTCAACTTCTATGTTTTTATGCTTCTATGTAAGTTGATAGGCTTTTTGCAGCTTTCTCCATAATCTCCCTGTGTACTCTAGGCATGTTTCCTAAGAGGCCCCATCAGCTGAAACTCCAAAACATAAGTCTACTGGCAGTCATACTTCTCGCCCAACATTAGGTAGACAGGTGACCTCCATGTGTCGCCATTTTTAGCACAGTTGTTTGCTATTCACCAATGAACTCACTTTCTGGCTCCAGTTAATCTTTCAAGTAGGTTCCAAAGTGCCTAACATGTTCAACAGAGTTCTGTTAAAACGTTCAGGTTGAGGGTCTCCTTGGGGGGTGATACATTCGTGGTGGGGGATTTTTTGATACCATAGGCAGCATGAAACCCTTTGATTAATCTGCTTTCAAAGTCTCTCCCTTGGTCAGAATGAATTCTCTGGGGGATTCCATGGTGATTAACATACTGCTGCAACACTTTCACTACTGGGCTTGCTTTTTTATGCTTGGTGGGGTATGCCTGGGCGTAATGTGTATAGTAGTGTATTATCACCAGGATATTGGATATGCCTTTGCTGTCAGGTTCCAAAGAAATAAAGTTGTAAGTCCATGCATATGAACGCTAATGGCCCACTTGTTTTTATGTTCACTAAGGGGTGTAGCTCTCCTAGGCAGAGTCTTTCTTCTTATACATCTGATGCAGGCTTTGCAATGCTTCTCAATACATTTCATCATTCATGGCCAATAGAATTGGGATCTCACTAAGTCTAAGGTGCGTTCAAATCTCAAATGACCCATATCATCATGCAATGAGGTGATGACTGCTTTTCAGTACTTCCGGGGCAGTACCAGTTGTTTTCTGGGAAACTGAGGGTGAACACTGTCATGTATAGTGCGTGTTAAAAGTCCATCTTTCAATGACAACCTGCTCCATTCCTTCAGTAACAGTGGCACATCTGGGAGAGTTATGCGTACTTGGTCTGCGTCTTGTCCTTTCTCTAATGCCTGGATTACTCCCCGCAACAGACAATCTTCTCTCTGAGCATGTTGCAATAGTTCCTGGAGATGGCACTGGACATCCTCGATGTCTCCAGGGGCTAGTCTCTGGACCTCTCTTGGAAAGGGCAGTCATCTTTCAATCAAACATGGTGCCCTTCTCCATGGACACATCCCATGTTCCACTCATGCAAGAATACCTTCAGCCGTTTGGCCAACTTGTTACTTAGGCTCCACTGGTACTGGCCTGGTGTGGGCGAGTCCCCAAAGTTAAATAATCCCAGATCCATTTCTGTATCAGTGGCCAAAGTAGGGTCCACCCCGGTCACAATGTCAACATGGAAAATGTGTGCCAACACTATCCCTTTCTTTATGATGAAGGGTTTCTCCATTTCAATCTTCACCGTTAAAGTCACTTGTCTGGCCCAGGGGGTAGCAGGTGGCGACATCACTTCTCTCTAAACCTTCAGTCCCTCTGGCAAACTGCGTCAAGGGGGAGCATCAATGATGAGCGGTGGTCCAACTGGCTGATGGGGGAACTCGGCAACACCAACTACTCGGCACAGCGAATTAGGTGGCATGACCATTTCTTTACCATCGCTCTGCAAATTACACCAATTAGTTCATCTGTCAGTGGAGCCAGTGCGCCATCAAGTTTCAGACTTACTTCACTAAGGAAGTGGCGGACTTCGTCATCGATATGGCATTTGAGTCATCAGATGGGGGGGTCAGGTGTTGGTTCGCCTTCCGGAATTTTTCTTGGCAGCATCACTCTCCTGATCTCTGAATGGGTGCATAACCTGGGGGTAGTTTTTGATGATGGACTGACCCTACATTCTCAGGTGTCGGCTGTCATCAAAACTTCCTTTTATCAGCTTAGGAACATCGCCAGGGTTAGGCATCTGGTTCCGTCTGATAACCTTTCCACCTTGGTGCATGCCCTTGTGTCCTCGTGCTTGGATTGCTGCAACTCCCATTATCTAGGGCCTTCTGGGGTTGAAATCCGTCGCCTGCAGCTGGTGCAGAACGCGGCAGCCTGGCTTTTAATGGGTTCTACTCATTCTTGCCATATTACTCAGGTGCTGTACGAACTGCACTTGCTGCCAATACAGTGACGGATCACCTTTAAAGTTGGTTTACTGACTTTCAAAGCCCTACATGGACAGGGACCGAACTATCTGAAAAAGCTTCTGATTCCCTACTACCCTGGTCGATCACTCCACTCGGCCGACGAGGGGTTGTTAGAGATTCCAAGGGTGAGTTTGAAGTCATCTGGTTCAAGAGCTTTTGCCTATACAGCCCCTACCCTTTGGAAGTCTCTACCCCGTCAGTTACAGAAGTGTACAACTGTGGAGGAATTCAAGAAGGGCTTAAAAACCTTTCTGTGGCAAAAAGCTATTTTAGAAAACTGAAGTGTATGCTGTTGATTGTTCATGATTTTAAGTTGTTTTGTTTTGTAACTGGATTTTATATGTACTGTTTTATATTGTTAGGTGCCTTGGTATTGGAAAGGCACCTTATAAATAAAAATATTATTATTATTACTGCTTGCAAGAGCAGACTTTGTAAGCTTCTGGCTCCTCCTCTCTCCTGGCACATTTGCACCAACCTGCTAAACATGTCTGCATTAGTTCTAATAAGCACAGGGGTGTCATCCATAGCTCTGGATTCTGGACAGATCAGGGCTAGAGCATCGATTTTGTGTGGCACTTCCCTACCCGTTCTGGGGCACTCGAATTGCACAACACAGTAACCATCATAGGGACAGCTGGAGTCACTCAGGCCCCACAGACAGAGAGAGTCCTTTCAGTGACTGGAGTGGCAGGTGTCTTAGGTAGCGATTGTAGAAAGCATAGTGGATAATGGTAACTAGTGACACACTGCCAAGAAGCACATTACAGGGGTGTCCTTCAACAAAATTCTGAACATCTGCTCGAGGGCCCAATAACCCTGATGGCAAGTTGCTCTTAGGAGGGATCTTTGGCTCAGTCCATTTCACACAGTATTGCACGTTCAGAGACCTAGGTCACTCCCTCACTGGGCTCCACTGCTGTTTTCCTGCAGATTTTGGCATCTTCTCATTTTCTTGTCTGCCAGTTGTGGGTTCTCTGGGTGACCACACACCCGGGTGAAATGTCCATCTTTCCCACAATGATAACAAAACAGTCTTTCTCTAGGCAGTGTGGAGGATCGAGGCCTGGTCCTTTGGGTAGAAGCAGCATTCGGTTGGCATTCCTATTCAGGCACCAAGGGGGGGAGGTTGAAGTTGAGATGCTTGTACCATCTGCAGTGCCTTCATACATTCCTTGAGCTCAGCACCCATACTGAGGACAGAAGTAGGCTCTGTGCGACTGTGCAGCTGCACAAGGGAGGGAGCTGGATGTCTTTGTCCACCTAGGGACAAATGGCCTGACTGGGAATGGGATCAGAGAAGTGCAAGAGGAGTTTGAAGAGCTGGGGAGGGGCCTCAGACAAGTAGCATGTACAGTAACCTTCTCGGAGGTGCTTCTTGTCTATGGCAAGGGTGATGCTAGGGTACTCCGCACCATGGGATTCAATAAATGGTTGAAAAAATGGTGCGGAGTTCAGGGTTTTGGCTTCATTGGGATCTACCGGGAGGGATACAGGCCTATACTGGCATGATGGTCTGCACCTGTCCGGGAGAGGGACCAGGATCCTAGGTGATAGGTTAAATGCTTCATTGGCAAGCATTTAAACTAGCCATGGGGGGAGGCACTGAAAAGGAGCAGCAAAATCCCAGCCTCCCCCCACAAAACACGGTAGTTAGCGAGATAAACACCAAGATAGAGAAGTCACTAGGGAGCAGGACAGAGATAAATGCTGAAAAAGGCAAAGGCAGTAAGGACAGGGATGGGGCTAAAAGGGGTAAGACCATCAAAAAATGGAGGGTGATGAGTACCAATGCCGTAGTCTGTGCAACAAGCTCCCTGAACTAGTGGCCTTGATGGAAGAGGGACACCTGAATATCATGGCAGTCACAGAAACATGGTACACAGAGAACCATGACTGGGATGTCAACATACCAGGGTACACAAGCTACAGGAGGGACAGGGAGGGTAAAAGAGGAGGAGGAGGAGTAGCTCTCTATGTAAGGGAAAGGATCAAAGCAACAGAACTAAAAGGTAAACAGGGAGTAGAGGAGGCACTGTGGGTCACCCTGGAGACAGGAAATGACACCACAATCCATATGGGAGTTGTATATAGACCCCCTTGTCAGGGGGAGGCAATTGACAAGGAAATGATAGAAGGCATCCTTAGAATGGCAGAAAATGGGGAGATATTGTTGATGGGGGATCTGAATATGCCAGATGTTAACTGGAGCACCTTTGCTGCAGCCACATCCAAGGGCAGGGTTATTCTCGAAGCCCTACAGGGGGCATACCTCAGACAGCTAGTGGTGGAACCCACTCAGAAGGGAGCAATCTTAGACCTGGTACTGTCAAATGAGGACGGAGAAAGGATCTCAGATTTAGAAGTGGGTAGCCATCTGGGAACAAGTGACCACCAAACAGTGTGGTTCACGATAAACATGGCCATAGAGTCAAGCCATTCAAAAGCAGGAGTATTGGACTTTAGGAGGGCTGACTTTGGGAAAATGGGAGAGTGCCTCAGAAAAGCACTAGCAAACAGGCAAGAAGGAGGGGTGGAGGAACAATGGGGGAAAATCAAAATGGCCATCACAGAGGCAACAAAGCTTTGTGTGAAGCAAATCAACAAAACAAAATGAAGGAAAAAAACACTATGGTTCTCAAAAGAGGTGGCGGGGAAGGTTAAGGAGAAAAAAGTAGCATTCAGGAAGTATAAGGAAACACAGAAGGAGCAGAGAACTGTACCAGTTAAAGCAGAAGAACGCGGGGAAGGCAGTCAGAATAGCAAAGGCCCAAACTGAGGAAAAGATAGCCAACTCAGTTAAGAAGGGGGATAAAACCGTTTATAGGTACATTAGAGAGTGAAAAAAGACCAAGGGGAGGGATAGTGAGGCTTAATAAAGGAAAGGAAGAGTGGGCAGACAGTGACAGTGAAAAAGCAGGGATACTGAACAAATACTTCTGCTCAGTAGTCAAAAAAGAAGAGGAGGGGGAGGTACCTAAACCAACTAATAGAAGCACTCTGGATAGGGGGTCGATACCAGTCCATTCACAGAAGATAGGGTTCTGAAAGAACTCTTAAAACTGAAGGTGGACAAAGCAATGGGGCCTGATGGGATTCATCCAAGAATTCTAGAAGAACTAAGGGTAGAACTAGTGACACCACTGACTAACCTTTATAACAAATCATGGGAGGATGGTGTGGTGCCTGAGGACTGGAGGAGGATGGATGTGATTCCCCTTCACAAAAGAGGGAGCAAGACAGAGGCAGAAAACTACAAACCTGTTAGTTTGACATCAGTGGTAGGGAAAATGATGGAATTACTTCTGAAGGAAATAATTGTTGAATTCCTAGAGGCCAGAGGGGCACAGGGCCCAAGGCTGCATGGATTCACAGTGGGAAAGTCGTGTCAGATGAATCTAAAAGAATTTCTTTGACTGAGTGACCAATGTAGTAGACCAGGGATGGGCTGTGGACATGGCCTACCTAGACTTTAGCAAGGCATTTGACACAGTCCCACGCAAAAGATTAATCTACAAGTTAGCCAGCCTTGGAGTGGGTCCCAAGGTGGTAGCTTGGGTAAAAAATTTGCTGGACAACAGGATGCAGAGGGTAATAGTAAAGCGAGTCCATCTGAAGAAAGGGGGTTACTAGCAGGGTACCACAAGATTCAGTACTGAGACCGTCCTCTCTAATGTCTTTATAAGTGACATTGTGGAGGGACTGAAGGAATATATGTCTCTTTGCAGATGACACAAAGATCTGCAACATGGTCAATACAGAAGGTGGGGTGGAAAGGATGAGAAGGGTCTTGGCAAGGTTGGAGGAATGGTCAAATATATGGCAGCTCAGATTCAACGCAAAGAAGTGCAAAGTAATGCACCTGGGAAACAAAAACCCAGGGGAAGAGTACACAATGGGGGGTGAGATACTAACAACAAAATTGGAAAGGGACCTGGGGTTAGTAATATCAGATGACCTAAAGGTGGGCAAGCAATGTAAGAAGGCAGTAAGAAGGGCTGGCAGGATACTGGTATGCATAGGAGAGGCATGACCAGTAGAAAACAGGAAGTTGTTATCCCTCTGTACTGACAGTTGGTGAGCCCCCATCTGGAGTACTGAGTGCAGTTCTGGAGACCCCATCTCCGCAAGGACATAGACAGGATGGAGGCTGTCCAGAGGAGGGCAACTAAAATGGTGCGGGGTCTGCACAAGAAAACGTACGAAGAGAGATTGAAAGAGCTTAATATCTATACTCTCGAGGAAAGGAGGCACATGATAGAAACTTTCAAGTACCTCAAGGGAATCAACAAAGTCCAAGAGGGCAGCATCTTTCAGAAAAATAGATGCGCAAGAACAAGGGGGTACAATTTGAAGATAGAGGGGGGACAGCTCAGAGGTAATGTGAGGAAGTATTTTTTTCACGGAGAGGGTTGTGGATACATGGGACGGCCTTCCTGAGGAGGTAGTGGGGTCAAAAAACAGTGGGGAAATTCAAGAATGCATAGGACAGACATAAGGCAATTCTAGTGGGGGGTAAGCTGTTGGTTAACTAGGATCTGCAGCTTATCCGTTAGGTAGGGAAATTGGCAGACTAGGAGAGCCAAGCAGTCCTCATGTGCCATCAAATTCTATGTTTCTGTGTCCACTTGAGGCTGCAACGATGTATCTTTCTCAGTGGATGCCTGGAGAGAGTTTTTCTTGTGCTTCTTCTGCCCTTACTTCATCCATTAACTGATGGAAATTCCTTTCCAGCTTCAGCAATTTTCTGTATCACTGTCTCCACTTGGGTGATGTAATACATTCTAACATACTAACAAATTAATTGCCAGCAGATTAGGCCTTACGGTCTATCAAGTTTGCTCGAACCTCGGATCCCTAGTTGGGTGCCGAGGCCCCCCCCTTTGTGTTCAAGAAACCCCATCACCCATCTCCCATCCTTGGGCCAGGCCATCATCTATACATCCACTTTCATGCCTGTCCCACCCTCTCTTGAAGCCCTCCACTGTGGACTCTCGAACCAGCTCACAGGCAGTGCATTCCAAGGTCCACCACCCTCTCAATGAAAACCTCCTCCTCTTTCCCCTCACCCTTCCACCTTCCAACTTCAAACCATGCCTCTGGTGATACCTCCTGCTTTAGTCTAAAGATCCCTCTATGTTTACCCTATTTATTCCTTGAGGTACCTGAAGACCTCAATCATGTCCCCCATCTCTCTTCTCCTCCAGTGAAAACAGGCAGAGCTCCTCAAGTCTGTTCTCATACGTCAAATCCCCTAGTCCTCATATCATCTTAGTTGTCCTCCTCTGTACCCTCTCCAGGAGCTGTATGTCCCTCTTCAAGTGTGGTCTCCAGTACTGTAAGGTACACAGTACTCAAGGTGAGGTCTAACCAGTCCATTGTACAGCAGCAGAATCACTTCCCTGCTCCTAGAGGTGATCCCCCTTACGATGCATCCCAACATCCTGTTTGCCTTGCTAGCCGGTCTCTTGCACTGCTCAGAGTTATTCATACATGCATCCACCATGACCCCCTAGGTCTTTTTCCCCCTACTGAGGCCTCCCGCGCCTCCCCTCCCAGGGTGTACCTGTGTTTAGGGTTTCCCCGCCCAAGATGTAACACCTAGCACTTGGTGATGTTGAAATTTAATTTCCATGTGTGTGCCCAGCTTTCCAGGGTGTCCAGGTCCCCTTGCAGGGCCAACCTCCCCTCTTCCCCCTCAACTACTGCTCCCATCTTGGAGTCATCAGCGAAGAGACTCATTTCACACCCTATACCCTCCCTGATGTCCGATATGTATGCATTAAACAGGATCGGACCCAGGACCGAGCCCTGTGGTACTCCCACTATCGACCTCTCTAGGGTTCGAGAGCTCCCCACCGACCACTACTCTCTGGGTGCGCCCAGCTAGCCAGTTTTCAATCCATCTGACCATCAAAGGGCTTACTCCCAACCCCATCAGTTTCTCCACCAGACCATTGTGGGGGACAGAGTCAAACGCCTTGTTGAAGTCCAAGAATAATATATCCACAGGCTTTCCCCTGTCCAGTTCTGATTGTACCCATTCGTAGAACTCCACAAGATTGGTTTGACATGATCTACCTGGCACAAACCCATGTTGCCGACTATCCAGACCTCTCACCTCCTCCAAGTACACCGCCAATCGTTCGTTTAGTATACTCTCCATTAATTTTCCCACCACTGAGGTCAAACTGATGGGTCTATAGTTACCTGATACTTCCCTCGACCCCCCCTTTATGGATTGGCACCACATGTGTAATGGGACAGTATTTCTCCGTTTGTATGGTGGCTCCCAATGGGAAAATTTGGTCCTCTTTCCACTTTACAGCTCCAAACATGCTTTTGAACAGAGCCAGATGACCACTAGCAGTACAGTTAGGCTGACTTGCCTGCAAGGAACGAATTACATCCTAAACCACACCTCTCAAGCTTTCCATAATTCTTTTCCGCTTCTCATCATCCGAGCACTTCCACACTGGTATACATAGAAACACAGAAATGGACAGCAGATAAAGCCCACTAGGCCCACCCAGTCTGCCCATTTTTCCTACCTGCTGCAGAAACCACAGACCCTACTTGTTCACCTGCTTTGATCTCTTTCCTGTCACTATGGTTCCCCTATGGCTATCTCATGCATTTTTGAACTCCCCTACTGAATTTGCCCCCACCACCTCCGCTGGGAGGCTGTTCCATGCATCCACAACCCCTTCTATGAAGAAATACTTCCTCGTGTTACCCCTTAGTCTACCCCCTTCCAGTCTCATGTCATGACCCCTTGTTCTAGAACATCTGAAATATGCTACCCTCCTGTACTTTATTTATGCCCTTGAGATATTTGAGGTCAGTCATGACCCCCTGGAGGAGGCATTTGTTAATACCCTGCATGTATTTCAATGTTTCAATAACGTTCCCCTTGTCCCATGTGGCCTCCAATAAGTACATGTTGAGACTCGCCAAATTTTGTTCACATGTCCTCCCCTGTTGCCCCTGTATCATTTTGGTCACCTGCCTCTGCAGTGTGTCCATCTTGTTGATCTCCTTTTTAGGTGCGAGTTCCAGAATTGTATGCATTACTCAGGTGTGGTTTCACCAGCCCTATATGGGGCAATATGACCTCCTTTGCTGTGCTGCTGAGCCCCCGACCAATATGTCCCAGCATCCTGTACACCTTACCTACCACTTTATCACACTGTGCTGATGATCTCAGGCTTTTGGTGATAACCACCCCAGATCCCTTTCCTCCTCTGTCACCCTGCAATCCCCCCCCCCCAACCAATATCACACGCATGAACACTCAAAACACCCCTTTTCCTACAGCATGAAATGTGTTGCCACCCACCTACCATGACCTGGCAAAATGGTGCTTCCCCTGCAGGACTTCGCTGGCCACGGCCTGGGAGGCTGTGCAGGATGCAACACATAGTTACAGCTGAGCAGATTCGGAAACTGCAATGGACAGTGAGGGTAGGCTGTTACCACAGTGCTGGACCTGCAATCGTAACCATGTAGTAATACCCTTCTGAGAAATCGGACACATACACCAACTCGATTGTAAAGAAAACAGTTTATTGAATTACTGCTCCATTTGTACAACAGCATGCTGTTCCAACAAAACTTTTAACTTGACTATTAAATGGGAAAACAATGAATATCACATAACATTTCATACATTAAAAGATTGCATTTATTTTTCACATTTCACAGACATTGTAGTGTTCATCCCAGAATTCTGAGTCAATTAAGAAAAATAAACAGTCTGCTTAATACCCATGCAGGAAATACTAGGGCTAGCATTTTCAAAGAGCTGGACGTACCACTTGTGCCCGTATTTGTTACGCGTACTGCATCCCGGCAAATGTGTCAGGATGCTTGCATTGCATTTTCAAACATTCTGAATCATCTGCAACACTTGCTGCTGTTAACAGGGGGGGAGAAAACAAGGTATGTGCCAAAACTGTGATGCAGGCATCATTTTCAGAGCGTGACTGCCGGGACTTGTGCTCTGAAGTTAGACCTCCTCTCAGGTGCCTAACAGTGTGGGCGGATGTCATCCTTTGAAAATGCCACCCGTGAGGTGGGCCCTCTCAACAGAATAGCTTCAAGTTCCTCCCATGTAAAACAGATCCAGTATACCGCAGGTGGAACAGAAAAGCCCTGACTGTTGGTCTGTAATATGGCATGTATTTCACTTAGAGAACTGCAGAAAAAATACGGTCTACCCCAACAAGATTTGTTCAGGTTCATCCAAGTGAGGCACCTGGGTTTTACAAACTGAGCCACCAGTGCAACGTTCCTCTTGGCAGCCTTTGCCACCTGACTACCTCTGTCTCCACCCTCCAGAGTCTACTGGGGCCTTTAAACTAAACATACAGCCCTCCTGGGCTTAAACACACAGCTGCAAATGCAGTATCTGATTGGCCATCTTGGCTGCCTCCCCACAAGCTACACCAAAGCTGCTTAGGGCTTGCTAGCTCCTGGCTGCCCCCGCTCCTGTCACAATATGGAGTCAGACCACAGCCTGAGCTCTGCAGGGGCTGGAGCTGGTACTGACAGGAATTCCCACTCTAGTCACCGTTGTGCCTTTGCTGACAGAGCACGACGGTGCACACTGTCTCAACCGACTCCTCCAGCTAAATCAGACACTGGGGAGCAGCAGACATATGGGCAGCAGCCTGGGAAAGAAAAAACCTTGACCACCAGAGATTACATATAAAAAAAAAAAAAAGTCCAGCAAGACCTTAGAGACACACCACACACCCCTGGAGTACCAGGTAGAACACCCCAGCCCAAAGGACCAGCAGGGATTACTTAAATAAAAAAAATAAGTCCCACAAGACCACAGGAATCCTTAGCACAACCCTTGAGGCTGCAAACATTAAAGCAAGCACTCATGTGTGCTAAGGAACTAACTTTCTCTCCCCCCTCCCTTCCTTCTCTCTGTCTTCTAGTTTCCTCTGCTATCTCTTTTTCACTGCTTTACCCTTACCCTTATCTATACCTCTCTCCTCTTTCCCCATTTTGTGCGCTATTTTCTTGACTAAAATTATCACATTTTAACCCAACTAACCTATTATTCTCCTTGACTTTGCGTGACTGGATGGAGGTCACACCTTCCCTATTGGATAAGCAATTGCAAAACAAAAAAACAACAGTGCACACAACTGATACACAGGACTAGTGTTTTAAATAAATCAAGAATAAAGGAATGCTGACCAACTGCCCCTACGTATCGCCACTTGCCAGTGGCTTCCTCAGGCCTCTTTATCAGCTGTCTGCAAGGTTTCTTTTGTTTTGTGGTTAGTTGATTTCTGTGCAACGGCAGCACCTTAAGATGTGAAGTGTGCCGCCCTTTGTTACACCTTCCCTATCTGATAAGTACCTTTTTATTTCCTACGCTACTCTAAGCAAGTTTAAAATAAAAAAACTGCAGATTATTTACAGTCCCCCCTCCACACTTTTTTTTTTTTTTGTATTATCTATTTTTCCGCCCCGTGTTCGCTGGTCCTCCACTCCTTCAGGCTCCGCCAAGTTCCTCCCAACCTCTTCTTCCGTCCTTGCCCGGCCCTCCTCTAGTCCCCAGATAGCAGCCGACCCCCGGGATATCCCGGTGTATCCCTTCACTGGGCGGGTCCCTCTCCTCCGAGGGGGAAGGCACTGGGGGGGGGAGGATAGCCCCAGCACGTCCTTCTAGGGCCTGGGGATGCTGCTGGGGAACAGGAGGCACTGGGAAGGCGCTGGAGGCCCCCAGGAACAGACAGCCATCATCCAGAGGGCCAGCGAGCGATTTTCATGGCTTTCTGTTGGGGGCAGTGTAGTAACATCACGGCATATGCTGACGTCCACTCCTCCCCCTGTTAGTATTGGGCCGTGTGTCCTGTGATACTCCCAGCCTCCGCTAGGAGCTAGCAGGCGCCAGACCAGTCCCCTTCCCGGAGGAGGAGAGCTGTCCCTGGGACGCTCAAGCCTCCCGTCCGGACCTCCAGTGACCCGGTTCATTCCCAAACCCGGGTCGCTGGCGTCATGGCAGAAAATCCAACCCGCTGTGCGAGCGAAGACGGCTACACTTTTGTTATTTAAATTTGTTGGCTGGCCTGTCGGCGCAGTGGTAGTGCTACCGCTCACGACGCCAGTGACCCAAGTTCGGTAGCGGACTTGGGGTCGTCGGGGACTGGCTGGGGGGGGAGGATCTTGCGTCCCACAGGATGTATGCCTCCTCCAGGAAGGGAGGGCTGCTGTACTGCCATCTGGGTGACCACAGCTGGTAGTGCAGATTGGGGGGATGCTGAGGGAGGGTTGGGATGGTGGCCAGATCTAGGTACACTGCCACGCCTCTGTGTGTGCGTGACCCCTTGATCTCCCTGTATGGTAATGTCCTTGCGCAGGGAGAACAACCTCGGAAAAATGGCTCCTGGATGCCACAATGACAGAGCACCCGGCACCGTACTGAATCTCCCCTGCCTGTCCTGCAGCAAAGGCTTCCTGATCGCACACGGAAGTTGGAGGGGGGGGGCCCCTCATCCCCACCTGGGGCATAAACCACAGCTCCATGTGGAAAGCCCTGCACACCGCAGTACAGGTAAGACAGGACGACAGCCAACTGGATGCCTTGACGACTCACAAAGGAGTTGGCATGCAGGTGGCAGGGAGATACAAACATTAAATTAAAAAAACATTTGTTAATCAGGTAAACCCCAAGGTCAGGAGCCCTCCTCATTTACATTATAAAAGTGAAGAGGTTACATTACGTGGTTGGGCTAGATGTATGGACCCTTCATAGAGTATAAGAATACCATATCTATACTGTTTGTTATTGTATGTATGGAGCATTATTAAACACCAAAAAAACAAAACTCAAGGGCATTAAATGCTACTTTTTAAGGAGGACCTGAGTACATGTAACTAAAAAAAAAAAAAAACACCTTTCATATTACAGGTACCCCCCCTCTCCTCCATTTAGGATAAAGAACCTCACTGAGGTACCCACTCCAAGACAGACAGGTTACAAAGTATTTTTACCTTTGAGTACAGACTCTGAATCTACAGTACAACCGAGCGGCTGCCCCCAGTAAACTCTAAAGCCTATAACTCGATGCAAAGCATTATTGGCATGCAAAGCCTTGCCTGGGGAAGGCTGACATGGCTTCACTGGGGCAAACGTGAATATCTAGACCATTCAGAAACTCAACAAAGATGTCACTGCTGATAAAAACAACATCTTTTGCAATGTACAGTCAAGAGATTACCATCCAGAGTCTGTGACTCATATATATACTTGAAAACACTTGGATGAAAGGCACCTTTTCCACACACGTTATTGTATTTCTTCTATTTATATTTTTATGTGTTTTTTTCCTCCGTTTTTGCCCTCCCCCGCCCTGGTCGCACGCGCACGCAGCGGCTCCAAGGCACCCTCCTGGTACTTTGCCACCCCTCCCACCTGCACTGCCCATCAGACTTCCACCCGAGGGCAGTGGAACTATGGGGGTGATGTAGATCCTCCCCAGAAGAGGAGAGCTGCTCAATCCTGCTTCTTCCCTCCCCCCCAGCTGACCCCCAACGACCTGGTCCCATTCCCGAACTCAGGTCGCTGGTGCAGCATGAGGTGTGGCGTCCAGCACCTCAACCCGTTACTGCATTTTTAAAAATATTTACTTCATAGTATTTCTACGTTTTTGTCCCGTCTCCTCCCCGTCCCCTTCTAACTTGCTGCAATGTCATCATTCCTGCTTCTGCACCGCTCCCTGTTGACTGTCCTCCTGAATCCTCTACTCCCCCACCCCCACCTCACAGTGGACCACCACTGTGGCAGGCCTCCCATGCAGTACTGTGTGGGAAACCTTATGTTAGCACAGAGAGTGGACAGAGCCCTTCGTGGCATGTAGCAGAGCACCAGTTATGGGGTGGGATGAGGACTGCTTCCACAGACATGCCCCCAAGTCTTGCTATAGGCACTGCTGCTGTATCAGAGAGCCATAGGGGTTTTCCATGGTTGCATAGTCTACTTTCCCTGCCATGCCACTGGGAATCCCGGACTCTGGTCATACACAGCAGATGCCACCGATCCCACCTTGGAGGTCGTGAACATCTAAGCAGAAGCACCGTACCTCCCAGCCTTCCTAATCAGGATTCCGGACTTTGGTCAAGACCCCCCTCACCAACTGGCCAAGTGAGCATATTAGTCTTAGCCACGCCTTCCATTTTATTACAGTGTCTGCACTGTATCTGTTGGTGCTCCCTAGCGAGATGTCATGTCCTTGAGAGACTCTTCTTACAGTCAATGTGCATTAAAAGGTTTCCCTTCCTTGGGGCACCCCACAACCCAATGGTAGCTCATTGCTTTACCAAGGAGGCAACCCAGGTTCTCATATTTAGAATTTGTGCCAAAGTTCTTTCAATTAGTCTTGCTGTACCGATGACCACTGTGACCATTTCTGTGTTCGTTTTCCACGAGTCTCGTCTCACTTTGCATCTCTTGACATTTAGTCTTCTTTTGTTTCTCGTTTCCTTCCCATGTGAACCTGCTTCTGATGCATCAAAAGATAGCCTTCCTGTCTGTAACACTTCCCACAGTCACTACATGCAAATGGTCTCTCACCAGTGTGGATCCGCTGGTGCGCTATGAGGACTTTCTCCAATTTAAAGACTTTCCCACATTCAGTACACGTGTTGAGTTTCTGTTTTGCATGAACCTGCTGGTGTGCAGTGAACTGAAACTGCCAGTTAAAACTCTTCCCACATTCCGTGCACTTATATGGTTTCTCAACTGTGTGACTCTGCCGATGTAAGGACAGATCATAGTGTCTTTTATAACTCTTCCCACAGTCGGCACATATAAAATACTTCTGTCCTGTCTGAATTGACTGCTGAGCTGATAGATTATGCTGAAGCGCAGACTTGCCAGAATCAGATTTGTCTTTCCTATGAATGCACTGATGTGCTTTCAGACGGTTCTGGCTTGTAAAGCTCTTACCACAGTCAATACACTTAAAAAGTTTCTCTCCAGTGTTAATCTGCTGTGGCGCTGACGAACCGTGGCGATATCTAAAAGTCCTTGCACACTCACAACACGTATATGGTCTCCTTCCTGGTTGATTCTGTGGCTGCAGCAAGAGACGATGTGGCTGCGTAAAACTCTTCCCACAATCTGTACACCTGAATGACTTTTCACCCGAGGAACTTTGCCCTTCTACCGCTGTGGTAGACTGCCTTTGAAAACTTTCTCCACAGTGAGGGCATATAAGGAGGCACTCTTCTATGCCCTTCCAGTCCGTTATAGCAATATTGATAAATCTCTTGCATGCGGGACATGTAATTTGCTTCTCTGCTCCATGGTTCTGCCGGAGTGCAGAAGGTTCTGACTGGCAAACTTTCTCACATTCCACAGGATTAGTGACTATAATTACAAAAGAGAGGTTTGATTATTTGGAGTTCCAGCAACATATTTAAAGAAACAATTACTGTAAATAAAAATATATTTTTTTATTATTACATGTATTCTGTTTTTCCCACTTTTGAAAATGCCAGAAAATGAAGATTTCTGAAAATATGCAGTCTTGTTAATTTTAAGGGTCAAGAAATACCTTTTTTTTTTTAAATCTTGCTTTTATTTCAGTGTAGATTTTTATTCTCTACCAGATGGCTCATTTCAGACCCTTATTCTGCAACCCCTGAAACTGAATCCCATCCCCGTCTCTATGGTAAAACTCATGCGCACATCTCTCTAACCTTGCTAAGCTACCAAATGAAAGAAAACCTCATAGAGAGCCAGCCCAACGATGCAGCAGTAGGACTACCACTTGTGATGCCGTGACCCGGGTTCGGAAATGAGCCTGGGTTGTTTTGGGGCCCATCAGGGGGAGGAGGCCTAAGCATCTCAGCAGATGCTCTCCTCCTCCAGAGAGAAGGGAGCTGTGTTCTGCAGTGCTTCTGCAAGCTCAAAAGGGTGACGGCAAAAAGGGAGAATTCAAAAGGGTGACAGCATTTGGGCAACTGTAACAAAAGAGCCCCAGGGTCATATGAGCGCCGTTTGTGTGGTGGTGGCTGCGGCTTCACGAATGCTTGTCTATAGTGAGGAGGGGGCGAAGCCCCCATGTAGGCAGAATGGAAGGCAAAGCCCCCCCCATGCAAAACATTGTTTCTGTGCATCTCTTGTGGTGTTTCTATTTTTGCACCATGTCTTGCCCTTTTTATTAGTCACTCTAATGGTCCGTCGCCCAAATTACGGTCACCCTTTTTTGCTGTCACCCATTGTGCATTCGCCGTTATGACATAGTACCACCTGTCGATGTAGGTGGCAAAGCGCTCAAGACACAGGGAGGGACACTGCGCTGTGCTTGGCAAGTGCATGCTGACGCACGTGCACATCAGGGACCTAGTCCCAAATGCCAGCATCCATGCGGGATCAGGGAAACACAGAACTGAAGGGGAGAAAATTAAATATAGGTAGATCTCACTCCGACCATAGCTCCTTGAAGGCTGGTATACCTGGCGGAAAGGCATTACATCTGTCACACCGGGGGTGGGGTGGGGACGTGCAAAAAAAAAAAAAAAAAAAAAAAGGCTCCAACATCCAGTACTACACCTATCGCAATACCCCTGAGTAATAAATTAAAGGATTATTGCATGAAAGGGGTAGATAGCCTAGTATAGCCTATAGGTTAGAGTAACGAGCTGTGAATAAGCTTGGTACATCCAGCAGACCTGGGTTTGATTCCCACAGCCTCCACTTGCATACTGTGCGACTCTGAGCAAGTCACTTAACCTCCCAGTGCTCCCGGGTCACCCCTGAAAACAGGCACCTGTGCCTGGTGGGACTTACATGGCTAACAAAAGAATAAAAAAAAGGAGGATTTTTGGCAGCTGGGTGGTGGGTTGGTGGTAATTCTGATCAAATACCTGACAATATATGTAATATCAGTGCAGCACTACTGTTTCTCTTTCCCGGATGAAAGGAGCAAGTAACAACAACCCGGACAAGCAGCACCGTCTACTTCAGTACTTCAGCCCTTTCATCCCATTTTCCGACATGTTTCCCCGAGTCCCATTTTATATAGAGAATATTGAATGGGCAACAGTCTGCAACGAGTTTTTGTTACACACCTATGATACCACATAACACTGCAGACCAAGGGTGTGTGTAAAAAACAGAGTAGCCATTACTGTCACACTCTTTACTTTACAATTTATTTATTTGAATTTTGATGACCGGGTAGGCCCACTGACATAAACGTATCCCTTTTTCAGGGAAGACCCCAGAGGAGTGCAGCCGGGAGCTGAATGAAAACTGAAGAACACAGAAAATACAGAATTTATTGGCAGAAAAAGACCACTTGGCCTACCCAGTCTGCCCAGATGGTCCCTGCCTCATCTGTCTCTGCAGACCCTAACTGATCTTGGGCAACCCTTCCCTTCTCCTTGCCTATTCACCAATATTCCCCATGTCTATCCCATCCACGCTTGAAACACCCTACTGTTTTCGTCTCCGCCACTTCTGCTGGCAGTCTGCTCAGCTTCATCGCAAGCCCTCTGGTCCTCATCCTCTTCATCATTCAAAAGAAAGTCCCCTACAGAACACTGTTCACCCCCCCCTTGAATTACTTATAGGTCTCTTATCATGTACCCTCTGGCTCTCCTCTGCTTCAGAGTGTAAATATTGAGACCCCTCGGTCCATCCTAATAGGGCTTTTGGTGCAACCACTGCACCATTTTGGTTGCGCTCCTCGAACTCCCTCCACCCAGCTCACCACGTATGAATATTTTGTATAACAAAGTTGGCTGGCTACCCCTTGCCACCATGGACGTGTACCTCCTTCGGCATGAGGGCCATTAGCTACGTCCTCCCATCAGCGTGGAACCTCATTCAGTCGGCACTCAGGCTCACCAGTGTTGTTCCAGTAACTACCTTCAAATCCCTGACCTATAAATACTTCACAGTGATCTGTCACTGCCATAGGAACCAGGACCCTCTACCTGGTTTTCGGCACTGCCATCAAGTGTAGTACCCTTTGTCTTCTTATACTCTACTCACCTACCCTCCCTGGTCCCCCCAGACCCCTGTCTTTCCCAGTCCATCTCCCACCCTACCAGCTAGGCCATTCATGTTTTGGTTCCCTTCTGAACCCTTCTTCCCTGCCCAGCTCCCACCCTTCTTGCTCTCTAGTCCTCTTTAAGCTCTCTAGCACGTGTCCATTGCTAACAAACCCACTTGCGAATACTTGACAGTCCTTACTTAGCTTGCCCCCTCAGTTCCTCCTCCTTTTCGCCTGAATCTATGTATTTCATCTTACCTCAGTCCTGTCCACTCTCTCAGCCCATTTCTGGAATTTGCCAAATTTGGATCAAGTATTTACTGTCTGTTACCTGTGTCTCGCCTCCAACATGGATTAGTTCCTTTAGGAACTGTATTTGTCAAATGGCATGCCATGCATTGCCTGATAAGAATTGCCTCACCGTATCCTTGCACTATCTTTACTCTACGTAACCGTCTTAGGCTTTGTACCGTATACATTCTTGTACCCATTTTGTACAAAAATTTTCTGTTTGTTTTTGTGTATTGTCCCTTGTTTGTATCAGTACCTCCCTACGAATGAGCCTGCTCAGTGAAGTATCTCCTGCAATAAAACTTGAAACATAAAACTATCTATGTCCCTCCTGAGGTGTGGCCTCCAGAACTGGACACAATACTCCAGATGGGGTTTCACCAGTAAGTGACACAGTGGTAACACCACCTTCTCCCTCCTCCTGCTGGAGATACCTCTACCAGTGCATTCCAGCACTGTATTGGCCTTTCCCACTGCTTTGTCACACATGCCCTGCCACTTTGAGGTCATCAGATATGATAACCCCAAGGTCCCTTTCCTGCTGAGTGATCGGCAATCCCCCCACCCTTTATATTCCTGCGTTCCTATACCCTAGGTGCGTATTTTTGCACTTTTTGGCACTGAACCCCAACTGCCTTGATCCTGACCACTCCTTGGGTTTCCCAAAATCCCTAGGCATTCATTCAGCCCCCTCCTGATTGTCCACCCTATTACAGATTTTGATATCATCTGCAAAAAGCCATACTTTCACTTCCAGTTCGTCTACTATGTCAGTTATGAAGACATTGAAAAGGACCAGTCCCAGTATTGAGCCCTGTGGCACCTCACTGGTCACTCTCCCATCATTAGAGTGCTGTTAACCACCACCGTCTGTAGCCTAATCGTTAACCAGTTTCTAACCAAATTCACCACTTTGGATCCCACCCCTAGGCTGCTCAATTTCATAATCAGTCTCCTGTGAGGTGCAGTGTTGAAGGCCTTGCTAAAGGCCAGACAGACCATATCCACTGCACCCCACCCATCTATTTCCTTGGTTACCCAGTCAAAGAAATGAATCAGGCTTGCCTGCATGCCAACCCCCTTGTGAATCTATGCTGCCTTTGGTCTTGCAGCCCACTGGATTGAAGATACCCTACCAACGTTTCCTTTAACAGAGTTTCCATTAATTTTCCCACCACCGAAATGAGGCTCACAGGCCTATAGCTATTAGCCTCTTCCATGCTGCCGCTCTTACACAGAGGGGCCGTGTCTGCTCTCCTCCAGTCCTCCGGAATCATGCTTGGTTCCAGCGAGCTGTTGAATAAGGTGAACAGTAAGGCAGCCAGCACCTCCCCGAGTTCTTTTAGTGTCCCTGGGTGTCATCACATCTGGTCCCATAGCCACGTCCACTTTCAGAGCTGTAAGTTCCTTCAGGATGCTTTCCTCTGAAAATGGACTTGAGTTGCCTCCCCTCACTCTTTATTCCTGCCCTCCGCCTCTACAATGAAGACTGAGCAGAAGTACTGTTCAGAATGCCTGTTTTTTCATGGACCGTTCTTCACAGTCTCCCTCTACCACTGTCCTAATACTTACTATCCCACCCCCCTTGCTTTCCTCTCCTTACTTACTGTACCTGAAGAAAGCCCTATCCCCATTTGCTATTTTTTCTCTTGGAATCGTGCCTTTGATACTCTCACTGAACTGTCTTATTTTTTTCTCCACTGTTTCTCAAACCCCTCCCAGGCAGTCCCAACCCCCCCCAACTAGGCAGTAAGGCAGTGTCCCATTTCTTTAAAATCCACCCTCCTAAACTCCAGAGCCCTTGTCCTCGTGTGGTTTGCCTCTGCTCCCATTTTATTGATAAACCACACGGAACGGTGATCACAGGCACCTCTGGGACTGCCCACTGTGATGTCTGCGGTGCTGTTCCTGTTTATAAGTACCAGGTCCAGCACTGCCCCGTCCCTAGTGGGTTCGTCGACTAGCTGCCTGAGAAAAGCCCCTTGCTGGAAGTCAAGGATGGCCCTGCTCCAAAGAGTGAGCTAGAAGGCTCCAGTTCACATTTGGTGGGTTGAAATCGCCAATTTACCTCCCCCTTATTTGCTGCCTGATTATGTGTTCCTCAAAGGCCTTATCCCACTCCTCTCCCTGTGCTAGAAGTCTGTACACCCTCCCGTATGGATAGCGGCCCCAGCTTCTGTCCCCAGTATGACCCACAGCAACTGCAGTCCTTCCTTTTTCTCTGTGTTCTCCTGTGCTTCCATAGCCTGATTTCTTCCCTCGCATGTAATATAACCCTTCCTCTCCTTTTGTCTCTCCTGAGCAGAATGTAGCCTGGTATGGCCATATTCCAGTCATGGTTGTCAGTGCACCATGACTCCATTATAGCCACCAAATCCAGGCTAACCTCTTCCATGATGGCCTCCAGATCTGTAAGTTTATTACCAGACTCCTTGCACTGGTGCACATGGATCTCCATACCTTACACCTGCTTTCCCCCATTCTCCCTGTGTTGTTCCCTGAAGCCCCTCGACCCCCCTCTTTCCTTGTTACTCTCACCGTTACCTGTCCACTTTACTCCTCTCTTCCTGCTTTCCTCATTTATACCCCCTTGCCCTTTATCTTGTTGCCACCCCTATCTTCTTCTATCCCTGCCTTGGGGGAAGCTTCTCCCCATGGGCCATCCCTCCTTGTTGCTTCATCATCTGGGGGGGTGCAATTTTTGCCTCCCTTGGTATTACAGCCCCCCCAGCTAGTTTAAATGCTTATCCAAGTGGCATTTAAGCCTCCCACTAAGGACTGTGGTCCCCCCCCCCCCCGGAAGGATGCACGCCATCTCCTCTATAGAGGACCACATTCTCCAAGACTGCCCCCCACCGTCCCCAGTGTAACCGAAGAAGAAGATATTACCTCAGCTTCTGGCTGCAGTTGTTGTGTCTCCCTCTCCATGCAGTGTGTGAAAGCGAGGCCATTCTCTGTTACACACACTCATGTGTGACACAGTGTGTGTACAGGAGAGTTTTAGGTACTGGTGTTGGGTTGTAATTGCCCCTAAACAGTAGTCATAAATGAAACAACACACATACTGGGTTTATGGGCGATGCTGTAATAAACCATGGTTAGGGGGGCTTGAAGATACTAGTAACTGTGGGTTCAAGCCCCCGTAACCATGGTTTATTCCAGTACAGAACAAAGGAAATATGAAACAGGGATAACCTGCCTGGATTCATAAAGTTGATTCAATTATTTGTGTGCTACAGCTGTGAAGTCACCCATGACCCCACCAATGTTTCAGGGAGGACACCTTCCTCAGGCTGGAAGAGGGTGTACTAGAAACTCCTACGTTTTGAGTGGGCGGGAGGTGGGCGCATCTGAGCCACATCTTCTTTTTTTCATTATATATTTTATGTGTTTTTTCCCCATTTTCTCCTGCCACCAGTCCCAGAGGCAGGCATGTGCCGCGTTCTGAGACGCCCTCCCGACTTGCCGCCTCCTCCCACCTGTGCTGCCACCGGACCTCCACCTGGTGGCAGCGGAAACTACAGGGGGTGACAACCACCCCAGGAGAGGAGAGCTGCCATCAGGCGCTCAATCCGGCTCCACCCCTCCCCCTGCCTGTGCTGGCACCCCAATGATCCAAAGTCGTTCCTGAACCCAGGGCGCCGGCGTGACACGAGGTGTGGCATCCACAGCCTCAACCCTCAGTACCACGGGGCAGGCCCATCATTTTTACAATGATGAAATAAGAATTGAAAAGAAACTGAAGGTTAACTGAAAGAGAGAATGATAAGAAGAAACCAGGAGTTTCTAGTACTCCCTGAAGAAGAGGTCCTCCTCGAAATGTTGTTGGGGTCTTGGGGAACTTTACAGCTGTACCACAATAAAAGACTGAATTCATTTTATAAAACTGAGTGAGATGTCCCGGTTTCATATTTCCTTTGTTGTTTACTGTGGCTTGATAGGAACAGACTACTTCCCGACTGGAGTTTTCTTTTATTTGCAGCACTGTGGAGGGGGTTCCGGATTCCTTTGTGGCTACTCCAGGAAAGCCTGGCCCATATCATGTACCACTGCTTTCTCACAGAAGGATTATTCTTACTTGCAGTTCTGACACTAGTATCGGGGGGGGGGGCAGAGTTTGGCCTGCTGGAGATGCCATCCTACGGATGACACACTAAATCGGGGGTTCCCCTTGCCCATGTCTGGTGGCTGGCAACGTGGAAATAAAAGATCCCACTACTTTTTTGTAACCGTGGGGGAATTTTTTTTTACAATTAAAATCAATTGACTTATTTATTCATTTGAAGATATCACCTGATATGTTTGTAAAGCCTAAGACAGATTTATATATATACACACATACACACACACACACATATGTACATATGCTTAATATTGTCATAACAGTGCCCCAGTCGACTCAGCTGCAGAAATGGGAATAAGCAGGACCCCACCAGAAACAAAATGTTACATCTGAGCTGAGCTATCCTGGGTAAATACACATTACACAAGGACCACTCCGGCCTCAACAGAAGAGATTTAAATGGCCCCTGGGGTCCTAAAACATGAACATCTAATATTCATATCAAGTGGGGGGTATTAGGAGTCCAAAAATCAGCAGGTCCGACGCTTCTTTAAAGGGGAACAATCAGCACTGACAGACCCAAGCCCAAGCATGGATCTGGTGTCAGTTTGCACTTTGTGTGCAAAAACATTTTTTTTTTTTTCCACTTACTGTTTACTGCAGTATAGTAGATTGTATCAGATTGATTTTGCGGACTTAAAAGCCAACATTTTCTGGAACTACAAATCCCAAAATCCCCTGTAGCTGACATCAAAGCGGGAGATGCAATAGCCTGCAGTGCACATTAGCGCTTCGCTTTTGTACGCTCTCACTTTTTGTTTAAAGGTACCACTGTCCTCCCTGGACTAAGTACAGTCACAGAGGACTGCGCTCACCCAGAAGAACGGCGGGACTGGCAGACATCTGAGCTGAGCTTAGAAAATCTCGACCATGCACTGCAGGCTCTTGAATCTCCAACCTCTGCAGCCCTGCTGTGATGCGGACTGTTCCCCATTAAAGAGAATCATTCCTGCTATTTTTTTAAATGGAAACCAAACGACAGGATGCTCCCGTACCTCTGCGGGAGCTCCTCTGTGGTAAAAGCAGGCTTTTTGGTCATACCCCGAAGGAAGGGAAGGGATCGTAAACTGCCTCTGAGGGGCTAGCGTTGCAATCCCTTTCCTCTTCTTGTTGCTAGTCATGCCCCATTTGATTATATAGATATAGGGAGTATGTGGGGGCACGCCCCATTCAAGTCTCTGGAGTGTGATTTGAAATCACAGTTTTTGGCTGTTTAAGTGCCCATTTGGTAAAATCCGATCCAAGGTTCAACTAACAAGGCGTTTTTCTGCCATCGTGTTCTATGTTTCTGTGTTCCCCACAGTGCTCCTTTAATCATAGCGCTAATGACACACAAATTACTAATTAAGCAATAAGGCACGACAGGGGCTTTGTTATGGTGGGATAACGGCCCGCCTCAATTGTCAGTGTCAGTGGCTCAGTAGGCAGCACACTCGCCTCTGAGGCCGGGAGATCAGAGGGCAGTGGGTTCAGTTCCCACATCTGGCACTTGGGTTAATATCCCAGTACTGACACTGTAGTGCAGCATGAGAGGGGTGCTGCACTTCTGAGGTGCCGTTAAACCGAGGTCCCATCTGCTTGGATTGGTGGTAGTTCAGGTGGATGTTAAAGATCCCATGGCACTTATCGAAAAGAGTAGAGGAATTTCCCCGGTGTCCTGGCCAAATTTCCCTCATTCACCAAAAATACCACCAACAGCTTAATCTGGTTGAAGGTCAGTGGGCATTCATCTGTATCCCCATCCCCCGGGTCGTGCCTGAAAATACGCAGGATTTGTCTAGTGCACTTACCCGGTCAACAAAAACTAAATAAATAAATTCGGTTGAAACATGTGGCAAAGTGTTCCCCCCACCCGAGAAAGGCCGTTAGCCCACCTATGGGCAGCTTAAATACCATATCCTGATTGGCTCAGAGCCATGCATTGTGGAAGCACAACGCACAGGTAAAACAAATCCCAACAGCCAGGGCGTACTGCATCTAGAATATCAATGAGCAGCTTCAGAACTTTGACATTTCAAACAGCAGCCATTTTTTTCACACGCTAACTCCATCTAGAGACAACGGCAGAAATAACTAACTAGTATTAACTTAAATAAATATTCATTATTGTTTACAGCTCACAGCAGTGTCAGAGTCATATTTATAAGAGGTAAGAGAGGTTTTTTGGTCCATTTCATAAGTGCAATAAGACACTCCGGGCTTTGTGCTGTCATAACACATACCCAGTAGCAGAAGGCACTCTGCCTGCAGAGTCATGCCTAACAATGCCCCTGATAGTGTGTTGTGATGGCACAACACACACCCCATTATGGTTACATAACACACATCCTGGAGTGCCTTATTGCAACTATGAAATGGGTCCTTATTAGTAAATTGGAGGTATTTTCTAAACATGTTTTTGTCGAACTACTTCCATCCAAGCTGTTGTGCTGGGATAACCACCCAGCTGAAAGAACCTCTTCTGTTCTAAAGGCCCGATCCACAAAGCAGACTGGAATACGTACAAATTGAGCATATCCTGGCTGCAGAGCTTCATACCCCAAGGCCCATCCGCACCAGATGGCCTTAATATCCCCCCTGCACACTGTGCCCCTGCCAGTGCACAGCTTGAGGTGGGGGCAGGGCTGTGCATCCAATCCTACGCTTAGGCTAGCTCACTGGTGGATCCCAAACTTCACAGGGGGCAGGGGTTGGAGGGCAATGCAGTCCACTAAGGACTGTCATATCCTGGAAATAATGCTGTATTTGACACCCAGTGCAGATAAGGCCCCCAGCCCTCTGTGAAGCCTCCAAGGGCTGGAGGCAGGTGGATAAGGGTTGATCGGATCCCCTAAACCAGAAGTCATGTGGAAGGGGGGTGCATATCAGCGAATGCTGACCTTAGGGCAGCTTAGCTTCTGCCCCCTCCTCCAGCCCTCTGCACTGTGGAAACTGTTTCAAAAATGGAGTTCATGCCCACCCTGCCCCATCCTGGCTGCCAGTGTAACCTCACGCACGACTTGGGACCAGGTGCAGAAGGAGTGTGCAACATGTTTTGTGGATGTCCCTGAGTGCCCTCCAGGTGCCCATCATGCGAACAGAGGTCACTCCGTGCAAAACGAGCAGGAGCCTTTTGTGGCTTAAGCCCAGAGTTCCAAGGGTTTTTTTTTTTTTCTGAAGGGGAGAGGGACCAGTACAACATATCTCTAACTGTACACCCATGTCCAGAAAAAAAGCTGTTACTTTCAAGAAACAATGCTTACCTAGTGACACCATGGTTTCACAATTCTCCCTCATCACTTCACTGTGCAGTGCCTCCTCCTGGCCCTTCAATGTTTTTCTCTCTCCTCTTTTTAAAAAAAAAAAAAAAAGAGTGACGTCTTCAAATGTTTTCAGCGCCTGAAAGATATTTAGTCACTTGTTAAAGAGGTGGGTCTGGCCACAACACAAAAAGAAAAAGAAAAGCACTGCTGACATCAGCACAAACACAACTGCACCAGATTCCAGCTGGCTCATCAACATGGCAACAAAACCGTTTCTCACGAAGCTGGCGATCCAGATATGGGAATGTGCCTGGGGCATGGGAGGCGGCCTGGGGGTGGGATTGCATGTCCCAGAGGATGCCTACCCCCCGTGGGGAGGGAGGGATGCTTCCCCTCGTTCCGTTACCGCTGTCTGTAGGAGTAGAGGTAACAATGCAGCAGATGGGACAGAGGGAGAAGTCATGGAGCACGTGGCCAGGCACGCCGGAGCCCTTGCGGAAAAGGGGATCAGCAGCAGGGGGAAACTAAGGGGTACATCCCCTTCATCCAGGTCTGAGATGGCCAATATGATAAGAAGGTGCTACTTCCACCCTACTAAGTGGAGAGAAAAACACTATAATAATAATGAGAAAAAAATGAATTTAAGTTGTTGTTTTTCATTACGAGAGTATTTACATGAAAATTGGATCTTTTTTACTTGCCATCTACCCAGGTTCACACCCCGAATCTGGGACATTTGGCGCCAACCGGTGAGGTAGGATTCTAGCGCCTGTTTTGGCCACCTTCTGTCTCAAGGTGGGCACCTTCTTCAGTTGCACAACCACTCCCTGGTGGCTGAAGGGGAGGGACTGCTATGGGTGAAGTACAGTGTTCCCTTACGGAGTGGCGTTACATCAGCACCCACCCACTCACTTGGCATGTGACATGGTGGTACTGCATGTCTAGAGCAGGGCAGTTCCAAACGAGGGGCTCACTCATCCCTCTGGCAGCTGTGATGGGCGCAAGTTTGATTAACTCCACAGGAATACACCCTCTGGGTGGGATAAGGGGTGGGGCTATGGGACACAACATAAGGGGTGGACTTGGGACAGATGACGTCCCCTTGTCCAGCCACACCCAACTGAGGTGCCTGGCCCACCTCCTCCCTCTGGCATCCCGGTCTTGTCAAGTGGAGTATTCTCCTTGGAGGCCTTGTCCCCCTCTGAGGTGCCACCTGTGGGGACAAGTCAAAGGTTACACGCCTGGGGGTCATTGTTAGGAGTGGGCGAAGGCCGCAATGGTGTATCAGACCCCAGGGGTGCCATGGGTGGGAAAAAGGAACTCTGATGATAATGGAAGGAGGTTCCCAGGTCAGGAACAGGGGTGCCAGAAAAATAATGTATAAAAAAATGAAAATATCTTTATCTTTACAGTTCACTTATACCCAAGGCTAAAGTTCTAGAGCTCAAGTCATAATTCCTCACTTGTGACATCACAGTCTGTTGCTATGGCAATGCCCATGCTGTCACAAGCAGGGCATTATGACTTCAGTCTCCTTATCTGTCTCTATCCCACTTTCTGTGACAGCACAGTTGAAAAGTAATTATCAACAGATCCCCAAATAAACTCTATATATAGACATATTCCCAGAGTTGACACCTTGTTGTTCTAAAGAGCCCCTCAACGCAGGCCTGTCAGCCTAGTGGCAGGATCGCTGCTTAAGATGCTGGTGAACTGGGTTCAGTATAGACTCCAGGGCCCTGGAGGCCTGGCAGCAGAAGGAGGAGTCAGCATCCCGGAGGAATGCTCTCCGAGGGTTACTGTGTCTTTTGCTACACTGCCACCTGGGCGACCCCAGGTGGTAGTGTTGCCAGCGGTGGGTACTGCAACACTGGGCAGACTCCAAGTTGGCATGCTCAACGTGTGAGTGCGTATGCAGCCCCTTGCACGCTGACGTGCTGAGGGTGGGATTGTAACAAGGAAACACCTGAGACAGCAGAATGATACAAGGGCACTGTCAGTGCATGACAGTGCGACAAAGCCCCCCAACATACAGTCTCCTTCTGGGGTGGGAGGGACTTCCCGAGGAGTCTGGAGTCTCACTTGCCTGAAGGACCTCACCTCAGGGTAAGTCACAGGGCAATAGAGGGGGAAGCACTGGAGAGGGTGAGGATGCCTGGTCAAAGGAGGGTGTTCTGATGCATAGAAGGACAAAGAATTATGAACAAAAAAGTTTAAAAAAAAAAAAAGCGCTGAAAGACAGCGGCTGGACTTGGAGCCAGTCAGGTTGTGGCAGTTGCCCACTGTGGGAGTTTATATTTAATATCCTTTAAAATATCACATTTTGGGTGCTGGGGCATTGGGATTCTAACCGAGGGTGGGGGCACAGATGGTTGCCTTTAAGGGTTTGGGCTGTGGAAGAGGGTGGGGGGTCCCTTTCTTCTTCTTTTTTTTTTTTTAAGTCAGCAGAATACTGAATACAAATACCTGAATATTTGGGGACCTGAATATAATATTCAGCCTGAATATTCAAGATAAGGTATTTGTACACCCTGTGGTTTCACGCACATTCTTAGGGTATAAGAACCGTGAACTGAAGGTGAGTGGTTCTGATACCCTAAGGATGTATGTGAGACCACTCTCACAACCATAAGTGTGGTCTTGGTGGTGGTATTAATATATAATAAATGGTTAGTAGTGTTTACAAACCCTAGGCAGTGACTGGCAAACTGCATTATACACGGGTGTGTATAACTGCCAGTATATTACGCATTTCGATTAAGAACTCCCAAAATTCTAAAATAGATGAAAAAAAAACCCTAATCTTTATTTCACCTTGCGCTGTCACTTCACGCTAACAGCTGTCAATCTCATCTTTGCCTGTCTGCTCGTGCTGTCAGCTCACGCTGTACAGTCCCCCGCAGAGACATGAGAAAAACTGCCTACCGCCAATCAATCTTGCAGCTGTTCATGAAACAGAAATGAGAAATTCTCTGGAAAAAAAAACATACAGCACTAGCACCAAATTAAATCACCGACCACTAAAAATGGAACATGCATCCAGATTCTCTGCCACCAGTGAAACCGAGAGGCAAAAATTTATTGAAGAACAGGAAAACAGGACACTCGGAGGAAAACGAGAGACTACACAAGAGTTTTTCTAGTTGCCAATTTCGGCCAGTTGGGAATCTACCGGGGGGGACACACAAGGTGCAAATCCTTATTTTCGACAATCTTAAATGTTTTACTTGTTTAAACAGTATAAAAAAGTTAAAGTTCTCATCAATAAGTTCATAACTAATAAACTTCATTCTTACTGACATTCTATGCATGTTTTCTTTACTAATCAAGAAAGGCAAAGCAGATACGTGGGCAATTTATTATAAAAAATAAAACATGGGGAAGTGTGGTAACTTGGATTTTATGCACACCCTTGGTGTGCGATACCTTGATAAAGGGACATCGCACACCTTGGGTATGCATAAAATCCCCTCGTTACACACACTTCCCCATGCACTATTGTATATATTATTGATCACGGTTGATCAAAAATAAGTACAGTTTTTAAAACACCTTCCCTAAACGTGCCCATTTACAGGGCAGCTGTGCGTGAGACACTCTCCACAGAATAAGACTGCCTCATGTGCAGAGGAAAAGAGTGCTCTGATTGGTCAGGAGGGCTCCTTTGATCTATAATGCAACCAATAAATACTCTCAATACCAATATGCAACAATTTGCACACTGATGTGTAACCATGATAGTCTGCAGAGATGAACAACGGTGGGGGGGGGCCTAGGGTCAGACAAAACATCTGCAGATGGACTTGGACAGGCGAGTCACAATCTGTTGCTGGGGTAACTATTATGATGTTGCAAGCAGAGGAGTGTGATGTCAGGCATAGACAAGAGGTCTAGGGGGGCAGTAATCTTGTTTTCATGTTACTGCACACAGCTGTGATAAAAAGAGAAACCAAAACACAGGAAATATACAAATAGATATCAAAAATAAACCTAACTGTGTAAAAAACATATTTTTTTAAGATATTAGGGCAGATTCTCTAAAGGTGATCAGAAACATATGTAGGTGACATTCTAGCCAAGCTGTGAAAATGGAGATTAGTGTAAATCTGGGTTTGAAACCCACAACTGCCACTTGCATAATGTGTGACCCTGAGCAAGTCACTTAACCTCCCAGTGTTCCCAGGACACACCTGGATACAAGCTTTGCATCAGCGTGCCTCTCATGGCCAAAAATTCTAAATAAAGTAAAAAGTGAAAAAAATATCTTGTAACATTTACTTGTATCTTCCATTAAATTGTATTTATCATTCTGACATTGTATTTGATGCTGTAAATATAAGGGGTATGCAATGGAAATGAGAGGAATAAATGATTTATCTGCACAAGAGCAGTTTGACCTCAGGTAACCTCACGAGTGGCATAAGCCACAAGTGAGGTATCCGAGGTCAAACTGCTCAAGTGCAGATAAATCATTTATTCCGTTGAGTTTTCCATTGCATATTACATTTATGCAATAGGATAGGATTTTTTTGAATGTTTTTTTTTATTCATGTTTAGTGCAGTTTATGTTTTATTTTTGATAAATGTTTCTCAGTTCAGCTCCACTTAGCATAGAGTTTGCCAAGCGGTTGCTATGGACTCTCCAACTTTACATTATGGTCAGTACATAATGAAAAAGTTTCACAGACAATTCTTTTGGTTTTGCTTTTGGAGGGGGTATTTGCTTAGATAAATGGATTTATTTCACTCTGTTTATCTCCACCCCTATTGCATAAATCTGTTTATTGTTCATGCTGATCAGTGTGCCTTGGCACCTGTTACTTTAATTTTGTTGCCATTTTCTCTCACTTCAACTGACTTTTGTTCACCTGCCTCAGCCTGACCTGCAACTTCCCTCTCCACACCCACCCGTATGCTTCACAGGTCCTTCAACAGGCCTCCATTTTCTGCCATGCCATGTGAAATACCCCACCTGCAGCAGGCAGGGGCAGAATAACAGCCCAGGCTTATTCTCATTTGGGGAGTGCAAGGAGGCTGGCGGAAGAGACGCTGGGAGTAGCATCAAGGTCCAACAATCAGAAGGATGTTCCCTCTGATTACGTCCTGCCATCCTCCTTCTCTGTATCGCACATCCAACACATCACCTGACCGGGGAGGGGGGGTGGCAAACAGCATATGGTCACCGGTTTCATCCAAGGTCCACCCTCAGTCCAGGGCTGCCTCCACCTGGAGTCTGATAAAGAAGTCCCCAGCACATCACAGCAGGCACGGGGGAGGGTTGCACATGGGGGCAAGATGGACTCTGCAGGAGTCTCTTGGCTTGGCTCATCCTTTTCTTGATATGCCTTGCAGTTCAGGTATTTTCTTTTTTTTGTGTGTTATTTCTCTCCCCTGTGACTCCCCTACCTCTCCTTCAGGCCAACTGCCAAGGACACTCACCTCTCGCTCGTCTTCGCTGCCGACCCCACATTGCAGCCACCTCAGGGTAACCTGACGTAACCCTTGCGTCAGGTGGGTTCTCCTCTTCGGAGGAGAAACAGCCCATCAGCCCCGGCATTGGTCCTGGGTGCTGCTGCGACTGGGTCGGCTGTCGCGGAGCTCGAGGTGGCACTGGTCCGGGTGGCTGTCATCCGGTAGGAGGAGATGCCATTTTCAGTTTTCCTCTGATTTCCCCTAGTTACGCTGCCTCTGAGCTTCCCCTGGTCTCCTTCGGGGCCGCTACAGAGAGACGCCGATCCCCAACCCTCCCCAGGAGAGGAAAGCAGTCCTCCAGATGCTCAATCCTACTCCTTCCTCTACCAACCCTCCAGCGCCCGAGTCTGTTCCCCAACCCGGTTTGCCGGTGTGGTGTGAGGTAAGGCACCAGCACCTCAGCCCTCTGCGCCACTGGGACGGCCAGGTATTTTCTGGATATCCTAGGATGTCATCTGCTTCCCACTATTCTACAACTGAATTGAATTTCAGTGCTGGAAATGGAAACCTTCACTGGGGAAACCCATTTCTATGAGCAGGATTAAACATACCAGAAAGGGGTCTGGGCTGGGGATACATTTTATCATTATATGTTGCATTTTCACACTTTATTAAGTCAATTTTATGTTCTTTAGAGGGCCACATTTTACACAGAAGCAGTCTTTCTGTATTCTGCTCCTGGAACAGCAGGCTTTTAATCTCACTGCTGGAACAAGTTCCCTGCCCCCAATTCCATCCCTGCTGAATTCTGTAACAGTGTAAACAAAAGCACAGAATCCTGGAAACCACAAAACAGAGGCAGGGGAACACTACACAGCACGCCCTGCAACGGTGAATAAAGCAATCAAAATCCTTTCTTGAAAGGGAAAAAACAGTCAATGTACATCAGAAGATTCAATCAGATTAAAGAAAGAATCATTGAAACACTGTCTTCCTTCCTATCAAAAAACACAACTGCATGTTCAGCCGAGCTGTGCTCCATGGCTTCCCTTCCCCTCATTTCCTTACCTCCACCTTTCTTCTCTCACCGCTCCAAATAAATGCACGAAACCCCTGACCAGCACTACCATATCCCTCCCTGACTGTAAGCTAGGGCCTTCTGCCGAGTACCCCCTGTGTTCAACCTGCACTCTCAATTGCTTCCTGTCTGTGAACAGCACTTCCTGCCCAGCACAGCCGCCCACACAGAACTAGATACTTGAATATTTAAAACAGTATTTCAATATGTATAAGGAGGGTAGTCAAAGTAGCTCATTAATATTCCCAGAGTGTTTTTTAAAAAAAAAAAAAGGGCACAGTGACAGTGCAGTGTAGTTGTCCACATTTATTTATTTAGCTTTTGTTGACCGGGTAAGTGCACTAGACAAATCCTGCCTATTTTCAGGCACGACCCGGGGGAGGGGGATACAGATGAATGCCAACTGACCTTGAACCAGATTAAGCTGTTGGTGGTATTTTTAGTGAATGAGGGAAATTTGGCCAGGACACCGGGGAAATTCCCCTACTCTTTTCGATAAGTGCCATGGGATCTTTAACATCCACCTGAACTACCACCGGTCCAGGCAGATGGGACCTCGGTTTAACGTCTCATCCAAAAGACGGCACCTCAGAAGTGCAGCACCCCTCTCATGCTGCACTACAGTGTCAGTACTGGGATATTAACCCAAGTGCCAGATGTGGGAACTGAACCCACAGCCCTCTGATCTCCCGGCCTCAGAGGCGAGTGTGCTACCTACTGAGCCACTGACACTGCTAATCTGACACATCTTAACCTGTGGTAGATCCAAGAGGTGTCGAAGAGGGTGGCCACACCCCCTACTGTAACTTACTTGCTTGCTGCTGCTACTGCATTTTATTTTGTTGAAGAAATCAGATTTATTTATTGTATTCAAAATTATATATTACATTTGTATTTTCTATCAAATATGTAATGAAAAGGATAACAGCAGACAATATAAAAGATTAAAACGACATTACAAAAATTGTAACTGCACGTTACCTTACCCAATGAAATCAAGTGAGCTCTCCTGTCAGCTATGATGGCTCCACTTACCGCAGTTCCCAAGACTTTGTGTCATCTTTTTTTTCTTCTCCTTTTTCTCCTCCGGTCTCGCCAGATCCTGAGGCAGCCCTCAGGAGACACTTGCTTGTCCAATCCTGTCTGGTACCTCCGTCCAGATCCTGCCGGAACCTGGACCTAGCACCACAAGTTCCCCACTGGTAGACCCCCTGGACTTGTGCCCCTCAGGGCAGGTCCGCCCTCACCTACCTTGGGTGGTCCTTCAATTTAGTCTGGTGTGTGTGCTCTGGTGCAGGCTGAGGGATATTAGGAGAAGGCGGGGTCTGGCAGTGGGCGTGAGGCAGGTGCTCCATCATCTCCTCAGGCACTGGGGTTTTTCCTTGTGCATGTGAGTGAGCGTGACATCAGAGGTGCGGACATGCAATGACATCCAGCATGAGCTGGGCGCACTCCTGCACCTCTCTCACGGACATCTGCTGATGCCACCACCCCTGCATGTGAGACCCCCCCAGCTGTTGCACCCTCAGTCTCCACTGGGAGTTGCTGCTGCTGGGGAGTCCTCAACCCACCCTCCCCAGGAGAGGAGAGCTATCCCCTGAATGCTCAACTCTCTCCTCCCCGGCCGAACCCCGGCTACCTGAGCTCGTTCCCGAGCCTGGGTTGCTGGCGAGGTGTGACGTCCAGGACTTCAACCCTCAGTGCCACCAGGCTGGCAACTTTGTGTCATCTTAGTCTTACAGGAGGCAGAGCCGTGAGAAATGTGGAGGATAATGTAGAAAAATATAAAAAAGGTATACAAATTCTGACATTTGGTCACTAAACATCAATACCTTCATTCACGAACTCACTCACATTTATAATGCAGCACAGAATTAGACTCAAATTAAGTGAACATACAACTTGTGCTCACTTCCACAGTCAGCCCAGATGGAAGACAATGCCTCTTCTACGACTTGCACTGCTCCCGCCCACATAACATCATGGCCATCTTTCACTTGTCCAGCCATCCACTGTCACAGGACCAGGGAGCCCAGCTGTAAGTATGGGGCCCACTAGAGAATGGGTCTTCATCCTTCTGGTCTGGGTTTTTCCTCCATTTTTCCCCCAGACCCACAGGGTGTACAATGGTGCATTGTGCGAGCTCTGCCTTCATGGAGATGTTCCCCTGTGTCAAGAGGGTGGGACACCTTTCCTGGTTTTCTGCTGCACTGCCACCTAAAACCCATCACAAGTTGACACCAGCATCTCGCCTTTTACTTCTTTTGAGCCTCCAGTCAGTGAGTGTTTTACCAGTGTTTTTTTGTCTGTTGGTTCTCCAGGTAACAGCCAAGTCTGATGGGCGAGTTGAGGGCTTGTGAGAGAAGTTAAAATAAAGGCTTGTGAGAGAAGCCCAAATTAAGACGTCCGTTTCCATTGGTTTGTTTGGATTGCTTTATGCCAAAGACAGTGACTGGTAGCTGGTATGTTACTAGCAACTCTGTTTTATATTTAAGCTGTGTGTGGGGAAACTGGTGGAGCATTCTGTTACTGACTATATCCATGCAATGGTACAGTGGGAGCGGCTGACCTGGGATTTTCTTGAAGATCTTTGCTGCACCTGGCCTTTGTTCATTTGTCATCAGACTCCGTCTCCCTGGTGGCAGCAGATGGACAAAGGGACCATTTATATTATTGTTAAAATGGGACTTACTGCTATGATTTTGGGAAAATAATGTCAGAGATATTTTCAGCAGATTTACAAGACTATTACTATTATTTATTTTAATGTCTATCACTTTTTGCTTTATTACTTTTTTGTCTTTATTGGGGTTTTGTATGAGTGACTGAAGGGTGTTTATTAAATTTGAGTGAAAGCTGGTGTGAAAAGGTGGGATAGGGTGGATTAGGGTGTTTTTTAATTTGGGATTCGGGTAATTGGAGTGATTATTTTTCTAGTTAGAAAATGTATAGACATCTTCTAATAAAGTCTTATTCCTCTGAGAGGCTTAGGAGACTGTGTTCCTTTTGGGACAGGCTTACTTGGCTCCCTGATGATGTACAGTGAAGCCCACGATACTGCCCCCAGATGGTGGGGGAAGGGAGTTCTTGGAGGAGTTCTCAGACTTGGTCAGCTCAGCTGTTGGGAGTCCCCAAGACTGATGGTGCGTTGGAAGACTTCAGCTGCTGGGTCGATACCGAGGATGATAGGATTGCTATTGCTGTCCTCCAGTTGAAGGAATTGCTGGGTTTCACTCAGCACATTCAGGTTGCCATGCATGGGTGGGGGGGCAGCACACAATGGACCTTGTGTCCACCACGGGGATAATGGCAGACAGCCCCTGGATTGATCCTATGTTCTGGTCCAACCATTTTGCCTTATTGCTTGGGTTTATGCCCCAAGGTTTTCCACCCCTTCAGAGATGGTCCGCAGTACAGCCTAGGGAAGACTTAGTCCTGAAGTTTTTTTGGGAAACTGTGAACATCTCTAATGTTATTGCTGCTTGCACTAGAAGCATAACTGAGGCAGTGGAGGGTTTTTTTTTGTTATAAAAACATCCCGTCTTCTGCTGACAACCTTTTGCCAATCCATGTTCACCCTTTGGCTAAAAGGAGGAGTGTATTGTGGTTTAATGATGCACTACATTCTCTTAGAGTGAAGGGTTGGAGGTTAGAGTGCAAGGGGAGGACGTCTGGCTTGGAGTCCGATTGTCTTGTCCTGGCTGCTTATTATAGAGAATGCCAGGAGGAGGTGATTGTCATGAGAAGATCTTTCTTCTCAGGCATCATCGCAGTTGAGAGAAACAGACCCATCGCCCTGTTTAGAATGGTTGATGGTACTTTCCACCCTGAATCTCTCTCCCAAGAATTGGGGGAGATTTCTCAGGGGAGGTGTGATGGGTTTGCAAATTTGTTCTCACCCAAGATTGCGGATACACAGGCCGAGATTTCCTCCATGGTGAGTCTTCACAATTGCAGTGGCTGTGAGTGGGAGTCAAGAGGAAACTCTGGTTATCTGATGATGATTTTCACCCACTTGCTTTCATGGAGATTTGCCAGGTGCTTTCGGAGCTGCGCCTAAGCCACTGTGTGCTGGATCCTGTTCCTACCTTTCTAATGAGGACTGGAGAGGCATTGATTGGTCCAATCCTCAATGACGTTGTCAATGCCTCTCTGAGGGAAAGTGTGTTTTCCACTGTCAACCACTCCTACTTTCCTAATGACTTCAAGAGTTTCAGACCCATCTCTAGCTTACCCTTTTTGGTAAAGTTATTGAGAAATTTGTAGTGGTGGTGGTGGTGGTGTAGCGTAGAGAGCATCTGGAGGAATTCTCCATCTATGAGCCATTCCAATCTGGTTTCTGTTCCCGGCGCAGTACTGAGACAGCCCTGGTTAGTGTTTTAAACTATCTACTCCTTGAGAGGGATGTGAAGAGGTTTTTTTTCCATCTTCCTTAAATTCCTTTTGGATTGGTCACCTGCATTTGACGCTGTTAAGCATGAGCAGCTGCTGGGGAGGGTAAGGGACAATCTTGGGCTAGTTCTGGTCCTTCCTAAGTGAACACCATCAGGCAGGAGTTTGGGGAAATTTTGATCTTATTCCTCTGTCATTGTTTTTGGCATTCCTTAGGGTTCCATCTCATCTCCTCTTTTGTTTGCAGTGTTTATGCTGCCACTTGGAGATGTGATGCAGAAGTACAGTTTGGGTTTTTATTGCTACACCAATGATTCCCAGCTATATCTTTTGTTTAAATTCAGACAGGACTCCTTGGTGACTTTGTTCAAGAATGCTCTAGCGGAGATCATTGGGTGGATGGCACATAGTGAGCTGAAACTTAATCCCGGTAAGACCAAGCTGCTACTGGTAGGATCAGATTGTCTGAGGTCTTCCATTTTGGACAGCCAGGATCTTCCTGGTTTTGGACGAGATAAACTACAGACCAGGCAGGTTGTTTGCAATCTGGGAGTTACTCTTGACCAAGTGCTGACTCTTGTACCTCAGGTTTCAGCTGTGGTCAGGAGTAGCTTCTATCATTTAAAGAATATAGCAAGAGTCTGTCCTTACCTTACCCGGCATGATCTGCTAACACTAGTGCATGGTTTTGTTATCTCATGTTTCAACTACTAATACAATGCGCTGTACTGGAGGGTTCCAGCATGGGGCATGATAGAAACATAACATAGAAGTTGATCGCAGATAAGGACCGCAAGGCCCATCCAGTCTGCCTATTTCTTTTCTACCTTATAAATGTGCCATCGGCCTGCGCTGTCAGTGGCCTCATCTATTCATAGTCATTTGTATTGCTCCCTTATGCCTATCCCATGCCTTTTGAAAGCCCTGCACTGTATTCATAGCCACCTCTTGTGGTAAGCCATTCTATGCATCCACCACCCTTTCTGTGAAAAGAATTTCCTCACATTCCCCTTAATCAGCCCCTCTAATCTCATGCTGTGTCCTCTTGTCCTGCTATTTTTCTTATATTTAAACATGTTAGACTCTTTTCACCTTGTTAATGCCCTTAAGGTGTTTGAATGCCTCAATCATATCACCTCTCTCCTCCTTTTGCTCAAGGGTATACATATTGAGCTCTGTTAATCTGTCCTCATATGTCTTCTGATGCAGTCCCTGCACCATTTTGGTTGCCCTTCTCTGAACTGCCTCAATTTGGTTAATGTCCTTGTGAAGGTGTGGCTCCAATACTGCCGCAGTACTCCAGATGGGACCTAACCAGTGTCTTGTAAAGAGGGATTATTATCTCCCTCTTACGAGCTTGTGATACCCCTACTAATACACCCCTAACACCCCTAGCCTTACCTACTGCTTTAGAGGTCTGCTTGGATGATTTCAGGTCATCAGTGATGATGATGCCCAAGTCTTTTCTTCCTTTGTGACTGCTAGCAACTCCCTCCCAGCCTATGGGTGGCTTCAGGTTTCTCTTCCCTATGTGCATGATCTTGCACTTCTTTGCATAAATCCAGTTGCCACGCTTCTGACCATTTTCTAGTTTATCCAGATCTCTTCTCATTCTGCCCACCCCATCTGGATCATCTACTCTGTTGCAGATCTTGGTGTCATCTGCAAACAGACAAGCCTTACCCTCTAGTCCATCTGCAAGGTCACTAATGAAGATGTTGAAGAGGACTGGCCCCAGGGCTGATCCCTGAGGTACCCCACTTGTGACTTGCATCTCTCTTCTGACTGTATACCATTTACCACCACTCTCTGTTTTCTGCCCGTCAACCAGTTTGCCACCCAGTTGACCAACTTCTGACCCACCCCGAGCCTACCCAGCTTATTTATCAATCTTCTATGTGGAACAGTGTCAAAAGCTTTGCTGAAGTCAAGGTAGGTGACATCAACTGCTCCCCCTTGGTCCACCACTCTGATGACCCAGTCAAAGAAATCTATGAGATTAGTTTGACAGGACCTTCCTTTGTAAACCCATGCTGTCTTGGATCCTGTGCACCTATGGATTCCAGGTGTTGCACTATCCTTTCCTTAAGGAGTGCCTCCATAATCTTGCCCACTACTGAGGTAAGACTGACTGGTCTGTAGTTCTTGCCTCCTCCCTGCTACCACTCTTGTGGAGGCGGGATCACATGAACCCTTCTCCAGTCTTCTGGGACCTCTCCTGTGCTCAGAGACTCACTAAACAGTTCTGCTAATGGCTCTGCTAGTTCCACCTTCAGCTCCTTAAGTACCCTGGGATGTATGCCATCAGGTCCCATTGCCTTATCCATCCTGAGCTTAGCAAGCTCTTGTAGGACCCTTTCTTTTGTGGGGAGTAGTGTCACCTCCCTCCCCTGTGTCCATGATGCTGAGCTGTGGGCCCTGCCCTACCTTCTCTTCAGTAAATACTGAGCAAAAGTATCTATTTAGGATAGATGCCTTTACAGGGTCCTCCTCACATGCTCCCTTTTCTCCATTAAGCTTAGCAATACCCCCTCGGGACTTTCTCCTTTCACTAATGTATCTATAGAAAGTCTTGTCACCTTCTTTTACTGTTCGTGCTAGTGTTTCCTCAGTTTGGGACTTTGCCTGCCTTAATGCCTTCCCTGCTTCCCTTAGGGCAGTTTGGTATGCCTCCCTATCTTCATCCCGTTGTGTTCCCTTATATTTCCTGAAGGCCAGCCTTTTGGCTCTGACCTTTTCTGCTACTGTATTTGAGAACCAAAGTGGTTTCCTTCTTCTTTTTGCACTTCCTTTTCTGTCTAACACAATGGGATGTTGCTTCAAGTATTGCATCCTTAATGCTTGCCCACTTTGCCTGTACCCCCTCACCTGTGTTTCTTTTTGCCAGGGCTAGCTTAACTCTGTTGGCCATCTTATCAAAGTCAGCTCCTCTGAAGTCCCATATTTTTGCCTTGGAATGGGATGATTTAGATGTAGTAGCCAAATTGAACCATACCATGTGATGGTCACTGGCCCCCAGGTGACCTTCTACCTGGAGATCTGTGATCCCTTCCTTGTTAGTCAGTACTAGATCTAGGATAGCCCTGTCTCTTGTGGGTTGCTGTACCAGTTGTTTGAGGCCCTCCCCCTGCAGGGAATCCACTATGTGTCTAGTTCTGGCAGATGTTCCTGCTGGTATTGACCAATCTGTATCCAGCATGTTGAAGTCTCCCATTATCAGAACCTCCCCTTTAGCTGTCATGTTTTGTATATCTTCTAACAGTAATGTGTCTATGTCCTCCCCTGGTCTGGGGGCCTGTAGACAACCCCAGTTCTTATGGCTGTCCCATTTCCTGTTTCCAGGGTGCCCACAGTTCTTCTGGCTCCTTATGTGTATTCTGAATTTCTGTAGCTTTGATATTTTCATTGACATACAGGGCCACTCCTCCCTCCCTTTTTGCACCTCGGTCTCTCCTGAACAATACATAGCAGGTACTGAAGTCTCCCAAGTGTGGTTACTGGTAAACCACATCTCACTAATTGCTACTATGTCCAGTTTAGCCTCTGACATTATTGCCTGCAGGTCCGGATCTTATTTCCCAGGCTGTGAGCATTTGTGTACATGATTTTCCATTGGCCAGATTTTGGTGTGTTAGTTTTTGGGTGAGGTTTGGCATTACCCTGTGCGTCGTATGGGAGACAAACCTTTTTCTTCTACCTGGTGATGCAAATGAACTGCAAACATGCTGAATCCCTGTTTGACCACTAGCTGGGGAAGTGTTCTTCCATTCAGCGTATGGGGTGCTGCACCCTCTCCCATTTGCTAGTTTAAATATTCTGCAAAGACGTCAAACTTCTGCCCCAATGCACTGACTCCTCCTTAGTCAGATGCAGTCCATCAAATTTAAATAACTTCGCTCCCAGAACTGTTGCCAGTTCCCCACAAATCTGTGTCCTTTTCCTGGCACCAGCCCTGAGCCACGTGTTTAGCTCCCTATCTCCCTTTCTCTGACCTTCCGCCCATCTGCTCCCTCTCCCAGACTGGCAGGATCTCAGAGAAGGAGATGCCGACTAAATAGATGATAGTTTGTCACCCAGCCTGGTCAGGTGTTCCTTGGTCTCCACAACTGACCCACTGGTGAGATCATTAGTCCCTATGTGTACTAGGACATCAATGTTTTCTCCTGCTTTGTGAACAATTTTAGCAATGTGGTCAGTGTCTCTCCATGCTGATGTACCTGGAGACATCTGACCATTACCCCTGGCTGGAGATGGGTATCAACTCCCTGAATCATAGAGTCTCCTATAATCAGAAGTTTTTTGGATTTCCTTTTTGCTTTTTTTGTTTTGGTTCCTGATTTGGGTGAGTTTTGTTGTCCTAGCTCCTGTGCTGCAGTGTCCTGCTCTGCAGTGTCTTCTGCCTCTTTGTTTGATTTCAAAGATAGAGGCAGATACCTGTTGGTAGTGTTTATACGGTTTTGAGGTAATACGTTGGAGAGCAGAGAGTGATGGGGCACCCGATTTGCTCCTCCTAACCACCTGCCAACCTCCTGGACCAACTACCCTCTGCGGTCGAGGTTTTTCTGTTGGATGCTGGGGAAATGGTGGGTGGTTCTTACAATGTATTTTCTCTTCAATATGAAATTTGAGGTGTGCAATCTCTGCCCATGCTGCCCGGAGCTGAGCCCTAAGATCTCCAAAGGCCCAGCATGTAGGACAGTGTCCTAAATCCTGCAAGACTGTCCTTCTGAAATTGTTCCACAGTACCTGCAGTTAATGATATCCATTCCAGATAAGTTGCTGGGTTTATGACCTAGTCAGAGTAATTAGAAGGAAAAAAAGAAATAAAATGCAAGTAATGGTTTGATTGTGTTTTGTTTAACTTGTTATAACAAGTTAAATTACTAGTGCCCCTGTAAATGAGCTCACCTTGTGGAGGCCCCACTGATCCACCCCTTCCTGCTCTGCCACAGGAAATGTCACAACTGTGGTACCCTATAAAAGGAGTGTAATGTGGGGTGGTTGGGGATGGGGGTGGGTGACTGGGCCTTCCCTGCCCAAACGAAACCATGGACGAAAGAAAAAGGAGGTAGAGCAGAAACAGTCAACAACAATGCAGTAACCCTGAAAGCTTATCCTAATGTTAGATAAAAACTGTAAAACCTGTAAAGCACCACCTGTAATAATTTCAGAGAAGATATACGCTGTAAGAAACACTTTGCTACAGAGAAAAATAAAACAATGAAATGTTAGCAACAAACAGTGGCAATCCCTGTGAGTAAAAAATAAAAACACCACCACACAGTAAATCTGCTTAGCCAAAATAAGTCTTAATCCTTTTCCCTTGCTCTGGTAAGTTTCTATACTCTGCCTTTCAAGCAGTCTTAGAAGGAAAGTGCCAGGTGAAGCTAGGTGCCTTGGCCAGCAAACCAAGTCTTCTACCTCAAGATATCAACTAACCTGACTTTTAACCCTTCTTTCTGTTGAAATTACTGACAGTTGCCAGCTCCACCCCACCACTACACACACACACACCTAATCCTTTGGAAGAGCTGTGGAGGAAAGCAAATTAGCTCCTTCAATGTGAGAAGGAGACTGAAACACCTCTGAGGCAACAAACAAACAAAAAAAAAAAACAAGAATAAAATAAAACAGTGTCAAACAGTAATTTTGCTTAGCTCAATGATAAGTCACAAAAATGTAAGCTCCACCTGTAATACAGTAATTTCAGAGAAGATATACCCTGTAAGAAACACTTTGCTACAGAGAAAAATAAAGCAGTAACAGAAGATATACCTTGCAAAAGACAATTTGAGTCAGAAGATTACAGCAGTAATCTGTTAGCACACACCTGTAGGCACACCTTGTAATAATGCAGAAGAGGTATACCAGCAACAACCAATTTGAATCAGAGGAAAATAAAGCAATGAAATGTTAGCAACAAACAGTAGCAATCCCTCTGAGTAAAAAATAAAAACAACACCACACAGTAAATCTGCTTAGCCAAAATAAGTCTTAATCCTTTTCCCTTGCTCTGGTAAGTTTCTCTACTCTGCCTTTCAAGCAGTCTTAGAAGGAAAGAGCTCAGGTGAAGCTAGGTGCCTTGGCCAGCAAACCAAGTCTAGAGACCTATAAATACATCACAGGTTGAATAAGGTCAGGGAGGGGAGAGTTTTTCAGAGGAAAAGTTGCACAAGAACAAGAAGACGTAATGAAGCTGGAGGGGGAAATTCAGGAGAGATGAGAGGAAGTACTTCTTCGCTAAAAGAGTGGTGGATGCCTGGAACAGCCTTCCAAAAGAGGTGGTGGGGGGGTTAAAAACAGTGGTGGGCTTTAAACATGTATAGGATAGGCACAAAATCTTAGTTGGGAAATGGGGGAGTTAGACAGCACATAGTGTCTGTGTCGACAGTATAGGCAGGGACAAATGGGCAGACTGGGTGGGCCAAGCAATCCTTATCTGTCGTCAATATCTATGTTTCTATGCACTGAGCTACTGTGATATCATTTTGAAAGCTGCTCTCTGATTGGGTCAGCATTCCACTGGGATGTACATGTGGCCCCCTTCCCTGTCTAGGGGTATTTGATGACATAGCTGTCAGGGAGGTGAGTGTACAACCCATTAAACCACTTACTTGACCCTCCGGGACTTGGGTGACTTCCCAGGTGCTCTGACCTTCTCAGGGCTGGTGCAGGGCTGCAAACAAAGGAGGTCGGCAAATATAGGTTATGCACCTGTAACTGTAGTTCTAGTAGTGGTATTCAGTTCACAGTCACACACTGGCAGTTTTCTTGGAGACAGGCAAGTCACTGGAAGTCTTCAAGCTAAGCTCCTCCCTCCACCTGGATGGTATATCTCTGGCTTTGCCTCGGGACGTCAGATCTTTGTATGCTGGAAGCAGGGGATCTGGGTGTCACCTACCTGATGTGAACTGAACACCACTTATAGAACTACGGTTACAGGTGAGTAACCTGCCTTTCAAGGATCATGGATTCAGTTCACTATCCACCCTTTGGCAGACTCCAAGCAGTCCTCCAGGAGGAAAGGGAAGGTGTGCACCACTATGTGATGAACAGAGACCAGAGGACCAAAGACCCAAAAGCAGCATCCCGATGGCTTATGATGTTGATGGTGTAATGTGATATGAAGGTGTGTGCTTTTCCCCAGTTGCAGCCCTGCATGTCTCCACAGTGACCTGGAAACAGACACCAAGGCAGCAGTATATCTGATGGAATGAGCCCTAAGCACTTGGGCAGCTCCCTACCAGCCAAACTACAGCAGAGGTTGATGCAGGATGTAATCCACTTGACAATCATCTGCTTCACTGCTGGGCTGCTGGGCACAGCTTCAGAGTATGTTATAAACAGCTGGCAGGCCTCACCTTGAATTCTAGCTGTGCACTTTTTGTAATAGAAGAATACCCTTCACAGGTCAAGTGTGCAGAGCCAGTGATAGGCCTCCGAAGTCAGGTAGGTAAAGTATACTGGCAAGTTAATCACCTGGTTAAGGTGAAACTCTGATGTGACCTTCAGAGGAAGTTTGGGCAGGGGCGAAGGATGACCTTGTCCTTGTAGAAGGCCATGTAAGCAGACTCCACTGAGAGCACCTGAAGCTCACTGATCCTTCTGGCTGACATAATGGCCAAGAAAACTGCCTTCCACAACAGGTGTGACATTTCACACTTGTGCATTGAGACAAATGGCTTGCCCATGCGTACTGCCAACACCAGCAGTAAGCTCAGTGGAGGCAGAGGTTTGTGCACCAGAGGGAACAAGTAGTCCAGGTCTTTGAAAAAGTGGCCTGACCACCTTTTCCTGGGTCCCTGCTGGCATACCAGCCTGCGCCCGGTATGCAGAGATGGCTGCTTGGTGCACCATAATGGTTGTCGCTCGCAGACTCAACAGAGAGGGACCGTAGGTAGTCAAGGATACTCACCATAGGGCAGGTAAGGGGATCGCGCTTCTTACCCTAGCACCAGATTGAGAACTTCTTCCACTTAAATTAACACCATTTATGAGTTTACTCCTTATGGGACACCTCCACAGCGTGGAGGATGTCTTTTGAAAGGCTCAAAGCATGGAACTCTAGCCACTTAGAAACCAGGCCGAGAGATGCTGGGATTAAAGGTTCAGGTGCAAGGACCTTCCCCTGCTGTATGACAGCAGGTCTGGGCAGAGTGGCAACCTCCACGGAGGCCTACTGCTGAGGCTGAGGAGATCCAGGTACCAAAACTGTCTGGGCCAGTCTGTGGTTATCACGATCATCCACACCTTGTCCTTCTGGGCCTTGTCCACAACCCTGTGGACCAAAGGGAAGGTGTGCAGGAGGCCTGGGGTCCAGGGCCTCACAAAAACATCCCCCACCAGTGTCCCAGACTGTGGAGGGTGGGCACAAAACAGCTTTAGCTTTTTTTTCTCCCAGGAGGAAAACAAGTCCACCTGAGGGGTACCCAACTGGAAGAACAGGTGTTCTACCACCTCCTGATTCAGGGACCACTCGTGCAATGCTTCTCCAATGTAGCTGAGAGTGTCAGCCAGCTGACTGTTCACTCCTGCGACGTGGATCATCAGGAGATTGGCGCCCATGCTGCGCATGAGGGTCCAGGTGCAGAGTGCCTCCCAGCACAATGGGAGTGACTGCGTTCTGCCCTGCCTGTTCAGGTACAAGATGGTCTTGGTGCTGTCCAACTGGACCTGCATGACCTGAACCTGGATTAGTGAAGCAAACTCCATCAGAGTCAGGTGCAGTGCACGGAGCTCCAGCAGGTTGATGTGGTGACAGGATTCCTTGGGTGACCAGAACCCGTAGGCTCTGTGATCTCCCAGGTGTGCTCCCCACCCTATCAGAGACTCACCTGTCATGAGCACGATGGACAGCTCTGATCGGACAAATGGGATTCCCTCTACCAGATATTGTGGGTCTAGCCATCACTGGATGACATCCCACATCGAATGGGTCACTACGACTGGCTGGTCCAAGTGACCCAAGCACTAGGACCCCTGACTGCCCAACTCCCACTGCAGGTGGCACATCCACCAGTGAGCCCAATGGATCATGCTAGTGGGGGATACCATGTACCCCAGGAGTGGCAGGAAGTCACAGGCAGGGCATGAAAGCCCTACTTGAGTTGACTGGGCAGAGGAGGTAAGATCTGATGCTTGGTCTGCAGGGAGTCTAATTCTGCCTTAATTAACCTGATCACTTGCTAGAGGACCACTTTGGACTTGGCTGGGTTGACTTGAAGTCCCAAGTGCCGACAAGTCTGGAGGACCAGATCTCTGGACCTCTCTACAGCTTCCTTGGACAACCTCGCTATCATCCAGTCATCCAGGTAGGGATACACCCTGACGCCCTTGTACTGCAGGAAAGCTACCACCACTGTCATGCACTTGGTGAAGACATAATGCTGCTCATGGCACTGCCCCGATCACTGGTGCCATGAACAGCACCAGGATCCGAGACGGCACCAGTGGGTGGCGCCAAGGGTCCACTGGTGCTGGGCCCAGCAGCCGTGGGCCACAACACCGGGGGAGTCTGCACCTCCAAGGAGGTAACTGCCATTGCGGTGCTGCTGACTCGGCTCCAGAGGGAAACAAGCTGTTCCTCTGGCACCTCGGAATAAAACTCCTCTAAAGCAAGGATTGAATCAGAAGAGGAGGTTTCCTCCCCATGGGGCTGTATAGACCCAAGAGGGGACCCGGAGGCAGTGTCAACAGTTCTCAACATGGCATCCCGAGAATGCCGCCGCCCTCCAAAAGTTGGCTGGGTCCTGCCAACTTTAAATGTGCGGATCCCAAGAACACGGCGGTCCTTGGAGAAGCAGGCATTGCAATTATACATATTGTGGCTGGGACCCAGGCAACGAAGGCAGATGTCATACCAGTCCATAATGGAATAATGTCGGCCACAGGGGCACCAACACATGGGGACACAGCCTGCTTTGGATTTCTTCCTAGCCCCCGAACGAGACACGGTGCTGAAACAAACTCGAAAGAACTAAGCAACAGACCTGGTGCCACTGGTATGAATAAAAAGAATGGCCTTACCAGGATCCAACGGCCTTGGGTGAGCACTTCAGAATTCAGATGGAGGAAAAAATGACAATGGCAGGACAAATATGGCGTTGAAATGAAGAAGGCCTTCTGATGCAGTACACTATCTGGTCACTTGCGCAGCTGGTGCTACCTCGACAGCGGGAGAAAACAGAACTGGGGTGGAGGAAGAGTCAGCGGCACCTAACGGCCAACCCTCAAGCACCACACAGTGTGTCAGCCTCATCGGTGGCACTGTTGGCATTGCCCCCCCAAAAGAATCTCCTGAGCAGGTGCGTGACTCCAGCTTACACCCAGCAATAATGAATGGTGAAGACTGACAAGGGTAAGGTCTGGTAGAGTGTCCCCTCTCCATAGACCTGGACTGGGATGTGGAAGAAAACATCCTGGAGGTCAAGGGAGCAAAACCACATGCCCTGCTCCAGAGAGGGAATGATCTTCTTCAGAGTTACCATCCAGAACTTGTGCTTCTGCATAAACTCATTCAAATTATGCAGATCTAGTATGGGAAGCCAGCCCCTCCCCCCATTCATTTTGGGACCAGGAAGCACCTGGATACATATCCCTCAGTGGCCAGGGTGTCTGGAACACAGGCTATTTCCCTACGGTTCAAGAGCTGAGCAATGTCAGCTCTTAGCATGGACGTGTCGTGCGACATCAGCTCAGAGTTAGTACAGTGGGAGAGCCTCAAAATCCAGAGGCAACCCTCTATACACCACTTCTAGAATCCACTTGTCTGAGGTAATAGCACATTGTGGCAAGAAGAAGTGGTGCAACCGACCCCTGACCAGGAGCTGGGACAGGATAGGTGGGTGGATGATACCCCACAACCCATTATGTGCAGCTTTGGAAGGGGCTCTGTCTGCAGGGGCTTTAGGAGTACAACCACCTCTTCCTCTGCTTCTTTTTTGCCCCAAGCCACTGAATTTCAACTTTGGACAGCAGTGCTGATACTGTCCCACTGGTGCTGCTGCCAAGGCTGTCGTGGCTGAAAGGACCAATACTGGAAGGCCTTTGTTTTAGGCTTTTGGGCCTTCTGGTTGTTCTGGGATAAAGCCACTGAGTCAAGGCTGACACTGGACTTCTCAGTTTGCGTGAGATGTCCCTCCAGCTCAAGGCCAAAGAGGTCAGTGCCTAAGAAGGGGACATTGGCCAGTTTGTTTAGTTTAGTTTATTGGTCTAGGAATTAATACCTTTGAGCCAGGGCTCTTTTACAAAGGTTCCACATCACAAAGAACATCAAACAAAACAATACACATTACAAGTAATACCAGACGGAAAAGTTACATAATAAATTTGCTATTAGCAGTTTAAAGCAGTAACATTTAGAAGTTACATAATAAACATGCTTTTAACAGTTTCAAGGGAGTAGACAATTTGGAAATAAAGAAACTTCCAGGGAGTTTGTGCTGAGTATCTGCCATACAGGTAGAAAGAACCCCAAAAGGGAGACCGTCAGGACTGCATACTTGTGGACCATATGAGTGAAGGGTGCCAGGTAGGATGCTGGATGCTGCCAAAGCTCCAGGGCCGTTCCCAAAATGGCCTTAGCCATGGGAAAGGCAAGCCTTGGGGAATCATCCTTGTCCAGTATGTCAATAAATGGATATTTAGCTCACTTCTTGACTGGTTCCAGGGGTACACTCATGGACTCTGACATAAGTGGGATCACAGCTCCAAGAAACACGGGCCCATGGTTGGTGGTCAACTGTCCTGGTCAAGGCCATGGACGGTTCACTGTCACAACCATCAGAGGATTCCTCGAAAATAGCCCTCAGCAGTGTGCCACTGTGGACCACCCTAGTATCCTTGGATTAGGTGATCTCCACTGAAAGCCAGCCTTGCAAGCTGGCAGCAGTGGGGACTTCTTGGTCGGAGCCCCAAACAGGGGCTGCATTAGATGTGACTCCACTCGCTGGCCCACCGGCACAACGGTAGCGCTGTCGCTTGCAATGCTGGCGACCCGGGTTTGGGAATGGGCTTGGGTCATTGGAGGCCAGCCAGGGGGAGGAGGCTCCAGCATCCGTAGGACCGCTCATCTCCTTCTGGGGGGAGGGGAATCCTTGGCTCAGTGCATGACCGACCTCTAGTGGAAGCTGGAGGTTCGGCATGCCCAAGCACTGAGACCTTGGGCAGAGCATGATGGATGCTGGTATTAGCCGTGGCATCATGCACACATCATGCTCTGTGAGGGGGGGTGCCTACAGGAAAAAAGCTTGGCCCCGGCGTGACACTGATGAGAGAGCTGGAGAAATGGCTCTCACCCACCGGTACCCCAATTCATGGAGGAGGACCACAATGAAATCCAGAGGTACAGCACAGGGGTTGGGATTGAGCTTGGGGCCCCTCACCCACTTCGTCCCTGCCTAGGGGGTAGAGCCATAGCTCTGTGGGGGGGGGTCCTCCTATGAGGCTGGGTGCTGGAGGGTAAGCCAGGTGACAATGGGGCAAAAAACAGAAATTAGGAAAAAAAAAAAAAAAAAGATGTGACTCCACTCAAAGGGGTAGAGAAGAAGATGCAGGGGACAGCTGTGAAACATGGACTGGCATGGGAATAACTGGCACAAGCAAAATGATTGAAGGCCTGGGGGCAGAGCCCTACCCTTTCCAGCAATGGTCCACACTTGTCAGAGGAGCTCTTCGTAGCATCAGTTCACTGTTCATTGATGCCTCTCCTTGCCTCTTGGATTAGGAGGTCAAATATCATCAATGACAGTGCCTCACAGTTGAACTGAATCAAGAGTGCGAGAGGTGCCTCAACCTCGACTGTCAACTTGAGGATCGACATCAACGGATACTGTTTCGACGGTTACGGTAAACCACCTGCCTCAACATGTTGAGCATCGGAGGCCTTGGGGGTATGACCACCAGTGGTGGCTGCTCCTGAGATAACCCAGTGAGGTCACTGACTGGGCCATGTCCTCCTGATTGAAGACCAGGAGAACTGGGCGGGGTCTAGGAGACTGACTCTCCATCGACCTCTTCTGAAAGCCGGCTGACAGGCTCAAGAAAGATCTCCACTGCCTGCTCAACTGGAGTTGAGGTCAACAAGTCTGACGGGGTTACTGTGGAGCAGTCAACCTTACCCTCAGCTGAAAGGAGCTTGACCAAGGTTGAGCAGTCGGTAGAGCCAAGGGAGTGGGAACAGCAAGATCTGTCCTGCTCCCATGTTCTGTGATGATCGTGCTTGCATTTCCTGCTGTGGTGAGAAGGGATCTCCCTGAAGGTCTGGAGGGCTAGACACATTTCTCTGAACTTAGAGAATGACTCTACGACACTTGCCCCAATAAGGAACAGTGCCAAGACTGATGAGGAACTCCTCACAGCCATCGCCACCTCCTCATCCATGACTGCTACCTGTGCAGCTGACCCGGCAGCCACTGGGGCCTTCTTGTGGTCTTCTGGCCAACCAAAGACCAGCTGAGCCTTCCGATCCTCGAAGGATGAGGGCAGCATGGCCCGACGCAAAGTGCATGCCTCAACGTCATACCGATTGCCCAGGCAGTACAAACACGTGCAGATCCATGCCACCATTTTCTACTGCCACAGGATACAAAACATAAGGTTTCTTGCTCTCCATCACTGATCGCGAAATGGAGCCGGAAGATGAAAGGAGCACTGACGTGTAACAATGGACTTGAAAAGTCAAAGAATCACTAAAAGATGAGCTTTGAACACTCTGCCTCGGCACAGCTGAGAAATAAACCTGTCCCTACCAGCAGAAAGATAGATCTGACATCATGAGGGCGGAGTCGGAGGATATACCATCCAGGTGGTGGGAGGAGCTTAGCTTGAAGTCTTCTGATGACTCACCTGTCTCCAGGAAGACTGCCAGAGTGTGGATAGTGAACTGAGTCCATGCTCCTAGAAACAAACATTCCCAAACAATAAATGAATATCCAGAACTTGATTACAGTTCAGTTTCAAATAATTTCAAATGTTATTAGGAATAAATCATTGAGCATGGGTCACTTACAATGACACCCCTACATATTTACATACATTAAAGTCCAGCAAGGATCCATTTAGCAAGGAAGCTCAATAGGGTGTTAGTAGTGATGAACAGAATATCAAACGCATTGGTGTTTGGCAGAAACCCCATTCTTTTCAGTCCGACAGTCACCTGGGGTGGGGGGTTTGGGTATCTTCAGCAAGGAGACAGTTCTCCCAGATGGGTCTAAACATTCAGAATTAATTTTGGGGCTACAAGCAGCCAGGAGTACAGGTGCAGTTCTTTCACAATTACTTCAGGGCTTTCATAGCCAGATTCAGGGCTGTCTCACAGCTGGTTCATGTGTAGGGTTTTCATTCAAACTGCAGAATTACTTTTTCACAGGATGGCAAATCCTTTACTCTTCAGGCAGACAAAGGGGCACCATGGCTTGGGGGCCCTGGGGCATACTGTCACTTGGAGGACTGCTCTAAAAACGCACTTGCATTCCCACCGCCCTGGTACACTTTGTGCCCTTAGCCCTGCTTGCAAATCCCAGCCAGTTCCCTACCCTTTTTCCCTTGTCACAGGTACTAGAGGGGCAAGCCCCCAGCAGGTCCTGCCAGCTCAACCCTCCACCATGCCAGTCCCACATGGCAGCATGGTCCCAGGCCAAATTACATTAAGGTCTCATTTTATTACCCTCCTGCCCCCACTGCAGGGAGGGAGGGCAGCAGGTGCAACAGAAAAGAGTTTCACATATTTCACCTCTGGTTTATGCAGTTCTCTTTTCTCTCTAAATCTCTGCTCCCTCAGGAATCTTCAGCTCAGATGGGGGATTCACTCCTTGAGGGCACTTGCACAAACAGTTGTCACCATGATTCCTGAGGGTTTTGAGGGTCACTCTGCAGCAGGAACTTTCAGCACTCACAGGAAACAGGCAGCATCTTGAACTCCCCTGCAGAACTGGAACTAAACTGCCAGAAACGTTTCAGTGCCAGGCAGCCGGCTCTGCCCCCTTAGAAACTTTGGCCAGTGGCCAGCTGACCTACAGTTCTAAAAAGTCTGCCGGAGTTAACCCTTTACAGACCACGCAGACCTACGGGGGAGGTGGAGCTCCCTGGGGGCTACACACCCAACTGCAAGATCCCAATTATGACCTACCCAACAGCAAAGATATAGAGAATTGAGTATGTTAGGGGTGTGTAATGGTTTCCACCCCCCCCGAGGTGTGTGATGCCTCATAAACGCCGAGGGCAGAGCCATGAGTCACAGTAACAGTACATACAAACAGTATATATATATATATATATATATATATATATATATATAAACCCAAAAAACTATAACATTAAAGGAGTAGTACAGTCAGAATCTGCAAAAACGTGTTGTGCAGTGTTTTAATTCGTGTTTGTAGTCCTAATCTGTACTTCCCTTTGTCTGCTATTAGGAGTTTTTTCTAAATTAGCCTGCTAGTTGTACGGTAGTTTTATGGTAATTTTTTGGCTCCTGGGGATCTCCATCTTAGCACTGCTTATTGCACTTCTTGTTCCTATAATTCCTCCTGTTCCATGTGACAGTGATGTATCCAGGACCATGGAGTCAGCAAGCACTGGTTTAGAGTCAATTTACGACAACAGAGCTGTGATATTATATAACTTCCCTTATCCAGTGAGCACTGATGGCTACATTTACAGTTTAGCAAATACTTGAGGGCTAACTGAGTGGGTTATTCTGTAAGAAAATAACTAGAGTCTTTGCTAATTATAGCATTGATGATCTGGGGTGATTTGTGTGCTTTTTACGTCAGTGTGTAGTTTGATGAAATGAAAAGATTTAAAAGCAAAACATTTACTCCTGCTGGCTTGACTTGACGCATGCAAACAGAAATACTGAATTATAGCTATTTAGTGGAATCTAGAACATCAGGCTCCTATCTCTAGTACTTGCTGTATCGATGATCCAGGATGCATCACTGTCACATGGGACAGGAGGCATTGTAGGAAAAAGAAGAGCAATAATCCTTGCTAAGCTGGAGATACCTAGGGGCCATACAACTACCATATAACTAGCAGGCTACTTTAGAAAAAAACTCAACATCAAACAAAGGGAAGGACACACCAGGACTACACATACATATCAAGACACTCAGCACAACAGATGTTTTCGCAAATTTTGACTGTACTACTCCTTTAATCCTTGGTACTGAAAGTCTTAAGTGCCAACTTAACCCTTGCTGTGCCGCAGACTGATATATCAGTCCAGAATTGCTATACGTTCTGATTCTGTCAGCAGCCCAAGGGTTACATTTTACTGAACTCACAAGTCAGCAGCTCACAGTACAGACTCCAAAATCACACCAAACGTTCAGCCGCTATAGAGGGAAGCAGTGAGTTGGAGTTGCTACTTTCAATGGATTTAATAAATGCCTTTTAATCTGCACACAGCCTTGGCATGATTTTGAAGTCTGTACTGTGAGCCGCGGACTTGTGACTACTGCAGTTCTGCTTTCTGGATTGGCACCAGTAAGTAACCCTTAGCCACCTCTTGGAAGAAAGTAAATTTTTACTGACATGCCTGAGTTATCATTCAACCCCTCCACCATCACTGCCACCACCAATAAGTAAACAAATGTTGCTCAGGCACATCCCACAATCCCATTTGGCTGCCATCACCAGCGGGGGTGGCGATGGGGGGTTCGGTTGTAGGACGTTCAACTGCACAACAGGCATCCCGGTGCTGTCAGACACTTAGACACCCTGAATGCTTGTCCTGCACTACTCCCGAGGCAAAGTACAAGTGTGGGGCTGCATAAGTGGTGTGTCAGGGAGCTCCTGTCACTCCTCAGGACTGACCTTTTCTTAAATCTGTTGTAACAGTTCTTCTGTTTCTTAGCCTAATCTATGCTTTACAATTTCTAGTCCATAAGGTTGGCCACCTATGGGCACCTCCTTGCCTTTCTGGACTATGCTATAGTGTCCTCTTTAATTTTCCTTTTCCCTCTCAGGTCCTCATACAGGGAGGTTATTGTTGTGACCCTGATGTAAAACAACAGGCTGTGTTCCTCATTGTTGGATTCAGTATAAAATGGCACTATGTCATAAAAAACTTTAATGTATATATCTTATGTGTATAAAACCCATAAATTTTGAAATTACCATGGCACTAGGTGTTTTTGATAAAGGTAAAAAGTTACTAGGGGACTGTATGATAAAACTAAGTTAGTTGTACTATTTAAAATGCATGTAAACTGCTGTAAACTGAACAAGTCTGAAATGCCATGTTGATTTGCATATATCCCATGATGCATTGCATCATGGAAGTATGTGTGATATTGTGTTTCTTTGAAACCTGGCTTATTGCCAATACTCTTTGGGGTAACCCTTGTTTCAGTGCTTCTGCACTGAGGTTCTTAATCTTTAGCTTGTTTTTTAATTTTTTTTATTTGAGCCTCCATCAACCAAGCAAACGGGGCCCACATAGGGGAGGCTGAATCTCAACTGCAAAGTTAGACTGGAGATAAGTAGACGAGTGAGTCAGTAGGTGCTAACAAGTGCAGAGGAAGGACACACATAGTCTGTTGCTGCAAACAGATGTATTGAAGAAGGAATATGCCACTGCTGAAGGTTATTGTCTGTGTTTGGAATAAACATCACACAGAGATTGTGTGATGAAATTGAAGTTCGGTGTCTGGTCCATCTGTTATCCCACAACCCCTCCACAAGTGGACGCTGCCCTTAAACAGAACTATAAAAAGGGCCTCAGTCTGGAAGACTGTCAGCATTCCGAGACCCTTACATTTAATCTCTGTTACACTGTCATGCACAGCCTGATTACCAAGTTGCAAAATTCTTACTGTCAGCATTCCAGTCTCTTACCCTGCTGAACGGCTGGAATTATACATTCTGATTCTGAACCAGCATTCTTAAACAACTGGTGGATGCACTACTTTATGAAACAAAAATATCCCTCTAAATGAGCAAAACATTTAAAGGTAAACTTCAGATACTTTTCTTTTGGAATATATATTTTTTTTATTTTTATAACAGCAGCAAGGCGCTCCCAGGAGTTAGAGTAACAGTCAGTTAAAGTGACTTTCCAACTCTGTGCCTATGTGCTACTATTCATTGATTTTTATAGCTGATGGTGAAATTCATTTCAGGTACTTAATTTTACCGACAGTCAGTATTTCAGTAGAAGGGACTGTAATTTGGCCCCGACGAGGTGGGCTGATCCCTTCCACTTCCCAATAGCGCTGTCACGTTCAGGCACGTGATGACATGTGACCAGGGAGAGCATGGGGGCCCGTCCCACTGAAGTCAACAGAGTTCCATTTCCATGGCATTTTTATACATATTAACGGCTAGCTGTAGATTAATGAAAGCCACCATTCGACTAACAAGAGGGCATGAAAGAGCTATCGGGAAGTGGGAGGGAGCCGCTTGCCACCCAGTCAGGGACAAAATATGATCCCTTCCACTGAAATACTGACAAGAAAATTACAAGTACCACCTGAAATGATGATCACCGACATCAGCTACCAAAATCATGGCGTTAGTGGCAAAATCCTTGTAAATCACTTTAATCACCCCCTCGGCTGCACCTCATGCCACATTACATCCCTAGGGGGTGATTAACAGACTATTAATCTAACCCCTGGTCATGCCTTATTGATTAAATACGTTATCTATGCATGCACAAAAGCCTTTACACAATATATATTTCCATTCCAGATGTGTTTTTATTCAATTTTTTTTCTTTCAAAACAAAGTTATTTAGACAAAGAATGTCAACAATTTGACAGGCAGTGAAATAAAGGGATTAACTGGTGTGGCACTTTACAAAATGTTCTACACAGCTTATTCCACAAGACTACTGACTAAATGACAAGATACGTTAAACAGTACAAAAGTCTTTAAAGCAGCAGTTCAGTTTATTTATTTACTTTTTTTACTTCATTATTTTGAGCTCTGGGTTTGATCCTTCTAGTTATTTATTTATTTTTTGTTTCCAAAATTCCATTTCTGTGGGCCATTATTCCATTCCATGTTCACCAGATTACTGTTTATGTCTTGTGTCCAGAAACGTGTCCCATAAAATCAGGGAGCACTAACTGTTTCATGCTAGTTCATCAGGAGCAAAATGAAGTGCCACTTTGGGTGTTCAACTACAGCTGAGAATGATAAAAACCTGGGGGCAGCCATATTTAACAGAGCCATCTTTTAAATGGGAACAGTCAGCACACAGGGCTCCAACTCTCAAGTGTGGGTCTGGTCCCAATGTGCACTTTGTGGGCAAAAAAACCCATTTTGGTTTACTTACTGTTTACTCTAGTCTAGTAGATTGTATCAGACTAATTTTGCTTAGTTCTAGGCTGACACCTTCTGTTACTACAAATCCCAGAATCCCCTGCAACTGACATCAGAGCAGTAGGCAGCAGTGGGAGATTCAATAGCCTGCAGTGCATGTTAGAGTTTAAATACGCTCTAATCTTTTGTTTGTTGGTCCCGCTATCCTTCATGGGTTAAGTACAGTCACAGAGCACCCTGGTGAAAAGCGGACCCAGAAAATATCTGATCAGAGATTATAAAAACCTCTAACATGCACTACAGGCTATTCAATCTCCCACTGCTGCCTATTACTCTAATGTCAGCTGCACAGGGTTCTGGGATGTGTAGGAACAGAAGATGTCAGCCTAGAACTAAGCAAAATGTGTCTAATAGCATCTACTATACTACAGTGAACAGGAAGTAAACCAAAATGTTTTTGCACACGAAGTGCACATTGGCACCAGTCCCACACTTGCGTGTGGGGCCTTTTGTTCTGACTGTTCCCCTTTAAAGCACCAGTGCAACAAAATTAGGCAAAAATAGTTTACCCTACTTTTTTTTTTCACTACAAAAGATTCCAGGCATCTTCCAGTTTTATTTGGTGGTACATTTTCAAATTTCACCAAAATGTGATTATTCTGTGAATGTTGTAGTTTTTTCTCAAAAAAAAAAGAAGACAGCTGCTCCCATTTTGCACAGACAGCACTGTAGACCTGGCAAGGGTTAGGATCGAGAAAATAAAAGACACACAGTGTGCAGTACAGGAGGTACCTAGAGAAGTATACTTGACAGGTATGCTAATATTTTTATTAAATGGAGTTATAACTAGCTTTTTTGGAAGAACATTTTGTTGCACTGCTGCTTTAATTATTTTAAACTAATATCCTTCAATATCTGTTCAATGCCATTGTAAGTGCTAATAACCTAACTGGAATTACGCCTGGCCATAGAACCTGCCCTGCTCTGTAAACGGCTTTATTGTCTAGGAATGTACCATGACTATATTCCTCTGGAATTGCCATGTAACTATCTAATTGTATTTGCTTTGACTGTATTTTTCTGGAATTGTTTGACGCTACTGTTATTGTATCTTAATGTATTTTGTTGACCCCGACGTGGAACCTTTATAAATGAGCACCTGTTTTCAAGGGTCCTTTCTGAATAAAGAAAAGGAAACTGAGAGAAAAAATGAATAGCCCAGAGAAGACTGGTTACTTTGGCAACAACATAATCGGGGCATTAAAAAAAAAAAAAAAATTAAACTGCAGATGAACGTCCTGAGATATAAGGATACAGTGACTGAACTAGTGACTAGATGATAAATCTAAATTCACTTTAAATGAGGGGATTCATAAAAAAAAAGGCAAGAGAATGGTATTAACTGATTTCTCAGATCTATTTTTCCTGATAAAGATGTGTTTTTCCAACACAACATATGTTTGAATCAATGAGACACATATTAAGAGCCGAGTAAAGTTAAATTTTTTATAAAATTTGTATACCCATGTAGCTGGTGTTTGGGACCTGAACTCCTCAGAATATTTTCTTCTATTCTACAAGACTAGTCAGCTCTGGTTCTTGTTAAGGATCACACATTATGGTGGCCTCATATTTTGGCGTTAATTGGATTGTTTTTGTAGTTGTGATATCTTGGTAACTGAAGTGGTCAAACTATGTCTAATTTAAACTCTAAATATTTCATATGGCTTTGAAACATATTTTACAGGACCACCGTTGCCTTGAAAAAAAGTGCTATCCTGTTGCAAGGCATTGGCTTGTCCAGAATTTGTGTGGCTGTTTTTTTTTTTTAACTTTATTTTTATTGTTTTTTTCAAAACAACATATAGTTTACATCCAAGATCAAGACATTACATTTATTACAATAATCGATGAGGTTGCCACACCTCTTAATAATCACTCATTGTACGTCCAGTTCTTTTTGATACGTCATGGGAGGATTACCATCTTTATAAAAAAAAAAAAAAAAATGTATTATCCATCTAGACTGAATTCACGCCCATGAGCTGCATGGATAAGTAAAATTCAAAAGTCTACTGATTTGTATCACAATATACGCCCCTCCTAAACGCAGGGGGAAAACTGTCACCATGCTATCTCTCAGTTATGCACCCTGTAGGTGCTTCCTCATTAATAATGCAGCTAGCAACGACTAGAGAAGAATAAACAACTTGGTAATTAAAGATTACAATTAAACTATTATATAGTGCTACTTGGAAACACTTCAGAACAAGCCCCACTTGACAGCCAGAATTTTAATGAAGACAGGCATCTTGTTAGGCTAATTTATAAAACAGTATAGAACAGGGAACTTATTTCAACATAAGTCTTGATTGAGGAAAATACATCGTCTAGGTTTAAGTTCCTGGCCCATGGTAGAGTACCACAGCAGTCACTGTAAAGTTCCAAGTCTCTGTACTGAAAATGGGAATGAATTTCCACTGATAGAAAAGTCCCCCTTTGGGAAACACATACCCCTCAGGTCTCCTCATCCTCCGAGCTATCCTCTTCCCTCCATCATCTGTCTGAAGCAGGGCGAGCATATTTCTGGCACCATTTGAGCGCTTCCACCGGGTCTGAGAAAATAAATACCTTGCCAGCATGTACAATTCTTAACCTAGCGGGAAATAGCACTCCGAGTGGAATTCCTGTCTCCCTCAACATAGGTCGCACCCCATCAAATTTTTTTCTTTTCTGCCTTGTAGCATAGCTTAAATTGGGATGCATCTGAATTGGATGGCCTTCGTAAAGTAATGGCCCTTTCTGTCTAGCAACCACCAGTAAGTGGTATTGGGTGCCCATACCCGCAGTAACTAGCACTACAGTTTGCGGGGTATCTGGATTCACCTGGTGGCCTCGTTGAGCCACGCAGTATGCTTTTTGTGATGTTTGGCTCTTAGGAACTAAATCTTCCCTCAGTTGTTGCACGAGCCATTTGTTCTGAAATAACAGCAGGTGATCGCCCTCCACTCCTTTGGGCAACCCCAGAAAACGAACATTAGCGGCTCTGACCTGGTCCTCTAGGGTCTCGAGCCTGGCCTTCACGTGGTTGGATTCCTTCCACCATAGTGGAGACAGCTCCCATGGCTGCTTCAGCACAATGGGTTGAGTCAGAAGTGGCCATCTGAATTGCTTCCATAGACAATTCCAGGGTAACCACTCGGCTGGTTAATCCATCAAATTGATCTGCTAGCCCAGCAACAGTGGAAATGAGCCGACTGGTTTTAACCCAGAGTGACTGGAGAGTTTCTTCCCCAGAGTCTGGTAAAGAATCTTCCCCATGGCCTTGTGTGGAGCGTGTAAAGGGAGCCACAGAAATGTTGCTTTTTGCTCCCGAACTGTGCACTTGTTCTCTACGAGGATCCCCCATCTTCAAGTACGTGGATTCCGATCTTTGATGCTGTATTTTGTACTGCATTTTCTTGAGTCAAAATATGTTTAAACCACCAAGATTAACAGCCATTGCGTGTAGCTCTATTACTATGCAGCCATTTTGCTCGGGCTCGACAGGGCCCCCCCCCCCCACCGTGTGGCTGCTTGATTCATTGAACAATTGGGAATTCTTTATAAAATGTAAGCAGTTGAGTCTGCTTTATTTTCTTTCGAATACCTGAAGGCAGAGCCAGCCCAGTGGCTTGGCAGCAATGCTGCTGCCCACCACGGTGATAACACAAGTTCTGGAGCAGACTTGGGTTGCTGGAGGTCAGCGGGGGGAAGAGGATCGAGGATCTGGAGGAATACTGCCCTGATCTGGAGAAGGAGAGGTTCCTGCCCCACTGTTGACCACCATCACTAGGTGGAAGCTTGGTGGCAGTGCAGGCGTGGATGATGAAGAAGGGAGAGAGCTGCAGGTTTCGTGCAAAATGTGTGTACTTCCACGCAGATCGTCTTGTATTTTGCACCATGGGGGATGTTCAGGGGAGAACAAGGAAAACTGGTGCAAGCTTCATGAAGCCTTGCCTGCCCGCCCCTAGCCTGCATCTTGACCTGGGATGACACCTGCTTCTGGATGCAGTCTTTGGGGGGGGTGTGGATCTTACCACTCCTGGCCCTCCCATGGAGGGAAATCCATAGTGGAAACTCTGGAGGAAGTCCCAGGGAGGTGACTACCAATCCATGGGGAGAGGGGGGGAGTCTGGGCTGACAGCCCACCTGGCCACGCTGGGAACAAAGCATCATGGAAAACAGAAAACATGGAGGCAGACATATTTAGTGGAGGTCTCTTTAATTATTTCAATAAAAAAAAAAAGTTAAATCAGCGGGCCAGCCTGTCGATGCAGTGGTAGCACCAATGCCTGTGATGCTAGTGATGTGGGTTTCGGTATGAGCCTGGAACGCTGGGAGATGGTTGCGGGGAGGAGGACTGAGCATCCCACAGGATACTTTCCTTCCGGGAGGTAGAGGCTGTCCAACTCCTCTCCTCGAATGTCATCTAGAGGACCACTGGTAGAGCTGTGGGACACAACCCACCTGGAAGGGAGGATGCTGGCTAGTGTTATGCACTAGCACCCCATGGTGTGCATGCATGTGCACACCCTAGCTACCAGCATCCTGAGGGTAGCGGAGGACCACAAAATGTGGAAACACTCTGATTATGCAGGATGAAGCCAGCGGGTGCAGGCCCTACACTGCCAACTCATCTTCTTCCACCAAAATGTGGACTTCGCAGAGGGGATTGGGCCCCCTGACCACCCTTCCACAGAGGTGAACCATAGAGGAAGGAGACAAGACATATCGTTGAGGGAAGATGAATGATGGGAGCTGAGGCTGCCAGGCAGAAGGGGGCCAAGGTGAGAGATGCAAAGGGGCACAAACAATAATGACAGAAAATGCGAACGTAGACTCAAAATGGGGGGAAGAGCATCCTACAAGATGTGAGCACAAGGGCACGCTGAAACAGATTATAAACAGCAGTCATTTTTAAAAGATCTTTGCAGCATCTATGCCTGCTGCATGTTGCAGCGCTTTTAAGAAGGTTGAAAACATTTCTGGCGTGTCAATTTAAACAGCTATGGTCTCTGGACTGAGTATTCATGGGAGGTTGAGAGACCCATTGCTTGTTTTTTTTTCTTTTAGTACCATGGGAGATCTCCAGACTTGTAAGTCACTATGGTAAAAGGGACTCACTACTATAGCCTTATGTTTGATCACTTTTTCTGTTTCCGAAGCTGCATGCTATCATTCTGATGTTAAATATGATATAACATATTTGAGTAACTTCCCCTATGCTATATATCACTCGAGTGGAGGTGTCCTACAATATTATCTTTATAAGAGACGTGTATATATGACACTATGCTATCCTTCTGTGCATCTACTTATATTTTCCTTGCAAAATCAATACTAAAAAAATAAAATTAAAAAACAAGAGTTGGGAGAATCCTGTGCTGCAATTGGTGGAATACTATCACATGACTGTGTATTCCAGCCCAACTGCACAGGTCAAAAGTGCTTAACTTTCTGAACCATATTACATGGTCCTTAGATTAAAAATCAGGGAAGCCATTTTATAATCGTGATCGGGCACTCCAGTGTGTGTTTAATTGTGGGAAAGGGGGCACTTCTTGTGTCCGTAAGGCATTTAGCCTCGCCTTGTGCCTCACTTCCCGAGGCATGCCGTTATCCCACAATAATACGCATCACGTAATGTCTTACTGCTTAAATAAACAGGTATATGTACATTTCAACGTAATGGGAACTGCTGCTTTAAGGTCTTAACTGTCACTGTCATAACAACACAATACGTCACCACACTGTATATCCCTTTTGCTTATTACAACGCAGAATTCAAAATGCACAAGGAGAATTTTAACCTTTGCTTTTTCATCCTGAAACACAACAATTAACCTGAATACGGACAGCACGCCATAAGAGGCGAAAACTGAACTATTTAGAAACAAGCAAAGGTTGAAAAGTCATATACAGACTGCAAAAAAGACAACACCGCACATGGGGATTGGAGACCTGAACCGTAGTTTAGAAACCAAGTTAGTTAAACCACATGGCATTGGAGTACAAAGATAGAGTTCATGAAAAAGGATATCACAGTATCCAGGAAAACATTTTAAAATATTATATTCAGATACAATTCTGTGTACAGTATATGTCTCTTATTTTCTGTTTATAGCCCCTCATTCTCTAACGGGGAGAACATTTACATGGAAAAAGGATCTTTGTGTCTTAGTCTTCAAATCTTAAAGAGCAGTTCTCTGCCACAGTAAAAAGCTTAAAACCATTAGACTTATGCTAAGTATGTTTTAACTGTAGTGTTTTCTAGTTTGTTCTACTGTTTCCTTTTCACGGGCTACTAAATACAGCAGATAACGCAGTACGTATTTTACCCAGTCTTAAAAAAATGCACATCACCCTCCCCTGCAGACCCCTGCTTGCTGTTTGTGACATCACAGTCTGTTGTCTTAGTGAGCACTATGATGTCATAAACAAATGCACTGCGAGGTTAACCGGGGAGAGGCAATGGTTTTTATACAGACTTTTTAGACAGACTACCAAGATGTTCTGTAAACCTTGTAAAGGAACACAGAAAATCACAAAAATGTATCCTCTATACTAATATGTGAAGACGGAAACGTCATATTTATGTCAGTACCTGCTGACGTGTACAGTTACTATTTGACCTCCTGCTTTACTTTCTCTCTGCTGAAGTTATTACTGCTCCATTTGTGACATCATAACCTGTTGTCATAGCAATGGTCTCACATAAAGTGGATTATGACTTCAGCGGAGGAAAACATGGAAGATATCCATCAGTACAAGATCCTGACACCCAAAACCCTGACTCCGAAATCCTGACAGGGTCAAAATCTTGGCAATGAAAATGCCAATGCCAAAATCCCGACAGCAGTTTCTGGGGCACAGTGTGCGAGCTACAGGTGGTGACATATATATATATATAACGGGGTGGTGATTATATATATTTCACGGGAGTGCAGGACAGAGCCCCCACAATATGTACCTTGTCTGCTGTTGCGGGACTTAGCATCGAGATTTCACTACGAGATTTGACCCTACGACAAGACTCAATCAGGATATCATTGGGATTCTGTAGTAGACCCAACAAGGAGGATGGGAGCACAATATAACCCAGATGACACCAGTTCTGTGTACTGGATGAGAATACTGTTCCTTTTACAAAGTGGGAGTGGGGGTATGAGGGTGTTATGCCCATTTTCCTGGGATCTTCTCCTTGTGCCACACCCAGAGCCGATATGAAGATCTCTTGGTCCCTGTGACTGTTGGCAGATGCCTATTCAGTGAGCAACCCAGCCCAAGCAAATGCAAGTTATCGAAATGTTAGTGCTTCTGTCTTTGCTCCTCCCGTGCCCCCGTGGCACCCCGCATCTTCAGGACCCTCAACACTCGCTGTCTGCCAGACTCACCGCATGACCTCTGATCATCCACCTCCAGGATCCTTGGGTATTCAATCATCTTTAAGGGATGAAAGCAGCTTGGAACCTGGAATTTCAGTACGATATTGGGGGGGTGGCACACCTGAGGATTCTGATGGCACAGGGAGAACACAAGGCATCATCCGGTGTGCCAGAGAAGGCTGTTTTCCCATTTTCTCTATTCCTACACTCACCTCCCACAAGAGTTGTGGCATCCAGAGGGGGTGTATGGCAGCATGCCATCACCAGCACCACCAAATGTACTTGTGCCGGGTCACTGGCAGGCTCCGCTCTAGGAGCAGTGGGTGCCAGACCCTCTCCAAGGAGGGGTGAATCCCCTTCTTCATGCTCCCTGTCAGCCTCCACTTCAGTCGCCTCAGACTCTGGCACAAGCCAGATTGCCGGCATACTTAGCAGGTGCCTTGCTGCTTGGCGTTACGGACCCAGCCCTGTAAGTGCTTTCTAATTAACTTTGTCAATCAGTGTGCCCTGCTGAACTAGCACACAACAGTCGATAAATGGGCTGGGTCTAAACTTCCAAAATGGCATCAAAAAGCCATGCGGTTACCGGAGAAGGTGAAGCCAAACCACCCAGAGGCACAGGGGCTGAAGGGGTGGGGTGGGGTCCTTTACAGGCTCAGACCTTGTCCTCTGAAAGGCGGGTAAGTGACTGCTGACAGCAAGGCTGCACTATGCTCTGCCAGTGGAGGTGGGGGCATGCAGATGCTGGGTGGGCCGCCCCCTCACTCTTCAGGTGCAGGAGTCTCCCACTGGATACCACTGGGTCAGACAAAATACTGCTTCTTAAAAGGGGAACACAAGTATGCATGAAAATCACCTTTTAAACCTGGGATTGGTATTACCAGTAGGTATTGACAATGGGGAGCTATCCAATCCAGCAAGTCAGCCCTGTATTAAACACATGCAGCAGCCATTTCATAGAACCTTGAGACAGAAGATGATGTCACAGTTGAGGAACTTGGTGCTGCTAAACTGTTTTCTCAGTATCCAGGAAAACGTTTTAAAATATAATACTCTGAATTTAATTAGCATTTAAATATTAGCTTATATTTAATTGTATTTCTGTATTTTTGTCCCCTCATTCTTTAATTCTAAGGAAATTTGCATGAAAACAGGATCTTTGTTTCTCAGGCATGATTTCAGCACTATGACTTGGGGGGGGGGGGAACAGGAGTCTGAAATGTGCATCTCTCCAAATGATAAACATTGCTTAGTCCAACAGCAAGGCATCTTGGATAGACAAATCCTTGTGGAAGGCTGGTTGCCTGGCTTGGATTTGCATACCCACGATGCCTTGCTCTGGGATTGAGGCTGCAGAGCAACTGTATGTGTGTGGTTTAGAGAGAGGTATAAAACCAAAAATCACACAATTTGGATATTTTTTCTCTCCTAGTATTCTTTTACAGATTTTACGTACTTCTCTTCCTGCAACTGCATTTTTGGTATGCTCACACTGTGTGTACTAAATGTTGTCACAAAAAAATGTGACAGAAGCAGGAAGCTGAGATGAACTCTGAGAGACAGATAATGCTTCGTGCAAATCCCCCCAGTAATCGCTCCAGGATGTAGGTACAGTCAATTTATAAAATATGAGTTGAATTTTTGTCTGAATCTGAGCTGTGTGGAAGGAGTGCAGACTTCCACCAGCAGAATTTTTGCAGAATGACAATCCCACTTCTGAAATGCTTTTCAGAATTTCTTTTGTAGTTCTATTTTTAATTTTACATAATTCCAAACTAGCATTTCTACGTAAACTGGAAAATGAACCTGCAGTTTACATAAACTACTAATCTTTAGTTTAGAAAAAAAACTTCCGCTTTTGACGGAACTGCATGAAATTTGAAAATTCCGCTTAGCTTTAGTCTGAATATTATACTGTCAAAAGATTTTCTGAATACTGGAAAAAACACATTAAACATAGCGTCCCCAACTGAGAACAATTTTCATCTCAGTGTTCCATTAGAGATCGAGGGAGCAGGCCCCATCAATCGGAGTGCCTTCCCTCTGCATGTGAGACGCTCGTATTCTGAGAAGAGTGTCTCACACGCAGCTGCTCTCAAAATGGGCACATTTGGGGCAGTCTATGTAAAACTGTAATATATTATTACTCCACCTCAATCAGTAATATACAAGTACTACTAATAAGAGCACTTCTAAGATTGGGCTCACTGACGTCCGTAGATTATCGGAACCGCTTATCTTCAGTTCACTGTTCTCATATCTTTAGAATGTGCGCAAGACCACTCTCAGAACCAGAACAGTGGTCTTGATGGCAGTATTAACATATATAAAATGGCTGCTGCCTTTGTTTATCATAGGGCAGACCTAGAGCTGGATACCTCTGGACTGCTGACACCTAGAGGATAGCCCAATCAATGCATGGTTTAAAAAGAAAAAATTACTCACCTTAGTAATGTTGTTTCTTCTAATGGAGTCTTGCTATATTATGACTAATGCAGTTTGTCCCACCATTAGAACTGCTCTGGAGGTGAAAGAGTTAACTTCCATGCAATGCATGGAACTTAGAGCGCGAGCTCGGTTAAGAAAGCTCTGTCAGGGTTATTTCAAATCGAAACCGTCAGATCTTTACGAGCAAAACTCACTAAGGCTCTGTGTGGAAGCTGTAACATACACTCAGCCAACTGGCTACTAAAATATTCACACATTTTCTGGTCCCAACACCAAGACTCAAGTCAGGGGACCATAAAAATAAGATAAAATAAATAAAACACAACACCCAAACACCCCAACAAGAAGGGTGGAAAACATAAAAGGGGCATCAATAAGTGCCAACAGTGGACTGCCACCCCATACCCAAAGTAGAAGTTCTGAGAGGGGCAGGTTGGGGGGTCATAATATAGCAAGACTCCATTAGAAGAAACAACATTACTAAGGTGAGTAATTTTTCTTCAAACAACATGAAGTCTTGCTATATTATGACTAATGCAGACTACAACAGCAGTACCTCCAAGGAGGAGGGACAGAACCTACTTAGGGAATAGGCTCTGAAGCACGGCTGTGCCAAACCGAGCATCCCTCCTGGCCTGGATATCCAGGGAGTAATGCTTGGTGAAAGTGTGTACTGTTTTCCAAGTAGCTGCTTGACATCTCTCTAAGATAGGGATGTCTCTGGCAGCAGCTAGAGATGCAGCTGTACCTCTGGTAGAGTGAGCCCTCAGGCCTGAAGGGGGAACCTTACCCAGTTTTTGATAGCAAAATTGGATACAAGAGACAATCCACCTGGCAATGGATCTCTTAGTGGCAGGTTTCCCTTTCCCAACCTCACCATAAGTGAGAAATAGTTGGAGGAGTCAAACCTGTGACCCTTGGTACGCCTATGTAGTAACTTAGGGCCTCTTAACATCTGTTGTGCAGCCTCCTCTCACCAGAGGAGGAATGGTCAGTGAAGAACACTGGAAGTGAAATAGATTGGTTAAGGTGGAAATCCAAAACCACCTTAGCAAAAACTTTCTGTTAGTCCTGAGGACTACCTTATCCCTGTGAAAGGAAATAAAGTCAGTCTCCACTGATAAAGCCTGTAACTCACTTATGCGCCTGGCAGAAGTGATGGCTACTAGGAATACAGTTTTCCAAGTCAAATACTTAAGCTCTGCCGAAGACAGAGGTTCAAAGGGGGGTTGCATCAGCTGAGCAATGCAAACATTAAAATCCCAGGCAGAGGCAGGGTCCCTGAATGGAGGATTGGTATGAAGCAATACCTTAAAAAACTTGGAAAATACAGGGTGAGCAGAAAGAGAAGAGGGCTTCCCTGCTGAAATGAAAGCAGAGACAGCTGCCAAATGCACTTTCAGGGTAGCTGGTCTCAGTCCCAAAGAATTAAGATGGACCATATAGTCCAAAACAGTGGGTAAATCAGCAGATTCCGGGGAAATATGCTTCCCAGAACACCATATGGAAAACCTTTTCCACTTGGAGTTATAGGTAGCCCTGGTGGAAGGCTTCCTAGAAGCTTTCAAGATTTCGAGAACACCCTGAGAAAGTTGTAGATCAGCAAACTCTAACTCCTCAAGAGCCAGGCCTTGAGGTTGAGGGATTTGAGATTCGGATACCAGACTCTCCCCTGAGCACAGGTTAACAGATTGTGGTTCCTGGGGAGACACAGGGGAAGATTGACTGCTAAGGACAGAAGGAGTGGGTACCAGGGCTGCCTGGCCCAGTCTGGAGCAATCAGGATCATGTTGCAGGGCCGAGACCTGATTTTGACTAGCACCTTGAACAGGAGAGGGAAGGGGGGGAAGGCATAGAGAAACTTCCCTTCCCAATCGAGGAGAAAGGCATCCAGGGGAACTGAGCCCAACACTGGGGGCCTGCAACAAAAAGTGGAAGTTGATGATTGTCTGGGGCTGCAAAAAGATCTATCTGAGGAGTGCCCCATCTGGCAAAAACTATCCCCAGTACTAGGGGATCCAGTGACCATTCGTGATGGTCCTGGGAAATCCTGCTGAGAGCATCTGCCAGGACATTGTCCTTGCCTGGGAGGTGATCTGCTATGAGGGAAGTGTTCAGGGAATAAGCCAGAGACCACAACTTCATTGCCTCGGTGCACAAGGCCGAAGACCGAGTGCCCCCTTGTTTGTTGATGTACCACATTGTAGTGGTGTTGTCTGTTCTGACCTGTACCACCTTGTTCTGAACAGATGCAGAAAAAACCTGAAGTGCTAGAAAAACAGCTCTGAGTTCCAACAGATTGATGTGGAGCAGAGATTCCTGAGGGGACCATAACCCCTGGGTGGAGAGGTCGTCCATGTGAGCTCCCCAACCCAAGAGGGACTCATCTGTAGTAAGGGTCAAGGAGTGGGATAGAGGGATGAAGGGCACCCCTTGTCTCAGATTGCTCTGATCCTGCCACCACTGAAGGGCCTGGATCAGGGTTCGAGTCACTGGGATTGACTTGGATAGGGAATCTCTTCTTTGAGACCAGAAAGCTCTCAAATGGAACTGAATGTCCCTCATCTGAAATCTTGCTCCTTGCACTACAGCTGTGGAAGCAGTCATGTGTCCTAGGAGCTGCAGAAATGCCTTGCTGGTCGAGAGACCTGCAGAGTGAAGGACAAGGCCAGGGCCACCAGGGCCCTTACCCTTTCTAGGGGAAGGAAGGCTCTGGCCTGCTTTGTGTCCAGTTCTGCACCTATAAAGGTGAGTACCTGGACAGGTTCCAGAACTGACTTTGGAAGATTGAGAAGAAAGGTAAGCAGCTGCTGGGTAACTTGCAGTTGTGATTTGACCTGGTCTGGAGACTGACCCACAATGAGCCAGTCGTCCAGGTAGGGAAAGATGGCAATCTTTTGCCTTCTTAAATGAGCAACTGCTACTGCCAGACATTTTGTGAATACCCTTGGGGCAGAGGTAAGGCGAGGGCATTGCTCTGAACTGATAATGGCCTGAGGGCAGTTCGAATCTGAGGTACCTTCGGTGGGAGCTTCTGATAAGAACATGGAAGTAGGCATCCTTGAGGTCCAGGGAAGCTAGCCAGTCCCCTGGCCTTAGGGAGGGTAAAATCATTCCCAGGGTCACCATTTTGAATTTTGGTTTTAAAAGGTGCTTGTTCAGATATCTTAGGTCCAGGATGGGCCGCCACTCTCCTGTCTTTTTTGGGGTAAGGAAGTACCTGGAGTACAGACCCTTGCCCTGGTGTAGGGGAGAAACCCTTTCTACAGCTCTGAGAGCCAGGAGGGTTGAGACTTCTGTTTCCAAGGCAAGAGTCTCTAAAGGGTTTGCAGGTGGAAAGGATCTGATTCTCATCTTTAGAAATTTTTTGAAGCTGAGGACCAGACCCTGGCTCACTACTTCCAGGACCCACTTGTCTGATGTTAAAGACTCCCAGTCCTGAGCGAAGTAAGCCAGCCTGCCCCCTACAGGTAATGGAGAGCCGGCCCTGGGCATCCCATCAGGGTGCCTGTTTGGCAGGGGCTTTAGGCTGAGGGGTGGGAGCAGGCCTGCTTGTACCCCGTCTGCCTCTCTCTCTGAAGAACCCCCTCTGAACATTGGCTGAAGAGGAGGCCTGGGTCTGGTAAAAAGGCCTGTGAAAAGGCCTGCCCCTACCCCTGGAGGGCTGCCTCTGAGGAGTGGCTTGCCGTTCCTTGGCTTGTGCACTCCTATAAGTGGTTCTATATTCATCCATTTTCTTCATATAATTCTCTGTCTGCTCCCCAGAGAATTTCCCACCACAGGAAAATCCATAGCCTTAGACTGGGTATCCTGTGACAAAGTAGTACACCTGAGCCAATCCAATCTACGAAAAGCCACGTAGCCATGACTCTAGAGGATACATCATTCGAATCCACTGCAGCATGAAATTGCACCTTAGATGCCTCAATACCATCAGCAGCCACCTGCTCCAGCTCCTTGGCAAGCTGGCCAGGGGGCCTGTTTGGCTAAGGCCATGACAGTATCCCATCTAGATTTTTGGTATCTCGCAACATAAGCCATATAGTTTGCTTGTCTGAGTCCCAAAGACGCTGCCATGTATTGTTTTTTGGCCATGGCATCAATCTTCCTGGAGTCCTTGTCAGGAGGATGTGAAGCCAGGGGAATATTAGCTTTATCACAGGCTGCAGCCTGAACTACCCCAACATGACTGCATTGCTGTGAAAGAAATTCTGTATCAGGACCTGACAAAGTGTACCTCCTGTCCATCTTTTTATCCACAGGAGGCACAGAATTAGGAGCTTTTAAAATTTTTATTGTTTCCTAAAAGATTTATGTAAAGGAATAGACAATCTCCTGGACTCTGGGATATCCATCATCTCTACAAAGTCAGGCTCCTCTTGCTCATCCAAAGCCTCCTCTAAAGGAAGCTGGAGGGTTTCAGCAACTTTTTATAAAACAGAAAATGAGAAGGGGACTCAGCAAGCCTAGGGGGAGATTCACCTAAAGGTCTGTCTGGGGAGATGTCCGGTTCAATGGGCACATCCAGACTTTCAAAGTCACATTCACACTGATCATAATCATCCTCCCTCTCCTCTGGTTCATAAAACTCCTCTATATCATATTCTTGAACCGGTGGAACTGACCAAACCGACCTTTTGCCAGATAGTGGCGGTTCGGAGGGAACCGGGGAAAGTGACTGGACAATCTGTATTGCCCTGGCTATCTCTGCAGCAGTTGGAGAAGGAATTTTTGACTCCACACCTGCTGACTTTCTAGTTCTCTTTGCTGGAACTGGCTCCTCAGAGTTAGCTTTACGTTTGCCAGAGGAAGTCTGGCCCTGGTCAGAGGGCACTCCCTCCGGTTCAGTTGGCACCGAACCGGGCTGGCCATCCGGGTCAGCGGACTTTTTGGCCTCTCGTTCCCTGAGCCTACCAACTCTCTTATCTAGGTAGCTGCAGGAAATCTGCAAATCTGGCAGTCTGCATTGAGGTGGTCAAACCCCAGACAATAAACACATGTGGTGTGTGGGTCAGCCTTGGCAAAGGCTTCCCCCACAGACACTACAGTGTTGAAACCCAGTGGGCCGGTTTTCTTTTGGGTTTCTCAGACATAATGCCAGCCTAACCAAAAACTTGCCTTTGTTGGCAGTGTAGGCAAGACACCCTTATCGGTTCCCAACCGTGTCACGGGTCGTGGAAAAACCGTAATGAAACTGCTTTTTAGAACCGATAAGAACCGGGAACCGCACTCTAACAAGCCTTAAAACGCTTCAGAATGAAGTTTAACTACAATCTGATCGGTTCAAACCGAACCGATAAACATTTACAAGTTCCACACAGAAAACCTATTACTTACAATACCATAGACAGAGCTTGAACCGATCGGTTTGCGGTTAAAATAATGAAAATCGCAGTTGAATTTAACCCAGAAAAAACTCTTTAAACCGAGAAAATGAACCGAGCAGCAGGAGGAATCTCCGGAGCGACTGTTCAGTGAGGTGGAGTAAAGAATCTGACGGTTTCGGTTTGAAATAACCCTGACAGAGCTTTCTTAACCGAGCTCGCGCTCTAAGTTCCATGCATTGCATGCATTTAACTCTTTCACCTCCGAAGCAGTTCTAATGGTGGGACAAACTGCATTAGTCATAATATAGCAAGACTTCATGTTGTTTGAAACACCTTTTCTGATCCTCATCTCAGCACTACATAAGGGTCCTTTGTTGGCTCTGTGCAGCCGACAGCTTGATACCTTCCACTTCCCTATTTGGAGCATCACCCCTGCACTAGCACGTTTTGTGAAGCAATACATGGGAGAGTGTGGGGGTGCACTCCACTGACTTCAGGAGGACTGTTTTTTAAAAGACAATTTTCAATATTCTAAATGCTTGATTTGAACAATTCAAGACCACTGCTCAACTAAGAAGGCCCTTTTTAGATAAGCGTTGGTCTTAATTTGTTCAAATCGGCATTTAGAACACAGAAAACAGACTTTTAAAAACCAGACCCTCTGAAGTCAGTTGAGCACGCCCCCCCATCTTCACTTAACCTCCTCAGGCTTCTTCCCTCCTCTGTGCCATGGTGCTGCAATCCCCTTCCCCCTCCTTAAGCAGCCTACACCCCCTTGGTGGCCTGCACGTTGTAACTCTCCTTCCCTATCCTTCTTGAAGCCCACTGTGTTGAGCCGTGTTCTCTGCCCCTACGTCGCTTGTCCACTCGCTTTAATGCAGTTTTTGTTACTTGTTTTTATCTCAAAGCCTGTTTACTTAGCTAGTTGCTATCTGTATTTTAGTTCTTATTGTATACTTGTATTGGTGTTATTGTATTACGTGCGGGTTTTGTAACTGTGACCCTTTCTAAAATGTCATTTTTTAACTGTTTTATCTCCTATGTAATCCTGTCCCTGGGTCGCACGTGGAAACGAGCCTCAGCTCAATGTGCCTTTCCCGGTTACCAAATTTTAAATAAAATAAAAAAAAACAAAAAAAAACTACTGCTTCACAAAACATGCTGGCGCAGGGGGTGATGCTCTAATAGGTAAGTGGAAGGAATCGGGTTCTCACACCATGAAGCCCAAATACGATCCCGTTCCTCCCTAAAGCCACCTACTGTTAAGATTTTAACAGTCTGCAATTCAAAGTGGTCTAAGTATCCTTCTGGGGGTCATTTGAGAAAGGGCACAAAAGGTGCTCTTTAAAGGGGGAAAGTCAGGACCAAGGGCCCCACACTCAAGTGTGGGGCTGGCTCCAATGTGCACTTTGTGCACAAAAACATTCTGGTTTACTTACTGTTTACTGTAGTATAGTAGATTGTATTAGACTGATTCTGCTTTGTTCTAGGCTAACATCTTCTGTAACTACAAATCGTAGAATCCCCTGCAGATGACATCAGAGCAGTACTGCAGCAATGGGAGATTCAACAGTCTGCAGTGCATGACAGAGTTTATATAAGCTCTGATCTTTAGTTTGCTGGTCCCTGGGACTAAGTACAGTCACAGAGGACTGTACTTAGCCCTTGAAGAAAAACAAAACCAGAAAACATCTGATCAGAGATTATAAAAGCTTTAACATGCACTGCAGGTTATTGAATCTCCCACTGCTGCAGTACCGCTCTGATGTCATCTGTAGGGGATCCTGGGATTTGTAGTTACAGAAGCTGTCACCCTAGAAGTAAGCAAAAGAAGATGCAACTTGCTATACTACAGTAAACAGTAAGTAATCCAAAATGTTTTGCACACAAAGTGCACATTGCGACCAGTCCCACGCTTGAATGGGGGGCCCATTTTGTGCTGACCGTCCCCCTTTAAAACAGCTGCTAATGACATTTCACACTTCGAGGCTCCAGGCCACCTATGCCCCCTTTAAGAAACCAGCACATCACAGGATAGATGAATACGAGTATGGGAGGACCTGCATTCTAACTACTAGCCAGCTTTCCCGGTCCTGCAGTCAAGGACTCCAAACCACGAATTACACTTAACAATTAATAATCCAATTTTGTTTTTACAAAAATTACAAGAAAATAATCAAACATTGTCATATTTAAAAAAAATGTCAAGAAGTCTACATTTAAATATATATATAAAAGTGAAAGTTAAACTTGCCCTTCTGTGACGGAGAGCTATCATACACATCTCTCTCTCTCTCCATATGGTGTGGGTTAATATATGACTTATAAAATGCACATAACACAAAATACTAATAATTGGCCAGAACATGCATACCTAAACTGGCAGCTGGTCACATTTATGGGTGAATACATGATAATAGGGTGCAACAGTGTTGAGGAAAAAAAGAACAATTACATTTTGTTTTTACTTCTAAAAAAACATTTTTAAGAAAAATTGGTCCTCAACTGTGAAGTCTACCCAGATGGGAGTTGCAGCCTGTGTTCTTCCAAGCTGATCAGCTGATGGAGACAAAGAACAGGTGACTATTGCTGAATGAACCTCTGCACCACCTGTCAGCTTTCAGTTCTCCACAGCCCTAGTTTAGTTAACTGGTCTGGCAGACATCTTTGTAGGAGACAGGAGACAGTTTCAACCCACTGTTGGATAAACGAACAACATTGCAAATATGGTGGTGGGAAAAAAAGAAAATTCTGACCCAATCCACTTTCTGTACCACTGTTTTAACTGGCAACATTTGTTAAGTTCAGTCACAAAGTTGATTCCCATCCCTTTAGAAAACAAAAAGCTGAGCAAAGCCTGCCTTCTCTGTATTCAACTCCTAGTTCAACTTTCCACTGCACTTCCAGTTCACAAGACTTCGCACATTTTTCGACGGGATCTCAAGTTGCTCTTATCAAAGTAACTCAGCTCATCTGCTCTTCTTCCCACCTTCCCTGGAAAATATGAAAAAACATGCAGCTCACCATACTTATCATAGGACAGAACCTGTTTTTCATAAAGTCCCATCTTTCAACGAAAGCTAAAGAAACACCTTGAGGAAGAAGTAATAAGCAGCTACTCCCACAGAGTTGGAGAAGTGAAAAAACTTGATGGATTAAAACATTTTTTTCTTTTAATTATCCGCCTTCCCCCTTCATGAGAAACGTTTGTCTAAACAGGAGATGTGGAGGAGAAGATCATGGGAAGAATTCAACACTGCAGTGCACTGTATGGACCGTTTAGCTTTTTAAACACTGACTGCAAATGGCAGTGGTAATTATCCTGAACAAGATCACTCTCAGCCAATCAGAACACAGAGCTACAGTCCCATTTTTCTGCAATAACCACACAGTAGACTTAATAATGGAACTGTATACCAGTCCTCATGTTCTGACTGGCTAAGACTAGCACTACAGCACGTCTGTGAATAACAGCTGGCTAGCAAGAAAGTGATTTTGGCGCCCTACTATAAAACTTTCTGTGTTTTTTACTATAATGGTACAGTGGCTAATGTATTAGTCGGTAATAACCAGACAGAAGTGTTAATAAACAATCTGTCATACAGCCTCAGTGTTTATTCAACCTGCTTTGATTGCTGTGTCATAAACCCTGACCACTATCCCATTATCACGGTGTGTAAAGCTTGCTCCAATGCTAGCATTCCAATGGCTGAATGGGTTTAACGTTTTTCCAACAGTTGCTCTGATATAGAACTCTGGCTATGAATTATGAAAAATTTGCCTCAAGAAAGGCTGGCAGAGCTGGCCCGGTGGCGCTGAGGGTTGAGGCGCTGGACACACCTCGTGCCACGCCGGTGACCCGGGTTCAGGAGCGAGCTCGGGTGCCGACAGGGGAGGGATCGGATTGAGCACCCGCAGGGCTGCTCTCCTGTCCCGGGGGAGGGTGTTGGGGAGTTCGGCGCTCTGGCGGCCCTTGGTGGAGACTGGAGGTGCTGTAGAGCGCTGGGCTGCACGTACACAGTGTGGCCTGACGCCGGCAGGGTGGCCGTGTGCCGAAGAAGTCAGGGAACGTTTCTCACACCCACCCTTCCTGAATCTCTCCCCTGCCAGCGTCCACTCAAGCACAGTGTGCTTGATTCAGCAGTCCTGTTGAATACTTCCTCTCAATCTACCTTGTTCATTCCTTTCAGAACCTGAGGGTCTCCTATTCTAATCTCCCCTCTCCCTTCTGGTCTCCAGTGAGTACATGTTCAAGGCCTTAAGACGATCCTCGTATCGATCTGCCCTGCTGGCCCTGAATCATTCTGGCTATCTTACTGTACCCTCTCCAGTCTGTCTTTGTCTTTTCTTAGATGGGGGCTCCAGAACTGGGCACAGTGTTCCAGATGCACCCTCACCAGTGATCTACAGGGAGGCAGCATCGCCTCCTTCCTCCTGCTGTCATACCTCCTCCCGATGCACCCTAACACCCTGGTTAGCTTCCTGCAGGCCCTGTTACACTGACTAGAGTATTTTAGGGAGGTGCTTATGATGACCCTCCCCCTCAGATCCCTTTCCTCAGCAGTAGCGTCCAACTTAACCCCTCCCATCCAATATTCCTGTCTGGGATTCTTGTTCCCTACCTGCATCACCTAGCACTTTTTGGTGTAGCATGTCAGCTGCAAAACATGGTTAAAAATGTTATTATAGGTGAACGCTCACTTGGCCAAGTTACTATTAGAAGTATTAGAAATGGACAGCAAACCATAGTTCAAGCTTGGCAGTGGGACTTCTTGTGCAACAGCCAACTTTATGTTCAATAGTACTCAGATGATGAGATAATGAATTTGGAAATGTATTTTACATGCATGATACTAAATATACACTACTGCTGGAAAGGAAGAGAGATACTGTCAGAAAAGTATTTTGTTTATTATGTTGTCTTTATGCTTTGGTTTCACTTACATTTTCTGGTTCCTCTCCTCATTTTGATACGCAGCTTTTTCTACAAGTAAGAGTGAAATAAAAATGAGAATAATGTACCTGTTTCTAACTGAACATTTGCATTCTTTTGTTTCTCCAATTTTTTGTCCCCCTTTACAGATCCCCGTTCCCACTCTATGGATGCTGTCACAGCTAGGACCCTCCTCCGGACTGGCAAGTGTGGGATTGTTTGCCTTCACTGCTAATTGGATTCTCTACTGTGAGCTGCTGACTTGTGAGTTCAGTAAAAATTTCAATCACCTCCGTTTTTGTTGCTGTCCGGAAGTGATGGAAAAACAGTGAAGAGAAGCCACAGTGACCACCATACAGCTACAAAAAAGTGACACTGTAAATGAAAGTCATGTACTTGCCATAATTCTTGATCTTCTAGGAATATCATCACCATTTATTCACACTAGCGGGTCTCGGCCAGAGGTGCTAGGACCCTGTGGGAGCCAGAATTTTTCAGGAAGGCTGGCACTGAGGAAGGCTGCATGCATGCATGGCATTGCAAGAGGGAGCTCATGGCACAAGGCTCACCTCGGCACTGGCCCTCAACTGCTTCAGTACCTTTTTTACAGAGGAAGTACAGCATAAACTAACAAGTACTTGCACACTTAAGGGCATAAGAAAGCCCTGGCAACCCATGTAGGAAGGATCAACAAACCAGTAACACAATGTCTGCACAGCGTGAAAACCAATAAAATACACTAGAGTGAGCCCTAGCGATGGCGGGTGCGGGTGCGTGTGTGTGTGTGACTCAATGGTGAAGACATTCCTAGAAGACCAAGAATTACGAGTACCCTATTTTCATATCTTCCAGGAATCAGTCTTCACCATTGATTCACACTACTGGATCAGAGTACCAAGGTGAGACAATATGCCCCAGACTAGTGAGGAAGGAGCCAAGGGCTCACTCAGGACAGACGTCCATTCAGGACTGTCCTGCCAAAGGGGGCATGCTGCCTGGCATGAACATCCACAGCACAGCGCTTAACCAAAGTCTTTACTGTGCCCTAAGTTGCAGACATCACTGACAAGGACAGAGCGACTCTCTACCACGGATGTGGCAACTGCTCTAGTAGGCATCTACCTGATCCTCTAACTTGACCTGAGCCGTGGCATAGCAATGGTGCAGGGAGCTAACAATCTGGGCAGAAATGCACTTCAATGCAACAGCCTGTCCCTTCTGATCAAGGCTGGAGACAAAGAGCTGTCTGGATTGCCTGAAGTTCTTAGTTCTGTCCAGGTAAAACATAAGGACCCTCTTAACATTCAGGGAATACAGGGTGCACTCTCCTTCATTCTAGAAGTTGGCAAAGTAGGTAGGCAGCACTAGTGGTTTATTCAGATGGAAATCTGACATCACATCAGGTAGGAATGTGGTGTGTGTGTGTGTGTGTGTGTGGAGAACTACGTTATCCTTGTGGAAACAGTATATAGAGGATCTGTGGCTAAGGCATGGATTTCAGACACTTTGTGAGCAGTGGCGATGGCCACCAGAAAAGCTGGTTTTCAAGTTAAGAACTGTATCTCGCAAGTTGCAAAAGGCTTGAAGGGTTTGCAAGTGAGCATATCTAGCACAAGGTTGATAGCCCAGGCAGCCACCAGCTTCCTGAAGGGAGGACTTGTGTGAAAGATGCCCTTAGGGAACCTCTTGAACAGTGGCAGCTGTGTCAGGCAGAGGGTACCAACGGGCTTGTGGTATGCAGATACAGCACACAGATGGACCTTGACTGTGGAATACTACAGACCAGCATCGGAAAGGTCCAGCATGTACTTCAGAACTTTGTCAGAAGGGCACCCATAGGGTTCCATGTTGGTTTTAAAGCACCAAATGGAAAATATTTTCTACTTGGCTGTGTAAGTTTTCCTACTGGAAAGCTTATGAGCAGCCAGAAATATTTCAGAGACCCTCTGACATACTTTATACCTGTTCACTTCTTTCTCTTCAGGAGCCAAGACTAAAGACGAAGGGAGCACAGGCTGGGATAGACCAGGTGACCTTGAGTCAGTAAGTCCATCCTGAGTCAAGGAATCCTCCATTTGTTGACTGACAGTCTGCTCAACAGAGAAAACCATATCTGTCGAGGCCAGCAGGGGGCCACTAGTATCATCCTGCCCCCATGTCCCTACAGTTTGAGCAATACCCTCCACACCAGAGACTGGTGGGAATGCATACAAAAATAGATTTTGTCATTGCAGTCTGAATGCATCCTGACAGAAAATGCCATGTCCAGGATGTCTGGAGCAGAATCGAGGCAGTTTGGCACTGAGTGAGTTTGCAGATCGGTCTATGTCTGGACTATCACACTTGTCGAACAGTAATCTCACGACATCTGGGGCTAGTGACCACTCATGAGGACTAGCCCCTATGTGGCTGAGGTCATCTGCCAGAGTGTTCTGTTCTCCTGGCAGATAGGTGGCTTGATGCAAGATCTCTTGCTCCAGCCACCATTCACATACTCTCATCTTCCTGCAGAGAAGGTAAGAGTGTGCTTCTCCGTTTGTTGATTTTGTACATTACAGACTTGTCTGAAGGAGGACTGTTTTGCAGATGATAAGATCCACTAGGGTTCGCAGGCCACACAAAACAGCCCACATCTCTAATACATTTATGTGGAGATGAGTCTCTGATGGGTCCCAGGCACTGTGTGTGGGCCCCCCACTCCAACAGGGAGGCATCCGTGGTGAGGGTCACCTGAGGCTCTGGTTAGAAGGGAAAGCCCTGGAAGAGACTTTCCTCCACTGACTACCATGTGAGAGACCCAACCGGTGGTTTGGTCAGCTGAATGGGGGAGTCCTGAGGATGTGATGCTTGTGATCACCGTGCAATGAGCATCCACTGAGCCGTTCTCAGGTGCAACCATGCCAGGGGCACTGTGAACACTGAGGAGGCTATCAGACCTAGCATGCATTCATGGAGTGGACATTTCAGTTTTGCACTCCATGCTGAAGCGTGCCATCTGCAGGATCACCTGCATTCTACTCTCTGGTAGAAAGACTTGGGCCTTGGTCATATCCAGAAGAGCTCCTATCTCAGACTTCTCTAGATCTAGCAGAACCTCTATGGAGGTAAGGACCTGAGAGGCCGTGGCCACTGCCCATTTCGTCGCCTGCCTGGATGAAGTGGATATCAGCCAGTTGTCAAGGTATGGGTAAAGCTGGAGTCCCACCTTTCTCAGGTGCGCTGCGAGTACTGCAAAGCACTTTATATAAAGAGTAGAGGTACTGAGGACAGCCCAAAGGGCAGGACTCTGAAATGGTAATGCTGCCCCAGCACAATGAATCAAAGGTATCTATGGTGCACCAGTATGTACTAGTACGCATCTTGCATATCCAGGGAACCTAACCAATCCTGAGTCTTCAGGAAGGGAAGCAGAGACCTCTGAGAAATCATTCTGAATTTTTCTCGATCCATGAACTTGTTCAGGTTTCTGAGGATGAGAATGGGGTGCATGCCCCTTGATTTCTCTGGTACTAGGAAGTAGTGGCAGTAGAAGCCTGTGTCTTGTTCTGACTCTGGCACTATTTCCACTGCCTTGTTACTCAGAAGGCCCGTGATCTCCTGCACCAAAAGGTTTGACATAGGAGCTGATAAGAGGGGCTGACTTCTGGGAGGATAGTCCAGACGGATTTCTGTAAAGTCCAGGTATCCCTCACGGATGATCCTGAGGACCCACCTGTCTGTCATAATGGATTCCCACTGATGGTATCACTGGGTCATGGCGCCCCCCCCCCTTTGGGGAGGAGAGGTCCATCTTGGGCTGCTGAGGCAGGGCCAGGACTGGAGTTTCAGAGGGTGGCACTGGGTGCTTTTGCCATCTCTGCCTTTAGCTGCACTTTTTTCTGAGCCTGGGGAGGCTGAGATTTGTTTTGGGTTCCCCTATCTTTTCCATGAAAGGACTGATTGTCCTGAAAGAAATCACATTCTTTTCCCCTCTGAAGGTTAGCAAGGACTGGCCTGGAAATCTTACGGCTAAGTCTTAGCTTCATGAGACGCCTTTAGAGCCTTCTCTACCTGCTGTCCACAGAAGGTAAGTTGCATCAAAGGAAGCATTCATAAGTTGTTAATGGACAACTAGTGAAAAACCAGCAGTACTTAACCAGAAATGCCTTCTGATGCATATGCCTGCAGAGGCAAAATGGGAGGCAGTATCAAAAGCATCCACAGTAGCTTTGAGCTAATGCCTGTTGGACTCAGCAGTCTCTGAATCAGGCAGGGACTCTGTTAGAGACTTAAATGAGCTCCAAAGGGTGTACTCATAGTTGGAAAAATCTCTTGGTAGCTAGCAATCTGTATACCTAAGGTAGCTGCTGTGAAAAACCACTTCCCCATAGTGTCAGTCTTGCGCAACTCCTTGTTAAGAGGATGCACAGTGACCTGTTTGGGGGAGAACGGTCTTGTCATTCTCTGCAAAAATAACAATGGCATCAGCTATAGGTTGAGAAACATACACTGGCCTATCTTTAGGGCAGTGTATTTCCGGTCTATCTACTTGGAGACAGATGCTACTGAAGCAGGCTTGCTCCAGACCACATCAGAAAGAGTCTCAAATGCGGGTGGGAAAGGAGGAGCTAAACTGAGCAGCACAGTAGGAACGTTTAGTCACTGCAGATGGAGACGTTTACCTGGGTCAGTGGCTCTCGACTCAAAACTGAGTGCAGAATGCATGTTTCTGAGCAAAGCCTGGAAGGTTAGATTCTCCTGAGGAACAGAAGTTAGACCTGGGCCCAAGGAGTCCAGGCTGAAGAAGGAGTCTTTGCCACCGCTCTCAGAAATGATGAGGCTGAGCTGGCCCATCAGGAACGAGCACTGGTCATTGGGGGCAGCCGAGAAGAGGAGGATTGAGCAGCAAGCTCTGTCACGATACTGCCACCTGGGTGACCACAGGAGGCAGTGCAGATGGAGTGGCTCATGGTTGGGAGGATGTCGATGGGTGCTGTACCCCGCATGCAAATGGTGCATGGTGCTCACGTTGACATCCTACGGAATGGGATAAACAAGGAAAAACCACCCTGAGTGGCTTGATGAAGCCGGACTACCCACAGGCCCCACACCTGGCTACTTGGGTTCTACCTCCAAAACCAGATCCATGTGCGGTGGAGGTATGGGGGGCCCTGCCAGAGGGGAAAAGCTCTGGAGGAAAACGGGAGGAAAAGTAAGTCCAAGGGGATGCCAGGGTGACAAGACTGGGGTAAGACTGAACAGATGGGGGCCAACTGGAGAGAAAAGGGGGGAACCCCCAGAAAAGAAATAATGAGGTCAGGGTCTGACTCATCTTCTACCACACTGTGCCCAGAGGCAAGGTCATAGAGTAGGGGTGGATTGCACGCCTCCAACCCAGAACGTGGGCTCGGCAACACCGCCTCCTAGGGATGAGGAGCTGGTGCCAGGGGCAGCACCGGAACAAAATCTGGCCCCAAGCAGATCCCCAACACAAAGCCCCAAAGGGCCCAAACCCAGCACGGGCACCATCCCCAGTGCCAATGATCAAGCCGGCACCAAACTGACTGGCAATGGTACTGCAGCCGGTCCCAGCATAGACACACAGGATGGGGTGCAGCCAGTGAGACAGGAGTTGACAGCACAATCACTGGCAAACGCTCTATCTAGATAGACAGCGCTGCCTCCAGCTCCAGTTCCACCGATCCAGAAGGGCCAGAGACCAGCTCCGCGAGGTACATGAGCCAGACACTGCACCCACTGAGTCATAAGAGGTGCCCAATGGTGGCACTGCCCACCGGAGTCTTCACAGTCGGAGAGGGGCTCGGACTTGAGAGTTCAACCCCCTAGAACCACAGGTCTCCGGTGATGGCAACAGCACCAGTGAGGGCCTCCCGCTCTTGGAGACCACGGATCTTGTGGCAGACCTAACAGAGGGCAACCTCAAGTAGTGCAGTGTCTTCCCCTTCTGACCAGAAGAGGAAGAACTGGAGGCCGAGCGGTGCTGAGAATCCGACAAGGATTGGGAATGGGCCCGCTCCTTGGAGGGCTGTCCTTCTTTCCTAGCACCAGACCGCTCATAGTCAGAACCATTCCCTGACAGGTAAAGTGCACTGGACACGGCCCCGCTGCCAGAGCTGCCTGTCTGAGAAGGTTCCCCACTGTAGTTCTCCACGGCCATCGACTTGATAGGGCTGAGAGAAACAGACAGAAATACTTTTGTAAAATCACTAAACTGACACAAAAACAAATGCTAGCTTTAAACACTAAAACGAAGAAGAGCTGAATGCTGCTGTCATACAGACGAAGTTCTGACTCTCGGTGGATGAGCGTCGTCGTCACTGATGCACACTCAATGGCGGGGAAAAAAGGAACTGAAGCAGGTGAGGGCTGGTGCTGAAGTAAGCCTTGTGCCGCGAGCTCCCTCTCATTCTGTGCCACATGGGCACAGCCTACCTTGGCACCAGCCCCCTTGAAACGTTCTGGCTCCTGCAGGGTCCTAGGGCCCCTGGCGAAGACCCACCAGTGTGAATCAATGATGAAGACTGATTTCTGGAACATTATCTGGCCACAAAATGCTGGTGTTTGCCATTTTCTCTCTACTATGCATTTTATTTACATCCCACAGGAGCCTGCATATCTCTAGCATAGCTCCCCTCTGCCTCCCGTCGCTCCTGACCTCCAGCGAGTATATATCAAGGCCTGCAGAACACTGCAAACATGTCCAGCCCCGCTCTGTCCATAGATCATCCTGGTGGCCATCCTCTGCACTTTCTCTAGCCCGTCTCTGTCCTTCCTCAGGTGTAGATACCAGAATTGGGTGTAGTATTCGAGATATGGCCTCACCAGAAATCTGTACAGGGGCAAGATCACCTCCTCCCTTCTACTGCTGAAACCTCTGACTACACACCCCAATATTCTATTTGCCTTGCTGTAAGTCCTATTCCGCTGTGCAGAGACTTTGAAGCTGCCGATAACAACAACCCTCAGGTCCCCCTCTTCTCCTTTCTCTGCTAATAACCCCCCCATCCATCCAGTATTCCTTGCGTGGGTTTTTCCTGCCAATGTGCATCACCTTGCATTTCTTAGCACTGAACCACAACTGCCTAATCTCTGGTCATTACTACAGCTTTTCCAGATCTTAGTAAAACTCCACAACCTCTTAGTTGTTATCCACTCTGTCGCATAATTATTTATTTTTTTTTATGTCACCCGCAAAGAGACACATCCTCCCATGAACACCTTTCCTTTTGTTGCTTACAAGCAAATTAAACAGGACAGGTCACAGGATTGATCCTTGTGATACCCACTCAGGTGACTCTAGCACCTGTAATTTTAGAATGACATCACAATCAGAAATGTAGTCAAGCAAGGAACTTACCAAAGGGGGTATGAGTGTTCGCTGTACCTGAAAAAGTTTGATGCAAGCTTGTGGTTTCATTCTGATTTCTAATTAGGCTTCTTATATTATAAAATAATAAATGTCTATAAATAATTAAATTATCAAAAAGATACAGTTACTTACCTGATCTGCTGGAAGGAAACAAATGACACAGAACATCAGGGTTATATGGTTGTCATGAAGTCTGATTGTTAGTTAATACTAAGATGTTGAAATCTTATTTATAAACTTGTATTTAAAAATAAAATGTGTACATACCAGGCTCATGTTTTCCTGTTTGTGGGGAAGGAAGAGAGAGAATAATAAGCAGAGGGAAATGAGAATGACCTGTGGGTTACTGTAGCCAGAGATCCGAGATATGTTAAGCAATACACAAAGGTCTGTAGAACAGTGAATGCAGTTTTGAGGAATAGCAGGACGCAGCTTATAAGTAGGTCTATGGAAGTAATATACTTTTCCTTATACATTTTGTTCTGTCTGCCCTCTAGCCCCCTTCAGTCCCTAGCCAGTCCATCCCCGTCGACCACTTTCCTTGAATATTACCGGATGACACGAACCCCCAGAGACTGCCCTCCGTGGCAGAGCCTTGGGGAGGGGTAGAGGGCTGCACTCACCCCCTGGTGTCCACTACTAGAGTAGCAACCAATCTGGCTGGTGGTGTGGGGCCTGCAGTGGGCTACCACTTAACTCACCCACTGGGGAATTTCCTACTGTTTTGTGCTCTAGGTCTCCAGCGTACAATGGTGCAACCTGTGTGCATGTCTCCACACACGCACACGCGTATCAGCATGGAGTGTGCCACTGCTGTTTCAAACTCCTTGCTCTGCTGCTACCCGATCTCCAAAAGGTGGCAGCCTACATGCTGGGTGGCTGGTCCCCCTACCCTGATGCAGGAGAGCAGTCCTCTGGATGTTCAATCCTCCCACTCCCAGTTGGTCCCCAGTAACCAAACTCCAGGTGCTAACGTGGTAGCCGATGGCATTACCACCGAGCCACACGACCGGCATCTAGAGAATATATCACTGAATTGGACACACGCAAGGCTGCATCTGGAATACTGCATACAGTTTTGCCCATGGTACCTCAGAATGGATGAGGATAAACTAGAAAGGATCCAAAGAAGGGCAACTCGGATAGTTACATGATTTGGGGGGGGGGAGGGCATATCCAGACAGGCTAACTTATCTAAACTTCCTTTGTTAGAATATAGGAGACAGAGGGGGTACGTTAACTGTCTATAAGATTATGCATGAGTACATTAAAGTTGGCAAAAGGAGGGCCACCCCAATTGGCCAGAGGTAGGACACAGTGCTGCCACACAGGCGACCTGGCTCAGGTGTGAACTCAGGTCACTACCATCAGGAGGCAGGTCAGGCATGGCCAGCAGCTGTGCCACAGTGCACACCGGCCGAGGGGAGCAACACAATGACCCCTGCTGTTGGTCCAGGAAGCATGCCCCATCCGCAGGGGCACGTGGGGCATATATAATGTAAACAAAACATCAGTGGCCACACCAACGGGAGGAGGTAGGAGCTATGTAAAAGCTGGGGTTTGTTTCCAGGTGTGTCCTGGGAGCACAGGGAAGTGACTTGCTCATAGTCACACAGTACACAAGTGGTGGCTGTGGGATTTAAACTCGGATCTCCAGGTTCTTAACCACAACACTATACTGATCTACGCTTGATGAAGCGCTGGGTTCAAACATTGACTCTTTTTCTTGGCATGCTTCCTGCATCTCTGTAAATGTTTTTAATACTATTACGTATTTAATAAAGTAGCCACTTGTTCACTTTATATTTCTCTGCAGTAACACTATCTTACAGCTGGGGTTGAGTTTCTTGCTTTGCTGTGTTGGACTTGTTTACAATTATCGGGGTACCTGTAGCATAACCCCCGAGCAGCCTTTTTTGTGTTTGGCATATTATAAATCATGATATAATTTCTAAACAGTCAACACACTATTTCCAAACTTGCAAGATACTCTTAGAACCATAAAAGATACCGTAATCGTAACTATAACCATAGAAAGAGAGAATTGTTTTTGGAGTTTAAGTGGAGGCTGGATGCCTACCTGAATCTGAAGGGTATTAGAGTTTACAACCACAGAAACATATGGGAAAAGAGTAGCTAGGCATTAGTGCCTTCTTTCTTGACAAATTTAAGAAAGAATAATTTATTAGTAAAATTACTCTTCTGTTAAGCTCTACTTACGCTTTCTGGTCCATTCCCTTTCTCGAGTCATAGCTTTCTCTGTGAATGATAACAGAATACAGTTTGGTTTTATATAGTACTTTTCATAACACACTGTATCTCAAAGTGTTTGACAAAGTACTGTGTTACATACTGGTTATGCTGAGACTGTATGTAGTTCATAAGCAGGGCACATCACAGTGCTGCATTCACTCTGGGATTTATCTTCCTGATTTCTGACTCTCCCCTCCCACCTACCTTAAATAAAGTGGCCACCCATTATATGAAAACAGTCCCACCACATGCCAGAGAGGCCATCATATAGCAGAGTGAACTGCACCCAGGTCTATGTCTGTTGCCTCCACAGCCCACTATGGACAACTTCACCCCGTTGAGGAAATCAGGCATAGGTCTCCTTCATGGCACAACAGTGCATGACCACAAAGGCAACTGGGCAACTTGAAAACCTTTTTTTTTATATTATCTTTTTACCCCGTGCTTCCGCTCTCAGCCACACCTTCAGGCTGTGCCAAGGTGCCTCCAATCCGTCCTGTTCCCGAACCCCCGTCCCTAATATCTGCAGTCATCCCCAGGGTGACCGGATGTAACCCTTCGCCGGGTGGGCCCCCCTCCTCCGAGGAGAGAGGCACCTATGGTGCCGACAAGCACACTTCTTAGCCCCGGGGTACTGCTGAGGGATGGATGGTGGGACACTGATGGCATCGGACTGCCAGATGGCTGTCATCCGGTCGACAGCAGAGCCATTTTCTGCTTTTCTGGTATATTCCCTCTCTTGCGCATGTCTGCGTTACTCCTGGTCTCCACCGGAGGTCACCGCAGAGCGACGCACTCCCACAACCCACCCCAGGAGAGGAGATCAGTCCTCCGGACACTCAATCCTCTCCTCCCCTGCTGACCCCCGGTGCCCAGAGTCCATTCCCGAACCCGGGTCGCCAGCGTGGGTTGAGGTAAGGCACAAGCACCCTCTATGCCACCGGGCCAGCTTTTTGATTTTATTTTTTTAAATTATTCATTATTTATCCCCAGGACACCTGTAACATCCCGTGTGAAACACCCTAATGGCGAGACTAGCACCTGAGGGCGGGAACCCATGCATGTAGGTATGGAAGGAAGCCGGAGATCATGACGTGTGGTGGGCAGACCAACATTTGTGGCGCCTGGGGCTTTTTAGGTCCCTCTTTTATCCCATCCTCACCTCAACTGCATGTAAAGACCATCCTGAAGATGCTTGGCTTGCATAGTGGGAGGGCCAACACCACGCTGTCATCTATGGCATTAAGGCTGTTCCACCTTTGCACTCCAGTCTTTCAAACTCTGGGCAGAGCACCCCCAACACACACACATACACACACACACACACACACACACACACACACACACACACACACACATTCAGAGCACTGCCCTCGCAGCTCTCCCAGTCTCCACCAGCAAGAACGCGAGTGTCATGCTGGGGCACAAATCGAGGTCGGTCGTACAGAAGTGCAATGCACAATCCCTAGTGACCATTTACTGTTTTTAAAATCTCATTAACTAGATTTGAGCAGCTGGCATGCAAAACAGGAGCATAAGAATGTGCTGATGCTGCTGAATCAGTTCTTGTTTCAGAAAAGGAAAACAACTTTAATGCTGGCATTCTAATAACTGGTACTGAGATATCTAGTGGTGCCACACCACCGTAAGTGCGCTACTGATTCTGGTCCACTGACAGAAACGGTGACAGACACTAACGAAGGGTGCCAGATGCTATCAAAGGGACTTAACAGGATTTTCTGCAATGGTCAATGGAAGCACCAGTAATAAAAAAAAACTTTCTGTTATGAGTGATGCCGATGGTGAGAAATAAAACACAAATCTATTGTGTAGATTAAAAGAAATCTCAATATTGAAAGTGTAAAGCAAAGAGTGACCAAGATGGTGCTAGGGATGAAGGGCAAACCATATGAGCAGAGACGCTACGAGCTGGGGCTATACACCCTGGAGACCAGAACGGAGAGAGGAGACATGATTGAGACCTTCAGCTACGTCAAGGGGTTAAACAAAAGGGGCCCTGGGGGTGGGCTTATTCAAAATGAAGAAGGACACTGCTACTAGACGGCACAGCCTGAGACTGCAAGGGGGACACTACAGGGGAAATGTGAGGGTGCGTTTCTTTACGGAGAGGGTGGCGGATGTCTGGAACAGGCTTCCAGAGGAGGTTGTGGGGATGGAGACACTGCCGGGATTAAAGATGGCTTGGGACAGGCATAAAGGGCTATGGGGGGGGGTTCTCAGGGAGGGAGGCGGTAGTCTTGGGGGGGGTAAGGGCAGACTGGATGGACCATGTGGTCTTTCTTTGCCGCCAGGTTCTATGATTCTACGTGGACATTTTTTGACTTGCAGCAGCACTGCATGATAGCGGTGAACATTTTTACCTTGACTTTTTACTCTATTTTAAGAGTGCCCCTTCTCTCCCGACTTGATTCTCTTCTCTCCCCATTCTGTGTCTGCTTTGCCACTCTTTTTTACGGCTGGAATAATAGAAGCAGTGCTCATTTAACATGGCTCGGACCAGGTTTTCACTGGCATTCTCAGATGTTTTTGTACACCTGTGGTCCCATAAGGTCAGAGAGCAGTGTCTGCAGCATGTTCGTTCACAATAACAGTTATCTTAAACAACTGGTGCTCAAAAACGACAAAGGATATCGATGAAAACTTCCCAAAACTGAAGTCAGATTTCATAAAACAAACTTTTGCCTCATGGAAATGGAAATGACCATTTGTCACAAAACAACGCCTTACGAAACATTTGTGAAAAAATTAACTGTGCATGGGCAAAACTGGGATTTTATTTTCTTAATAATTTCAAAACGTCTAAAGTTCTCACTAAAGCCACCTATCGAAGACTCATCCTTGGGCCAAGCTCTAACCAACCTGGACATTTCAGGTTTGAACTCATAGACGTTTTCTCTATTATGTATATTGAAACCGCCATTTTTCACATTTTCTTCCCTGTAGAACTTTAAAACTACTGAACTGATCATTAAAAAATGTTTAGGATAAAGAGATCCTAGCACTGAGAACGTGACTGAGAAATGTACTGTCAGGTCCGTCCAGGGAAGACACGTTATTAGGAATTCTACAGAATTAATACTTACAGAAAGTTTGTGCAAGGCAACACTCGGTCTAAACCCGAATATTAGGTTGTCTGATTGAAATACCGTTTATTAATTAAAAGCGCCAGGTGCAGCACTTCCACAAAAAACAAAAAAACATATTAGAGTTTCTTCCACTCATGCTCTTTCTCAAGGCCTTGAGAAAGAGCACGAGTGGGACCCTAAAACGTTTGGTGTTTTTCTGTGGGGGTGCTGCACCTAGCTGTTTTTAACTAATATGGTATTTGAATCAGACAACCTAGTATTCGGTTTGTGACCGTAATGTTGCCTTAGGTCGAACGTTTCCCTAACTATCCAGTTCTTTTATGTTTGGAGCTTGGCAGTCGTCAGGGTGCCGCCTTTTCCCGTATTTAAAATTGGGGCTTAACATAAAGGAGTATTTGCAACCCTAATAACAGGTGCACTGCTACACCACTATAATAGGACACATGATAGGTACTGTAAAAGAGTGGTGTATGGGGAAATACACCCATTGAGACTGTGGAATAATAACCTTACTAGGCCCCCCCCGATGGTTTATTTCCCCATGACAAACATACCCGCTGTATATTTTACATAACAGAATTTAGATGGCAGTTTTAGCTTTTGATTGCATTTGCAACCATTCCCAAATTTTGCGTTTGCGGTTTTTCCCTACTGAGTTCCCGTAGCGTAGTAGCGGTACTGTTGATTTCGGTGTTTTCTATGCCCTGAATTCCATAGTGCAGGGTCCTCCTGAGTGGCTGTGATGGCCCGTTCTCTAGTTTAACGTGGCTGGTGCTGGGAAGTGGCATGACGTGTGCGATCAGAAGCAGTAGTGGCATGGCGCATGGGAGCAGCTGAAATCTGCAGTCAGGAGTGGCGTTTTTGTAGGGTCAGGAATGGTGGAACTCTACAGTTGGGAGCAGCAACTGAACAGTACTGTTCTAAGGTCTAGAGATATCAGCATGAAGGACCTGGCCTTTGAGACCTATGAGGGTTGAGGGACCTGGCAGCAGCAGCAGTGTGGGTAAGACCAGCACCTGCAGAGAGAAATGGTGCTTTGAGGGACATGGTTTGTTTCATGAGAGACAGGAGGGGGGCATTTTTAGGTTACTGCAGTTTACATTGTGTTTGGTTTGGTCTGGATAGGGTTTTTGTAGGCCTGGGAGTCTGAGTGCATCCTATAGCAATTGTCTTAATTAGTGTGGCAACTTGTGTAATTGGTTTAGTATGTATGTTTATTATGTGTTAATTGTCTAATAATGTATTTGGCAGTTAGCTATAATTAGCGTGGTACTACAAGGTATTTTGTACTGTAGGTATATATTTCAGTTGGGGTGGTACATACTTTTAATTGTTTTTTCCCTGGTAGATGGCTTTAATTGCCATAGTATATAGGGAAATAACTGTTAATGACTCCAATGGGGAAATAGTCCAGGTAATAATAAACAAAAAATATATAGAGAGTGATAGATAAATAGATACTGCCTGTGGCTGGATAAACAGACACACAGACAGACAGGCAGATAGATACTGTCTGTAGACAGACAGATAGATACTGCCTGGGGTTGGATAGACAGACAGACACTGCCTGTAGATAGATAGATAATGTCTGTAGATAGATACTGTCTGTAGATAGATAGATACTGTCTGGAGATAGGTATATAAATACTGCCTGTGGCTGGATAGACAGACAGACGGACGGATGGAAGGAAAATAAATAATTATACAAGACTTTGAATGTGTGTAGTATAATTTAAAAAGGTTTCATAATGTCTGAAATATTTAAATAACAAATAGAGAACTGTATTATGAAATAAACGTACATGTTTAGCAGACTGACAGTTTCCTCCATTTGCTCTGCTCCTTCCTTTCCCTCTCTGAAATCTCTCCTCCGTCAGTTCTTTCTTCACTCCTGCAGCTGCTTCTGCTATTGGGGTAGACTCCTATTCACCTGCCCGCCATCCAGTACTAATGCCAGCTTTGCCCGGCCCCCTTTTATCAGTCATTTCTCCCTGTTCCTTATTTTGTTGTGATGCTTACTGTTTGATGCTCTTTTGCCCATTCCACAATTCACTGTATGATAATTTATCCTTTAAGTATTCTTGAAATGGTTTCGTTTGATATATTTATTTCCATATTATTGTATTATTTTATACACTGTACTCTGCACCTGTTCTCTTCTCTTCCCACTCCCCCCAGGATGCATCTGGAAACGAGCTGATACCAGCTCAGTATGACTTTCCTGGTAAAACCTTTGAAATAAATACACAAATAAATACAAATTATGAGTAAGAAGAGTATTAGAAAAAAAAATCATTTTTAGTTATTTTTTATTTTACTGCTTAGTTTTACTTACCTTTTCTGGGTCGTCCCACTTTTCTAATTGCTGCTTTTTCTAAGGATGATTATGAAATTTTAATTAGTCACAATAATAATACTTGTATGGATGAAAAGAAACCAGGGTTCATCACACTGGTAACTTAATTAGATGAATTACACTAAGTACAAGCATGAAGTCATGCCGTGTGCTGTGCTTTGGTCTTGTTAGGGGCAAACAATATTGGCAGAATTGCTGGCCTGTCTCATACTGGGTCAGGCAGGGGTTGGCGAGGTGCCCCGCACTGAGGGGAGAAACTGGCGATCCCCTGCCATCTGTCCTTGCATGCATTGACTGTATTTTTTATTTATTGGAAATTTGTTGACCAGATTGGACCCAAGAGCATTAGATGCCCATTTTCAAGGGTGACCTGGAGACGTAAACAAAAGCAACAGGTAAATACGCAATATGTCAGAGTATGCAGTGATCAGGCAATAACACGTGTGCAATGACAATACATCATTACACACAATAATCAGGTAGCAATACATGCGTGCAATGAAAATACAAGACATCATTATACATAGAAATCAGGCAGCATCACACTTGCACACTGACGATACAATACATCATTATATATAGTAATCAGGTAGCAATACACGCACACATTGACATATAGAATAAAACATGGGGGGGGGAGTGCACAAAAACAAGTTACTCACCTGTAACAGTAGTTCTAGGAGTGGTATATGTTGTTCATGTGGATGAACAACATACAATATACCACTCCTAGAACTACTGTTATAGGTGAGTAACCTGTTTTTCTAGGATCATGAATATGTTGTTCTATCCACACTTGTTGGCAGACTCCTAGGAGTTCTTTGGGAGCAGAGAGACAAGATGCACATCCACTACTTGGGAAACAGAGACTGGAGAACTGAGGCCCCAAAACCAGCATCCCGGCATGACTCTAGGTTGGTGTGGCAGTGGGAAATGAAGGTGTTTGCTGACTTTCAGGTAGCAGCCCCGCAGATTTCCTGGATAGGGATGTCCCTGGAAGCAGCCACCGACGCAGCAGTATGGTAGGTTGAGTGAGCCCTTACCCTTACGGGAGGCTCCTTGCTCGCCAGCCTATAGCAGAGATCAATGCATGATGTAATCCATCTGCCAATCTTCTGCTTGGCTACAGGTCTGCCAGGTGCGGCTTCATCGTAGGTGACAAACAGCTGGCGAATCTCTCCCCGAATGTCTGCCGTCCGCTCTTTATAATAAGAGAGCGCTCGTCTCAGGTCCAGAGTATGGAGCCTGTACTCAGCCTCCAAGGTATAACTGGAGTAGTACACTGGCAGAGCCAACACCTGGTTAAGGTGAAACTCCGACATGACCTTCGGAAGGAATTTCAGGTGGGGGCATAGGACAACCTTGTCCCTGTGGAAGACCGAGTAAGGAGACTCGACAGAGAGTGCCTGTAGTGCCCCAGTCCTTCTTGCTGATGTGATAGCCACCAAGAAGGTGGTCTTCCACAACAGATGTGACATCACACACCTGTGCATCGGTTCAAATGGTTTGCCCACAAGCTTTGCCAGTACCAGCAGTAGATCCCACGGTGGTGATGGTTCACGTACTGGAGGGGGAATACAGTCGAGGCCCTTAAAGAAGCACAAGACCATCTCCTGTGCCACTGTCTGCTGACTGGCCCGCGCCCGCTAAGCAGAGATGGCTGCCAGGTGCACCTTAAGGGTCGTAGACCGAAGACACCCTTTGGATGGGGACCAAAGGTAGTCGAGGCTGCTAGCCACTGGACAGGACAAAGGGTCCAGGCTCTTGCCCTGACACCAAATGGAAAATCTTTTCCATTTGAAGGCACAGCATCTCCTGGTTGACTCCTTCCTAGATGCCTCCACAATGGTGAGTACCTCCTTGGAGAGACCCAAAGCCTGGAACTCTAGCCGCTCAGGAACCAGGCTGTCAGGTGCAGGAATTGAAGGTCAGGATGAAATACCGTCCCCTGACTGACTGATAGCAGGTCCGGGCATACAGGAAGATGCCTTGGAGGCCTGGAGCTGAGGCTGAGGCGGTCTGGATACCAGAATTGACACGACCAGTCTGGGGCTACCAGGATCACCTGTGCCTTGTCCCTCCTGATCTTGAGGATCACCTTGTGAACTAAGGGAAGTGGAGGGAGGGCACAGAAGAGGCCTGGGGTCTACGGCCTTGAGAAGGCATCCCCCTGCAGCAAGCCCTGCTGAGGAGGGCAGGCATGAAACAGCTTCAGCTTTGCATTCTCCCTGGAGGCAAACAGATCCACCTGAGGTTTGCTCCAGTGGGAGAACAGGCTGTGTACTACCTCTGGTTGGAGAGACCACTCATCGAACGCCTCGCCCACATGGCTGAGAGTGTCCGCCAGTTGATTTGAGGCTCCTGCCACATGGATGGCTACGAGATCTGCCTCCAGTCGGCTCACAAGGGTCCAGATGCGGAGTGCTTCCCTGCACAAAGGCCGGGAGTGGTGCCGCCCTGCTTGTTGAGACAGTACACAGTCGTGGTATTATCCGTCTGGACTTACACCACCTGACCCCGAAGGAGCGGAGTGAATGCTGACAGTGCCAGACGGACTGCTCTGTGCTTCAGCAGGTTGATATGACATCGGGATTCCTCGGGGGTCCAGAGCCCGTGGATTCTGTGATTCCCCATGTGGACACCCCAGCCCGTGAGAGAGGCATCAATTGTGAGAACGACAGTCAGCTTGGGATGGACAAATGGGATCCCTTCCTGCATGTGTGCTAGGATGGTCCACCACTGGAGAGCATCCCACATCTTCTGAGTCACAGTGACCAGCTGGTTGAAGTGACCATGTCGCTTAGTCCACTGACTGGCCAGCTCCCACTGAAGGGGGTGCATATGCCACCAAGCCCAATGGACCATGGCGATGCAGGCCGCCATGTACCCCAGAAGGCGCAGGAAGTCCCAGGCAGGGTGCAAGTGCCCAACCAGAAATGACTGGACAAAGGAGGAGAGAACCTCCGCCCTGTCCATCGGGAGCCTGGCTCTGGCTCGGCAAGAGTCAAGCTGTGCCCCGATGAAGCAGATCACCTGCGAAGGTACGAGTTCCGACTTAGTCTCCTTGACCAAGAGACCAAGTTTGATGCTGGTCTGGAGGGCCAGATCTCTGGACTTCTCCAACTCCTGTCAGGGGGACACTATGAGCCAGTCGTCAAGATAGGGGTACACTCTGACCCCCTGACACCGAAGGCGGGATGCCACTACTGCAATGCATTTGGTGAAGACCCGGGGGGGCGAAGACAGGCTGAATGGCATGGCTTGGAACTCGAAGAGGGCTCTCTCAGCTTGAAAATGGAGGAACTTTAGGTGAGACGGATGGACTGAGATGTGAAAGAATGCATCCTGGAGATCCAGAGAGCAAAACCACATGTTCTGTTTGAGAGGTGTTATGATCTGAGACAGAGTTATCATCCTGAATGTGCAGGACCGGAGAAATTTTTATTTATTTATTTTAACATCAGTTTAAAACCTTTGAGCCAGAGGCTCGTTTACAAAGGTACCTCGTCGGTAGGAAAACAGCACAACATGTATACATGAGACAATCAGAAATACATTACAGCAATAAGGCACAGGCAAATTGCAGGCAAAGCGATACAGTCAGCAACACTCATTAACAATAGGCAAACTTTTTTTTTTTTTTTTGAGACATCACGGAGGTGTGGATAGGATAGGTCAGGGGCAGTGGCAGGAATGAGAAGTGAGCAAGTGATTTTTTAGGCGGTATTTGAAGCTAGCAAGCGATGGGGCGTCGGTGATGCCAGCTGGGAGGGAACTGTACCAGGAGGGGGCTCTATAGGGGAAAGCCCTTTGGCCCTGGGTGGTCCGCACCCTGGGGATGACCAGAGCAGTTTTGCTGGAGCGGGTGTGCACCGTGGGGTTGGATCGGTGAATAGAATTAGCAAGGTGTGGTGGGATAGCCCATGGAGGGCTTTGTAAGTGACTTACGTTAGGAACAAGAGGCGCTCATCGAGGTTGAGTAGAGGGACATGGAATAAAGATGACAGGTATGGGTCAGTCTATGGGCACTGGTAATAAGTCTGCATGCTTTGTTAAGCATTAGGTTGTACCTGTGAAGGGCTGTCTGGTCTGCCGAGCCATAAACAGGAAGGCGTAGTCAACTAGGGAGGCACCGGCGGTGACAGCCAAGCGAAGGGAGTTTGCAGGGAGACATTTTTTGTGCCGGTAGAGGATACCCAACCGTGCATTGGAGGCAGAGGTCAGAGCAGAGATGTGGTTATGAAAGGAGAGACCAGAATCGAAGATTATACCAAGGTATTTGTAGGAGTGCACAAGATCTAAAGGGAGATTCAGGGCGGAGTGAACAGAGAGAGGAAAGTTGCTGGACTTATTTTGGGGGTGAGTAAAAAGCATAGTCTTAGTTTTCTTAAGGTTGATGACAAACGATGATCAGTGAACCAGTTTTCAGCAGAGGTGTAGGCATGCTGGAGGAGTTTTGGAGTGAGGTGGGGTTACTATCAGAGGCAAAGAGAACTGCGTCATCTGCATAGAGAGGATCTTTCCTCGCATGCATAGGGCAGGAATTGAGAAAGAGAGAGAAGAGTAATGGCCCAAGTATGGAGCCCTGGGGAACTCCTGAGCGGATTAGGCAAGTACTGAAACAGTGCCACCAACCCTTTACGTTGGGGCGGTTGGTCAGGTAACTGGCGCACCAGGAGAGTGGGCCAGTGGCAGCTCCACACTGGCAAGGGTAGCTAATAGTAGAGGGTGTGAGACTGTATCAAAGGCTTTAGATAGGTCTATAAATACTGCACCAGCCGAGGGGCCAGCATCAAGTGAGTTATGAAGGAAGTTAGCAGACTCCAGGAGAGCAGTATTTGTGCTATGACCAACTCTGAACCCATGCTGTTCAGGACAGAGAACCCCCATAGTTAGGTGAGGTAATGTGTGATTTGGCTGGCAACTATTTTCTCCAAGGCTTTAGAGGGAGAGGATGGAGATAGGCGGTGGTTGCCTACGAGCGTCCTATCACCACCTTTGTGAATAGGGGTAACAGTGGCGACCCTCCAGATGGTGGGGAATTGCCCCAGGCAGAGGGACTTATTAAAGAGGCAAGTAATGGGTGAGAGGACCTGATCCAGGACCTGACGAAGGAGATAGGGGTCAAGGGAGTCATTGCTGATGGAGTTGCATTTTAGGGCTTTTAGTAAGTAGGGCCTAACCTCAAGGGTGGTGACAGTGCGAAGGTGGAAGGGGGGGGGAGGTGGGAGGGGCAGTCATGGCGGGAGGGGATCGAAGAAGTTGCAGGAGCACTGCACTAAGGTCAGTGAATGAGTTGTTGAGGTGCGTTGCAATGAGGGGCAGGGTCCGTAGAGGTTGGTTCCATCAATGTTGAGAAGCGATGGGGTGTACCACCATTTAGCTGCTTGATGTTGTCCCAAAAGGACCTGAGGTTACCCCAGGAGGAGGTAGAGCAGCATGGTAATAATCCGCCTTTAGCTGCAGACGGCCCACGTACACTTGTTCCGGGCAGCTGCATGGCCTGTCTATCGGCTGGTCGGCCAGTTTCGATAGCAATGTGCCACAGTTGTCACGCTGTTTGAGAAGTGTCGCGTAGGCAGGGGTAATCCAGGGGTGTGCCTTACTTTAGACCTAGGGGGTAAGGGGCGTAAGTGTCACAAGCAAGGTTGAAGGTGTGGACAAAGAAGGCTAGTGCATCGTCAATATCCGTGGTGTTTAGTAGTGGGGACCAATCAGTACCAGCTAGGTGATGTTTTAAGTCTTTTAGCCCACCAGGTCTAAGCCGACGACGGTGGGTGTTCCGAACAGGGGGCTTGGGTGGGGAGGTTGCCCAGAAGAAAAGAACTGGGGAGTGGTCACTAAGGCAGTCTGGTAGGACTTGCACATTGTAGATGCGACTGGGCCTGTTGGTGAGCACCACATCCAGAAGAGTGCCAGTGCCCGTGCTAGGATTTAACCTGGTAGGTTGTGAGACTAGTTATGTCAGATCAATGGCAGAGAATGTCTCACGGGAGGTGGACCCCTTTGGAGATAGCCAGTTGATATTCAGGTCACCTACCAGGATTTGGTCAGAGGAGTTAGGTAGGGAGGTTATGTAGTCAACTAGGGGGCCCAGTGCCTGAGCTTGATTTTTTGGAGGTATATAGGCAGTAGTCAGGAAGATTGGAGCCCTTGAGGGGTCCGGTGACAACTTTAGAATTAGGGCCTGGGCATTGAAATCAAGGGTGGGGGAGGGCTAGGCCAAGAAGTGGGTCTTTAACATAGATGGCACAACCACCACCCCTCCTACCGTGCGGTCCAGCCGGTGGAGGAGTAGCCTGGGAGAGAGACCTGGGCATCCGAGGTGGAGCCGAAAGCCAGGTTTCAACTAATGCAATCACATCAGGATTATGAACAGCCACCCAGCATTGTAGGGCATCCAATTTTTGAGGAGGCTACAGATATTAATAGATGCGATCGCAGCCCAGTCGATTTCAAGGGAGACATTGGGGACAGGCCCAGGATTGGGATGGATATTGCCGGATAGAGCAGAAGGAGGAGAGCAGCCCTAGGAAGGAGGTGGTGGAGAGGAAGTTCGCCGGATAGGGAAGGGTGGGGGAGGCAGTACAGGGGATGGGCAGGGAACCCCAGACAGGAAAGCTAACATGATATGATAGAAGAGAGGGCAGGGGGTGGGAGGGAGGCCAAGGTGATGGTGGGGATGAATGGAGGTGCGGGGTGGGTGAAGGAGGATGGGGTGGGGCTGGGGGGGACCGGGGGCTACTAGGGACACAGGTATGGCTGGGAAGTGGGCAGTAGGTAGTCATAGGAGAGGTGAGGATGATGATAAGAAGGAGGTGGAGAGGGGCAAGCTGGTTCAGGAAAGATAGACATACTAGGGAATGGAGGGATGACAGAGCCCAGAGGTGTACTAGGGTCCTGGTGGAAGAACACAGAGGTAGTATGGGGAGGAGCGATAGAGTGCTGGAAGAGAGAGAGGAGGCAGGCACCACCTAGTGGCCACAGTATAATCTGCAAATGTGAAAGTGGGGACTTAGGCAACGAGACAACACAGGAAGTGACGCTGGCAACCCGGAGCAATATAACAAGGCCGCCCCGGGGTGGTTTAGTGGGCGGCGGTTAGAACCCCACAGCCGAGTCCACAGTAACAATCAGTGGGCTGTGGAGCTAGGCAGCCAGGAGTCCATCACAAAGCGGCCATGTAAAATGTCCAGAGCCACGGGTGGGAGGCCTGTTTACCTGGGGAAAAATAGTAGCAGCCGAGGTCCCGAGTCCCAGCGCTCCTGGCGCTCCTGTTCCTTCACCCGTCGCGGTTGGAAGCGTTCTGGGGGTGGACCTGCTAGAAAAGGTAGAAGGGCAACATTAGTATGCAGCGGGAGACAGTATAGGGAGGCTAGCTAGGACAGCAAATCAATACAGCGCAATCAGCACAACACGGAGCAAGGCCCAGTAAAACCCACCACCAAGCTGTTACTACACAGTACAATAGTCCACTTTTTCCTTTTTTTTTTGATTACATTGCAAGCTAACTACCGTATACAGCTACAGGGTAACGCAGTTAAGACAAATCAAAAAACACATCAGAACATCCCTCAGATAACATGCAGCCATTAACTAGCAGGGAAAAGAGCTCAAGATAGCACAAGTACAGTTAGGCAATGAACAGCAATCTCAAATCAACAGACAGAAGTACAATTACAGGCGCGGAATTGTTGTTTGCGACCCAGCACCCTATCAGGTAGCACCCCACAGCCGAGTTGGTTCATGTCATGCAGATCTAGAACGGAGCGCCAGCCCCCCATCTGTTTCGGGAACAGGAAATACCTGGAAACGAACCCTGGGTTGACAGGGGGTCCGCAACTCTGGCCACCACCTGCTTGCGAAGGAGTTGGGTGATGTCGTCTCAGAGAGCCGATTGTGTGTGTACAGACACCATTTCCTCCCGTGGGGTGTGGGCTCGGCTTGGTGGGTACTGCTTTAATTCCAGAGACAGTCCCTGGCTGACCACTTCTAAAACTCACCTGTCCGTTGTAACAGTGGACCAGGCGGAAAGGAAGTGACGGAGCTGGCCCCCCTCGGGAGGACCCAGAGCTGGTGTGACAAGTATGGGGGTTGGTCGCCCCCATCCTGTCTCTGAGCAGGCTTGGAGGAAGAGGGCTCGCTTTGGGGACCACCGGAACCCCGTCCTCCGGGTTTACAGGCTGCTGGGGGCCCGGGCTTGGGACAAGGGTGCCAAGATTGAGCCTGCTGCTGTTGCTGCCCAGACTGGAAATGGGGCTGCTTGGCCGCAGGGGCAGAAGGCTGAAAACACTTTTTTTTCTGCTTTTTGGAACCCTTGGATTCCTTCTGAGCAGAAGTCACAGAGTCCAAGGTGGCACTGTACTTTTCTATAAACTGGAGGTGATCATCTACACCTGGGCTGAAGAGGTCGGTACCCAGGAAAGGGATGTCCGCCAACTTGTGCTGAATGTCTGCCGTGAAGGTGAAGACCCTCAACCAAGCCCTGTGGCGCATGGCAACCGTGGCCACCACCGAGCGGGCACAGGAGTCCCAGAGGTCCAGAGCCATCTGGAGTTGCTGCTTGGCAACTGCCCGGCCCTGGTCGTGGACCTGCTTGACCGTGGTCTGGAGGTCTACGGGGAGGATAGGAAGAACCTCATCAAGAGATCCTAGAAGGGCATGAGAAAAATTCACCATGATGACGGCCGAGCTTGCCTGATGAAGGTCCAGCGAATAGGTGGCATAGACTTTTCAGGCCGAATGGTCCATTTTTTTTGGACGCTTTGTCCGGGGGTCTACAGGTGTCTCCCAAATTACCTGAGCACCTGAACACAGATTCAGTCACCAATCCCTTGGCTGAGGGGTGCTCAGTGAATCCTGAAAGGGAACCAATGGGTACTGCATACTTGCGGGCCATTTGGGCTGAGGGCATAGGGTAGGACGTAGGGTGCTGCCACAGCTCCAAAGCTGGACCAACAATGGCCTCACCCACTGGGTAGGCCTCCGTCAGTGAATCCCCTTGTTTGAGGATGTCAGTAAGGGGGTATTCAGCCCATTTCTGAACGGGTTCTAAGGGCATCCTTGTGGATTCGGAGATGAGGAGGAGGATGCCCATGAAGGAAGTAGGGCTTTCCTCTGTCGAAAGACTCCCGAAGGATTCCTCATCTAAAGGGCGAGAATGTAGGTTACAGTCCTCGGACTCTGAGGAGCCCGGATAGATTGGCTGGTCGCCAGAGTTGCCCTCCACCCATCTAGGATGGTCAGGAGTGAGGGTGATGAATAGCTTACATGGGAGGCTAGGAATGGGCCGAAACTCCTTAGAAGAAGCCCCCGAAGGAGGCTGCTTAGGTGATGGCTCCACCACAATCGGTGGAGAGGCTGGTTGCGGCCAAGCCAGAAGGGTCTTGACCAGCTCCGTAGGCGGAGGGACGGTATGGACCGTCTCCTGAGGAGTCAACATCAGCCTAGAGGGTGACAGCTAAGTAATGGCCAGGGTAGAGGCCGGAGCCAACTTCTGGCCAGACATAATCAGCTGCTGCCAAATCAAATCCTCGTATCGTAGACGCAGTTTGCATTGAAGCCTCTCCTCATTCGAGGACAACGAGGAAGAGTGGCAGTGGCGACGCTTTTTGGAGAGCTTATGCTCCTTCTTCAGCTTGTCAGTCGAAGGGGTCTGAGACTTTGACTTGGACCGTAGGGGGGACTGATGGGGTCGTGTGGAAGGAGCCGGGGAGAACTGCGGCTCTTCCTGGTCAGGGATTGGGACCACTAGGGAATTCCCAGCGGGCTGGGTCTCCTCCTTGGTGGGTTCAGGCAGGACCGGGGTCCTGAATAAGGAGCTGTCGCCTCATCGAGTGAGGACGGGTTGACGGGGTCGAGAATAATCCTGACCGGATCATCGTTCTGCGTCTTAGCTGGCTGGCCTGATGGGGGTACCATGAAGCCAGTGGCCAAGGCCGCAACCTCAACCGAAGTCGAGACAGAAGATTTCTGTGACCGAGATCTCTCATGGTCCAAAGAACATAGTCAGTGAGAGGATACTTCCTTTTGCTCCTTGTCCTTCTTATGGGACTGAGAGACGTGCACACGAGGAGCCCTCTCCCTTGGTAGGGAGGGACTGGCACATCTCCCAAAAGGAGTCTGAGAAGGTGGAGCCCAGACTGAGTGGGACAAAGATCGACATAGAAGAGGACTGATCAGCAGCCTGAGCTGCCTCCTCTTCCGAAGGTCTTCATCTTTTCCAGCTGCTCAGCGGACCCCACTCAATGGGCTTCCTTGGATTTGACCAGCAGGTTCCATTATTCTGGTCTGCCCAATTGCAGTCATGCGAGACAACTGTCCAAAACATTTAGATGAAAAGTGAGACACATTTCGCATGCCTGGGTGTCATGATTGTGACCCAGGTAATAAATGCACGAGGCATGCGGGTTGGTCCAAGACATCTTTTGCCCACACGGGCAGTGGTGGAAACTGGGCGAGGAGTTGTCCTCCATCATGGTCGAGATCGTGAAGCAATTGGGAGAAACTCTAATGAGTCTAAGTTTGGGTAAATCCTTAGATTTATGCACCAGGGCCTACAGTAACGCGTGAGCGATAAGGAGGGAACCTGAATCTTCCAGCAGAAAGGAAGATCTGGCATCATGGGGCAGAGCCAAGGGATATACCACCTGGGTGGGTGTAAGGAGCCAGCTTTTAGACCTTCCAGCAAGATTCTTAAAGGGAAAGGGCATGCCAACAAGTGTGGATAGAACAACATATCCATGATCCTAGAACGGGAATTTAATGCACACCTGAGGTGTGGGATGCTACATAAACCCAGAGGGATAAGCCTGAGGGGTTTATCAAAGCATCCCATACCGAGGGTGTGCAATAAATTCGAGTTTTGCACTCCCCCATGTATTGTTTTATGTAACTGTTTGGTGGCATTTTTTTCTCCAACCAGACATCAAAAGTGTCTGCGAGACAGGGTGTTGGCTGAGCTTTCAATATATCTGAATTAAACAGTAAATAACACAACAAATCAGTTACTAAATTCGTTTTTAGAAAGATAAATACTTGTTTGCTTTAGAGCTACATTATAGGATTTGTGTGTGAACGAGAGGTGGTTATAGCAACAACAAAACTTTTCACTGGAGAAGTGCAGCAAATAGAAAAAAAGATGATGAGAGTGACCCGAGTCATAAAACAGTAATGTGTCCTTTTTTTGTATTTGAATTTTTTTCTCCAATTGCTTTGGTTCGCCATTTCCTAGGTGACATTTTAATGAGCTTCTGGGGTCAAAGGTCATTCAAATGTCTCCCTCTTCTAGCTTTTGTTATTTCGTACCTGGCTGCCATATCGGAAAGTCCACTGCACAGAGTTGCAAGGTTGGCGAGTGAAGAATTCACTACTATGGGCTGTTCAAAGGGTTTGGAAGTGTTTTTTCGGTGGCACAATTACTCTCTGAGGTGTTTTACTTTCATCGGACTGACGGCTACCTATAGTGCGCTGTGAGTGAGCACAAGAGGACTGAGAAGAAGCTGGTGCGTGTTTGCCGTTATAACCCACGGGTTATAATGGTGAATTATAACCAGTGTTTCCTATGAGAAAAAACACCAACCAGTTATTACAATACAATACACCATTGTACACAGTAATCCGGCAGCAATACAGGTGCACACTGACGATACAATACACCGTTATACATAGTAACCAGGTAGCATTACAGCCAGATGCTTGTCTGCCCACCTTGCTGGAAGGGTGCAGCAGGGGTGGCCCCCAAACATTGGGTGGGGGGTCCCATGGGAATTAGTGGGAAAATGGGGGAGGGGAATAGAATACTTAACAGAAAAAACTAGCACAGCTATGAAATGATACCAAGTACTTACCAATGGGGGCAGGTGCACTGATTGGTTCTGGAAAACGGATTTAGAAAGGATATATTTTTAAAATTTAAGAAGTACAAAAAAATTAATTACAAAATTACATATATATATATATATATATATATATATATATACACATATATAATAGCTTTGTCTCGTTCAACGGAATTGCACGAAATTTTGCGTGCACAGTCTGGGGAGCAAGGGCTCTTGATTTGCCAAGCTTCGTTCCAGTCAGATATGAGGATTTTGAGATCTGGATAGTGCGTTTTTAAAAACTGGTTTTGTTGCCTTTTTTTGTCACTGCCTGTGGCTCAGATGGTTTGTCATTTTGGTCTGAAAATTTCAGCGTAGAACGGGCTTGTCTCAGAATAGTGCCTTTCGTTGGTGTGGCAAGATTAAAAAATATGAATCCATTCCCAAGTTACGAGGATCTGAAATTTTGATTCTGAGCACACTCAGTAGGGTCTTCTGGACAGCTGATTGATACCCTACTGAGCATGCTCAGAACCAACATTTCAAGTCCTTATAACTTTGGATCGGATTAATATTTTTTCACCAAACCAACAAAAGGTACCATTCTGGGGCAAACCCTTTCTTCTCTGAAAATTTCAGACCAGAATTCCAAACTGTCTGGCCTATAACAGTTGGCAAAAAAAAAAAAAAAAGGGGCAAAAAAAACAGATTTTTCCTAAAAATTTACTATCTGAATGTTGGAATCTGCACATATGACTGGAACGAAACTTGGCTCCTTGCCTCCCAGACTGAGCATGCAAACTTTCACACAGTTCTAGTGAACAGGGGTGACACTATTAATATATTTATGTACAGTATATCCCTTTACATGCAGGAATTATAGTGGTGCAGTAGGCCCACTGTAGTCAGGGCCCCTGGTGCTCTGCAGCAGAATTTTCTGATTTCTGCAGCAGGGCTCCTTGGCTTCTGCGGCAGCATTTTCTGATTTCTGCTGCATGATTTATTCACTTCTCTGGCAGAACACAGTCCTGTCATTGGCTAACTAAGATGTGATGTCATCGATGACATCATATGCTGAGCACAGAGGAGGGGCTTCAGGATAAACAAGGTGGGAAAGAAAGCCTGACATGATGGAAAAACGGTATATTTATACGAAAATTCACCAAAAACAATGAATTCTGTGGCACTGTATATATATATATATTCTGTGGCATGGTGCAAATTCCGCAACCGCAGAAACGCAGAATTCCAGGAGTCTTGACTATGGTTAGGGTTGGGTAGGCTTTTCAATGTTAAACCCCTAACTTCGCATCTTAACAGCTATGCACCTGCTCAACGGAACTGCATGAACTTTTGCATGCGTAGTCTGGGGGGGGGGCAAGGTCTGGTGATTTGCCAAGTTTCGTTCCAGTGGGATGTGCAGGATTCCAAGATCTGGATAGTGCGTTAAAAACAAACAAACCAAACATAAGGATTTTATTTATTTATTTTTAATTGCCTACATCCCAGACAGTTTGGAATTTAGGTCTCAAATCTTCAGGGCAGAAAGGGTTTTCCGCAAAATGGTGCATTTTGTTGGTCTGGTTAAAAAATATTACTTCATTCCTAAGTTATAAGGATTTGAAATTTCAGTTCTGAGCATATTCAGTAGAGTCTCCTGAATAGCCGTTTGATACCCCTACTGAACATTCTCAGAACCCAAATTTCAAATCCTTATAATTTGGAAACGGTTTAATATTTTTTCACCAAAACCAACAAAAGGCATCACTCTGGGGCAAGTCCTTTCTACCCAGACCAAAATTCCAAACAGTGTGGGCAGTAGGCGATGACAAAAACAGCAAAATACAGATGTTTCCCAAAATGCACTATCCGGATGTTGGAATCGCACATCTGACTGGAAACTTAAATTTGGAAAATCAAGACACCTTATACTGACTCTGCATGCCAACTTTTCGTGTAATTCTATTGAATGGGGGTGAAGCTATTAATATATTTATATACAGTACCTACATACAATACTACACTACAGTTAGAGAGCAGTAGACTATTTAATGTTAAACCCCTAACTCTGCCCCTGTTAAATGCAACTGCACAAAATGTTCCACACTCAGTCTGGCGGATAAGGTCTCTTGATTTGCCAAATTTCGTTCCAGTTGGATGTGCAGATTCCGTGATCTGGACAGTGCGTTTTGAAAAAAAAAATCTGTGTGTTTATGTCATTGCTTTCTGCCCAGATGGTTTTAAGGTTGGTCTAAAATTTTCAGAGTAGAAATGGCTTGCTCCAGAATGGTGCCTTTTGTTGGTTTGGTGAAAAAATATTAATCCATTCCCAAGTTCTACGGGTTGGCAATTTCAGTTTTGAGCATGCTCAGTAGGGTCTTTTGGATTGCCGTTTGATACCCCTACTGAACATTCTTAGAGCTCAATTTTCAAAACATTATAATTTGGGAACGGATTAATATTTTTTCACCAAACAAACGAAAGCCATCATTCAGGGACAAGTCCTTTCTACCCTAAATATTTCAGACCAAAATTCCAAACAGTGTGGGCTGTAGGTGATGACAAAACACACAGCAAAAACCACTGATGTTTCCCCAAAATGCACCATCCAGATGTTCGAATCCGCACAGCTGACTGGAACGAAATTTGGCAAATCAAGACATCTTGCTCCCCAGACTGTGCATTCCAAATTCTGTGCAATTCTATTGAATGGAGGTGAAGCTATTAATATATTTATATACAGTACCTACATACTGTATAATATTACACTACAGTTAGAGTTCAGTAGACTGTTTAATGTTAAACCCTTAACTCTGCCCCTGTTAAACGGAATTGCACAACATATTGCACACTCAGTCTAGCGGATAAGGTCTCTTGATTTGCCAAGTTTCGTTCCAGTTGGATGTGCAGATTCTGAGATCTGGATAGTGCATTAAAAAAAAAATCAGTGTTTTTTTGTCATCGCCTACAGCCCAGAAGGTTTTAAGGGTTGGGCTAACATTTTCAGGGTAGACATGGCTTGCCCCAGAATGGTGCCTTTTGTTGGTCTGGTGAACAAATATTAATCCGTTTCCAAGTTCTACGGGTTGGAAATGTCAGTTTTGAGCATGCTCAGTAGGGTCTTTTGGATAGCTGTTTGATACCTACTGAGCATGCTCAGAATCACTGTTCACTAGAAACAGGAGTGATGCAAGTGGATTGGAGCACAACTAATGCTGTACCCCTGCACAAGAATGGGAGGAGCAGGGATGAACTTTGAAACTACAGACTAGTCAGTCTGGTGTCTATAGGAGGAACACTACTTGAGGCCATTATTAAGAAGAGGATGGTAGAGCTTCTATATGCCAGTGGATCACAGGACAAAAATCAGCATGGATTTACCATAGGGAGCCGTTATACAAATCTCATTGACTTCTTTCACTGGGTCATGAAAGCGACGGACAATGGACAGGCAGAGGACATATTGTACTTAGACTTCAGCAAAGCTGTTGACTCTGCCCCACATGGGAGAATGGTTAAGAATTTGGAGGACCTGGGAGTGGGGGAGAAGATTACAGGTTGGGTCAGGAATTGTCTTACAGGGAGAACAAGACAGTAGTCTTCAACTGGAAATTCTTGGAGATAAGGAGGTCATCAGTGGGTTCCCCAGGGATCAGGTTTTAGCCTAGTGCTTTTCAACATACGAACATACGAATTTGCCAGCAGATAAAGGCTTTATGGTCTATCGAGTCTGCTCGAGCATGCAGCTAGCAACCCTTATACTGCAGCTGTCTCTCCCTCCCCTCCTCTGACCCTCCCTCTTACATTATCTCATCCCCTTCTGAAGCAGTCCACTGTTCTACTGGATACCACTTCCACAGGCAACGCATTCCACCCAGACACCACTCTCCGTAAAAAAGTGTCTTCTCATTTCCCTCCTGAACCTTCCCCCCTCCAATCTGAGTTCATGACCATGAGTGTCCCTAACCCCCCTTAACTTGAATAGTCCCTCCATGCCTGTCTTTATTCCCTTCATGTACTTGAAGGTTTCAATCATATCCCCCATCTCTCCTCTCCTCCAGTGAGTACATGTTCAACTCCCTCAGCCTGCTTACGTAGGGTATGTCCCCTAGTACCCGGATCATCTCTGTTGCCCTGCGCTGCACCCCTTCTGTAACTTAATGTCCCTCTTCAGCTATGGAAGCCAGTACTGCATGCAGCACTACAGGTGTTGCCTAACCAGTGACCTATACAACGGCAGGATCACGTCCTTTCTCCTTGAGGATATACCCCTGGCAAAACAATCCAGCATTTTGTTGGCCTCTGCAGCTGCCTTCCTGCATTGTGCTGAGTTGTTTATTGAGCCCTTTAAAATCACCCCCAGATCTTCTCCTCCTCTGTCACGGCTAGCTGAACCCCCCCCCCCAGGTGGTAGCTCCTTCTTGGTTTTTTACCCCAAAATGTAGCACCTTGCACTTTTTGGCACTGAACCCCAACTGCCAGGTGTCCGATCATGTCTCCAATTTTGACAGATCATCCTGCAACCCATGCCACCCTCCAAGGTCATCCACTACTGCTCCCATCTTGGTGTCACCTGCAAACAAACTGATCTTGCTCTTGATGCCCATTGAGAAGTCTGATATGAACAACCCAAACAACACCGGTCCCATCACTAAACCCTGTGGTACTCCACTTGCCACTGCCCTCAGAGATGAGAGCTCTCCTTCCGCCACCACCTTCTGCTGCCTCCCCTGTAACCAGTTTACTAAGCATCCCACCATTTTCGTCCCTGCACCTGTACCTGCCAGCTTACTACCCAGCCTCCCATGTGGCACCGAGTCGAATGCCTTACTGAAGTCCAGAAACAGGACATCCACGGCATGGCCCTTGTCCAACTGTCTAGTTACCCAGACAAAGTAATCCACCAGGTTGGTCTGACAGGATATGCCCATGACAAACCCATGCCGCCTAATGTCCTGCAGCCCACTGGTCTCCAGAAGGGACACCAACCTCTCCTTCAGGATTGTTTCCATCAGTTTTCCCATGATGGATGTGAGGCTTACTGGCCTGTAGTTTCCCGGTTCATCTCTGGGACCGCTCTTATGGAGGGGTACCACATGAGCCATCCTTCAGTCCTGTGGTACACTACCTGAGACCGGGGAGGCATTGAACAGGTCTGTCAAAGGCCCCACCAGGATTTCTGCCAGCTCTCTCAGTACCCTGGGGTGAATGCCATCTGGCCCTGGTGCCTTGTCCACCCTCAGTGCCCTCAGGCCCTCCAGTACCCCGCCCTCTTTGATTCTCCCATCCATCACCTCCTCCCCCCTGAGTCTGACCTCCCACCCCCCTTGGTAGCGCCCCTCCTTTCTCCTTAGTAAACACCGAGCAGAAGTATTCATTAAGCGCTTTTGCCTGCTCTGCTGATTTCCACCCACCCCCATCCTTCGTAATCCTTACTATTTTGCCCCTACAGCTCCTTTTCTCCCTGATGTACCCGAAGAATTCCTTCTCCCCCTCCTTGATGCCTTGCGCCAGCCTGAGCTCCTTAGACGCCTTGGCTGCCCTTACTGCCTTCGTCACCTCCTTCGATTCCTTCAGGTAATCCTCTCTGTCCTCCCCTCTCCCTATTTTCTGAACATCCTCATCTGGGAATCCAAGGGAAGATGTGCCTATTGGAAGATGAATATAAATATGCGGTAGAGTGGACAGTAATGAGGGGGTTAAGACACTGAGCGAAGATCAGAACAGACGTGAGAAAAGGTCAAGGGTCTGATAATTAAAATTCAATGCAAAAAAAGTAAGTAAAGAGGGCAATTAAAATGTTTTCATGTGAACTTTGTGTATCACCATTTGACCGTTAACCAAGGTGGTCTATAGAGCACATTTGTGCCATGTAAACTTTACAGACCATCAGGACACTTAAGCCTAAAGTATAGGCAGGAACTACAGTGAGTTACGCTTTTTGGAGTAAGTTATGGTCCCCAGCACTAGGAAGTGGCTAGGATTCTTGGGGCTTTATGAATTTCCTAGCGGACACTACATCTGTTTAGGCGTCGCTATGCTGTAACAAAGCAGGAGAGCGGTTGCGGTACTCCTGTGCTACAACACTGATCCTGCTACACTTATGTTGTCTCACCTCTACGTGGTTGTAATTGCTCGTTTTATTTTTGTTAGTATAACAGAATTTACAAAAAAAGAAGTAGTAGCTGAACCAGAGAGGTTGGAGAGAAACAGCAACAGTTTTGGCGATCTTGGCAAGGTTGAAAAAAACTGCGATTCACGAGCCTAGCGAGGCTGCAGAGTAGATACTGGATCAGTCATTAATCACTTAGAAATTACACATTCTGAAAGATCTTCTGGTGCCTTACCTTCCGATGCGACCTCTCTGCCCAGCCAACGAAGGGTTGCTAGAGATTCCGAAGGTAGTTTTAAAATCTTCCGGCACCCAAGCTTTTATGTTCGTGGCGCCGACCCTCTGGAATTCTCTACCCCGTTGGATTAGAGAGTGCATGACGGTGGAGGGTTTTAAAAAAGGTTTAAAATCATTTTTATGGAATAGGGCATTCGGAGAGGATATAGATTTGAATTAAATACTGTAGATTTTAATCCTGATTTTAATGTATTTATAATGCTTTATGACTGTTATTCTGTAATGCACCTTGAATTAAGAAAGATGCATAAGAAATAAAGTTTATTATTATTATTATTATTATCTAGCGGTCAATCCACATTGTGTGACAGCAACATATGTTATGTGAGACGTCCTTGTGCCACACTATTAATATTTATTTAATGGAGTTTTTCAAATACATAAATGTATTATAGAACATCTGGGCACTGACTATGGAGACACGCATACAGCAATCTTAAATTAGGAAACCAGTACTTCATCATCATTGGTACCTCATATGAGGGGTATAACTAAATCATTAAAATTAAATTAAAAGTTCCTTCAGCCGTCCATATGTCTCAGCATAAACTCAGCACACCCTTGGCTATGACGTGTTCGAAAATATATAGTTCACTGACTACGTTTATTGGTGATCGTAGTGCCCTGAACAGCAATAAATTTTTCCAGCCCAAAATATATTAAGTGGTCGAGATCCGACTCCAAACCAATAAACCAACCAAGCATTATACAGAGGGATACAAATAGTGCAGAACTTCATCAGAAGTAAAACTGAACTGCAACATGTAAAGAGAACTGAATGACTGCGTCAACAGTCTCAGTAATCTTGAGTATATCAGGTATGTTACAGTGCCAGAAAACCAGCCCAGAACCCATTTAAGGAAAACTCTCATAATCTATCTCTCCGTAAAGTTATAGTTGTTATCAAGCTTTTCGCGACGGTGAAAATATTTTTCTGTTATGTTTATTTACTTTACTTTTATTTTGTAACGCTCTAATCGCCAAACATGGTGGATGTTGCGCTGTTCCATTTCAGGTAATGGTGCGGCACCGCACCACTCGTCCCAATACAAAATGTATTGGGACGAACAGCACAGTACCACATCATTACCTGAAATGGAACCCCACAGCATCTGCCATGTTTGGCGATTGGGGAAGTTTACAAACTAAAAACAAAGTAAGTAAACCGCAACAAAAAAATGTTTTACTGTTCGAAAAGCTTAATGGGGGCTACGGCTTTAAGGGGTGGGAGGGTTAGGATGATGAGGGTTTTCCTTTAACAGATATGAAACCCATTATATTCTCCCTTTCTGGACACACCTCCTTGAGGTCCTGTTCAGACTACAGCATGGTAATTTAAAATGTTTTTAAAAATGGATTAAGATTTGCTGTGCTGTAGCATCCGCACTACAAGCATTTTATAAACCGTTTTTAAAAATGGTTTGCAGCAGCTACATTACTGCCTCTGGACCGAGTTAAACATACAACTGGTTCCATGCACCGACATCATGCTATATGGAGGAGAACCGTGCCTGTTCCTCCGCAGTACAGGTTAAAACAAACTACGTCCTTTAACGTTTTAAAAAATGTGCTAAAGTCTAGGTCTTATCAGGGTTTTAGCATAGTTTTTAAAACTGGACTAAATGCCGTGTAAGAAGTGTGGACACGAACTGAGCTACAGGGGATTAAAATGGTTTAAACTCCTTACACCGTCTTAAGACCTGTAATCTGAACAAGGCCTTATTACATAGAACACAGTTACATAGTCATTATTTTTCTTAAATATGTAAATCTTTTTTTTTCACTGATTTTAAAGCAGAGCAAGGTAAATAAACATATTTCTGAGATGCTGGTGTAATGAACAGGAAGCTGTAAAACCATACAAGTAGCAGGCTTATATTTTACTATTAAAAAGACAAATTAGCATTTTTTTTATATATGCTGAATTACTAATTTTTTTGTGTTACGTAGTTCAGTTTTACTTACGTTTTCTGGGTCTTCCCACTTTTCTAATTGCTGCTTTTTCTATGAAAAACAATGTAATTTCAATTAGTAACAAAAGTAATACTTGTTTAAATGGGAAAGAAAAAAAAAAAGGTTACTCACCTGTAACAGCAGTTCTAGGAGTGGTATAGATTGTTCATCCACACTTCTTGGCATGTCCTTTTCCCCTTTAAGGATCGCCGTAAGGTCTTCAAGCTGCCTCCTCCCACCCACCCGGGTGGTACAGCCCTCGGCTCCACCCCATGACACCAGATCTTAGCCAGCTGGAAGCCAGGTTTGTGCATTGCAGCCGGGGAGGTCGGATGGGTCTGTATGGATGAACAACATATACCACTCCTAGAAAAACAGGTTACTCACTTGTAACAGTAGTTCTAGGATTGGTATATGTTGTTCATCCACACTTCTTGGCATGTCTCTTTCCCCTTTAAATCTTGCCGGAAGTCTTCAAGCTGGCTCCTCCCACCCACCCGGGTGGTATAAACCTCGGCTCCACCCCATGACGCTAGATCTTAGCCTGCTAGAAGCCAGGTTGTGCGCCTAAAGCCGGGGAGCTCGGGTGTGTGTGTATGGATGAACAATATATACCACTCCTAGAACTACTGTTACAGGTGAGTAACCTGTTCTTCTAGGAGTATGGTTATGTTGTTCATCCACACTTCTTGGCAGATTCCAAGCAGTTCTCCGGGAGGAGGGAGGCAAGGCGCACACCTCCTACTTGGGAAATAAAGATTGGAGAACCGAGGCCCCAAAACCAGCATCCGGGCATGACTCAAGGTCGATGTGGTAGTGGGTAATGAAGGTGTTTGCCGACTTCCAGGTAGCAGCCAGACAGATCTCCTGGATAGGGATGTCCCTAGAAGCAGCCACCGATGCAGCAGTATGGCGGGTAGAATGAGCTCTTATCCCTCTGGGAGGCTCCTTGCCCACCAACTCACAGCACAGACCTATACATGATGTAATCCACCTTGCAATGGTCCATTTGGCTGCAGGTCTGCCAGAAGCAGCTTCAGCATAGGTGACAAACAGCTGGAGAACCTCTCCACGAATTTCTGCCGTTTTCTCCTTATAATAGGAGAGAGCACGTCTCAGGTCCAAAGTACGGAGCCTGTACTCTGTGTCTGAGGTGTAATTAGGGTAGTATACCGGCAGAGTCAATACCTGGTTAAGGTGAAACTCTGATACCACCTTTGGAAGGAATTTCGGGTGGGGATGCAGGACAACTCTGTCCCTGTGAAAAAACAGATAAGGGGAGTCCACCGACAGCGCCTGGCACTCCCCTGTCTTTCTGGCTGACGTGATAGCCACCAGGAAGGCCATCTTCCACGACAAGTGTGATAGTGCACACTTGTGCATAGGTTCAAATGGCTTGCCCATGAGCTTTGCCAAAACCAGCAAGAGATCCCAAGGAGGTGGAGGTTCACGCACCAGAGGGGATATGTGATCCAGGCCTTTGAGGAAGCGCCCGACCACTGTCTCCTGCGCCAATGTCAGCTGACTGGCCTGCGCCCGGTAAGCAGAAATGTCTGCCAGGTGCACCCTAAGGATCGATGACCACAGATCCCCTTTGGAGAGAGACCAAAGATAGTCGAGAATGTTAGCCACAGAGCAGAATAAGGGATCCAGACTCTTACCCTGGCACCAAATGGAAAATCTCTTCAATTTGAAGGCATAACGTTTCCTGGTCGATTCCTTACAAGATGCCTCCACCACGGTGTAGACATCGTTGGAAAGACCCAGAGCCTGGAACTCTAGCCGCTCAGGTACCAGGCTGTGAGGTGCAGGGATTGAAGGTCCGGATGGAATACTTTCCCCTGGTTCAATGATATCAGGTCCGGGTGTGTACAAAGCTGCTCCAGGGACCTGCAACTGAGGCTGAGGAGATCTGGGTGCCAGAGCTTGTGCGGCCAAACTGGGGCTACCAGGATCACCTTCGCCTTGTCCCTCCTCACCTTGAGTAGCACCTTGTGGATCAAGGGAAATGGAGGAAAGGCATAAAGGAGGCCTGGGGTCCACGGCCTTGAGAAGACATTCCCCTGCAGTGAGCCCTGCTGAGGGGCGGGCATGGTACAGCCTCAGCTTGTTTTCCCTGGAGGTAAACAGGTCCACCATCGGTTTGCCCCAGTGGGAGAACAGACTGTAAACTACCTCTGGATGGAGAGACCACTCATGGGATGTCTGGCCTATGTGGCTGAGAGCATCTGCCAGCTGGTTCGAGACTCCTGCCACATGGATGGCTAGAAAATCCGCCTCCAGCCGACTTACGAGGGTCCAGATGCAGAGCGCCTCCATGCACAGCAAACAGGAGTGTCTGCCGCTGTTTGTTGAGAAAGTACATGGTCGTGGTATTGTCTGTCTGGACTTGAACCACTTGACCCCGGAGCTGAGGAGCAAAAGCTGACAGTGCCAGTCTGACTGCTCTGAGCCCTAACAGGTTGATGTGGCATCGGGACTCCTCGGGGGTCCAGAACCCATGGGCCCTGTTGTCCCCAAGTGGGCTCCCCAGCCCATGAGAGAGGCATCGGTTGTAAGGATGACCGTTGGCTCAGGGCGTAGAAACGGGATCCCTTCCTGCAACCGTTTGGGATGGTCCACCATTGGACAGCGTCCCACATCTTCTGGGTTGCAGTGATCAGCTGGTTGAAATGAGCATGGTGCTGAGTCCACTGGGTGGCCAGCTCCCATTGGACGGGGCACATGTGCCACCTGGCCCAATAGACCACTGAGGTGCACGCCGCTATGTAGCCCAGTAGGCGTAGAAAGTCCCGGGCAGGGCGCAAGTACCCAACCAGAAATGATTGGGCAAAGGAGGAGAGAACCTCCGCCCTGTCCACTGGGAGCCGAGCTCTGGCTTGACGAAAGTTGAGCTCTGCCCCGATGAAACCCATCACCTAAGCAGGCAGGAGTTCTGACTTGGCCTCATTGATCAGGAGGCCGAGATGGGAGCAGATTTGGCGAGCCAGATCCCTGGACCTCTCCACCTCCCGAAGGGAGGATCCTGCCAAGAGCCAGTCATCGAGATAAGGGTAGATTCATACTTCTCGATGCTGAAGATGGGTTGCTACCACTGCAATGCACCTGGTGAAGACCCGCGGGGCTGATGACAGGCCGAATGGCAAGGCTCGGAACTCGTACAGGGTCCCTTCGACCCTGAAGCGGAGGAACCGCTGATGGGATGGATGGATTGGGACGTGAAAGAACGCGTCCTTTAGATCCAGTAAACAGAACCACATGTTTCGCTCCAGAGATGGTATGATCTGGTTCAGAGTTACCATCCGGAAGGTGCAGGACCTGAGATATTGATTCAGGTCATGGAGATCTAGGATGGGGCACCAACCCCCCCCCGTCCGCTTGGGCACAAGGAAGTACCTGGACATGAAGCCTGGGTCTGTAGGAGGATCCGGCATTGGAGCTACTGCCTCCTTGCGGAGGAACTGAGCTATGTCGTTCCGGAGAGTCGACTGAGTGCAAGCTGAGATCCTTTCCTCCCGAGGGGGCGCAGGCTCGGCTGGGAGGGTGCTGCTCAAACTCTAGAGGCAGTCCCTGACCGACCACTTCCAGAACCCACCTGTTCGACGTGATATCGGACCAGGCAAAATGAAAGTGGAGAAGCTGGTCCCCTACGGGAGGACCCAGAGCTGGTGTGACAGGTGTAGGGGTGGCAACCCCCAACCCGTCACTGAGCAGGCTTAGAGGAGGAGGAGGAGGAGACTCCTGGACCTGGACCTTGGCCTCCTTTGTGGGGCTGTTGAGGACCCTGCTTGGGCGGTGGGCACCAAGCTTGAGCCTGCTGCTGCTGCTGTCCTCCTTGATAGGACGGCTGCCTGACCACAGGGGAAGAATGCCAAAATGGCTTTTTCTTTCTTTTCTGCTGGTTCTTGCCCAAAGAACCTTTTGCAGAAGTAGCATCCAAGGTGGCACTGGACTGCTCGACACGCTAAAGGTGACCGGCCACTCCTGGACCGAACAAGTCGGTGCCAAGGAAAGGAATGTCAGCTAACTTGTGCTGGGTATCCGCCGGGAAGGAGGATAGCCTCAGCCAGGCCCTGTGGCGAGTGGCCACTGCGGCTACTAAGTAGCGGGCACAAGAATCCCCGATGCCTAGGGCCATCTGGAGCTGCTGTTTTGCAACAGCATGGCCCTGATCACGGACTTGCTTGACCGTGGTCTGCATGTCCGCCGGGAGATGAAGGAAGACTTCATCTAATGACCAGAGGAGGGCATGAGAGAAGTGTGCCAAAATGACAGCCGAGCTAGCCTGATGAAGGCCTAAGGCAGAGGCCGCGTAGACCTTGCGGGCAGTGTGGTCCATATTTTTGGACTCCTTGTCCGAAGGTCGGTCTGTGTCGGCCGAGTGACCCATACATCTAAACACAGAAGCGGTCACCAGGCTCTCGGCTGAGGGGTGTTCTATGAATCCCGGCAGGGACCCCATGGGCACCGCACACTTGCGGACCATGCAGGCAGACAGTGCTGGGCAGGAAGCTGGGCGCTGCCAGAGCTCGAGGGCCAGGCCGGTGATGGCTTTGGCCACTGGAAAGGCCTCTGTCAGGGTATCCCCCCTTTTTAGGATGTCCGTAAGGGGGTACTCCGCCTTTTTCTGGATAGACTCCAGGGGCATTCTGGTGGATTCGGAGATCAGGCGGAGAATGCCCTGAAAGGAGGAAGGACCCTCCTCCAAACCTGCCATGGAGGACTCATCATCCCCAGGATGGGAGTGCAGTCCTATGACATCCGAGTCTGAGGAGTTGTGGTACAACAGTCTCCCGCCTAGGTCCCCTGTGATCCACCGGGGGTGGACAGGGGTAACCGTAATGGACAGACATCAGGGAAGCCCGGTGTCTGTATGGTCCTCTTTCGAGGGAGCCCCTCCCTGAGGCTGCTTAGGCGGTGGTTCCACCAGAATCGGTGGAGAGACCGAGATGGGCCGAGCGGGGATATGGGCCGGCCCCGTGGGCAGAGGAACCGAAGGCTTCAGTTCTGGAGGGGTCGGCGTTGGCACAGGAGGTGGTAGCCAAGTGATGGCAGGGGTAGACAGCGGAACCAGCTTCTGTCCGGTCAAAATCAGCTGTTGCCACATAAGATCTTCATAGCGTCGGAGTTTCTGTCAAAACCTCTCCTCGTCCGAGGAGGATGAGGATCTGCGGCGATGCCTCTTTTTAGAGTGCTTGACTCTTTTTTGGCCGAAGGGGTTCTGGACTGCGATTGAGACCGAGGAAGTCGACCAGATCGATCAGAAGACACCGGGGTCGGTGAAAACCGAGGTTCCGGAACCGTTTCCTCGATGGGGACACCAGCGGGCTGGGTCTCCTCATCATGAAAGACAAGGACCGGAGTCCCTTCCAAAGAATCATGGATTGGAGTCAGCGAAATAGGGTCAATTAGGTTGAGAGAAATCTCAACCTCGTCGGCCACTTCCTCGGTCTCTTGGCCAGACAGAAGATCCGTGAAGCCAGAGGCCGAGGATGCGATCTCGACAGAGGTCAAGAACGTGGGTTCCTGGGACTCAGACCTTTCGCGATCCCAAGAACGTCTTCGCTTGAATGAAAACTTTGGGTCCTCATCCGAGGGAGGGAGGAGTGCGAGCCCAAGGGCGCCTCAACCCTGGTGGGAAGAGACTGGCATAACTCTTTGAAGGAGCCCAAAAAGGTGTAACCAAGGTTCAGAGGAACAAAAAAGCTCCAACTGGCTGAAGCTTGAGCCGCTTCCTCCTCGAAAGCCTTCATTTGCTCCAATTGCTTGGCGGATCCTGCAGCCGCGGAAACCGCCTACCTCGCTTCCTTCGATTTCACCGCCGGGTTCCTTTTCTCTGGTCTCCCCAATTTTAGGCATGCCAAGTGGTCGTCCAGGACGTTGGGATGGAAGGCCAGGCAGAACATGCAGGTGGAGGTGTTATGTCCAACACCTAGGCAGTAAACACACGATAGGTGGGGATCGGTGTGCGACAGCTTCTGGTGCAGGAGAACCGGCGAAATCCGGGAGCAGATTTATCCTCCATGTCCGATATATTACTATCGCAATTCTTAACTTGAACGAGTTTTAAGGTAAGATGCGGTAAAAAATGACGCTTTGAATCCAGGGCCTACGAATTGCTGTGAAGCATGAGGGAACCTGTATCTTCCAGTGGAAAGGAAGATCTAGCATCATGGGGCGGAGCCGAGGTTTATACCACCCAGGTGGGTGGAAGGAGCCAGCTTGAAGACTTCCGGCAAGATTTAAAGGGGACAAGGACATGCCAAGAAGTGTGGATGAACAACATATCCACACTCCTAGAACTACTGTTACAGGTGAGTAACCTGTTTTTCTAGGACCGTGAATATGTTGTTCATCCACACTTCTTGTCAGACTCCTAGCAGTTCTCCAGGAGGAGGGAGGCAAGGCGCACACCCCCTACTTTGGGAACAGAGACTGGAGAACTGAGGCCCCCAAAAAACAGCATCCCAGTGTGACTCAAGGTCGATGTGGTAATGGGTGAAGAAGGTGTTTGCTGTCTTCCAGGTGGCAGCTTGACAGATTTTCTGGATAGGGATGTCCCTGAAAGCACCCACTGACACAGCTGTATGGCGGGTAGAATGGGCTCTTATCCTTGTGGGAGGCTCCTTGCCTGCCAACCTATAGCAGAGATCAATGCAAGATGTAATCCGTCTTGCGATCGTCCGCTTTGCTGCAGGTCTGCCAGAAGCGGCTTCAGTGTAGGTAAACAGCTGGCGAACCTCACCCCGAATTTCCGCCATCCTCTCCTTATAATAGTAGAGAACTTATTTCAGGTCCAGAGTATGGACCCTGTACTCGGCATCCAATGTGTAGTTCAGGCAGAACACAGACAGAGTCAACACCTGGTTAAGGTAAAACTCTAACACCACCTTCAGGAGGAATTTCAGGTGGGGGGTGCAGGACAACCTTGTCCCTGTGGAAGACCAGATAAGAGGAGTCCACCAAGAGTGCCTGGAGCTCCCCTGTCCTTCTGGCAGATGTGACAGCCATCAGGAAGGTCGTCTTCCATGACAAGAGTGACATCTCACACTTGCGCATCGGTTCGAATGGCTTGCCCATGGGCTTTGCCAAGACCAGCAGTAAATCCCACAGAGGAGGAGGTTCACGCACTGGAGGGGATATGTGATCAAGGCCTTTCAAAAAGCACCAGATCACCTTCTCCTGTGCCACTGTCTGCTGACCGGCCCGTGCCCGGTAAGCAGAGATGGCTGCCAGGTGCACCTTAAGAGTCAAAGACGGAAGATCTCCTTTGGACAGCGACCAAAGGTAGCCTAAAATGCGAGCCACAGTACAGGACAGAAGGTTCAGACCCTTGCCCTGACGCCAAATGGAAAATCTTTTCCATTTGAAGGCACAGCACTTTCTGGTCGACTCCTTCCTGGATGCTTCCACTACTGTGAGTGCATCCTCGGAGAGACCCAAAGCCTGGAACTCTAGCCACTCAGGTACCAGGCTGTCAGGTGCAGGGATTGCAGGTCAGGATGGAGGACCTTCCCCTGACTGACAGATATAAAGTCTGGGCATGCAGGAAGATGCCTCGGGAGCCTGTTGCTGAGGCTGAGAAGATCTAGATACCAGAATTGGCATAGCCAGTCTGGGGCTATCAGGATCACCTGCGCCTTGTTCCTCCTCACCTTGAGGAGCACCTTGTGAATCAAGAGAAATGGAGGGAAGGCGTAGAAGGGACTTGGGGTCCACAGCCTTGAGAAGACATCCCCCTGCAGCGATCCCCGCTGAGGGGGGTGGGCATGAAATAGCCTCAGCTTCGTGTTTTCCCTGGAGGCAAACAGGTCCACCACTGGTTTGCCCCAGTGGGAGAAGAGGCTGTAAGCTACCTCTAGATTGAGAGACCACTTGTGGGATGTTTTGCCTATGCGGCGGAGGGCATCTGCCAGTTGATTTGAGGCTCCTGCCACATAGATGGCTAGGAGATCTCCTCCAGTCGTCTCACGAGTGTCCAGATGCGGAGCGCTTCCCTGCACAGCAGCCAGGAGCGCGTGCCACCCTGCTTGTTGAGTCAGTACATGCTCGTGGTATTGTCCATCTGGACTTGAACCACTTGACCCTGAAGCTGCTGAGCGAATGCTGTCAGTGCCAGTCTGACCGCTCCAAGCCCCAACAGGTTGATGTGCCAAGGGGACTCCTCAGGGGTCCAGAACCCATGGGTCCTGTTGTCCCCCATGTGGGCTCCCCAGCCCATGGGAGAGGCACTGGTCGTGAGGACGACCATCTGCTCAGGGCAGACCACTGGGACCCTTTCCTTCCTGCAATCAGTCAAGGACGGTCCACCACCGGAGAGCATCCCACATCTTCTGGGTCACAGTGATCAGCCGGTCAAAATGACCTAGACACCAAGTCCACTGGGCAGCCAGCTCCCATTGCAGGGGGCACATATGCCACCTGGCCCAATGGACCACGGTGGTGCAGGCTGCCATGTAACCCAGATGGCACAGGAAGTCCCGGGCAGGGTGCAATTGCCCAACTAGAAATGACTGGACAAAAGAGGAGAGAACCTCCACCCTGACTGCCAGGAGCTGAGCTCTGGCCTGATGAAGGACAATACCTGAGAAGGCAGGAGCTCCGACTTGGTCTCGCTGATCAGGAGGCCAAGTTGAGAGCAGGTCTGGAGGACTAGGTACTTGGATGTCTCCACCTCTTGCTGGGTGGAACCTGCTAAGAGCCAATCGTCGAGGTAAGGGTATACTCTGACCCCTTGATGCCTGAGGTGGGCTGCCACCACTGCAATGCATTTAGTGAAAACCCGTGGGGCCGATGACAGGCCGAATGGCTCTGCTCTGAAGCAAAGGAACTGCTGGTGAGACGAATGGATTGGGACGTGAAAGAATGCGTCCTGAAGATCCAGTGAACAAAACCACGTTTTGCTCCATGGATGGTATGATCTGGGACAGAGTTACCATCCAAAAGGTGCGCATCCTGAGATACTGATTCAGGTTGTGCAGATCTAGAATGGGGTGCCAGCCCCCTATCCGCTTCAGGACCAGGAAGTACCCAGAAACGAACCCTGGGTTGACTGAAGGTTCTGCCACTCGGACCACTGCCTCCTTGAGGAGGAGCTGGGCTATGTCGTCTCTCAGAGCCGACTGTGTGTTGGCTGATACTCTCTCTTCCCATGGGGCGCAGGTTCAGCTGGGAGGGAATGGCTCAAATTCTAGAAGCAGACCCTGGACGACCACTTTTAAGACTCACCTGTCCATGGTAACAGTGGATCAGGCGGAAAGGAAGTGGCGGAGCCCACCCCCAACGGGAGGACCCCGAGCTGGCGTGATGGGAATAGGGTTGGCCACCCCTATCCCGTCACTGGGCAGACTTGGAGGAAACGAGTCCAGGGCCTGAACCCTGACCTTCTCTGCGGGCCTGGGGAGGCCTGGGCTTGGGCAGGGGGCACCAAGCCTGTGCCTGCTGATACCGTGCTCCCTGAAAGGAGGACTGCTGGGCCGCAGGAGCAGAGTGCCAAAAAGGCTTTTTCTTCTTCTTCTGTTGCTGCTTCTTAGGGCCAGCAGTGCTTTGAGAAGAAATAACCGAGTCCAAGGTGGCATTGGACTGTTCGATTCACTGAAGGTGACCATCCACACCTGGACTAAAGAGATCGGTGCCCAGGAAAGGGACATCAGCAAGTTTGTGCTGGGTATCCGCCATGAAGGTGGAAAGCCTCCGCTAGGCCCTGCGGTGTGAGGCAACTGTGGCTGCCACCGAACGGGCGCATGAGTCCCCAATGTCCAGAGCCATCTGAAGCTGCTGTCTGGCAATGGCACGGCCTTGGTCCCGGACCTGCTTAACCGTAGACTGAAGGTCTGCGGGGAGATGTGGGAGAACTTCATCCAAGGACTCTAGAAAGGCATGGGAGAAGTGCGCCATAATGACGGCCGAGCTTGCCTGACAGAGGCCTAAAGAGGAGGCTGCATAGACCTTCCTGGCAGAGTGGTCCAGTTTTTTGGACTCCTTGTCCGGGGGTCTATTGGTGTCGGCAGAACTGCCTGTATGTCTGAACACAGAGGCGGTCACAAGGCTTTTAGCTGAGGATGTTCTGTGAACCCTGAGAAGGACCCCATGGGCACTGCATACTTGCGGGCCATCCAGGCAGATGGCACTGGGCAGGTGGCAGGATGCTGCCAAGGCTCCAAGGCCGGGCCAACAATGGCTTTGGCCACAGGAAAGGCTTCTGTCAGGATATCCACTCTCTTGAGTGTGTCAGTGAGAGGGTACTCAGCCCATTTCAGGATTGGTTCCAAGGGCAACCCCATGGATTCGGAGATAAGGCGGAGAATCCCTTGAAAGGACGAAGGGCCTTCCTCCATCTACAGATCACCGGCCAACCCATCATCCCACAGGTGAGAGTGAAGGTCGGTGTCATCCGAATCCTAGGTATCCGGATATAACGGTCGGCAGCCAAGGTTGCCCTCAACATACCTGGGGTGATCAGCCACGAGGGTGACTGAGATCCTGTGAGGAAGACCCGGGGGTTGACCGAGCTTCATTCGTAGGAGGCCCTCCCAGAGGCTGTTTAGGTGGCGGCTCCACCACAATCAGTGGAGAGAACGATATTGGCTGAACCGAAGTGGGTTTAGCCAGCTCCGTGGGTGGGGGAACCAATTTGACCAGTTCCAGAGGAGTTGGCTTCGGCCTAGGAGGCAAAAGCCAAGTAATGGCCAGAGTAGAGACCATGGTTGGCTTCTTCCCAGAAAGGATCAGCTGCTGCCACATCAGATCCTCGTAGCACCGGCTGAGCTTCCGCTGAAGCCTCTCTTCATCCAAGGAGGACGAGGATGACCGATGGCGTCGCCTCTTTTTGGAGCGCTTGTGAGCCTTCCTTGGCCTCTCAGTCGATGGGGTCCAAGATCTCGACCTGGACCAGACTGGCCAAGTGGGTTGCTCGGGAGACACCGGTGGGACCGGTTCCTCGATGGGATCCCCAGCTGGTTGGGTCTCCTCATCTGGAAAAGACAGGACTGGAGTGCTACTGAGAGAGTCAGCCGGAACAGGTGACAACGGATCGATGGGATCGAGAATGATCTCAACCTCGTCATTCGAGACCTCGGTTGACTGGCCAGATGGCAAGACTGAGAAGCCAGAGGCCAAGGAGGCAATTTCGACCAAAGTCGATACTGCCGGCTCCTGGGACCGTGATTGCTCACAATCCTAAGAACGTCTTCGCCGAGACGAAGACTGATTCAGATCCTTATTCCTCTTATGGGACCGAGAGGAGTGAGAGCCCGCAGGTCCCTCGTCCTTAGTGTGGAGAGAGTGGCACAACTCTCGGAAGGAACCTGAAAAGGTAGAGCCCAAGTTGAGAGGAACGAAAAACGACTGAGAGGAAGACTCTGCGGCCCGCGCCGCTTTTTCTTCGAGGGTCTGCATTCACTCCAGCTGTTCGGGGGATCCCACAGCCATGGAAACCGCCCACCGGGCCTCTTTAGATTTCACCAGAAGATTCCATTTTTCAGGCCTGCCCAATCTGAGGCGTGCGAGACAATCATTGAAGACATTTGGGTGAAAAGCGAGACACATCTCACAAGTCTTGGTGTCATGGTCGACATCAGACAATAAACGCACACGGTATACGGATCAGTGCGTAACATTGTTTGGCCGCATGGGCACCAGCGAAATTCAGAGGAAGATTTATCTTCCATGATGGAACGATGAGAATCACCGTCGCTAACTCGAATGAATCGAAGTTTCAGAATAACCAAAGGTTTTGAAACCAGAGCCTACAAAAAGCAAGAGCAAAGAGGAGGCAACCTGAACCTTCCAGTGGAAAGGAAGATCTGGCGTCATAGGGTGGAGCGGAAGGCTATACCACCCAGGTGGGTGGGAGGGAAATTCCAAGAAGTGTGGATGAACAACACATCCATGTCTCTACAAACAGTAATTGCTTACCATAACAGTAAATCTCTGAAAGAATCTTCTCCATTGGGCTGCATCATGGAACTTTAAGCTGTCAATAATGGATCACCCAGAAATTTTTGCTGGCTGGGGCCACCCATGTCGACATACCTCATTGGTGCCTATATAACTTGAGCATTCCCAGCATGACTCAGATCCCCACCAGAGACAAGTTCGGCGGCTCATCAAACCGGCAGGGACCAAAGCAACCACGGCCAACCCAGATACAGAGAAGAGTATATGGAAACCTGAGTAAAGATGCCAAAGAAGGCATCAGAGGAGAATTAGCTTGTGAGACCACGCAGGATAATCACCTATCACCAGGCAAGGAAGGAAGGAGAGCTGTGGCTCAACGGAGGAGATTCTCTCGAAGATCTACTGTTACGGTAAGTAACTATTCCATCTTCGCCGAGGACATCTCCTTCCACTGAGCCACATCATGGAATGATTTATTTCCAACAGTACCAAGCACTAAGGGAGGAAGGCAGGATTTAAGGACCCTGAGTAAGGAGGCCTTGCAGAACAGTAAGGCCAAAGCTGGCATGTCTACGAGAGACGATGTCCAAACTGTAGTGCTTAGCAAATACGAACATACGAAATTTGCCAGCAGATAAAGGCCTAGAGGTCTATCAAGTCTGCTCGAATGTGCAGCTAACACCCCTTATTCTGCAGCTGCCCTTCCCTTCCACCCTTCCCCTTCATTAACCCTCCCCCTTGTCCTGTCCCATCCTTGTTTGAAGCAGTCCACTGTTCTACTGCATACCACTTCAGCAGGTAATGCATTCACCCACCACCACCCTCTCTGTAAAAGTGTCTCCTCATCTCCTCCTGAACCTTCCTGCAATAAGAGTCTCATATCATGGCCCCTGGAGCCCTCCCTCCCTTACTTTGAACAGCCCTCTGTACCAGTCTTTTTATTCCTTTCATGTATTTAAACGTTTCAATCATGTCACCCCTGTCTCTCCTCTCCTCCAGCAGTACATGTTCAACTCCTTCAGCCTCCTCTCGTATGATAAGTCCCCAGCCCCTTGATCATCTTTGTCACTCTGCGCTGCACCCCCTCCAGTAACTTAATGTCCTCTTCAGACACGATGCCGGCACTGCACGCAGTACTCCAGGTGTGGTCTAACTAATGTCCCATACAGTGGCAGAATCACCTCCTCCTCCTCAAGGATATACCCTTGCAATACAACCCAGCATTTTGTTGGCCTTTGCAGCTGCCTTCCTACATTGTGCCGAGTTGTTCATTGACCCTGTAATGAGCACACCCAGATCCTTCTCCTCCTCTGTCTGGGCTAGCTGCACTCCCCCTAGCTGGTAACTCCTCCTTGGGATTTTCATCCCAAAATGCAGCACCTTGCACTTTTTGGCATTAAAGCCCAGCTGCCAGGTGTCTGACCAGGTTTCAAGCTTTGCCAGATCATCCTGTAACCCCTGCCATCCCCCTAGGTCATCCACCACCGTGCCTACCTTGGTATCATCTGCAAACAGACTGATCTTGCTCTTGATGTCCCATGATATGTCTGCAATGAATATCCCAAACAACACTGGTCCCAACACTGAGCCCTGTGGAACACCGCTCGTCACACTGCCCTTGGGTGTTGAGAGCTCCCCACCACCACCACCCTCTGTTGCCTTCCCTGCAGCCAGTTTCCTACCCATCTCACCAGCTTTGCACCAACCCCTGTGCCTACTAACTTCCTTCCCAGCCTTCCATGTGGCACGGAGTCGAATGCCTTACTGAAGTCCAGATACAGGACATCCACTGCATGGCCCCTGTCCAGTTGCCTAGTTACCCAGTCACAGAACCGACCAGGTTGGTTTGGCAGGATCTGCCACATATGAAGCCATGCTGTCTGCTGTCCTGTAGTCCTTTGGCCTCTAGGAGGGCCACCAGCCTCTCCTTCAGGATAGTCTCCATTAGCTTACCCACAATGGATGTGAGGCTCACTGGTCTGTAGTTTCCCGGTTCATCCTTCTCCCCCTTCTTAATGCCTTGTGTATGTATGAACAAAACTCCAAGTGGCAACAGCATATATGTCAGCGGTGGACACACCCTGGAGACAAGCCACTGAAGTGGCCACCCTGCAGGTGAGCATGGACAGGACAAGGAAGCTGCTTTCCATGCTTCCAGTAACAGAAAGTAATACCGCAGACCAACCATTTGGACATGCCCTGCTTAGAAATGGGAGCACCCACCATTCAGGGTCGAAAGCCACAAAGTTGCTAGGTTTTCCTACAATCCTTAGCATGGTCCAATCACAACACAGCATTCAGCGGACATCCAGTGTATCTAAATGACGTTCCCCACTATCTGTGGGAGTGGAGAAATAAACAGGAAGGTCAAAAGTCTGATTCAGTGTTCTCTTAGACATGACCTTCAGTAGAAAATGAGGCTTAGTATGTAGTGTAATTCTATTCTTGTGGAAAAATAAGAAAAATAGAAGCTGCAACCAGAGCCTGCAACTCAGAAACGTGTCTAGCAGATGTCATGGCCATTAGGAACAGTGTCTTCCAAGACAGGAAGTGCAGCTTAGAAGTAGCAGCAGGCTCGAAGGAAGGTGCATTAAGGGTCTTTAGGACCAAATTAAAGTCATACACCGAAACCAGATCACTGACTAGGGGAAGTAGGATACCTCTGAAGAACCCATAGGAAACCTCAAACTGGGCCACAATCTTGCCAACCACGAGAGCATGAAAAGCTGACAGCGCGCCCAAGTGGACCTTTATAGAGGAATACTCGAGTCCTTAAGGGACAAGAGGTAGTCAAGCACTAGATTAACTGGACCTGTAAAGGGAGCATGGGCACAAGCATCACACCAAACTGTGAACATTTTCCATTTTTGTGAGTAGATGTACTGCACAGATGCCCTCTGGCCACCAACAGAACAGCAACAACTGTCATGGAAACCCCAGAGAGGAAGAGCTCTACAACCTCAGGAGCCAGGTGTGGAGGGCAGGGGCCACAGATCCGGATGCACCAGAACACCCTACTCCTGTGTTAGAAGTCCCGCTCGCAGAGGTAGTGGGACAAGGGGTTCCACTGCCAAATGCTGAAGCAGAGGGAACCACATTTGTCTGGGCCAGTATGGGGCCACCAGAATCAAGGCCCACAGCCTAACCAGAACCCTCTTTATGAGAGGAAGTGGGAGAAAGGCGTACAAGAATCTTCCTTTCCAAGAGATGGACACTGCATCTTGTTAGAAGACTTCAGGCCCTGGAATGGGCAAGCAGAAACCCGACAGTTTTATGGAGACGCAAACAGGTCTATGTCTGGGTGACCCCATTTTACCAAGAGGTCGACAGAGTCTAAGAGCACCCACTCATGGCAGAGCACCCAGAACTGACTGAGGTGATCTGCCGGGGCATTCAGGGTACTGGGGAGGAACACTGCGTATAGAAACATGTCATGTTCTACTGCCCAGTGCCAAACTCCCATTGCCTCTCTGTTGAGAGGATACGAGTGAACGCTACCCTATTAGCTGATGTAGTATATAACCAAAATACTGTCTGTACGGATCAGCAGCTGATGCCCTGGGAGGAGGGTGGCGAAGACCTGTAGGCCAAGTATAACATCCCTCATTTCCAGAGTGCTGCTGTGCACAACCAAACCTAACGAGATCCACTGGCCCTGAATTCTGAAGGGGCCCAGATGGACACATCACCCTGAACCCAAGGCATCTCTCATCATCACCAGGAACAATGATGGACAGAGAAATGGGGAACCTGTCTCTAGGTTGGGGCGGTCCAACCACCAGAGCATGGAGCGATGCAGTTGAGGAGTCACTGGTATGAGATGCTCCAGCTCATCGGAATGCTGAACCCACTGAGTCCGGAGGAACCACCGTGGGATACTCATGTGCAGACATGCCAGAGGGACAGTCAGTATGGCTGTGGCCAAGAGGCGGCTGATTAGCCATAGCAGGCATTTGGCTGAAATAAAGTCGCTGGATGAGACCAGCTGAGCCTGGGCTACCAGTGCCATACCACAGTCCTCAGGCAGAAATGCTGAACCAGTAATCAGCCCAGTGGCACAGAGGGCTGAGGTGCATAAGCGTTTTACCTCTTCCACGCAGATGACCCGAGTTCAGGTATGAGCTCGGGCCACTGGGGGTCAGCAGTGGGGAAAAGGCCAAGAGAGGAATGAGCGGTCGTCAAGGCAGCTCTCCTCTCTCAGAACATGGGAGGTGAGTTTCCCTGGCTCTTGGCTACCACCGGGTGGAGGTCTGGTGGTAGTGTCGAGATCATGAGGGGCTGGCGTTAGGCCAGGTGGGTGGAGTGGGGCCACTAGCTGCAGTTCGCATGTATGCCTCCACATACATGCACAAATGTATCTTGCCATGGCTCTGGGGAGGTAGGGAAGAAATCAAGAAAAACCTATGCCCCCGTTGCCAAATATGGCAGACTTCGGCACTTCCGGATCCCGCTCTAGATGAATGCACGCTGGTCTGATGGGGGAGGAGAAGCGGTAGACGGGACTGGGGGTCTCCGGGTCTGGGCCCTATGACAAGTGCAAGATGGCAACAAAGGGGCAAAAAGTTACATAAAAAAAAAAAGCTGAACCAACCTAAGTCCAAGACAGACCCCATGTATTGCAAGCGTTGGTATGGGGTATGGACTGACTTCGACTCAACCAGGATGCCTAACTGGTTCAACAGCTCCAAAATGGTACATGCACTACTGTCTTCCATGACAGGGCCTTCAGAAGTCTAGTCATCTATATACAGGAAGACAAAGAGGCCCTCCCTGTGGACGGCAGCTGCCACCACGGCAAAAACTTTGGTAAAGACATGCAGTGCAGAACACAAACCTAATGGCAAGACACAAAATAGCGCGAACCCTGGAGCATGAAACACTCTATCTGCGATGAGACTTGCGGATTCGGACATGAAGGTACGCATCTTTCATAGCCAGAACAACCATCCAACCTCCTGCAGTATTACAGGGAGAAGGGACTGCAGAGAGATCATTCTGAACCTTTTTGTATTCGACGAATAGATTCAGTCTGTGAAGGTGTAGTGCAGGCCTTAAATCCCTGGTCCATTTTGATACCAGGAAGTACCAGGAATAACAGCCCGTGTTTTATTTCAAAACCAGGATGGGCTTTACTGCCCTTTTGTGGAGAAGGGTTTGAACCTTCTCCAGCAGGAAGGCAAGATGTCCCAGAGGGTATCTGTCTGGAAAAGGAGGCGTCACTAGAGGAACAGAAAGGAGCCCTAAGATGTGCCCTAGCTGAACTACTTCCAGGATCCAAGCACTGGTTGTGATCTCCCTCTACTTTTGTAAGAGGAAGATTTGGCCTCCCACCTGAATTCCCCAAGGCAGTGAGGCTGGCAGAAGGGGGGAAGAGTCAGTAAGCACCAGGGCATGGAGCATACTGGTAATAGTCTGACCTTTTGTAAGTCTGGTATTGGCACTGGGAGGCAAGCTGGTGGCCTGAGAAGTAGAAGGCTGAGGTCTCTGGGAACTGTAGTCCCTGGAATAGCCACAGCCTAGACATGTCTAGGGCCAACAGAAAGAACTCCTGCCACAACCCCTGTGCTTTGGGTTCAGAGTGTGCACTGATCTCAGTGTCATCTCTGGGGACTGTAGATCCCACAGAACGTTCTCTATGCAAGATCCAAACTGTTGCTTTTCTCTGAATGGGGCACAATCCATAGGCAGATTTGACACTTTAATAATGTACGCCAGATCGTTTGCAATCCTTAAGCCTAGGGAAGCAGACGCAAATGTCCTCTTCCCTATCACATCCAATCTCTTCTGCTCGTTATCAGAAGGAAGAGAACTCACGTGCCTGGGTGCCTTTGATCTATCTTAAGTGACTATTATGACTGCTGAATCAGTTCCAAGCCGAGATGAGCAGTAAGGCTTAGCCGCAGGGGCAGGATGTTGTTTATCCACCTTTTTAGGTACTTCAGGCAATTGAACAGGTCTATACCAGGCAGCCCAAGTAGCATCATCTAGTGCTGAGTGAATCAGAGGGATAATGACAGCAGGGAAGCAGACACGTACAGGAACTCATAAAGGTGCTTCTTGGAGGAATCCTTCTCCTCTGCATCAAAACCCAGTTTAGCCTGTACCAGCTTAAGGAAAGCCTTGAAAGCGGCATCCTCAGGGTTGACCTGGAAGAGTTTTTTGCCCTCTCCTCTGAGCAGGAAGAAAGTGTGAAGCTTGAGCCTACCACATCCATTACTTCCTCTTCTTCGTCCATGGCCTCCTCTTTCATATATTTTGGACTGTATTCCAGTTCTTCGTTGACACTGACCATCACTGGGAGGGGGTCGATGGGACAGGGAGACAGTGGAGGAGATACTGTTGATGGGTGCACCATTGATGGAGGCTTTTCAGGGCTCGGCACTACGCACTACGGCAAGGACTGTGAAGTGCTGCGTTGATGACAGTACCACTGATGGCGGTGACAGACTCAGCAACAACAGTCACAGTAGCAGAAGGTGCTGAAACAGATCTTACATCATTTGATCCAAGACCTGTGCACTGACCAGCCCTGATGGGGTCGATGACGGCTGAACTGTCGACGGGACTGTTCCCAATGGTGGTACGAGCTACAAATCCCCCGGTAGGGGAGGCGAGCCAGTGCCAAACCCTGCTCTTGGGGTATGAAAGACAGTCGGGGGGGGGGGGCAGCAGGACCTGAGGCCTTGGCCTGGGACCTGTCTTTTTCAGACAACTCATCTCTTTTTAGAGGAGAGCATGAATGGTCCAGGGAAGTGGTCTTCTCTTCATGCCACTTCTTCTCTGAGTGGTGGTGTCTGTCCACCAAGTTAGAAAATTTGTCCTTCTTCATAGTCAAATCAGTGGTAGATGCCGTCAACTGCAGGGAGTGATAAGTTGACAGGGAACCAGGAATAGAGGCAGTAGACTAAGGCGACACTGCCTTTGACGAGCCTGTTTCTCTTAAATTGCTTTCAGCTTTAGATGTATCTCTAAAGCCTTACTGCAATGTCTCCTTGTTGCCTTTGTATATTTTAACATCACTGCCAATGCAGTAATGGAACTGTGGTTCCTTGTCTCAGCAGCAGCATAAAAGTTTTCAAAAACCAAAACATAAGAAGTTAAGGGCATTAGCAAATACTTGCAAAGTTTTGACAGCATTCTTCAGCAGTGGTAGTCCAATGAATGGCTGCTGGTGGGAGAAAGAACAGAGGCATGCTGGGGACAGCCATGCTACCCAGGCACTGACGAGGCACGCAGATGTGGGCGGCCCCGGTCAGCAAAACTTTCCGGGTGGTCCTAGTGCCAACAGTTTACAGTTCAATGATGTGGCTCAATGGAGGGAGACATCCTCGAGGAAGATCAGGATTCAGAACACAGGTAACTTATGCAGCAGTACATGTTAGTGGGGAAAATTTGGACCTAAACTGTTTTACTCCATTTTAAACTGCCCCTTCTCTCCTCTCTTGTACACTATCCTTTTTTCCCATTTTTACTCTGCTTTATCAGATTTTTGTTTCACATTTGAAATAAGAGGAACGCACCTTCTAATAGGGCTAAGTCCAAGTTTTTATCTGTTGGTTTTAAACATACACTGTTTAACATCAATTTTCTTATAACAACAATGAACCAGCATGCAGCTCTTGTGGGACAACAGGTGTACAAAAACAGCTGAGAATACTGATGAAAACCCAGACTGGAGCACTCTTTTTATTATTTCTAATGTTAAAAAAATAATAATGCTGACTCAAAATGAAGAAAGGAAGGTATTACAAGACAAGAGATAAGAAGCGACCTCTAAAGAAACAAAAGGTTAGACTGTAGGGCAAACTTTTACTACAAGAGAGTTAGCATACTAACAGAGTTATAAGTGTTGTGCTTTGGCCGTCCTGGGGGGAAAAAACAAATATTGTTCTGGCACAAATTACAGGACTCTCCCATGCCGATAAACCCATACTCCCGAATTGGAGATGGCCTCAGAATTGGTAACCAGTCCCTCTCCCCTGCAATGACCCATGGTCCATAAACAACCCTAGAGAACCTAACAAAGCAATGTAACGCGAGCCATGTAAATTAACCTGTACAGAGTAACCATGTATAATTTGTCTTAATGCAATGTGTTGCCTAGTAAGCAATGTACGATTTGTCGTTAAGCTATGCATGTATGTACTGACGTGGAGCCTTTGCAAAGGAGTCATCAACTCAAAGGATTGTAATTCCAAAATTTAAATAAATAAAATAAAATGCTGAAGCTGGTTGGTGGTCAGGTGTATCGCAGAGCTGGTGGAGGGCTGGGCTCTAGGGGAGAAAACAGCGTGGCTGCCCAGCATGTCTGTGCCCTCTGCTGGCCGACCCTGGAGTTGCACTAGCATCCGCTGTGATGATGGATGCTCGCTCACCCAACTCCCCCCCTCCACTCCTATCATTTCCTGCTCTCCACCTCATACCCCGTCTTCCAAGAGTGATTTTTGTCCTTTTTTTTTTTTTTAATTCCTTTTACTGCAGTTCATCCAGATGGAAGAAGAATAGTGCAGTCATGGCATGGTTGCCCCCAACATCAGTGTGTGTGTGTGTGTAGTGGGGAGGGGGGAAGAGGAGAACCAATGGGGAAAATTAAGGGTGAAAATAGACTAATAAAAAAGGCAAAACTGGATCTTGTGATTCCAAGTACTTACCAATGGGAGCAGGTGCACTGATTGGTTCTGAAAAAAAATAATTTAGAAAGGATGCGTTTTAAAAACTAAAAAAGTAAAACAACAGTTCAATTAAAACTAGTTTTGATAAAAATTAAATAAAAAAGTTAGAAAGAAAAAAAATAGAGGTTACAGTCTTCCACTGAGCAGGCTCAGTCACCAGAACAATCTTCAAGCTTTACTCCACCTACCACCCCAACCATGCCGTCCTCCAGCTCTGCCCCAATGCACTCACATCTGCATGCTGGACAGAATCGGAATCAAGTCTTGACAGGAGAGGTCGGGCGGGTCATGCAGATGTGGACTGATTACTAGTAGTAGAACTATGTTTACATACAACTTCCTCGATTCAGTTCACAATCCATATTTAGGCAGACTCCTAGTAGTCCTCAGGAGGAGGGGGCAAGGCGTGGACCATATATCAGACGAAAAAGAGAGTGGAGGACTGAGGACTCAAAAGTAGCATCATGACCACTGGGCATGTCAATGCTGTAATGGGAGATGAAGGTTTGTGCACCTGACCGGGTAGCAGCCACACACATTTCAGAAATGGAATTCAAGCAGGCAGCCAGTGTGGCTCCACCAGGTATCTGAGCAGGTAAAAACACATCAGAAGGAGCTGCTCCGGCTGAGGCATAGACACTGGTAAAACTGATGGACTAAAGGCCCACCCAGCAAGCACTTCTTTATTTTTATTTTATTAGAAATTATGCTCAGACTGTCAGTTGCTGTATGCCAATGTTTCGTGAGCTCATTTATATATTTAAATAAATGTCAATAAGCTAGTCACATGGCGAACTCAGACAGACGGGTTCAACTTGCTTACAGCAGAGTGACATTTATTATAATATGTAAACATATAACCAAGCTACAAATATTGTTTTCGTATGGAATTACTTGTTTAGGGTGAAGCATAGCACCCGATTGTAAATAGTGAAAGAAGAGATTTAAACTGAATGATTTTCAGAATGTGACTTTTGAATATGCTTTTCTGCTTGAACAGATTCTAAAGTTGCCCTGATGAAGAGAGCAGAGCCCACGAAACGTTGGCATACATATTTAACCAACACTCTGAACATAATTTCTAATAAAATAAAAAAAACAACCAAACCAAACAAAAAAAAAAAAACACTTTGGTGAGGGGCCTTTTGTCCAACAGTTTTATCAGATATGGGAATTCACCTGGTAGCAGCAACTGAGGCAGCAGTATGTCTGGTGGAGTGAGCCTTCTAGTCTTGGGTGGGTCCTTCCCAGCCAACCTGAAACACAGAGTGATACAGGAAGCTATCCATCAGGCAATCATATGTCTGTCTGCCTATCTGCCCGAGGCAGGCTTAAGGGTATGTGAGAAACAGCTGGCAAGCTTCACTTCAAAATCCAACTGTCTGCTCCTAGCAGAAGAGCAGGACTCTAGGAAAATCTATGGTCTGGTGTGTTCTCTCAGCCTCTGAAACGTAGTTTCGGAAATAAGGTCAGTGACCGGTTACGGGAAGACTCAGACACTACCTCTGGCTGGAACCTCCCTTGTCCTTATGGAAGACCACATACAGAGACTCCACAGATGGTGCCTGGAGCTCATTCACCCATCTGGCAGCAGTGATGGTGATCAAAACCCAGGTTTTCCATACAACAGATAAGAGGGAGCACGTGTCCATGGGCTTAAATGTTTTTCTATCGGCACGACAGCACCAGCAGCAAATCCCATGGAGGCGGTGGTTCCACCAGCACTGGAGTGGACAGGTGCTCCAGACCATTAAAGGAATAGCAAGCTGCATCCTATGCCACCATGGGCACTCCTGTGCAAACAAAGTATGTCGAAATGGCAACCAGAAGTACCTTAAGGGGCGTGGCTCACAGTGCTGCCTGAGACAAGGACAAAAGATAATTGAGGAAGTGGGCAACAGGGCAGGAGTGATGAAGAAACCCATGCCCCTTGCACCAATATGAGAAGCTCGTCCACTTGGAAGTGAACATCTTACGAGTTGACTCCTTGCAGGACACAGTCTTCTCATGGAGGGCAGCCTTGGAAAGCCCCAGGGTCTTGAAATCTATTGCTCAGGAACCAGGCGGTAAGGTGCGGAGATCATCTCTTAAATCCTTGCTTTTCCTTTTGTTCCATGGCAAAAGTGACAGCAATGTACTGTAGGAACCACAAGATCAGGACAATAAGCCAAATTGAATGCTAAAGTAAAACTTCCAAGGCATAAATCAAAATCACTTGAAAACTATGCAGAATTCTCAGTCATTAGCAGGAGCTGTGATCGAGGAGTTTGTTCCTTCCAGTGGCAGAAAAGATCTGAGTGCAAAAAGGCGGAGCCGGAGGACCACATGGTTGGGTGGTAGGAGTAGAGCTTGAAGACCGTTCTAGTGACTGAGCATGCTCAGTGGAAGACTGCCTAAGTGTGGACAGTGAACTGAATGTAGATAGTTAAAACTGAACTTTTTTAATATATATAAAAGACTCGCTGCCCTGCAAACAACCAAGTTCAGAAGCAAGCATGAAATGACACATTGGGAGGCAGTCCCAATTACTGCACCTGTCACTCGGCAGCACATTCTGGTTGGAGGGGATGGTGTAGGGCTCCGGCACTGCAGCAACCCCTGTGGTAGGCTAAGAAAGGGTGCTCCCCCCACATGATGTTACTGCACGCAGTCGAGGCCAGCTGATTGACTACATCCACGCCAGGGGGGTTAGGAGGAAAGGGACCCGGAAAACAACTGGGAAGAAAATTCCATGTACCATCTACATGATGGCCTGCATTCTAAGCCCTGGGTCCTAGTACTGTCTGACAGTGGATCCTAGTCTGATCAGTGGACAGTCTAAAGGGGGAGGACCACCTCCACAAGTCCAACTGCTGCGTGCCAACAGGTAGAGGTGTGGCTACAGGGCATACAAACTAACAAGCAAACAAGAAATCAGTGCCCACTTTAGGCAGGTACTTCAAACTGCTAGTACCATTTATTCATAGCATGCAGAAACACACAAGGCCAATTCTTCAGTGCTTTGAGGTGCCCTGCCTCTGTGTCAGCAGCTTCCCTATCCTATATTGTGGGCTGATCTCTGTGTTTGCTTGGGAGGACGGTACTCGCTCTGGAGCCCCTACCACAGATCAGAGAACCATGGGGGTATTGGGATGGACAAGGGCCCTAGGAGTACAGCAGTTAAGGGGTGTGAGCAGGGTATATCCCTAGGAACATGGTATATTCCTAATGAGCATAGCCAAGAAAAAAAAAAGCTAAATTAGAAAAAAAATAAACGAGTTTGGAATCAGGTCGAGATGGATATGTTCTGTTGATACAGGTTCGATGTGTCAATACATGTCAATATATATTGATCCACTTTTTTCCACTGTCACTATAATGAAATTTATATCTACAGGCATACTTTTTAAATCAAGGTTTAAAAAAATACTTAAAAACTTTTTCAGACTTTTAGTTCATATTTACAACCAACAACACATTTAATGGAATAACTTAGGCTGCAAAAGTGTGTTTTCTACATGGTTTAATTACGTTAAACAAATCTTCCTTTCCCCTGCAGTAAACATACATCTCTCCGTGCCTCCACAGGAAGCATCGGAAGATAATAAATCGGGGTATTAAATTAACTGTGGCCATGCTGCTTCCCTTATATTGCTGACCTTCGACTGAAAGAAAAAAAAAAGCACTAATACAAGACGTTAACTTTGGTTAGTAAAACAAGAAGACGTTTTATGTTATTTCTAAGATGTTAAAGTACTAAGTACAGAGTTATAGTGAAAGGTAAATCCAAACATGCAAAAGGCTGACATTTACCCACAGAAAAACTAAAGAGTATTAAGAAATATTTTAAGTATTAGTTTTATTATTTTTTTACTGTTAAGTTTTACTTACTTTTTCTGGGTCTTTCTACTTGTCTACTCACAGCTTTTTCTATGAATGATTGTTAAATTTTTAATTAGTTAAAAAAGTAATACTTGTTCGAATAAAAACAAAAACAAGTTTTATAACATGCTGTAGGGAACTACAGTCAAAATTTACAAACAAAAATTTATGTTGGGCAGAGAATGTTTTGATTTTGTGTTCAGTTCTTGCGCACTCTTTCCTTTATTTGATGTTAGGAGTTTTCTTCTAAATTTACCAAGTTGAGTTATGGCCCCAGGGATCTCCATGTCTGGATGTTTTACTGCTGTTCCTTGTCCTCTACAATGCCTCTTGTCCCATGAGACAGCTACATAAAGAGAATAATATATAAGGGACTGTGAGTTACAAAGCTATAACACCATTACAAGGTTCTGCGGGCAAGTGGACCTCAAGAACAAAGCTCGAGAAGTTCCATGTCCCCAGAACCTCAAGATGGTATTATAGCTGAGAAATCATTGTCCCCTATCTATTATTTTTTAGTGTTGCGGTTTTGTTAGCTGAAGAGCTGACTGGCGTTCACTGTACGTGGCAGTTACAGTAAAAGCTGGCTGGTGTTTACTGTACGCAACAGTTACAGTAAAAGCTGGTCGGCGTTTACTGTACGTAACAGTTACAGTAAAAGCTGGCTGGTGCTTACTGTACGTGACAGTTACAGTAAAAGCTGGCTGGTGTTTACTGTACGTGACAGTTACAGTAAAAGCTGGTCGGCGTTTACTGTACGTGGCAGTTACAGTAAAAGCTGGCTGGTGTTTACTGTACGCGACAGTTACAGTAAAAGCTGGTCAGCGTTTACTGTACGTGACAGTTACAGTAAAAGCTGGCTGGTGTTTACTGTACGCGACAGTTACAGTAAAAGCTGGTCGGCATTTACTGTACGTGGCAGTTACAGTAAAAGCTGGTCGGTGTTTAATGTACGTGGCAGTTACAGTAAAAGCTGGCCGGTGTTTAATGTACGCGACAGTTACAGTAAAAGCTGGCTGGTGTTTACTGTACGTGGCAGTTACAGTAAAAGCTGGCTGGTGTTTACTGTTCGCGGCAGTTACAGTAAAAGCTGGCTGGTGTTTACTGTACGCGGCAGTTACAGTAAAAGCTGGCTGGTGTTTACTGTACGCAACAGTTACAGTAAAAGCTGGCTGGTGTTTACTGTACGCGACAGTTACAGTAAAAGCTGGTCGGCGTTTACTGTACGCGACAGTTACAGTAAAAGCTGGCTGGTGTTTACTGTACATGGCAGTTACAGTAAAAGCTGGCTGGTGTTTACTGTACGCAACAGTTGCAGTAAAAACTGGCTGGTGTTTACTGTATGTGACAGTTACAGTAAAAGCTGGCTGGTGTTTACTGTACGCGACAGTTACAGTAAAAGCTGGACAGCGTTTACTGTACGTGACAGTTACAGTAAAAGCTGGCTGGTGTTTACTGTACGTGACAGTTACAGTAAAAGCTGGCTGGTGTTTACTGTACGTGGCAGTTACAGTAAAAGCTGACCGGCGTTCACTGTACGTGGCAGTTACAGTAAAAGTTGGCTGGTGTTTACTGTACGTGGCAGTTACAGTAAAAGCTGACCGGCGTTCACTGTACATGGCAGTTACAGTAAAAGCTGACCGGCGTTCACTGTACGTGGCAGTTACAGTAAAGGCTGGCTGGCGTTTACTGTACGCAACAGTTACAGTAAAAGCTGGCTGGTGTTGACTGTACGCGACAGTTACAGTAAAAGCTGGTCGGCGTTTACTGTACGCGACAGTTACAGTAAAAGCTGGCTGGTGTTTACTGTACATGGCAGTTACAGTAAAAGCTGGCTGGTGTTTACTGTACGCAACAGTTACAGTAAAAGCTGGCTGGTGTTTACTGTACGCGACAGTTACAGTAAAAGCTGGTCATCGTTTACTGTGCGTGACAGCAGTTACAGTAAAAGCTGGCTGGTGTTTACTGTACGTGGCAGTTACAGTAAAAGCTGACCGGTGTTCACTGTACGTGGCAGTTACAGTAAAAGCTGACCGGCGTTCACTGTACGTGGCAGTTACAGTAAAAGCTGGCTGGTGTTTACTGTACGTGGCAGTTACAGTAAAAGCTGACCGGTGTTCACTGTACGTGGCAGTTACAGTAAAAGCTGACCGGCGTTCACTGTACGTGGCAGTTACAGTAAAAGCTGGCTGGTGTTTACTGTACGCAACAGTTACAGTAAAAGCTGGTCGGCGTTTACTGTACGTGACAGTTACAGTAAGAGTCAACTCTTGCTCAGCTGAAGTATGGCGTGTGGTGCGAGCTCAACGTTCTTTCTCGTAATGCCATTGTTGGAGTTGCCTCAATAGTATTACAAGATTCTGTAATACTATCGATGGATCTCCAACAATGGTATTACGGGAACATTATTATATAGGTTTCAGTATCTAGTGAGACAGTGAGATAAATAACATTTAACATGTTTGGAACTAAATTTATCATGATAAACGTGTTATGTTATGCAACATGATCAAAATAAATTAAGCTGATCACTACGCATGCTCAGAAATTTACCTCACTCATTTTGGTCACACTGAGCATGCTCAGAAATGTACTCTCACATGTGAGATGCCATTTATTTTTTCATTGAACTTTCTGATTATATTGCCATCGAGGACCCTGTGCTCAATTCACTATTGGGTAAGGTCCTGGTGGCAAAAGTCCCGCAACTTGCGGCAACTCTGGCCATGCACTAAATAGACGGCACATCTGGCAGGTTTGCTGCAAACTGCGAGGTGGCTGTGCACCATTCTAGGATGTCCCTGGTGGCTAGTGTCCCCCCCCAAGCCTCAATCCCCATTTCAACATAAAAACCACATCCTTGATGGTTTAGCAGACCCCCCAGCCCCGATTCCCATTTTAATAGAAAACCCATGTCTCTGGTGGTTAGCGGACTCCCCCCACCCTGATCCCTGTTTTAATAGAAAATTCATGCCCCTGGTGGTCTAGCGGACCCCCGCCTCCCCACCCTGGCAGGCAGTGCCCCACTACTGCTCCCCCGTCCCATTTGAGAGCCAGCAGCCGGCACTGCCCAGTCACCCACGATCCCCAGGTCTTACACCTGATGCCTCCGTGACTTGCTCCTCATGGTGAGGACTGGGGGGGGGGGCTGATCTTGTCCTCCAAGCAGGATCTGATGTGGGGGCCTGGTTGGTGGTGCCAGGCCTGCAGGCGGGCAGACTTCATCCTGCATGGCTGCAATGTCTTTTTCCTCCATGGCACTCTCCCTCCCTATCAGCATGCAATGACTCACGTCACACTGACTCCCCCCGCCTTACAGGGCTTCCTAGCTGCCCTGACACCCAGCCTCCACTAGGTGTCAGATGTGCTGCCCCCCCCCCAGAGAGGAGAGCAGTCCGGATCCTCAATCCCCTCCCACCTGGCCGACACCTGACGACTCAAGTTTGCTCCCGAACCTCGGTTACCCGGTGCAGCAGGTGGAAGTGCTACCTCTATACCACCAGACTGGCTAACTAGTTAGGTTTAGTGATCACAACTCCTAGCTACAGAAACAAATCTGACATTAGAACACTAGGGGGAGGGTGACCACAGTGCAGAGTTTGAACTTCTTTCTAAGTCTCAAATTCTAAAATTAGCACAAGTTGTAGTTCTGGGGCAGCACTCTCCTGCGGACTGATGGTTTTGTAAATCACACTGATGGATCCCTGAGAAGAAACAAGATTACTAGATAGATAGATAGTTACATATAGAGATACTCTACTGAAATACTGTCTATAAACAGAGGAATAGCTAGTTAGCTAGATATGTACTGTGTAGGTTAGCTAGATATATAGATATATACTGTCCGTAGCTAGACAGACAGACAGACAGATACTGTCTACAGATAGATACATAGACAGGTAATAGCTACAGATGGATACTGTCTTTAGATAAACAGATACTGTCTGTAGATAGATAGATACTGTCTGTAGATAGACAGATAATGTCTGTAGACAGACAGATACTGTCTGTAGATAGATACGGTTTGTAGATAGATAGATACTGTCTGTAGATAGATAGAAGATACTGTCGACAGATTATGTCGATAGAAAATACTGCCGACAGATATTGTCGATAGAAGATACTGTTGATAGATAGATACTGTCGATAGATAGAAGATATTGTCGATAGATCTGACTTTCTGCTGGAAGAAAAAGCAAGTAATAACTCAAGGCATCAACTTTGGTTAGTAAAATGGGAAGAGTACAGAGTACTGAAAAATATTTATTATTTTTGTGTTTTACAGTTCAGTTTTACTTACGTTTCCTGGGTCTTCCCATTTTTCTAATTGATGTTTTTTCTACAAATGATTGTGACATCTTAATTAGTCATAAAAGAAATGCTTGTTTGAAAGGCAACAAAAACAAGTTGTATAACTCGGGTAACTCAATTAGATGAAATTTGTTTAAAATGGCACTGTGGTATAGTGCTTAGAACACTGACTTTGGAACCATTAGATCACAGGTTCAAACCCTGCTAGAGCTAATTAACCAGTCTGTGACCCTAAGCAAGTCACTTAACCTTCCAGTGCCCCACTCCACCCAGCTACAGGTAAAAAAGCAGGACCCCACTGGAAATAAGACGACGTATCTCTGCTGGGCTATCATAGGTAAATAAAATGTAAAGTAAGTAGAAGAGTGTTCCTTAAACCTGGTGGCAAAAAATACTGGAGTCACTGGGAGAGGGAAGTTCAAGGCAAATCTTGGGAGTCCTAGCAGAGACGGAGGACTGGAGCCTGACCAAGGCAGCCCCTCACACTCCTTGACATGAGATGTGCATGCCCATTTGTAGCACAGCCACTCATGTTAACCCCCCCCCACTGGAGCATTCCATGATTCCTCAGTACAGCAGGGCTGGGGGAATGTTGCAAGAAATGGCAGCATGGACTGACAAAAGAGTCAGTCCCCCAAACAACAGCGATACACTGTGAAGGCATGAGATGGGTGCTGCCACGATGGGATTTCTGACCAGTGTTCTGAATGTCAAATTCACTGAAGTGTGGGTAAACGGCAGAAGTATGACTCTCTTAAGGTAGTCAAATGCCTGGTCATCTAATTAGTGACACGCATGAATGGATAAATGAGATTCCCATGATCCCTACCTATCTAGTGAAATGACAGCCAAGGGGAGAGGCTTGGCAGAATCAATGGGAAAAGAACAGCCTGTTGGGCTTGGCACTACTCCGGCACTGTGAAGAGACATGAGAGGTATAGAATAAAAGGCAGACCTTGGCTGCTGGTGAAATACCACTGCTCATCATTTTTTTCACTTACCCACTGAGGCGGGCGGAGGAAATGAGCCCCACTGGGCCTCCTGCTGCTGGCTCCAAATGCACCCGGCTTCAGGGGCAGTGCTCGCTGGAGAGTTTGACTGAGTCAGTACACCTGTCAAAATGTAATGCAGGTGTCCTAAGGTGAGTTCAGGGAGGACAGAAACCTCCCGTGTAGCAGAAGGGCAAAACCTCGCTTGATCTTCAGTGTGAATACAGACAGCAAAAGCAGGGCCTCACGATCCTTCTGTCTTGGGTTTTAAGCAGGAGGTGTCAGAAAAGTTACCACGGAGTAAACTGGCTTGTGGTGGCCAAGCGTTCCTAGCGGTGTCACATTCTGATCCTTCAACGTCGGCTCTTCCGATCATTGTGAAGCATACTCACCAGTGCTGGACTGTTCACCCACTAATACGGAACATAAACTGGGATTAAAGCATTGTGAGACAGGTTAGTTCTACCCTGCTGTGTTGCTGCAACAGTTATCCTACTCTTTACGAGGGGAACCAAAGGTTTAGACAGTTGGTGAATGTGCTTGGCTGAGGATAAGAAGTAACGGTTCACTATTTCTGAATGTAAATATTAATTTCAAGCAGTATACTAGCTCTGTAAGGTGGGAAGGGACGAAGGTTAGCAGTCAGTTTGTAAGCGAGAAGTAGTTGCTAGGAAAATACAATCTGTAAACCAGAACTCTTTAGTGCCTCCCTACTGCCTGCTACCCTTTGTAGACATGCCCATATTTGTTACCCAGACCCCTTGTAGCCGCCATACTGTACTTCAGGAACAGAATAAGAGTAAAAAGTCCTGAAGTACTTGTTTTTTGTATTTAACTTTTTTAATTATAAAATGGCAAGAAAAAAATCCAGAAATGTCATTGATCAAGAGATGTTACCTGACCGTGCATTAAATCTCTGTAAACGCACGGTCATATGCTGAATCTCATTTTCCTCTCCAAAAAAACTATTTAAAGCCATCTTTTAAGTATAATATGCCCCTCCAGGGTGTGTATCATAGTATTATAATGCACTTTCAAGGGGCGTGAGGACACACAGCCTTCAGCCTTGAGCCTTACTACACCCCTGGGGTGTGTATTAAAATCCTATAATGAACACCTTGTGGCTTCTTACTTTAGCCAGAGCACAACATTCATATTATAATACCAGTAGGGGTGGATATCAGATAGCTGAAGCGCGGATAATCAGTGGTAAGGGTGCAGATTGCCATCCCCGCTCCAATCAACTTGCAAGCCGTGGCTTACTGGGCATATGCAGAGGGTTGGGGGCGGCAAGATGGCCGCAGCGCTGCTCCCCCTTGCAGCTCCCTACATGAAGTGGCGTTTTTTTAGTCCGAATTGTTTATTAATTTAGAAGATGATAAATGGAACTTATGTTAATTTCAGACCTTTGGTTCGATGCAGCACTGCTTTCTGTTGTCCGGTGCCATAAACTCGGATGCTTGTTGTCGGCAAAACTGGCATCTGGATGGTGCTTGGGTGTTTAGCGTAGCATGTTTGAGGTGCTACAGTTCAGACTTTACATGGATTTTCTACAGAATTTCAATGAATCCCTAGAAGCTCGAACAAAGCTAAAATTTGAGAAGACTCTTGGGCAGTAGGAGAAAGCGGGAGATTGCAGTGGCAACAAGTGTGCAGACAAGCTTGTTAAAGCCTTTAAAAGGTATGATATTGTTGCCTAGGGGCTGGGTTTAATGGGGTTTGATTTATAGTGCCCCGGAGTTATTGTGCTAGCAGAGCACTATTTTTGTTTTTCAGGCTTTTAAAGACGTTCATCAGGAGTGAGCCTGCAATTTTAAGCAGTAAACTGAATTCCGGAGAGGTGCTTGCAGAATAGAAAGGCCGGAGAATACGTCTGAGAGGAATGTGTGCTCTGCTAATGTAATGGACTCAGGCCTTGAAACGCTGGAGGGTGCTAAAGCGGAGAGGAGCCGGGATCCTTTGAGAATTATGGAGAATGCTTTCACCGTGTCAGACTGTGCAAAGACGCTGATATTGTGACAGGAGAGGACAGGTTACAGGATAATATTATCCAGAAGGTACTGACTTTATTTTATTTTCTTTCCCTTAGTTGGAGCCCGACCTCCCTGATTTGGAATCTAATTAATCAAATTAATGTAACTGGGCCTGACTGCTTGGATGCCCTCCCAATGGCATAATCACAGAGCCATATAAGTGAAGTAATGCTCCCTGGTTACAGAGCTGCCTTTTGAAACTGTGAAGTTCTGAACATTATCATTGGTGCTATTCTTAGTTTAAGATCAAATGTTTCGAGTCCTATATGTTCTGAGTACTGTTTGTATTTATCAGCCTCTAGTGATCAAATGGAACTATTAGTTCTGGGAACAATTCGATATATTGTGTTCTTCACTGGTTTTGTGTATCTGCTCTAAGATGTTTTAATCAATGTTTTATTTTTTCTCTGTAGTCTTAGTCCATACTCTAGTAGAACAGTATCAGAAAATAGAATCAGATATATTTTGAAAGTGATATTTATTAAGAAGAGGAATGTTCATGTTTACTTGACATAATCTATACACTGAGCTATAGGGCGGTATCTATGTGGGTGATTTGAGGAGGCTACCTGGGAATTGCTCAGAGGAGCCTACGCCAAAATGACTGCTGGTTTCTGTAGTAAGTGGATCTATGTGTACAGTACGCATACCTGAAGTATGTTGTTGGGCCTACTACTGAAGTCTGGATTTGGGCGGGAAGTGAAATGATCCGATATATAATGGGGGGTCTAGTTTCTAGATCCTGTATTTGTGGTCAGCGATACAGGCTGGTAAGGTTCTTGACCTATGGGTTATTCATGTGGGATATGGGGAAGCATGCGCTGTGGGGTATTTCACCGGAACCCAGGGGCGGGCTCGGCTCAGTTGTACAGTATGTATGGGCGCAACTCAGGCAATGTTGCAAAGACCCGTTAATATATACTCGGGATAGAATGTTTTGCGCTAATCAGTGGACATTGGTGTGGGCTAGATTTTCATGGCTTGAGTTTGTCTCCTGCTGGGAATGGACAGGGTCCTCTGAACGAGGAATGCGACAGTTACAGCAGCAAACTGCACACTGGGAGAGCCAGGGTGGGCCATTTCCTGAAAATACTACAGTGTACCTCCTGAAGCCCTTGTTTAAGTGAGGAAAGTAATGTGAAGGAAAGAATTATTTAATTATTAATACAAAAGAGTATGAAGTAATAGGATTATAGGTTACCTCATCTTTATTCAATTTTTTCGATTGATGCCACATGATGTACATTTGCTGTTTATGGATTTTTAGAATACTAGATGTATTGATAATGTGGATTACTGTAGTTTATAATGCACTTTAAATGTCTGTATGTTGTAATAGTTTTAAATAACCGATCAACAATAAACTACCTGCAATACTCAACATGTGCCTTCCTACCCCTATGGTGAGAAGGGAGGCGCGAGGAGAGAGCTGAGATAGCAGGAAAAGTGCAGCAGTGAGAGACGCGTTTACCTTCCAGCGAAGGAAGAGAGAGGCTGGGATATACTGAGCAGTGGTAGGTGTATGGCAGACAAATGAGGGCAAAGGGCCAAAAAATGAACGAGGGTTCCAGTCTCACCAGGAAGGACTATGAGGGGTTAGAGCCTAGACACAGACTCAGAACATCTTAGGGCGAGATTATGTCACACATGGAGGCATCATAATGAGACTTGGATTGCAACGTCGCACGCTGCCACGCCACGCGTCTACAACATTAACATCACAACACACATAGCTGGGCTGGTGCAGAGTATGGAGTAAATGTTCAAACTGGTGTGGAGGGGGAGTGGGGTTGGGGGTTGCAGCGAATAACTGCATGTCTCAACCTCTGAAAAATCACTGGGTGATGGACTCACAGTGTGAAATAAATACATTACTCTTGTACATCACGTAAAACCCAAGTCAAGCACATAGCAAGAAGCATCCCAGCTTACTGGAAACATGTGCACGACACATGACTGTAGCTGAACAGAGCACTTTTGAGCTAGTTAAAGTTGTCTGATTCTTTTATTGTGTTCTCTTGGCAAATTCTGGCTAGTTGCTCTGTAGGCAAAGGCCTTTACCCCTACAGATAACATAATTTGGGATAAGATAAATAGCTGTAACTAGAGACAGTGTAGCCTAGAGCATTAAAGCACCAAGCTGAGACCCTGAAAACTCAGCAGACCTGGCTCTGATTCTCACAACTATCACTTGCATACTGTGACCGTGGGCAAGTCAGTTAACCTCGCTGTACTCCAGGGAAGCATCAGGAAACATCCTTCGGCTTTGTCTGCCTTTCAAAGTCAAAAACATATTTAAAAAAAACCTAAAGCTGGTTAGGAAGTTGTTAAAGTATAGTTAATGATGGTCACTACCCAACAGGGATCTCTCTCCTGTTAGCCAGCAGGAAAAGTCTCAATCCCTCCATAAAAATCACAGTCATGTGCAAGTCTGTGATGTGTTATTAGACAGTTCTAGACAGTATTTTGTTATGCAATTTACTTACGTTTTCTGGGCCCTCCCTTTTTTCGAATAGCTGCTTTTTCTAGGAACAATAAAGAAATTTAAGTTAGTCTCAACAGTGACACGTTTTTCAATTTATTTTTTGCTCCTTCTCAGGTGAGTGCACCCGCATTGACATCTGGGGAGGGGTGCCAGATAGCATGTTGCAGCCCACCCGGTTAAGGCACCTCCACCAGGCAAAAGTCGGGATGCAAACCATTAAACCATTTTATAACATGGGTTCCGAAAATACTGTCTTCTGGTTCATCCAAACAGGTCACTTGACCATTGATTAATCCCTGATACAGCCACAGTTGCATGTTCACAGGGCTTTATTTTACTATTTCATTAGGTAAAACTCTAACATAACATTGCCCATGTTATAAGAGGATTAACCCATCACAGGGTACGGGTTTACTGAGGGACTACAATAAAAATTTCTGGCATCAATAAATTTCAGAATTTGGATCTGTATAGCCCCAATCAGCCTCACGCCAAAAATGAGATCTCTGAATTATTTTGTTTAAAAGTTACAAACAGCTGGCCCGCTGGTGCTGAGGGTTGAGGCACTGGATGATATACCTCACACCATGCCGGCGACCCGGGTTGGGGAACGAGCCTGGGTCATTGGGGGTTGGCAGGGGAGGAGAAGGATTGAGCATCCATAGGACTGCTCTCCTTCTCAGGGAAGGGGGTGTGTGCCACTGTCGGTGTGCTGGCAGCCTCTGGTGATGGCTGAAGGCACTGCAGTGCACAGGCAGTCTCTGAAGGGGGACGTGTTGGGGCCGACGCCAGGAAGAAGTGCATGTGGCAGCGTGCATGCTCCTGTCCATTGGCGTCATTGTACGCCTCACACATGAAGCAATGGGAAAACAGGGCACCAGTTGTGGCGGCACGATGGCCGTCTCTGAGGAGGACTCGCTTGGTTCCGAGGGCGTGCAGTGTTACTGGATCCGGTCCTGGTGGTAGAGCGAGGGTGGGGCTCTCCACCTCCCTGCCATGGGGGGGGGCAAGCCACAGGGGTAGCAATCGGGAGCAGAGGAGTCCTTGTGACGGTGGCCGGAGACCAAGAGAGGATGCCTGGACGAGAGGTAAGGCAGGCTGGCTGCCAGGGAAAAAAGTAATAACTTAAAAAAAAAAGTTACAAATCATTTTACAACCCTAAATTCACTGCCTGTTCAAACAAGCCTGTTTCAGTGAACAACTGTTGCTGATGTCATCTCCAGAACTCAGAGTCTAGTCTTCCCTATCAGCACGCTCATAGAACCTGTTTTTTCAAAGGCTGGAGTTCATGTGCGGTAGTTTTCACAAGTAAAACAGGCAGCAACATTTGAAAAACATTGATATAAAAACAGTGTGTTTCAGGTTTTGTAAAAAAGTTAACAAATGTGTATTTTTTTTTTATTTTGGTGCCTTTATGTTGTAGTCCTTTTCTCTAGGGATGCTGAATCATAGCACACTGCAGTGAGGTTTAGTTTCAGTTTGTTATGCCGGAGAAGCATGTTACCAAAATGTCTTGTTTTCACTGGTGAGGTTTGCAGACTGAATAATTTTCTGATGTGGTGGAAGGCTGTGATCATTCACACCTGTCATTCAACTGAGGTGATTTCTCAGCATGGCTCTTCAAAACAATTATTCTACCTCCCTGTAAATGGGGGTGGGGAGAGGTAATGCTGTTTTGAAACCTTACTATGATTTTTTATGCCATAGTCAACCTTGCCAACCTAGGTCCAGATATTCTAAACTTTGCCCTGGGGCAAAATTAGCTCTGCACGGCGGGCAAATTAGCCCAGAACCATTTGCACACCATATTCAAAGGAATAGCCCTGGGGCTAAATGAGTTGAATATAGTGTGCAAACAAAGGCATGCAAACAGGGCTGAGAGTGCAGTGCAACAACAGCCCAGCAAAGAAGACAGCGCTGAATATAGCAACCGAGAGCAGTGCAAACTGCAACAGCGGCCCAGTGCACACACAGGTGGAGTGAGGTAAGGCTGAACAATGTGTGCAACGTGTGTACCAGCAAAGCAGTGGAGCACAACAGCAGTAAACAACTGTGTAGGCCAAATACGGCAGAACTATGTAATGGAACATTACAGTATCACGCGACGCTAACACATTTGCATGACGCTGACACATTTGCCTGATGCAATCCCGTTTGCCTAGCACTAAAGTTTGCTATATTCAAAACTGCAATGCAAACGAGCCTACTCAGGCAATCCATGGGCAAACAGCCACAGTAGCTTTTCATTACAGCCTGCTTTGCATGCAGATTGCTTGGCACGATAACATGGTGCACACAGCTCTACCTGTAGGTCTGACTGGAATTATAGGTCAGTAGCCACATTTCTTTCTGTGCTCACAGCTCCACCTGTAGGTCCAACTGGTATTACAGGTCAGTTGCCACATTCATTGTGTGCTCACAGCTCACAGAACATTAGCTGCAGTCTTGGTTTGGACACAGATGCAAAGATTAATGTGGCCCAGGGGAGTAGCACTACAGGGACGAGTGATCGTGCTGCATGCCAGAGGCAAATCGTTCTTCCTGCCACAGTGTTTATCAGATGGTACAGTACCATAGTAGGCGATACTGTGAGGTACACAGCAGTGCCTACGGTGTGTCAGGCAACAGTGACTGGTGCTAGCCACACAGTGACAAGCACAGCTGGAAGGTGTGGTCTGACAGTGGACACCACAGTCATACTGTCCTGTAACCCTCATTTGCTGCACCAGTGGCATGGGATCCCCACATTACTATACACATGGCTGTCCGTGTGTGCGGGGATCCCAGACAGGTGTAGGGTATGTGCCCCGGGGGCCACATATGCCATCATACTAGCACACTGCTGTCAGGGAGCAGTTCCATCAGTGGAACATGGGCACTGTGTGGATGGCCCCAGCCGTGTGGCAGTACCTATGTGGTGCAGCCTGGCTACCTGTACACCCTCCCCTCAACACCCTCCATTCCCCCAGTGCAGCATGTGTCTGCTGGACTGTGTTGGTGTACACTGATGGGGGAACTGGAGTTGTGTGCTGCATGGTGTCCACTGGGGCACCCACTAATGCCTGGCAGGGTTAGGACTGGTGCCAGACGATGGCGACTTGGGCGGTGCTGTCTATGTGCAGCATGTCTCTGCCATGTACGTGTTCTGTTCCTTGTTTTTTTATCATCTTGTTCACCAGGTAAGCACACTGGGCCAAGGCCCTGTGTCAGGAATAACCCGGAGACACTAGCTGTGTGACTGAGATGCAACAGTGTGCAATAAAAACATGCAATGCACAAGAACACACAATACACAAATATCAAACTAGGCACAAATTACAACACATTACAATACCGTACAAACAGCTTGCTGCTGCAAGTGGTGTTCTAGCTCAGGTGTAACATTTACATGAGCGTTCCCTTCACAGTACTGTTGGGGCACTTCTTTCCACAATTTGTGTGCCTGTGCATATGGAGTGGCCCAGGATGGCCGTCTGCCCACACTGACTCCTCACTGGATACATAGAGCACTGTTCCCTGTTGCTGCTGTGTCCATGCCACCCCCCCATCCTGGGTTTGCCAACCATTAAGACCACTTTTTCATGGGTGGTAATTTGTGCCGTGCTACGTGTTGCACTAACAAACGTTGCGTGGTGCTAGACTTTTGAATATACTGTTGCACCTGTATGCATGTCCCCACCCCTCACTTTGTGTTGTGCATACATTATCTCATAGTGCTGGCGCTATCACACTGCACTGGCACTATTCGACATTTAGAATACAGCACTCCAGTGCAAATGTGATGCAACTGTGGCGCAATCGATTTGTGCCAGGCGCATAGTTTTGAATATCTGGTCCCCAGTATTTTCTCCGACAGGCTGACACTTAACCTACCTTCAGATTCATCTATGTTGCATTCCACATTAAAATGATAATTTTTTTTGGGGGGGCACTATTGAGCAGCTTACAGGCAAGACGTGCTACTGTACAGTTCTGCAGATTTTATTGTTACAAATGCTGAAAATTGCCTTATATAACAAGAACTTTGAACTGGACTGTCAGCACTGAATTGCTAACACTATTTTGCGTCGTTGGACACTAAAATTCAATATGGGACACAATCAGAAAGCGAGTGGAAATGGTGCCAAAAATGTTGTGGCTACTTCAGAACAGGCCACGTCTTCGTCTACGACTTCAACCGGTGTGGATCTCCTGTGGAGAGCTCTTCAGGCCTCCATGCAGACAACTGATTTAAAAGTTGAATCGATTCTGCAGCGATTTGTGGAACAAGATGTAAAACTTGCGGTAGCATCACAGACCGCTGAGTCGGTGGAGAAGACCTCAAATCAAGCCATGGCAGCTACGTCGAAAACTGTGCAAGAAAATGCACAATTGAGATGTCGACTAGAGGCACTAGTGAATACAAATCGGGCCTCTCATGTTCGTATCATCGGTTTCCCCGAGGGGAGCGAAAAAGTAAATTTATTATCGTTTTTACAGTCTTTGTTACCAGAAGCGCTGAATCTGCCCAGGGACACCACTGGAGATCATCCTACCAGAGCCTTTTGAATAACACCTCGAGCAGCCAGGCCTCGTGGGCATACTCCCAGAGTGGTCCTAATACTCACCACTAATTCCTACATCTGAGATAACATCCTACAAGCCGCTCGAACAGCTGAAGGAGTCACGTTTAATGGGGCCACAATACATCTTTTTCCCCCAGACCTGTACTTCGCCACATGAGCCCGGCACAAGAAATTTGACGCAGTTCATGCCTGGCTAAGGTGTTTGGGGGTCAGTCATTCTCTCCTGGTGCTGGCATTACTTAGAATTCATTACGGAGGCTGTATCTACCAGTTTAGCGATCCGGTGGAGGCAGGGAAGAAGGCTAAAGCCATTGCTCGAGAATTTAAGTCGGCGGAGCTACAACTTTACTCTGGGTCAGAAGATGAAGAAACCTGAATGATAATAAGGACTCCCTTCAAGAGAGACACTTAAGTATTGCTATTCCATTGATGCCAGTTTTTCATATTTCTAAAAAACGCTGTTAGCTAAAAGATGTTTTGATATATTCTTGTTTAGATTACCTTTTCTGTAAATCTGCATACTGTTTTGTAGTGCTTCACATGTTAGGAGCACCTTTTTCTGGACTTCGGGACATATCAACACTGGATGCTGAGTCATCACCATTTGAAGTGATTACATTTTGGACTGGTTCCCCAAAAGCCTATGTAGGCTGTAGCTTTTCTGGACATAATTAAGGTTCCCTGTTTTCCTTTTGGTTTATCCCCCCACATCTTTACTATTGTCTGTGTACACTACCTATTCTATATACATTGGATGTATCCTTTTTGGTACACTGTATGATGTCTTGCAGAAGTGTAAACTGTATGTCATTGCTTTTATATAAATGCAATAAAGTTAAAAAAAAAATAATTTTATCAAGGCTAACACTTCCACCACTAGCAGGAATTAACACATATTAGGCCCCTGTTAAAGAGCACCTTTCATGATGGTCCAAAAAGTTACATCTTGTAGTCATTATATGTAGTACTATACCTGGAAGGGTGTGTGCATTCATTATTTTTGGCAAAGGTTACTCTGCGTTCCATAATTTTGATTTGTCTTTGAGCCCTGCTGCACTTGCCTTTGCTGTTCAGCTGCTGGCTCCCGATGGCATTACTGTAGGGCAGAGGAGTGACACACTGTGTAGTACAGTGCAGTCACAGCAATTTTGTAAGAGAAAACTACCAGTACTTAATGTACATACTATGTTCCCCTTTTCCCAGTACATCCTGTAAGCAATGCATTATGCCAAATTTCAAATGCCTTGTCAGTATGTTTATTTTTTTTTTGTAAAACTGACTTTCTTCTGCCTCGGTAACAAAGCGTGGGAACTGAGAGAAGATAGAGTTGCTGTCAGCATCTTTCCCAGTCCTTTTAACTTTCATGCAAAAATTACCCCATTGGAAGACAGGACATGAAACGTACAAGGACATCAGGCTGAGTTTCAACTGCTAGGAAAAGACATCTTATAAAACAAAGCAATATTTTGTTGAGAGACAGAGAGAAATTGAAATTCAGAGCACCTTTCCCAGTCCTTTTGACTTTCATGCATATATTACCCCTTCTTGAACTGATTCTGAAACTGCACTTCATTCATTCTGCAGAATGTAAAAACTAACTGCAGAGGACAGTAATGAAATACAATTCCAGAATCAATGCAACAAGGGGTAATTTATGCATGAAAGTCAAAAGGACTGGGAAAGGTGCTCTTTAAAAATTATAAAGCAGACACTGACAAACAGCAGTGAAGTTACCAACATTATGCAATACCAGTAGCAATACAACTTCCTGACAGACACAATGGAGTAGCACCCCAAATGGTATCAGCAGCCTGGAAGCATGCTGACTCAGCATTCAGCAACCCTGGAGGAATGGACCACATCAAAAGGCATTAAAATATGAATTTGTCAACTTTGTTCCAAAATCTGAAACACATATAGTTTTTATAGAAATGTTTTTGAATGTTGCTGCCTCTTTTACTTGTAAAAACCACTGCATGTGATTTTTAAACGTTGGAGAAACAGATCTTGTAAGCTTGCTGACAGGGAAGACTAGACTGAGTTCTGGAGATGACATCATCAGCAGCTCTTCACTGAAACTGGCTTTTTTGAACAGGTAGTGAAATCAGGGTTACAAAATAACTCATAACTTTAAAATAAATTAACACAGAAACTTAATTTTTAATATAGGATTTATTGAGGGTGTGCTTATTCTAATTCTGCAAAGTAGCACTTTTGGCCGGAGTCCCTCTTTAATCCACGCCTGGGTGGTTGAAATCACTCGGCTTCACCTCATGACTCCACCCCCCGGCGTGGATTAATGCTCAGTAAACCCATACCCTGTCATGGGTAAATCCCTTCTTAACAGACTTAAAATGGTTTAAATGTGCTAGTGTGTACAGGACTTAAGCAGCACAAGTATTATTTTCATGCATAAGAATCTAGGGGTAATGTATTTGCATCCATACACATACAAGCCTGTGTCTGCATCAAGAGGTTCTCTGGTTGCCACAGAAACCCTGAGATGAAGAAACAGGCTTGTCTGTGTATGCATGCCCATACGTTATCTTTCATAGCGTATGAGCATCCATTGCCCATTTCAGCACTCCGTCTCATTTCAGTGAACTGGCAGTTAGGGGGGAGGCACTTGAGGGTCGATGACAGGCTCAAATTACTGATTCAATGTGTGGCTAGTGACTGCAGCTGTTTCTGTATGTTCAAGTTAAAAAAAAATAAAAAACGCCTTCCAGCTCGACTGGCTAGAGAAAAGCAACTATGCAGCAATGTTCTAATTTGCTGTGCTGCAGTAGTGACATCACAACTGCAGCACAACTGTGTATTAATATCACTGCTGCAGCACAACAACCCAATTCTAGGCATGGATTTCCATGCAGAACATTCAACCGTACATTTATTCATAATAAGTGGTGACCTGCTATAATGACTGGATACCGACTCCTGATAAAATGGCGTAATAACCCACGGAATTCCGTAATAACTTGACAGTGAATTATTACGGCATTTTCTTCCTTGTGCTCTCACTTCACTGAAGCACAAAAGAAAGCATACTGTATTTGTGCAACAGCGGCTGCTCACACACACGCTCGCTAACACGAAAACAGCTTACAGTTTTTGTCTCTGTCAAACCTTGCACGAGTTATTATAAAATGTAATGCCTGTGCAAGGTTTGTTTTATGAGGATTTTTCACACACCCTTGGTGTGTGATACTCTCATTAACCCCTAAAGTTTCGTTCTTGGGGTTTATGGCTTATCACACACCTCGGGTGTCATAACACACACCTGCGCAGGCATTATTCTCTATATAATTACTGGTCACAATTTTTTAACATTGTAAAATCAAGTTGTAATTTGCCGTTATAACTACCTGAGCTAGTTATAACGGCAAACACGCGCCACCTCTGTCTAGACTGGTCAGCAATTTTTTCCATAGGCTGAACCAGTTATAATTGGCAAACACGTGCCACTTCAATCAAACTAGAGCCACATCCTGATTGGCTCTCCACTTCTCATGGGCGGGCTAAACACATAACAAACATGGCGGCTCCTCGTCCCGCTTACCGAGGAGCTGCCACAGATCAGCAGTCACACCGGAGATCGTCTTTTCTTGCACAACCTCTTCTTTTCTTTCAAAACCTCTTATCTGGTTGATCCTGCTGTCCGTAACCCGTACAGCCCGAGAAATGCCTCTGAAACAGAGCACCATGCTGGAACGGCTCCAAAGTGCTTAACAGAGGTAAGCGCTGTTGCAGCAAGTAAAACAAAAATCAACCAAAGCACAAAGAAAAACTTGTAAAAAAGGAAAAGACGCTTAACAAACAATCTAATTTTCTAATAAAGATGCTGTGTGTATGACAGTGTGTGTGTGTCTGTGTGTCAGTGAATCACAGACAAGCAGCATCAATCTGGGAAAAAATTGCTGACCAGCAATTATAAAAAATAAAGTAATAGGCAGGTGGTTATTTATGAGAATTTTACACAAACCCTCGGTGTCGGATGCCTATATAAACCCCGAGGACGTTTATGGGGCATCCCACACCTCGGGTGTGTGTAAAATTCTCATAATAACCACCTGCCTATACATTATTCTCTATGTAATCTACCAGTATCATTTTTCCCCCCAAAGGGAATCAGTGACATCAAAAACCCATAATAGCATCACTCCGAGTTCAGAAAGTCATAATACTAGTGTTCTGACATCAGATCAATGGTAATACGAGACGGAATGTTTGGAGAGTTCCGTATATTAAAAAAAAATAATAACAGATAGGAAACCAGCAGTAACTAAGCTTATCATTCCATCTCAGAATTCTAGTGATATCATAAACCACTCGAGCTTTGATCTCACAGTTTACGATGTCTCCAGAATCCCTCAATGAAATCAGTCTTTTTTACTGATGATTTCCTATCTACTATTCTATTTGTTCATTCTATTTATCTATCCATCAACACATCTCCCATCCATCCATTAGTCCATCCTTCCATCATCCTGCCCACCCATCTGTTCGTCTGTTCATCCGTCCTGGATATGCAGAGACCTGACTCATAATAAGTTGTTTATTTCCACTCATGCGGTGACTCCGATGGTCCAGCAGTAGTGCTATTTGCTGCTACACAAGTGATCTCCGTTCAGGGAATGAGCCAGGCCCTTGCACAGCAGATGAACCAGGAGTTGCAGTGCTGACAGGATTTGTTGTCTGGGGAGGGAGGGGAGCAATATCCTGCCTACCACTCCCACAGAGATCCCCATGATGGGGCACTAGCAAAGCTTGTGACACAAACGGCATGATCTTCTCCACAGGAAGGCACTGCTGACAAGTAGTGACTTGTGCGCTGGAGAGTGGCATCAGGGCAGGGATGAGAACATATTGCATCAAAGTCGTGGGTGTCCCTGCAGCACTGAAAGCACCAGGGACAAATCCAACACTGGGAAAACAACTGGAGGGGAACAAGAAGGAGGTCACTGCTTGCTACTGTATATGCACCTACCCCCAAACTCCATTCATGAGGCCTAGAGTCATGAGGGAACACAGCCGGCCCGACAGCAAAGTATTAGTGCTACTGCCTGCTATGCCCGCAACATGGATTTGGAATGGACTCGGGTCATTCGGGGCTGGCCATGAGAAGGAGGATTGAGCGTCCCAGAGGCAGCACTCCTCCCTCAGGGAGAGGAGACACAGCATTCTGCTGCTGATCCGTATCTTGGTAGTGGCTAGGAGGCAGCACAGTGTGACCACAGCAAGAGGAAGGGGCAGCCAGGAAAAAAGCTCTGGTGTGTAGTCTCACCAGCACCCCTCCAGGTCAACACACAACCTACCTGGCAGATCAACCACCACTAACTGGGCCCTGGGGAAGTGGTGGATAAGTCCATAAGAAGGTCAGTGATGGGGCTGGGTGGGGGTGTCAGGCAAGTCGAGGAAGGAGCAAAGGCTTAGTTAAAAAAAAGTTGTGAGGGAACATTAGGAGCATTTGTCCTTTGAGATGGAATGAAGTGGACCCGTTGGGGACAACACTCCCCAGCGGCAGAAAAAAAAAGTATAATTTATCTCTACTTGTGGCACAGTCCTGCCCCCTCAAGAGTGGAAATAAATTATACATTCTGAGTCAGGCCACTGCGTGTTTGATTTTAAAACTACCTTTCAACAATGATATACTCATCCTTATTTAAAAAATTTTTATACACTGTATTGACTTACTCTTACTGGTGGTTGATGGTCTCCGTCGAGGCCCAGAATGGTGCTTCTGTAGGGCTGGAGGTCTACGCTGGATCTTAGGATTGTCGATTCGAATGGTGGCCCTCTGTGTTTCACGTCTGCCCTTCAACAAGGCTGAAAAAGAAGAAATTCTATCAGATTTACCATAATTTCTTTTTTTGTGTTGCTTCAACATTGTCAATCGGTAATCTCTACACATGCGTAATAAGTGCCACGACCAGGGGTCACTGGTACAGCTTTAAAAAAGCTGTGCCTGCCAGCCCGGTGGCACTGAGGGTTGAGGCGCTGGACGGCACACCTCGCATCACGCTGGCGACCCGGGTTCGGACGCGAGCCCAGGCCGCCAGGGGTTGGCAGGGGAGGTATAGGATTGAGTGTCCGGCGGACTGCTCTTCTATCCCAGGGAGGGATCTAGGGAACCACCGCTCTGTAGCAGCCCCTGGTGACGACCGGGGCACTATCAGAGCGATGGCAGCAAGGGGGGGCAGAGTGGGCAGATGTCAACACATTGTGCCTCAAGACATCATTGCATGTCCACTCTGCAAGAGGTGGAAAACACGGCGCAGCAATGATCTTGGCGGCTGATGGCTGCGCCCGGCGCCCCTGGTACCTGAGAGGATCCTGCCACAGACTGCGTGAGTGACAATGGCGGTTCTGTGAGGGTGCCAGACTGGGCCGGGGTGGTGGGTACCAGCGGCTGGAGATCGCGGGGATCTGCGCTGCCAAGGAGGAGTATAAAAGAAAAATATGATAAAAAAAAATGCCTAGCAGCTTGGAATGCTTTTTTCAGTGCTCCACGGTTCCAAATGCTCGCAGTACAGTCTAGAGGTTAGAGCAATAAGCTATGAATGAGCTTGGTGCATCCAGTAGAATTGGGTTTGATTCCCATAACCTCCACTTGCATACTGTGCGACTCTGAGCAAGTTATTTAACCTCCTCAGTGCTCCCGGGTCACCCCTGAAAACAGACACTCGTGCTTAGCAGGCCTTACCTGGTTACCAAAGAATTAAAAAAAAGTGTCTCAGTCAACATATATTGCAAAACAGAAAAGACTAGTTACTCTGAACACTCCTATAAATGAAACCCAACATCTTTAGATATTTTCACATCAGAAAGTACAGAAAAAATTCTGTCTTGCTTTGCCCGAAGGTTGAATTACGCATCCCCCTTCATAGCCTCTGCATGGAGATGTAATCTGAGTGAATCAGCCCCAATGTTCTGTTCTGTATCAGATTTCAAACATGGCTTTAAAGCTGCACTGTCTGAGGTGAGAGAAGAATTAAATGGCTCTACTGGACAATGGCAAAGTATCTGTCACTTGCCTATTAAAGGCCAATAATAACCAACCAACTGTAATTAATGCAATATTAATTATATGACACTCCCAAATCTCTAGCTCCCAAATCTCTCTCTCTCTATTGATCTATCCTATCCTATCTATCTAATCTCTCTATATCATCCATCTGTCCATCTATATCTCTCCATCCATCCATCTATCCATTGACAGTATCTATCTACAGACAGTATCTATCTATCGACAGTATCTATCTATCGACAGTATCTATGTATCTATCTATCTACAGACAGAGGAGGGCAACTAAAATGGTGCATGGTCTGCACCAGAAGACATATCAAGAGAGGCTTAAGGATCTTAATATGTATAACCTCGAGGAGAGGAGGGAGAGGGGGGACATGATTGAAACTTTCAAATACGTCAAAAGAATCAACTAAGTCCAAGAGGGTAGCATCTTTCAGAAAAAGAGATGTGCAAGAACAAGGGGGTACAATTTGAAACTAGAGGGGGGACGGCTCAGAGGTAATGTGAGGAAGTATTTTTTCACGGAGAGGGCTGTGGATGCATGGAACAGCCTTCCTGAGGAGGTTGTGGGGTCAAAGACAGTGGTGGAATTCAAGAATGCATGGGACAGACATAAGGCAATTCTAGGGGGTGAAGGTTGGAAGAAGTAGACTGTTGGTTAGCTAGGATCTGCAGCTTATCCATTAGGTAGGGAAATGGACAGACTGGGTGGGCCAAGCGGTTCTTATCTGCCGTCAAATTCTATGTTTCCATGTAAGTATCTATCTACAGACAGTATCTATCCATCTATTGACAGTATCTATCTATCCATTTACAGACAGTATCTATCTATCGACAGTATCTATTTACAGACAGTATCTATCCATCTATCGACAGTATCTATCTATCTACAGACAGTATCTATCGACAGTATCTATCGATCTACAGACAGTATCTAGCTACAGTATCAAGCTACAGACAGTATCTATCTACGGTATCTATTTACAGACAGTATCTATCTACAGACAGTATATCTGGAATGAAGTTTTAATATTAAGATATATTTACATTTTTATTTGTACTAATTTTAGGAGATTGTAATAGCTTTTTTGCTGAACAATAAACTTTGTATATATTGACTGGACAGTATATCTCTATCTACAGACAGTATCTATCTACAGTATATATCTACAGACAGTATCTATCTACAGACAGTATATATCTCTCTATCCATCTCTCTACCTATACCTGTCTCTATCTCTCTATATCTATCTAGCGACAGTATCTAGCTATCTATATCCATCTATATCTATCTCTCTATATCTATCTAGCTACATACAGTATCTATCTACCTACAGACAGTATATATCTATCTAATCTATCTCTCCATATTTATCTCTACATATATCTCTATCTCTATATCTAGCTACAGACATTATTTACAGTATCTACAGACAGTATATATCTAGCTATCTCCATCTATATCTATCTCTATGTATCTCATCTCTATATATATCTAGATACAGTATCTATTTGCATACAGTATCTATCTACAGACAGTATATATCTAATCTATCTACATATATATAGATATATCTCTCTCTCTCTCTCTCTCTCTATATATATATATATTTTCATATCTATATAGCTACAAACAGTATATATCTACAGACAGTATCTATATATCTATCTCCATCTATATCTATATCTACGTATCTCATCTCTCTATATCTAGCTAGCTACATACAGTATCTACAGACAGTATCTATCGACAGTATATAGCTATCTAATCTATCGCTATCTCTCTACTTCTTTTTTTTCCCCCAATTGTTTAACCAGGTGAGACACACTAAGCTGAAAGCTTGTTTACAGGTGCAACCGGGGAGTACAGGGAAGTTAAGTGACTTGCTCAGGGTCACACAGTATGCAAGTGGGAGCTGTGGGATTCAAACCCAGGTCTCCAGATTTGCAGCTCAGAGCCTTAAACCACTATGCTATACTGCCTCCTAATCTATCTATCTATCTATATCTAGCTACAGACATTATCTATCTCCATCTATATCTATCTGTATATCTAGCTATCTCATCTCTCTCTATATATCTATCTGGCTACATACAGTATCTATCTACAGACAGTATCTATCTATTTTTCTATCGTATATATAGAACAACATTCTCCAGAAGAGTAACAATGACTCTCAAACATGGTCCCACTGACAATGTTGGTGGGAGTTAAGAGAAAAAAGAAATAATGGTTAATCTAGCAGAAATTCTTCTTTCTGGTTTGCGCCACACTGTCAATGGGTAATCCTTACACATGGGTTCTAAAAAGCAGTACCCATCTGTAACGAACAGGGAAGGGGAGAATACTGGCCTAAATATGACCCAATGGGGACAGTTTTTCATAATTTTCTTATGAAAACTGTCTGCAGCAGCTTGTGTCCAAAACACTGCATCAGCCAACCTTTAGATGTCAATCCTAAAGTGCTTCATGACGGTGTGGATGGAGGATCGAGTAGCTGCCTGCAAGTAACCCAACCACCAATTTCTGCACTGCATATTATTCAAATAGTCAATAGCACCCACTTGACTTAGTGGGATAGCTATGCTTAATGGTTCAGTGTCCTGCGACCGTGCTCTCACAACAGACACTGATGCCATTTTTAGTAAGCCTGCTCTGCATCCACAGACAGCTGTAAACAACTGAGCGATACCCTGGCTGCAACTAGGCAATCTATAACCTATAGCAAGGAGACAAACTCCAAACCATTCATCCCCAAAGACACTGCAAGGCCAGCTGCATGCCCTGCACTGCTGCTGTACAAGTCTCACTCAGTATCAATAGCTAGGAAAAAACAAATTTCATCCCCTGTAGACAAATACTGCCCTGTGTCCTAAACATCCGACAATGCATGTCTCATTACAGGATGATAAAATATTGCCTACTGTCACTCGACCGGCCTGGGAAGGAACTGTAAGTTAAAGCCCTGACTTACAGACCTGCTGCTGATGCAGATCATATGTTCCCTATCAGCAGCTGACTCTGTGGGCAGACAAACATCAAAGTTGAAGTCCTGTACCTTGTCCGATTGTGGTGTGCGCACACCTGCCAGGTCATGCCACTCAACTGCCGGGAATAAGAGATTCAGTTAGGCCCCAAGCTGGATTCGCACCAACCCCATCCATTTATTTGCTTGTCCAGGGGACTTAGCCCTCTAGACCATGGACTGCCTTCCGAGATGGACAGCTGAGTACGTGAGCCCTTAGAAGCCTAACTTGCACAGGCAGAGCTCAGGAAACTCAGCCAAAGTGGTGGGTAGGTGCACATGTTCTCAGCATCCCAAAGGCTGCATTGCTCACGCCTGACTGAAAGGCGCAGTCATGCTACCAACAGTCGGAGGGGGATCACTAACTATGCCTCGAAAGGCGCAGAACAGCAGCTGCACTATCGATGGTGGTGGTGGGGGGGGGTAACTGTGGCTGCACACCAGAATTAAAACAAGGCAGCCAACATCAAGAATGCATCCTTCACAGGAATACAAGTAACAGTCCAGCCGACACCAAAGAAAGCATCACGTAACTGGAACAGAAATGAACCCCCCCCCCCACCAAGTCAGCAATCACCAGGAGCAGCGGAACAGTGAAAAATCACACCTACACAACTAGCCCAACATAGGTTTCCCCACAACGCAGTGGCATATACAGTTGCACAACAGAAAACACACCAAAAAAATTAAACGCCAGTGTAACCAAGCCTCAAAACACCTCAAAAATAAAGCATGAAACTCATACAAGTAGGAACACCACCTGTCCCTATTTTCGCAGGACAGTCCTGATTTGGGCAGCTGTGTCCTGCAAAAAAACATGAAAAATACTACATGTCCTGACATTACAGCAGGAAAAAATATTTTCTGACGTTCCTCTAAATGTTGCAAAACAACATGATACCTTAACTAAAATACCTTAAAATGGCATGAAACACTAAAAACAGCTAAAAAACAGAAACACTTAGTCTTAATTCTGATTATTTAGACAATACAAGTCTGATGCATTGGTCGAGAGTACATATTATCCTGTGAAAAATCATGTTTCAGTAAGAAATGTCCCACCTTGGGCTTTTTAAAAGGTGGTAGCCTTTTTACGAGGAACACCAAGCTTTCTGTGAGGAGGGGGGTGCCGCACTATAAAATCTTCTGACACTTACCTGGAAACACCAGGAAGGTTGAAAGGGACAAATGAACAGACACAGAAGCAGCATGCTGCGTAATACAATACAATATTTAGCATAATCCAGTGGCAAAGTCCCATCCGGACCTCCAGAACTGGAGCTGTAAGAGGAGAGGCAGACTTGCCAATTTTAGAGGGCTCTCCTCTACTTAAAACATGAATGTTGTTCTACTCCTGCCTGCTGGATTTATTTAATTTTAGACAAAAAAAACAAACAAAACAATGATGTAGATAATACTTGCTGTGGAGAGCTCGCTCTCAAGCTGCCCACTCCTGTCACTGGGACAGAAGGACAGACACTTGGAAATGCGAAACACTGACATCAACGTTCCAGGTTGCTGGGCATAGCTGTACAAGTGACCTCTGGTTGGGGTGCATATTACCCACGTGTAAAGATTACCCACTGACAATATGGGGCAACACAGAAAGTTGGCTTTTAAATGACGAGCTAATTGGAGAATGTACCAGGAGCGATATTTCTCTCCTCTACCCACCCCAGCAGAGGAATCCAGCTTCAAACAACCCATGCAAACTGTTGATGGTTTGTTTTGCACCCCCCCACACCACACAAACAGACCATTACCCAGTTTAGGCCTCTTCTTATCATACTCCTCCCAAAAAAATCTCATGCTCAGCTGGGGTCTTTTCTCTCTCTCTCTCTCTCCATCCACCACTTCCCCCGGTCCTTACAGATGTTTACTGGCAGACATTCAGTTAGAATCTATTAAGCTATACTGGTAAGAGGAGGTAGATTTGACAGGAATATTCTACCAATTTTTAAACTGGGCCATGAAAATCCTGCATTACGTGCACACTTGCGTCGTAGCACTAGGGTCCTTACTTAGTCATTCACCTGCGAATGCATCTGTGTAGCTTCGCTATCCTAGTGTCGTACTCATGTAGGAATTTAAGTGAGGGTCCTCAGTCCTCCACTTACGCCTACGGTCAGAGTTCACTTCATGAGCAAAGTTTTGTGACGTTGACCTTTCAATACCGCAGAAAAAGGAAATTACCAACAGAAACGTTTTCTGCGTAGCCCTATTTGAGGCAGTCCTGTCGTCCAGATTAACAGCAGCTGTTTTTTTTTTTTCTCAAAGGGGAACAGTCAGCACTAAAAACCCCACACCCAAGTGTGGGGCTGATCTAAACTTGCACCTTATGTGCAAAAACATTTTTTGTACTTACTTTTTACTGGAGTACAGCAGACTGTATCAGACTGGTTCTGCTATCAAGCTGGCATTTTCTGTAACCAGAAGTCCCTGAATCTCCTGCAGCTGACGTTACAGCTGGGCTGCAGCAGTGGGAAGTTCAATTGCCTGCAGTTCCTGTTATTTATTTATTTATTTAATTAGAATTTCGGATAGATACCTTTGAGCCAATGGCTCTTTTACAAAGGTTCCACGTCAGTATACAAAGAACAGAAGTACAACTTGTGTGAGATCAGCAGGCAAGCAGTTGGAATACAAATTTCAGTACAGGGTATACATGCTATATTTTTAATAAGCTCTCTTTTATTTGCTGGGCCCACTGTCCTCCTGAGGCTAAGCAGAGTCACAGAGGACCATACTTAGTCTCAGAGGAACAGGGGTACCGGCGAATATCTGATCTTCAAAAAGAGAATCATCTCGGTAGAAACACAGGAGGGGTGATGGAGGGCAGGGTAGACCGTGACAATAAGAACTTTGATTCCACAGTTAGTGCTACACCTTTCCTTATTAAGGAAAACAGGCCCTTACATACTCGGCTAGAGACTTTAGAGATCTCGGCCTGCAAAAAAAAACAAAACAAATTCCTGCTTGTGGGGAGTCTGGAGGCCATTAAGGGTTTGGATATGACAGGTTTTGTGGAGGAGAGGAGAGGATTGCAACAGTTCTGGCCTTGGAGAAAGCTAATGATGACTCCTTTTTTGGTAGACCATGCCTAACGAATTCCACCCCCCATATATCCCCTGGACCAGGACTAGGCCTATCACAAAACAAGACAGGTGGAATAATTATGTAGGATAATATGCTGATCCAGGAATTCTCCTGTCTTAGCTATGCCACCAAGTAGAAACAAAAGCACCTTGACAATCTTAAAAAGCAGATTTGAGTTGTGGACATACCCTTTGTGCTTTTAACATTATAGGTAACCAGTAATTTTAGACACACACTCTCTCTCTCTCCCAAAGTGCTTTCAAATCCATGAACAACTGGCAAAAGCCATTAGGAACTTGCATAGAGCTTAAAGAAAACTCAGGGGGTAACGCAGAGTGAGAGGTTCCAGGTGACCACTGCTCAGCAGTGCAGGCCGCTGGTGTCCAGGGGTTTGCTAGCCCACACACAAAAGTCACACAAGATCCAAACAGGCGTACACAACACAGGAAGACAGGCACCTTGCAGTAGTGTAGCTGTTCTCCTATTTATCATGACCAGTGTGGTCAAATACATGAATTTTCTTTCTGCACTTGACAGGCCTTATAATATGTGGAGCTGCGAAGGAGGAGACCAAACTCTTCTAGCGGAAAGGAAGATCTGATGTCACAGGGTGGAGCCGAGGGATATATGACCCAGCTGGTGGGAGGAGCTTTGCTTAAATAAGTTCCAGTGAAACAGCTCTTAAGGAAGAACTGGCAATGTGTGGATAAGTGAACCATATCCACGCCCCTAGAAAATAATTATCTTTTTGCAACAATTTTAGTTGTTTAGCCTCTTTCTGCGATGTGTGCACCTGTCTGTATTTTGAAGGTACAATAGGGGAGCGGAACAGACAGCGCGCGAGAGAGAGAAGGAGGTTACGTAACAGAGGACAAGTGACTTGCTAAAGGTCATAAAATTGTAGTTTTGAACTTACCTGATTTAACAGATTTTGTTTCTGAAAAAAAAAACATGGGAGAGAAGGGGTTATTCATTTATTGTTACGTATTCCTAAGATGTTTGTGTGACATGGCATGAATCAGAGGGAAAGGAGGAGACAGGATGGCCTGTTGCTTAAGTTGCTTCCTGGTGGCCCAAAGAAGAGATGTGCAACAAGACCACGACTAATGCCGCATGGATAAGACACCCGGGTTCCTCTTAAATCTAATTGTGACACTGCTTTGCCCCAAACAGTTCCCCAGCAGGAGGAAGAAAATAATAAGATCCATTGTAAGATGGGATGGAGGATACCACTATGTCTCCCCCATCTGGGTGACCCCCTCCATTCATAAGTTGAGCTCCCCCCTTGACTCACCAGATCTGGATTGCATCTGGTCCCTTCCAAGGAGAAGAGATGCTCAGAGTCAGCAGCACACAGTGGCATTCCAACGCTCAGTCCCGTGTCAGCGCTGCACTTGTTTTGGGAGCGTGCAATGGGTAAGCTTGTCCCAGACTACTTCCAGCCCCACAGGTGAGCCCTGATACAGACTGCACCACAAAAGAAAATGGGGTTGGGGGGCGCTATAGGCACATGATTCCACTGCACCCTCTATTACTAGGTCTTTTTGCACTGCTGCTATGCTGAGCAGCTAGTTGGCGCCATCTAGAGGGAGAGTCCTGGATGGAATCTGAAGTGGTTTACAGAGGGTAGCTGGGGTCCAGAGATGGGGCAGAAGGTTGTGGACAGGTTGAAGGAGTAAACAGTGCCAAAAAGGGGAGGAGACAATAATAAGTGAAAGATAACTTGCAATTTGATTCATTTTTTTATGTTTTACAGTTTAGTTTACTTACTTTTTCCAGGGCGTCTCTTTGTTGTTATGATAGACAATTCTACAAACAGAATGAAACTGAAATTAATCCCAATATTAATAATGACTTTAAATATCGCTGGTGCCTGTATCTAGAAATAAATAGAAACCTGCATTTTAAAGTGGATTACAAGAGAAACAGGAGAACAATGTGCTGTCTGGGGAAACAGCCATCCTCTCTTGGGAGGTTCTGATGGAGACAGTGGTACACAAAGGCATCCTAAGTTGACGTCTTGTGCAGGTTGAAGAGTGTGATAAGTGGGCTTGTAACATGGCTCACTGTTGGGCGCTGCAAAGGAGCGCGAGGATTGGCCGAATGGCCACAGCTGACTGAAACCGAGTTGCCACAGAACGCCTCATTGGTCAGTACCAGCTGTGGCCATGGAGGCTCCCAAGGGTAGCAGCCCGCTCCGGGACTCTGAGCCCCCGCTGTTATGTGAGTGCAGCACTGTGGGAAAGGCAGGGAACAATTGATAAGGTTGTAGAAGACAGTGTCATAAGTGACAGCCCTTTTGAACCAAACGGTGGCAGAACACATTGTGTTCCAGATGGGCAGTTGTCAACTCTTCCCTGCCTTTCCCACGGTACTGCACAGACAGTGGGGGCTCGCAGTAATGGAGCGGGCTGCTACCCTCGGGTGCCTCCATGGCCACAGCTGGTACTGACCGAGTGGGCATTACCTGTGGCTTAATACCCGCTCGGCTGCAGGCAGCTGTGGCCATTCGGCAAATCCTTGCGCTCCGCTGCAGTTGTACACAGCCAGCCGGAGAATGCTAGACAAACAGCGCCCGATGCTGCCGCCCGGAGGTGATGCGGTAACATGAAGCTCGTCATGCACGCGGCGAGCCTGGCATCCCAGCGTGTCACCTTCAGCCTCCGGGCTCTGCCGTGGATTAATGCCCGCTGGTGGCGTTGGACCTCGGGCTGTGCCCTCGGGCACCAACCCCAGCGGCATTAATCCACCAGCAGAGCCCTCATCTGGCAGTGATTAATGCTTACTTGTTTCCTAGAGCTCTTCAAGCCTGAACGAGGAGCCTCCTTTACAGACTGTGCCCCAGTGTGGAGGTGGAGAGACTAGAGGAGGAAAGACGAAAATGGGTGGAACTATGGACCACTGAGCAACTTAGTGATGTGCAGTGAGGTGACCAGGTTGGGAAGGCAATGCAGATGGTAGCGCCTCTTACCCTGGCAAGGAGTGGTGCAGCCCTTGTGTCGGAACAGGGAGCTTGTTTCACACAGGATGTACATAAGGCTGGTACCTGGCTATGCCGTGCCACCCCATGTGAGGAGGGTGGTAGGAGGACAGAAGGAAAACAGGAGAAAAACTTGGACACCGTCCACATGATAGCCCTGGTACACATGCCAATGGTATAAAGTGTTCGGCAAGCTATGCTGCCCGGCTGGTTCCCCAGTCCAGTGGGGGAAGGTCCAGGAAGGAGCTTGGAGGGGTATGCCAAGGGTATCAACGGCCAGAAGTGCAGGAGCCTGTGGACAGGCAGAGTGCATGGCACCACGGAAAGAAAGGAAATATCAAATTCCTTAACTGTCTTGACCTAGATGCCCAACTGGACTACACACACTCCTGTTAGGCTTCAAAGCCCTTCATGGCTTACAGTCCTCTGGCCTCTTGAATATGTTTGCTAGCGTTGAAAACAAACACTCTACAAGAGGTATGGAACACCACCCCGTTAATTCCACGAAAAAAAACAAACACCCTAGGACAATCGTGGTTCCCCTATATATCTGCACGGCGATGGAATGACCTTCCTGTCTCCCTAAAGACCGGCTCCTCTGCCGACCTTTTCAAGGCCAAACTCCTCTCCTCATGCTCTCCCTCCGGGACCTGCAACTGCTTTAAAAGACAAGTCTTTAACATCTCTGAATTAATTTCGACACGGAACTTCCTCCAGTACCTTTCAGCCACTGTGAAACCTGCTTTGTTACTGCATGTCGCTGCGCCTTATCTAGTACTGCTATAGTGTACAGTGTTGCTGTATTGTCCTGTTCCTATAATAACTGTTACCTGGTTACTTATATTTTTCTCGGCATCTCCACTGCCACTACTTTGCATCACCCTATGTAAACTGTACTATCCCCTGATGCTGTTATGCTCCAATCTATGTAATATGTTTTTTTGTTGTTTAACCTTAACGCTAAACCCTTTGGAAACAGGCACTGCCTAAAGGGTTTTATGAGAAATAAAGAGCATAAACAGATCCCTAAAACATTTAATTTCCTTTATTATTTTATCATATTTTTACTTGTACTTACTTTTTCTGTGTCTTTCCAGATTTGTGGCAGATGTCTCTATGAATGATAAGAGAAACTGAAATTACACTCAGTACTAAATGAGTGTCCGGCTCTGCATGCAAGACGTATTATTAGGAAAAAACAAATAGGGAATTTCATGAGTGGCGCTGGCCCAGTTGCGACAGTGTGTCACATTTCCATGACGGACGGACCCCAGTTTGGGGAGCAGACTTGGCTGCAGGCATGGTAGCCGAGGAAGGTTGCACACCATCGCCCCAGTATGCAGAGGGATGGCGCCAGGTTCCACCTCCACAGCAACCACTGCGGTGGGCTGGGAAGCTAGTTCACTTGCAGTGGGATGCTGTGTGCACACAGCTGTCAGATGCATATGCCTGCATCATACGGAGTGGTGGTGGTGGCGATGGTGGGGTTAGAAAAGCTATGTGCGTCGAGCCACGTAAATGACAGCCACGGACACACTTGAGACGTGTCCTGTAGGGATCCCCATCACCTTGAATGACAGGGTGTGAGCAACAGACAGGGCTGGGAGGTCTCCGGCATCATGGCCCAACTGCTGGAGCAGGCAGCAGCTCGAAGGCCAAACAACTTAATACAAACTAACTAGCTTTCATTATTTAATCATGATTTATTAACATTTTCTGGATCCTCCTATTTTCCTTGCGGCACACGTTTAAAGAATGACAGTGAAACTGAATTATAAAATGGGTAGGAAAAATGATGTCTGCTGATTTGTTGGAACACATCACATGACTGTGCGTATATCAGAGTGCGACCACACACCTGCACTTTTACCCCTCTCCAAAACAATTCTGACATTTTATAAGATAGATAATCCACTCTGAGGTGTGCAGTCGTGCTCTGATATATGCATGCCTTGGGTGGTTGATGCACAGCAAGGCGTGCGTACATCAGAGCACGACCGCACACCTCAGAGTGGTTTATCTATTACATAAATCATGACACTTGTTATTTACTGATGGTACCTGTATACAGGTAGAAAATATTAGCAGATAGCCAGCTTTGTGGTACCAGGCAACATGGAGCTGCCTGAAACACTGACGACCTGGGTTTGCACCATGAACCTGGGAGATGAGGAACAAACCAGCCAAGGAGTATTTTCCCCCGTGTGCATGCTCACCTCCTCCAGGGAGGGTGGAATGTTCATCCTGCCATTCAACCGTCTTTGGCGGCTCTGATGGGGGCTGGGGTCAGTTAATGTGAAGTGGGACGCATAGACTAGGTTGTTGGCAGCGGCACAGTGTCTGCATTTCAGGAATAATCTATACCCATAGGCACCATAGGACGGGAGAAATTTAAGAAAATCAGGAGGAAGATTAGGTTGGACTCTGGGCGTGTAGATCAAGGCTACTCTCCCTCTCTCTCTCCACCTTCCAATGGGCTGCCTTGCTGGACCCTTGGCGTAACTTTCCATCTGATTTGGTCCCTAGACAGTGTGTGGACATGCACACATTGACTGAACCCTGCTGTAAGCAGTAAGCTACATGCCACTGGAGCACTGGTCACGCGGTGGGGGTGGGTGGGGTACTGGCAGTTATCGGGATGGGTAGGAGAGTGGTGGTGCTGAAGGAGGACATGCCTAGGCTGTTACAGATGAAGCAATAACAGCAGACAAGAAAAAATTAACAGTAGACTGTATTTAACCCTACCGGGTCCCTCTGTAGCACATTCGCAGTGTACGACAAAAATGAAAATTACATGCCTACCGTAATTTTGATCTGTATCTTCTTCTACCCATTCATTACTGCTGGGTAAACTGAAGCGCATACCCACTACGGGAGTTTTTTTTTTTTTTTTTGAAGGGAGGAGTTGGCGCCACCCATAAGAGTGACGACCGTGATGGTGCATGAGGGGCAGCCTGCTAGGGCAGCATAGACTCCTCCTCCATCCCAGTTCTGTAGTCCGGAGAGGTAAAATAAAAAGAATTAGAAGGAGAAGAGCGAGGCAAGAAAGCCGAGGGATAGATAAAGAAAAGGAAACAAACTGAAAAAGGAATAAGCCGAAAAGAGGACAGGAAAGAGGAGAACCCTACCCTAAGGGACCGCAGGACCTCACTCCTTGGGCAGCTCTGAGGGAGGAACAGATAAAGGGAGAGGAAAAGAGAAATAGAAAAAGGATATAGAGAGGAAGAAACATTCTGCCACAAATTTTGAGTGAAATTGGCTTGAAGCTTATCAGCTTGGAGCTTAAAAGCAAGGGAGCAAGGATCCCTTCAGACAAAACTGGTTTAGATGGTTCAACCGAACCTTACGCACCGCTTGGTACTAGAGAGGCAGATTTCCCTGTGTATCCCACTATCCTAAGACCCATCACTCAAGCTGAGAGCTCACAGATTGCCAGAGGCAAATAATCTGTTCTGGAGAAGAAAGAGCCCCCAACTAGGTGTATGAGAAAGGACTCCACTAGTACACAGCCATATGATTAGTACTGGGGGGGGGAGGGGCCCTAAGAGAGGGCAACCTATTTTGGAAAGATGAACACAGACAGAGAAGGACACTCCTTCTGACTCCCTGGTAGAAGGAAGAGGCCAAATGGTACCAGACCACCAGTTCAAGGATGGTAATTTTTTGAGTCGGGCTAGAATTGACATTGACTAGCCCCAGCCTGGCACTCACAAGGCAAAGTTCAGGGACACCAGCTAGGTCTGAAGACCAAGGGATAGAGGACTGTCTCAGAAACTAGCCCTGTTGGCTGGTGATTGAACCAATCTGTCCTGAAGGAAAAATGCCCAGAAAAACCTTCCAGGAAAAACAGAAAGCGTTCCCTCAGGTGGAAAAAATGAAGTTCCACTCACTCTCCTCCTTCTTCAGATCCCTCACTGGTTTCTTTTTCTTTCATATTTTTTATGTTTCTTTTTTTAAGAGAAGAACAGGAGGTCTTGAGGACCAGGGGATGTAACCCCCAACAGCCTTGGGGAGGAGGGCGAGCAGGGTGGGGGAAGACGCCCAAGAAATGAGGCCCATGAGGGGAAGGTGGGCAGGATTCAGTAATGAATGATGAGGATACAAGAGAAGATCAAGAATTGCGGTAGGTACGTAATATTCATATCTTCCCTTGTCAATCTTCACCACTCATTACTGTTGAGTATCTAGCCCCGGGGGATCGATGTCGGCCCTGAGGGAACAGATTCCTCAGTCTCCTACTGGTGGAAAGCAGAAGGGGGAGACCCTAACCACTAGACTGAGGCAGTCTAAGGTTGCTGAGGACGAGGGGGTGTCCCCTGTGCTCGGGAAGGGGGTGGACAGAGGATGCCCCTGAAGAATCCTCCTAGCTCTGTGGGAAAACAGACAGGTCCCCCGGAAGGCGGAGGAAGTCACCCTACCCCGGGCAATGGGTGACAGTCTGGACAGACGAAGCCATGCCGTCCGCATATGCAGACCGCTGTCCCTGCCAGTCTGGAAGCCACCTCACTGGCGTCATAAGACGCCCTTGCCTGGTGCCTTGCAAGCTCCAGACCCTGCGCAGAGAGGGTAATGGCCTGTCTGGACTGCTCCGTATCAGGCATAGATGCCAGAACCTGTGCCAGCATCGACTACAGATGCCTGTTGTAGGCAGCGTGGTGTGCCTGATGTGAACCTATACACATCAATACACGAGCCAAAGAGAAGACTCTTCGTTCCCACCGGTCTTATTCTGTAGAATCTGGATCCGGAAGTTGATCGTGTGCCAAGCGCCGAGGCCCGGAAGGAGTGTCTAGGGATGTCAAGCCCGAGGGCGGGTGAGGTAGAGAACCTAGAGACTCGTGGGGGGCACAATACCATCTCCTGCAGTCTACTGGGGCTGGAGAAGGGGCGGCTGGAGACTGCCAGGTGTGGATAGACGCCTCCTGGAAAGGGACTGGCCAGGAAGGTACCACGAGGTGGTGAGCGCTGAATTCACCAAGGAATGCACGTCTGCCACTCGCTATTGTCCCAGCGAACAAAGGAAATCCGGAGCTCCGAGATCAGCCTCGAAAGGAACCGCTGATATTCCGTGAAATCAGCATCAGAGGACAGGTAGACAGGAAGTTCCTCTTCCTCAGAAGATGAAGACAAGGAGGAAGTGGAGCTGGAATGATCAGAAGACTCCAGTGGCGAGGAGGGGGGAAGGCAGAAGACCTGTTCGTCCATGGCCCTAACATAACAAGGAAAGGCCGCCGCAGTAGCTCTGAATGTCTCCCAAGTTAAGGGTTCTGTAGGACCCACGTGGCCTGGAAGAGAGGGGGTGGCTGCAGAGGGATGGGTGAAGGGCACCTGAGAGTATGTGCCCAGCCTCTGCTGGGGCTCCGAGATCCAGGGAACGATGCCACTGTGATTGGGGACCCTGAGACCATACCGAGTTGTGAAGAAGGAACCTGAGAAAGCAAACCCCGGAACAGCCCAGAAGGGGAATCTCTCGTGACGTGACTGAGGTTGCATGTGTACAGAAGGACAACCCTCTGCGCTGCCACTAGAAGGCGCCCTTGAGACTTCGAAGGAAAAGCGGGGTTCAGCACTGCGACTCCTCCTCACACCCCGTAGGGTGGTGGGGATGTGCCACTGCTCCTCACCCCGACCTCTCAACCCCTCTGACTCAGAGACAGCCCTCTTCTTCAACACCAGCGTAGGAGCTCCCTGCTCTGTGGGCCTCAGGAGGGAGGCCACAGTAGCAGGGCCTTCCGCCCCTTCCCGAGAGGCCCCAGCAGCACCAGAAATGGCAGCTGCCTGGGCCCTCTCAGAAGAGGGTATTCTCTCCCGAATCCCGGAGCTATCACCCCCATGGGATCCCAGGCCACCCCGAGCCGTGGGACCCCCAGAGTGAACCTACTCCGGGTACTCAGGAAGAGGAACACTGGGCTGCCCGACACCCCGGCCTACAGAGAATTCCGAATCCGAAGAATCGGGCTGCCACTCCAGGTCCACCTCTGAGTCATCCTCCTCCGAAGAGTAGTTGAGCAGGGTAATCTCCAGAGAGACACCCCTTGAAACATCTCTGGCGACAGCACCAGGAACGGTGCCGACATAGGCTGCGACATCGCCAATGGCGTTGCCCAAGTCCCGGCCCCGTGGATGGTGCCGGAACCCAAAGCAGTGCTACCAATGGTGCTGCTCGAGTCCCTGGTGCCACAGATGGCACCGGAACCCAAAGCGGCGCCACCAACAGCGCTGCCCAAGTCCCCGGTGCCGTGGGCGGCGCTGGAACACAGAGCGTCACCGCTCAGCGGCATTGAGGGTCCACCAGTGCTGGGCCCCGCAACCAGGGGCCGCGACATTGGGGAAGCCTGCACCTCCGTGGAGGTGACTGCCGTGACCTCACCAGCGATGCGACCCCGGGAGGAATCGCACTGCTCCTCCGGCATCAAAGAAGAAACCTCCTCCTCGGCAAGGCTAGAAATGGAGGAGGCTTCCTCCTCGCCAGGCCGTACAGACCCGGGAGGGGACCCGGAGGAAGGGTCAAGAGATCTGGCCTGGGAGGCCCGCGGGTGATGTCGTCCTCCAAAAGTCGGCGGACCCCTGCCGCTCTTGAATATGTGGATTTCCAGTACACAGCGGTCCACGGAAAAACAGGCGTCGCAGTGATCCATATCACGGTTGGGTCCCAGGCACCGAAGGCAAACATCATGTCAATCTGTGACGAAGAACTGCTGGCCACAGGGGCACTGACGCATAGGGCACGGCCTGCCTTGAATTTACGCTTAGCCCCCAAATCGGACCTGATATGAAAAAAATTTACAAAAACAGCAAAGATCCCGGTGCCGTTGAAATATAGATAAATGAAACAGTCTTACCGGCTTCAATGGTGTTGGGATGGAGACCTGGGATGTAGGAGACGTCGAAAACGGCGTTGAAAATGAGCAGGCCTAATGGCGTACTATAAAACATTTGTGAACTCGCGCAGCAGGTGTAACCTTGTTGGTAGGAGAAACAGACCTGGGATGGAGGAGGAGTCTGTGGTGCCTAACGGCAGCCTCTCGTGGGCAGCGCTGTTGGAGCCAACTCCTCCCTTCAAAAAAACAAACAAACAAAAAAAAAACTCCCATAGCGAGTGTGCACTTCTGGCTTACACCCAGCAGTAATGAATGGTGAAGACTGACAAGGGAAGATCTGAGCAACAGTAACAGGTAGGGAAGAGTGAGAGGGTGCAAAACCATGAAAGGCAGTATATGTGCGGACGTGCACCCTCTCACTCTCCCAGGCAGAGGATACGACCACTGCTGGGACAAGGGTCTGCCGGTGGCTGCAGTGGCTTCACGGGATAAGCCACTGGCAGCAAGGGAGACAGGTGGCGCGGCTTTGGGACCAGGTTTCATTCCAGTCCCAGACGCATGGATTTTTTATATTTTTTCGCACTTTCAGCGATTTTTACTATTAACCCCCCTCACCCCGCTGGAGTTAGATATTTTAGTTGGGGTGGTTTGGGGTATTGTAGTATAATGTCTTGTGACATTATGACCCCATGCCGTATTTAACAGTGGATTAGATAATAAATGTAATAAAAATCTTCTATCTAAGGCATATCCGAAATCTAGTATATAAATAAAAATGTTCTGTCTGGGGTATAAGCCTTCTTACTGTGTTTATGAGGCTAAACAGGATGAAAAGAACATCATAATTAGAAAAGAAGTGTTAATTTTTGTTACCTTTTTCTCCCTTCATTTTTTTCCGAGCATGGTAGGGCATCCTTCCATCATTCACGTCTTCCTCTCGTCCATCCAGGGAATCCCCGGCCCCCTCAAGTACCCACATCCCTCTTCCATCCAGCTCTTCACCACCCACAGCCTACCTGCAATTCTGCAGTTCCACCTATCTTAAGCATTTATTGTTCTGTATCACCTGCATTCCTCGGCAAACTAGCTAATCAATATAAATACCTTGCATCCTGTACTGTCTAAATTACTGCTGGCACTTCTCTATGTATGCATTACATTTCCCCTGTATGTATTTTGTCACTCTTGTCTCCGTGTCACACCTGGAAATGAGCCCCGGCTCGGTGTGCCTTTCACGGTTACCAAAATTTTAAATAAAATAAATTATTAAGCCCTCCCCGCCAACATCTTGAAGTACTTACTTTCTCTTTACTTCCACAATTATTTGGTTGACCCTGTGATCCCCCGACCCACCATTCCCATGGAATTGCATGGCCAAAATCCTCTGCAGATGATAACCTTCGATAAGCACAGCCACAGGGGACACCAAAGGCTTGAACGGCACTCACTGAGTCACTGAGTGCAGCCCGAGATGACATTGTTTTGGCATTTCAACACCGATGAGAATCCTGAGGTGGGAGACGGGCCAGCGGTGTTAAAATGCTGAAATCTCACCCATCTCGAGCTGCGCTCAGTGAATGAAAGGGGACTTCTGGGCACGCACTTCCACAGGAATAGTGGTCAGGGGGCATCTCGCAGGATCAATCAGATAATTGTGGAAAGACAGGGAAAGTACATACTTCACAATGTTTTGGGGGAACGCAATATAGCTATCCGGACCTTTGTTATCCCAGTACTTTATTTTTATTGTATTGCTTACTTCCCCTTTAAAGATGCAGATATTTTTGACTGTGCCTTTTCAGTTACATTTTAGCTTTGCAATGGGACCTTTCCATCTGGATGCGACCAGATCATAAGGGTGGGGGAGGCGCAAGGGAAAATGACAAAAGCGTAGGGAAACAAAAGCCACAATAATATTGAAAAACATAAAAATAACAAGGAGGTGTGATCTAATAGACCTGCTAGTGGAAGGAAACTGAATACAGTAATATCAAATGTTAATGTTGTTTAGAAGAATGTACACTTTTATTGTTAGTTTAGCTGTTGATTAGTACCAAGGAGCCAAAACGATTTATAGAATTGCATTGAAGGTTCAGAGCATACACATCAGGCTGATATTTTCCTGTTGTTGGAAGGAAAAAGCTTTTTTTTTTTCCATTACAAAAGTTTCACTTTTATTTATCTTGTCTTCGTGCTCTTCTGTTTTGTTTTACTTATGTTTTCTGCCTCGTTCCGTCTGTTTGGTGGCAGCTGATGTATGAATGAATAACTGGGCCCTTACAATTAGTCACAATGCAAATCTACAATATCTTTTACATATTCGTCATCCCCTCTTCCCCCAATTTTTGTTTGCTCACTTTGCCCCCTAGCACCCCCTTTTTGGGCACCTCATGCCCCTACTGCCCACCGAACTCAACTCCTAGAAACACAGAATTTGTTAGCAGATAAGGACTGCCTGGCCCACCCAGTCTGCCCATTTTTCCTCGGCTTCAGTATCACCGCAGACTCTACCCGATCTCCGGCTACTCCCCACAACCTGCTTTCCTACCAAGATTCCTTTGTACCTATCCCATGCAAGCCTGAACCCCACCACTGTTGTCACCCCCACCAGCTCCACTGGAAGATTGTTCCAGGCACCCACGACTCCGTCCCTGGAGTCCCTGTGCAAACGTCTAAGGCAACACAGAGGATTGTGTATGAGCAGTCATACATAACAAGGATATTCTGTATCGAGATTTCCTTGGTAACCCCTCGAGCTAGCCTCGAGAGGTACTCTGTTACCAAGGGAACCTCGAGAAACAAGAATTTCCTTGTTTGTGTATGACTGGTCATACACAATCTTTTATAGTGTATGGGCAGTCACAGCATAGAAAATCACACAAAACCAGCTGGAGAAGACAACAGAGAATAGAAATTTTAACGTTTTCTTTTTTAACTGACACAGTGTGCTGCAGATGTTTCTGCAAGTTCAAGTTTAAAAAAGAACTTCCAGCTTAACTGGATTGAGGAAAGCAACTATGTGGCAGCATTCCAAGTTGTTCTGCTGCAGTAGTGACATAGCTAGTGCAGCATAACAACTGTGATGACATAGCTACTGCAGCATAACAATTCCATTCTAGTTATGGATTTCTATCCGTAACAACATTCTACCATACACTATAATAAACTCTGTGTTGCTACCATGTAAGTGGCCTCTCTGGACCCATGAGTGTGTGCAACCTTTCTAAGAAGCGGTGAGGTTCCAGAGGGGGACGAGACTCAACGTTTCGAGGGCCTCTCTGTGGGCTGTTGCACATGGGGCCTCGCTTGAAGGGAGGGCCTGGCAGAGTCACCTGAATGGGGTCTGCCTACATCAGAGGAGTGACCTGGTCTGTGCCCAGGTGGGGGATTCCACCAGGTGAGGAGAGCAATCTGTTTAGTCCCCATAGGGCGTCCCCGGTCCTCACTGGTGATAGTGTCGACCAGCGGCTCCAGGGATAACTCTACCTCTAGGCCGCCATCAGACTCTGAGCCAGCACTGCCTCTGGTGCAGGCTCAAGGTCGATGCCCTCTGAGATGAGTTTACTCCAGTAGCAGGCACCATCTTCGGTGCCAGGCTCGGCACTGGCCCAGCATTTACCCCCGAGCCACCTCTAACGTTGGTGCTGAGGCTAGAGACGACCTCAGCGGTGACACTGTCATCAGCATCATGCCCATTGCTGGGCCCAAGACCGACACCATCGCCATCACCGCGTCCAGCACCGGGTGGTGTTATCCTCCGCCTCAGTGCTGCTAGTAACATGGGGAGGGGAGAATAACCTCCACTTTAACAACTGGACACACAATGGCCCCGGTAATGGTCCCTCCTCCACCACCATGAATAGTGACCTGTCTAAAGTATTTGACATGGTCAATCACCATTTGCTGATACATCAACTTGCTGGGCTTGGTATATCTTCAGAAGCCCTAAAATGGTTCACCAGCTATCTAGCAAACCGCACACAGCAGGTGAGAATAGGATCTGCCCTTTCTGCTAAACTGCCTGTCTGCTCTGGGGTTCCTCAAGGATCGATACTGGGATCCCTTCTATTTAGCACCCTCCTCAATAATCTTCCGGCATCCTGTTCTGAACCAGTACTCCTTTACACAGATGTTGCGGTCATTCTCTCAAAAACTGCTGACCCTACCCTCCTTCAGGCCCAACTTCAGAAAAGTTTTACTGAAACTGAGTCCTGGTTCATCTCTGATAAGTTGGTGCTTAACTGCAAAAAAACTAAGGTCATGCTCTTCCTTGGTACCCACAGCAAGCACAAAGCCAAACAATTGGTGATTAAAAACAGTGTGGGTGTAGTCCTTGATCAGACTCAATCTTTTAAATACCTAGGAGTTACTCTGGATAGTACGCTCTCCTACTCCAACCATGTTGAGAATGTTGCCAAGGTAGTTAACACTTGCCTAGGCCTTCTACACAGGCATAAACACTGCCTTACTACCGAAGCCCTCAGATTGGCCATCCAAAGTTCAATTGTGTCTATTATTGACTACGGTTTGGTCATTTATGGTTCCGTCACAGACACAACCCTACTTCGGCTCACCACAGCTCTGAATAAGGCATGCCGTCTGCTAACTGGTGTAGCGTATCGTACTCACACTTGTGACCTTTATGAACAAGCAAACTGGCTTCAAATCCAGGCTCGCATTGAATACTAAGCCTACCTTCTGGCTAAGAAGGCAGATCTTGGTCTCATACCACCATGGTCCCTTCAGCTTTACAGTCCCTTCCGGAGCACTCGGAGCACATGAAGTTCTGTGAGCCAAACTTTTACTGTCCCTCACTGTCGAACCTTGCTCCGACAGCAATCCATTGCAGTTAGAGCTGCTCATTTATTTAATTACTTTCCTCCTGAGATTGCGATGACTGCAACTTTGGGACCATTTAAGCGGAAGCTGCATCAATTCCTAGTTTCCAGAGCATCTTGTGACTGCTATACCTAATCTCTGCTGATAGCTAAATGCATTGGGACCTCCCTCTTTTATCATTTGTCCCTGTATAGCCCTATGCTGCTGCTGCTCTACTCCAGTCCCAGCACTTCCTCCTTTATCCCTTTCCCATTCCTGCCCTCTTTTCATCCTACCTCCTCCCCCCTTCCCTTGCCCCTCCACTCCCACTTCCCCCCTCTCCGTTTCCTCATCTTGTTCTCTCCCTCTACCCCCGCCCGTGGGTCTTTCCTGCTTAAGCTTCATTGTGGAATCTCCCTCCTTGCTTTTTTTGCTCCTTCACCCCAATTCACCCCTGTCCTCTCCTTGTAATCCCTTTCACCCCTCTTCAGTCAAGGCCACTGGCTGCACGTGACACAATATTTATCTTGCCATATTGTTCTTTTGTTTGTGTAATTACTTTCCTCATGTTGTGCTACTTACTGAAACCATTGTAACTTGCTATTCTTGTGACTTGATGTGGAACCTCTGTAAAAGAGCCCTTGGCTCAAATGCCTTTCTGATTTGTTAAATAAATAAATAGTGTCGGGGGGGCCTGGTATCACATCTGGCACCACCCAACTCACCAGGAACGGCGACAACAGTACAGCAGCACCAGATGACAACACCGAGGTGTCCTACAGTGCAGACTGAGCATATAACTTCAGTCTCAACACTAGGATCATCTGCTGCTCAAGGCAGGCAGACTGTCGGGGTTCACAACCACCCGCCTAGAAGAAGCCAGCTGTCCACCAGACCCATCCACCAGGGCCTCCAACACCTCAGCAGGGAGAGGCTGAGGAAGAACCTGTACTTCTGTGAAACCAGAGGTCCCAGGAAGAGGCCCGGGGAAAAAGCCTAGTGACCATGCCTTGACTGCTCGTGTGTGACACCTACCTCCAAAAGTATGGATCGCACAACCCCATCTCATCACATGGATCTTAAGGGTACGGTGGTCCACCGAAAGCAGGCGTTGCACACATCCACGTCATGCTGAGGGCCAAGGTGGACCACACAGCACTGATGCTGTTCCATCGCAGCCATCTGCTTCCGCAGGAACGCATGATGGTAGGCTGCCATTCTTGGTCTTTCAACCCCCTTCTTCTCGTACTCAGGCATGGCGGAAAAGTAAAATAAAATAAAGCAAGAAAAGCACTGCGAATAAAACTCTGCAGTGACGCAGTTACAAATTCAATGACAATGAGCCGAACTGAGGCGTCATTACTCCCATGGTGTGCACTCGATGGTAGAAAGAACAGAACTCAGGTGTGTGAGGGAGCTGGTGATGGTCATTGGCTGGCATGCACAGCATCATGTGAGGTGCACAGGCACCATCAGTAGCCGACTACAGCTCACTCCCTACAAAACAATATGCTCCCATGGGGTCATAGTGCCTCCGGCCCCAGACCATAACAGGGAATCATCAGTGAAGAATGATTGCTGGAAGATTATCATGGGTTATTGCACGGTGTATTTTCAGGACTTCAGGGGTGTAGATTGGACATGTGGTGAAGAAACACAGAAACTGACGGCAGATAAGAACTGCTTGGCCCATCCAGTCTGCCCTTTTTCACTGTGATTGCTGGAGGGTGGGGGGTTTGGGTTAATTTACAGTCGGTACTTCAACAGTGCAGGGAGTGTGGGTGCTACTGGGTGCGGAGCTGGATGAATTCATTACTAAGACATAAGGGATGCGAGTAGGGCATGGGGCAGTGAGGTGTTTCAATTAACTATGATCTGTACTTCTGGTGTGGGCAGGGCTTTGGGTGTAGAGGAATGGAGGCTGGGTTTAATTGATGATTGGGATTTCAGGGGTATGAAAACGGCATGGAGTACTGAAAGCATAGGTTTAATTTATACTATTCTGACTTGGGGGGGGGGGGTGGAGATTGGGTTTAATTTATGACCCAGACGTCATTGGGAGTGGGAATGGCGTGGGCTGGGGAGTGTGGATGCTGAGGAGAAGGGGTTCGATTTAATTTACAATCAGGACTTTGGGATGAGAGGGGGATGTGGGTGCTGAAGGCTTGTAGTTTGGGTTTAATTTTTTACTATCATGACTTCGGACGTGAAGGTGAAAGGTGCTAAAGGGTGGGGATGGCGGGGGATTGGGTCTACGCTTTCATTTCTGAACTTTGGGGGGTGCTGGGAAGTCCGGGGGGGGTAGTCTGAGTTTTAATATTGCTGCCCCATGTAAGCCTGACACCTCATTTAAAATAGCAATTTTACAGGCTCTCAAACTATGGAGGGCACTGTTCATTACTCTTACACTTTAAAGCAGCAGGCCATGTTATTTAGTAAGTGTGCAACCAGGCCCTCCCCTGCCGACTCTAGACAGATCTGCGAAAGGTGTCCTTTTCAGACATCTATACTGACTGTTCTACAGTCATCGGGGTGGGTCAGCGCTATATTTTCTTTAGATCCAATGAAAATAACCAAGATAAAAATAAACTACTTTAGTTTCTATTAGTTTAAAGTAGCCCAAAAAGCAGTCTAGGTGTTTGCTTCTTTACTGAATCAAAAACATGGCCCTTATTTTTTTACAGCCTTTTTAGTCCACCATCTACAATCTTCAGACCTGAGGCTATGCCCCCAGGCAGCTCCCCAGGCCTGACCTTCAGAGGCGTGGTGCAGGGCCCAAGGGTGCTACCAGCCAGTATCCTGATGGTGGTGGGGTTCTACCCCTAGTTCTCTCACCATTCTTCTCCTTACAGCATCTGGTTTAGCTGGCTGTCAACCTTACATGCACTTAAACTTCTTCCTGTTGGGGAGCAAACTCTCTGGCCCTACACAGAGGGTCTCTGTGGTACCAGATCACCTCGTCTGGGAGTGCTGACATGTGGCCGCACCTCCCCAGCTTCTCCTGGCCGCTCGGTTAGCTCCCGAGTCTGCTTCTGAACCTGGGCACTGGCAGTGCAGCACAGTACCCCACCACTGGGCCGCTGGGTGGTCCAAACAGCGTTTTCTTCAATTAAAAATCTGAATAACTTTAAGGGCTTATAATACCCACTAGGGTCTGAAATCAAGCATAAATCAGACCCTGCACTCTCCACATCAGCTTGGTATGACATCACACCAGGCTGATACAGAGAAAGTCACACCTGATCAGCCACCCATGTGGGAAACTGTTGCGGTGTCACACTAACTGAAAACAGCTGTGACAGTGTCCGTTAGATTACCTGTGCACTCTTGTGTGTGCTCTCTTTTTTTATACGAGTTAACTGGCTTACTCCTACTTCTGGTTAATATCAGACCACAAGAACAGGTTACTCACCTGTAACAGTAGTTCTAGGAGTGGTATATATTGTTCATCCACACTTCTTGGCATGTTCCTTTCCCCCTTTAAATCTTGCCGGAAAGTCTTCAAGCTGGCTCCTCCCACCCACCCGGGTGGTAAATACCTCAGCTCCACCCCAAGACGCCAGATCTTAGCCCGCTGGAAGCAAGGTGATGCGCCTAAAGCCGGGGAGGTTGGGTGGGTGCGTGTGGATGAACAACATATACCATTCCTAAAACTACTGTTACAGGTGAGTAACCTGTTCTTCTAGGAGTGTGGATATGTTGTTCATCCACACTTCTTGTCAGACTCCAGGCAGTTCTCTGGGAGGAGGGAGGCAAGGCGCACACCCCCTACTTAGGAAAGAGAGATTGGAGAACCGAGGCCCCAAAATCAGCATCCCGCGTGACTCAAGGTCGATGTGGTAGTGGGTAATGAAGGTGTTTGCTGACTTCCAGGTAGCAGCCCGACAGATTTCCTGGATAGGGATGTCCCTGGAAGCAGCCACCGATGCAGCAGTATGGCTGGTAGAATGAGCTCTTATCCCTCTGGGAGGCTCCTTGCCCGCCAACTCATAGCACAGACCTATGCATGGTGTAATCCACCTTGCAATGGTCCATTTGGCTGTAGGTCTGCCAGAAGCGGCTTCAGCATAGGTGACAAACAGCTGGCGAACCTCTCCAAGAATTTCTACCGTTCTCTCCTAATAATAGGAGACAGCAAGTCTCCGGTCCAGAGTATGGAGCTTGTACTCGGCATCCGAGGTGTAGTTAGGGTAGTATACCGGCAGAATCAGCACCTGGTTAAGGTGAAACTCTGATACCACCTTCGGAAGGAATTTCGGGTGGGGGCGCAGGACAACTCTGTCCCTGTGAAAGACCAGATAAGGGGAGCCTACCGAAAGTGCCTGGAGCTCCCTGTCCTTCTGGCTGATGTGATAGCCACCAGGAAGGCCGTCTTCCATGACAAATGTGAGAGCTCATACTTGTGCATGGGTTCGAATGGCTTGCCCATGAGCTTTTCCAAAAGCAGCATCAGATCCCACGGAGATGGAGGTTCATGCACCGGAGGGGACATGTGACTCAGGCCTTTGAAGAAGTGCCCGACCACTGTCTCCTGCGCCAATGACTGCCGACTGGCCCACGCCCGGTAAGCAGAAATGGCTGCCAGGTGCACCCTAAGGGTCGATGACAGCAGACCCTGTTTGGAGAGAGACCAAAGATAGTCCAGAATGTTAGCCATGGAGCAGGATAAGGGGTCCAGACTCTTACCCTGGCACCAAATGGAAAACCTTTTCCATTTGAAGGCATAATATTTCCTAGTCGATTCCTTACGAGATGCCTCCACCACGGTGTAGACATCCTCGGAAAGATCCAGAGCCTGGAACTCTAGCCGCTCAGGTACCAGGCTGTGAGGTGCAGGGATTGAAGGTCCAGATGGAATACCTTCCACTGGTTCAATGATATCAGGTCCGGGCATGTACAAAGCCACTCCGGGGGCCTGCAGCTGAGGCTGAAGAGATCTGAGTACCAGAACTAGTGCGGCCAATCCAGGGCTACTTGGATCACCTTCGCCTGGGCCATTCTCACCTTGAGTAACACCTTGTGGATCAAGGGAAATGGAGGGAAGTCATAGAGGGGCCTGGGGTCCATGGCCTCAAGAAGGCATCCCCCTGCAGCGAGCCCTGCTGAGGGGGGCAGGCATGGTACAGCCTCAGCTTGGTGTTTTCCTTGGAGGCAAACGGGTCCACCATCGGTTTGCCCCAACAGGAGAACAGACTGTAAGCTACCTCTGGATGGACAGACCACTCGTGGGATGTCTGGCCTATATGGCTGAGAGCATCCGCCGGCTGGTTCGAGACTCCTGCCACATGGATGGCTAGGAGATTCACCTCCAGCTGGCTTACGAGGGTCCAGATGTGGAGTGCTTCCTTGCACAGCAGACGGGAGTGCATGCCGCCCTGTTTGTTGAGGCAGTACATGGTCGTGGTATTCTCCATCTGGACTTGAACCACCTGACCCCGGAGCTGAGGAGCGAAAGCTGACAGTGCCAGTCTGACTGCTCTGAGCTCCAACAGGTTGATGTGGCATCGGGACTCCTCGGGGGTTCAGAACACGTGGGCCCTGTTGTCACCCATGTGGGCTCCCCAGCCCATGAGAGAAGCATCGGTTGTAAGGATGACCATCGGCTCGAGGCGGACAAACGGGATCCCTTCCTGCAACCGTTCTGGGGTGGTCCACCATTGCAGAGTGTCCCACATCTGGGTTACAGTAATCAGGTGGCCGAAATTACCGTGGCGCTGAGTCCACTGGGCAGCCTGCTCCCATTGGAGGGGGCGCATGTGCCACCTGGCCCAATGGACCACTGAGGTGCACGCCGCCATGTAACCCAAAAGGCGCATAAAGTCCCAGGCAGGGCGCAAGTGCCCAACCAGAAATGATCGGACAAAGGAGGAAAGAACCTCTGCCCTGTCCGCCAGGAGCTGAGCCCTGGCTTGACAAAAGTCGAGCTTTGCCCTGATGAAGCCCATCACCTGAGAAGGCACGAGTTCCGACTTGGCCTCGTTGATCAAGAGGCTGAGTTGGGAGCAGGTTCGGAGGGCCAGATCCCTGGACCTTTCTGCCTCCTGAAGGGAGGAAACTGCAAGAGCCAGTTGTCAAGATAAAGGTAAATTCGTACTCTCGACCCGAAGATGGCTGCCACCACTTCAATGCACCTCTCGTGAAGACCGGTGAGGCCGATGACAGGCCGAACAGCATGTCTCAGAACTCGTACAGGGTCCCCTTGACCTTGAAGTGGAGGAACTGCTGATGGGACGTACAGATTGGGACGTGAAAGAACGCGTCCTGCAGATCCAGTGAACAGAACAACATGTTTCACTCCAGGGAAGGTATGATCTGGTTCAGAGTTACCATCCGGAAGGTGCGAGACCTGAGATATTGATTCAGGTCGTGGAGATCTAGGATGGGGCGCCAACCCCCCCCCCCGTCTGCTTGGGCACCAGGAAGTACCTGGACACGAAGCCTGGGTCTGTAGGAGGATCTGGCACTGGAGCTATCGCCTCCTTGCGGAGGAGCTGAGCTATGTCATCTCGGAGAGCCGACTGGGTGCAAGCTGAGATCTTTTCCTCCTGAGGGGCGTGAGTTCAGCTGGGAGGGTACTGCTCGAACTCCAGAAGCAGTCCCTGACCGACCACTTCGAGAACCCACCTGTCCGAAGTGATATCGGACCAGGCGGAAAGAAAGTGACGGAGCCGGCTCCCCACAGGAGGACCCAGAACTGGCGTGACGGGTGTAGGGGTGGCAACCCCCAACCTGTCACTGAGCAGGCTTAGAGGAGGAGGAGGCTCCTGGACCTGCGCCTCGGCCTCCTTTGCAGAGCTTCTGGGAACCCTGCTTGGGCCTGGGGGCCAAGCTTGAATCTGCTGTTGCTGCTGGCCTCGTTGAAAGGAAGGCTGCCTCACTGCAGGGGAAGAGTGCTGAAAATGCTTCTTCTTACACTTCTGCTGGTTCTTGCCCGAAGAACCCTTCGCAGAAGTAGCATCCAAAGTGGCACTGGACTGCTCTATGCGCTGAAGCTGACCAACCAGTCCTGGACCGAACAGGTCGGTGCCTAGGAAAGGTATGTCAGCTAACTTGTGCTGAGTATCCGCCGGGAAGGAGGAAAGCCTCAGCCAAGTCCTGCGACGAGTGGCCACTGTGGCTGCTAAAGAGCGGGCACAAGAAACCCTGATGTTCAGGGCCGTCTGGATCTGCTGTTTTGCAACAGCACGGCCCTGGTCATGGACTTGCTTTACTGTGGTCTGCATGTCTGCCGAGAGATGAGGGAGGACTTCGTCTAATGACCCTAGGAGGGCATGAGAGAAGTGTGCCATTATAACAGCCGAGCTGGCTTGACGAAGGCCTAAAGAAGAAGCGGCATAGACTTTACAGGCAGAATGGGCCATATGTTTGGACTCCTTGTCCGGGGGTCAGTCAGTGTCAGCTGAGCTACCAGTATGCCTGAACACAGAGGCAGTCACCAGGCTCTCGGCCGAAGGATGTTCTGTGAACCCCGCCAGGGACCCCATGGGCACCGCGTACTTGCGGGCCATGCAGGCAGACTGTGCTGGGCAGGAAGTTGGGCACTGCCAAAGCTCAAGGGCCGGGCCAACAATGGCTTCGGCCACTGGAAAAACCTCCACTGGGGTATCCCCCCTTTTGAGGATATCCGTAAGGGGGTACTCTGCCTTCTTCTGGACTGACTCCAGGGGCATTCCGGTGGATTTGGAGATCAGGCGGAGAATGCCCTGAAAAGAGGAAGGACCTTCCTCCAAACATGCCACGGAAGACTCATCATCCCCAGGATGGGAGTGCAATACGGTGGCGTAAGAGTCAAAAGAGTCAGGATTTTTATTTATTTATTTGCTTTTGTTAACCGGGTAAGCACACTAGACAGCCAAGTGCCTATTTTCAGGTGCGACCCAGGAGATTACAAGGTACATACGTGAACATCAGGCAAATACAAGTGAAGGATTACATTACATAGAATTAGCACAACAAGGACTTTACAAGCATCAGATTTCATCAGGCAAATAGTAGTGAAGAGTTAATATAAAGTGACCAGAACACAGGGACATTGTAAGACAACAATACCAAAAACAGGTATTACAATACAGTATTAAACACTGCAGTCAGTAGGAAGAAGTGCAGTGTGAATTCATCGCTTCAGGCAGCAAGTTGTAAGGCTAGCAGTTAGAATAAGGAGGGAGTCACAGTTGGGATAGAGTGGGCCCAGTGCGAGAGAAAGGAGTGCACATAGTGCTCACCCTGTTTTGCCGGTGGGCCTAGATGGTCCATTTTTATATATGCTGTGAGAACAGGAGGAATATGAGCACAACAATGGCCTCCCACCTAGGTCTCCCTCGTTACGCCGGGCGATCAGGGACAACCTTGCATGTCGACAGGCGTCGGAAGCCAGTATCTGTTCAGTCCTCTTTCGAGGGAGCCCCTCCCTGAAGCTGCTTTAGGCGGGATTCCATCAAAATCGGTGGAGAGACGAGGCAGGCTGAACGGGGACACGGAGCACATTACGGGTGAGGGGACCGAAGACTTGATTCTGGAGGGGTCGGCCCTGAGGAGGGCAGAAGCCAAGTGATGGCGGGGTGGTTGGCGGGGCCGCTTCTGCCTGGACAAAATGAGCTGTTAGCACGAGATCTTCATACGCCGACGGAGTTTGCCTGCATCCTCTCCTTGTCCGGAGGAGGGATGAAGATCTGTGGTGATGCCTTTTCTTAGAGTGCTTATGACTTTTTCGGCCGGTTTGAAGGGAATTCTGGACCTCAATCGAGACCGAGGAAGTCGGCCCAATCGATCGGGAGACACTGGTGTCGGTGAAAACCGAGGGTCTGGAACAGTTTCCTCGATGGGGACACCAGAGGGCTGGGTCTCCTCATCTGGAAAAACAAGGACTGGAGTCCTTTCCAAGGAATTGTCGACCGGTGGCGACAGAGGGTCGATTGGGTCGAGAGTAATCTCAGCTTCATTGGCCATTTCCTTGGTCCCCTGGCCAGACGGGATGTCCGAAAAGCCTGCGGCCGAGGATGCGATCTCAACCAAGGCCGAGACCGCATGCTCTTGGGACTCAGACCTTTCTCAGTCCCAAGAACGCTTTCGCTTAGACGAAGACTTAGGATCCTTATCCCTCTTGCGAGGATGGGAGGAGTGTGAGCCCGAGGGCACCTCACCCCTGGTGGGGAGAGACTGGCACAACTCCTTGAAGGAGCCTGTAAAGGTGGAGCCAAGGTTGAGTGGAACAAAAAATCTTTGATTGGCCGAAGCTTGAGCTGCTTCCTCCTCGAGTGCCTTCATTTGATCCAGCTGCTCATCGGATCCAGCGGCCGTGGAAACCGCCCACCTCGCCTGCTTCGATTTCACTGGTGGGTTCCTTTTCTCCAGTCTCCCCAGTTTTAGGCGCGCCTTGCAGTCATCCAGGACATTGGGATGGAAGGCCAGGCAGAAAGTGCAAGACGAGGTGTCATGTCTGACACCTAGGCAACAAATGCACGTTAGGTGGGGGATCGGTGCGAAACATTTTCTGGCCGCAGTTACACCGGCGAAATCTGAGGGACGATTTATCCTCCATGTCCGATGCGCTACAATCGGAATAGGTAACTCATACGAGTTTTAAGGTTAGTTTCGGTAAAAAACTACGCTTTGAATCCAGGGCCTACGAACTGCTGTGGGAACACGAGGGAACCTGTATCTTCCAGCGGAAAGGAAGATCTGGTGTCTTGGGGCGGAGCCGAGGTATTTACCACCCGCGTGGGTGGGTGGGAGGAGCCCACTTGAAGACTTTCTGGCAAGATTTAAAGGGGAAAGGGACATGCCAAGAAGTGCAGATGAACAACATATCCACGCTCCTAGAACAGATATTATAAAAAATAAAATATGGGTAACTCCAATTACTCCTTTTTTTTTTTTTTGCCTTTATAAACCAATCGAGCATCGCTCTCACATGGCAAAACAAATCTCAGCTGTGTAAAAATAAAACCTCGTTATCACAGTCACTCATACATTATTCTATATTTATTTAACATTAGTATGGGTTTCACAACTTAGATTCACTTACGTTTTCTGGGCCGTCCAGGTCTTTGAACCACAGCTTTTTCTGTGAACGGCAGTGAACTAAAGTTAGTCACAATACTAATACCTTTTAGTAAGTTTTATTCTCTTATCCTCAACTGGGTCTGGTCCCCCTTCCAACATTTGCGTTGTCCACTCCTGGCTCAGGTTCTGGAGTTTTATAGCTCCTCACTGACTGCTCAACTGGCCAACCTTCTGAAAACTCCCTGGGGGGGAAGTCCGGCCTTTTACTCCATGGCTGGTGTCACCCTGTGTCCGGTTGCCTCTACCAGGAGAGATGCCAGATCATTACAGAAAGACCCCATTGAATCATGGGACGAGGTGTGACAGGGCTCCATGTGCCCAAACCCTGTACTACATTTTGGGGTTACGTGCCCCTAAGCCTTTCTGCCTTCCCAGTAACCAGTGGAAAGTTTCATCGTACCACACATCTACATGTGTGGTTGGCTGCACATCTCTGCAGACAGCTCCCCCTCTTAGGCCCTTGGAGGGCAGGGTGTAGTCTGGGTTACGGACTGGACCAATAATACTTTTTAATAATTAAAATGTAGAAAGTGATGCAGCCTCTGCCACCTGATGATGTGAATTAATGTGAAAGAATGGTGTTACGCTGTGAGTTGTGTTCTGGTGTTGGAAGGAAGACAAATGCCATTATCGTAATAGCCAGAGTTTTGGGACTTAGAGAGGTGCTCAGCAGAATCCTTTCCATGTTAAAGAGCACCATTTTCAGCCGTCTCTGTGGCGTGGAGGGCTGACACCCTGAGCGCCTCACCTCCTGCCATGCTGGCGACCAGTTCTTTGGGAATGAGCATGGATTGCTGGGGAGGGGGGGGGAGGAAGAAGAGGACTGCTCGCCCGACAAACAGCTCTCCTCTCCTGGGGTGGGAGGTCGTCTTGGAGGCCTGGGGGGGTAGTGCCATGCTCGAGACACAAGGATTTCCTGGGAGGACGATGTGGGGGGAGCTATCCGTGGAGGTCTCTGGGTCCAGATGGGCAGGGCTGAGGTGGTCACTGGATGGAGCGGGGGAGGGGCAGGACTGACAAAGCCCACCTATGCCGACCCACGGGTAAAAGATTATATGGGAAAAGAGGAAAAGAGCACCATTTTCGCAGCATCCATCAAGCCCCCTCTGGGTGCCTCACCCTACCTGGAGTTAAACAGTCCCAAGCTAGAATTTTTCTGAAGTGTAGAGTATGAAGGGGAAGGGATCATAATTCTTGGCTTGAAGGAGTCGGCCTCCAGATCCTATCCCCTTCCTGGTATCAATCTGTGTAAGCCCTGTCCCATGACATCCCTGCACTATTACTTTTTCTGACCCGGTAGTTTGTAAAACGCGGGGACTCGTTCCATTGATATCAATGGGGTGGGTTTAAAATTACTTTTTTATATGTTTTGGAGGTCCACTATGGTGAAATTAAAGCTGCCACTCAACTAACAAGGCTCTTGTTAGTTGAGCGGTGGCTTTGATTCAACCCCAGTGGACCTCTAAAACTTTAAAGAAATTTTAAACCCACCAAATCCAATGTTAGGAATCAATCTGGGATGCTTAGATAAACCCCTCAAGCTTCACTTTTGATGCTTCTGTAGCATCTTACACGGTGTGTGCGTGCAAAATTCTCATTATACACACCACCCATGTATTATTCTGTATGAATCCAATGTGATGCTATTATGGTGAATGGACTGCATTGTTCGTGGTCTCACCGAATTTATTATTAGCATTTGAAGTTCCAGAGGGAATACTTAAAATACTGTTTTGTCTGTTATCTTCAATTACAGATCATCATTAGTGACTCCTTTAAACAAACCAGGCAACGTAACAAAGCCTTAAGCAAGGCTAATAGGACACTTGGGTACACTGGGAGGGGGTTCGACAACAAGAAACAAGAAGTACTGTTACCCCTATACAGATCACTGGTGAGGCCACATCTGGAGTACTGTGCCCAGTTCTGGAGTCCCCATCTGAAAAAGGACTGGGACAGCCTAGAGGCGGTACAACCCAGAGTGGCCGAGATGATTCAGGACCTGGAGGGCAGATCCTATGAGGACTAGCTTAAGGCACTGAACATGTACTCATTTCAAACTAGACAACGGGGGGGGTATGATACTTTCAAGCTCGTGAAAAAATTAAACAAGGTGAACTGTGAAGCCAGATTTATTAAGAACAGAGAAGCTAGGACACGGGGTCACAAGTGGTGGCCAATGGGGGGGAAGGTTTAAAAACGATATTAGTAAGTATCATTTTACAGAAAGAGTGGCTGAACCATAAAACGGTCTGCCGGCAGAGATGGTGGGTGACAAAACCATTAACGGCTTCAAACACGGCTAGGACAGACTCAAAGGCATAGTAGTTACACACATGGATGAGAGAGGCAGAAACACGGAGAACACTAGGGAGAGACTAGGGTAAGCGAAGGCCCCACAGGGACAACAGGTCTCGGGGTCTGATAGGATAATATGGGCAGACTGGATGGACTGCTGGCCTTTTTCTGCCGTCATCGTCTATGTTTCTACAGACGAACACCAACGTGCCTCGATATTAAATGTATACAGAGGTATGAAATCATAATAAACGGAAAAAACATTTTATATTAGGAGACAAGCTTTTTTTTTCTCCATTTCATAGATATATAGCCACATTTTTAGTTTATGTTACCCTAGTTTTCATGCTGTCTGCCAGCAGTGACAGTGAACGGAAATTACACCTGTGCTCCCCAGAAATTGGTGGTGGTTTGGGGGGGGGAGGGCTCAGCGGCAGCATGTTGACTTGCAGTGGAGAGGACCTGGATTCGAGAACATCCTTGGGTCTGCAACTTACTCAGAGCCACCAGAGAGAGGGTTACCATAGAGGTGACGCATAAAGCGCGTTGTACTGTAGTGCCCCCTGCAGCCAAACAATGGGTAGGACTGGGCAGGGTTTTGGAGAGGATCACCACCTAAGTGCCCTCACAGCTGGCACTGAGTGTTGAAGCAGTCTACGAAATCATGGGTGTAGGCAGGCATACTCCAAGCACTCCATGGTGTGCAATTTTATTTAAGGGGGGTAGCAAATAGGCTCTGAATTGCTTCCTTTTTCCATGAAAACTAACAAAGAAAATACTGAACCTTTCTGAAATTTTATTCATAGGAGTCAAAACTAGAAGGACTGGTCACTTATACTCTCTTTGCATCCCAAGGACAATACAACTTTACAGGCTCTGGGCTGGTATGTGGGTGTCTTAGGGAAGAATGCATGGTATTTGTGTTTACCCATGCATGGCAACAACCACTGTCATGAGATACAAAAGTTGCATTTATTGTGCCAAATGAGTCAGCAAACATGGTCCCGGTGTACATTTATATATTGTCTGACTACACCCTGGCTACGAATGCTTAGAGTGGGAGATTGGGTACTTCAGGGGAAAAAGGGCAAACAGGCATCTGATCCTCAAACAGAAAGCAGAAGAAACCCACCAAGGTGACATTTTCCAGAAGTCCCAAAGAAAAGAATGAGATTACTAGAGAGGTAACTGTGTTGTAAATTACAGCTAATATTGTCTTTATGTTTCCTTTGCCATCCCATTTTCTGAGTCACGGCAGTTTCTGCGAATCAAAACAGCATATATGGTAGTCACAATAGCAACACGTTTTTATGCTGAAGATGTGGCACGGCATATCATGAGGCTACCCCAGTGGAAGGGATCTCAAAACTTACAGCTGATTGGCTTGGGGGAGGATAATGTCCCATCTGCCCCCTATACTCATTTGGCCAATCCTCCCTCCCCCCCACCTGTGCAAGACCTTGAGTATCGCTCTAGGGTCCTGGCTCCTCCCAAGAGGGCCTCGACACAGGGGTTAAAAGTCACTGTAATTGTAATCGTTGACTCTGTTTGCACCTCCTAATACCTGCCTGTGAATCTCTACATGGTAACAAGTGACTTAGGTTGGTGGGTGCTACAGTGGCCAGCCATGCCGGCCTGCAGCCATAGCGGCAAAGTGTTAAGCTTACCGATAGCTGACATCCCAAGTTCAGGAACAGACTTGGGAGTTGGAGGGCACTGAGGGGGGCTGGGGACTGAGCATCCAAGGGATGGCTCTCCTTCAGGGGAAGGGGTGGGTGAGTGTTCGGCACAATAAGTACCCCTGGTGAAGACTGGGGGGGATCCACCGCAACCGGTGTCTGCATCAGCAGGAAGGTGGGACTGCCACTGGGTTCATCCCATGGACGTCACTGCACATCCTGCAGTACAGCATCATGTCCGTTGGGGGGGGCCTGCCTGGCAGCCCTGCCCAGGGGGGTAAGCCTGGGCATGGTGGGATGGCGTGGAGTCATGGCTGAGCTCCTGTGGCTGGGGTAAGGGGGGGTTCAGGGCCAAAAACAAACAAACAAAAAAAATTGAGTGGACATGCAGACTCATATACTGTAACCCTGATCCTTGTACCTGTTCTCCTGTTGCGCGATGTAACTTAAAGTGTAATTAACCCCGGACTTGTTCTTGTAGTATGATTTGTGCAATAATGCTGTCAACACTTCTGCAGTATTGTGATTTCATATCTGTTTTCTGTGCACTTTGATCCTATATGTATTCTTTCCTGTTACTGTTTGTAATTAATTCTGCGTCACCCTGAAAAAGGGACATTTTGTCTCAGTGGGCCTACCTGTTCAAAGAATTTTAATTTCAAATTTCAATAAATAAATAAATAAAAATCTGTTCTATCTGCATGGCAAATAATAAGTCACACTGTCATATTTCATCACAGGCTGTGCAAAGGTTATTTTTATTTGGTGGTGATTTCTTGAGAGAAACTTTGTGGCACCTCTGTGATTGCTTTATGCGGATCTAATATAGGCACTACGCCATGTGAAAAAAATGTACTATTAAACCTAGAAACAAACAATAGTAAGGGGTGCTCTAAGAGGCCAAATGTGTTTTTAATTGCCACATGAATACAGGTGTATGACTTTACTACAAACCGCTATAAAACCCACCAGCTGTCAGCGGTTCTCACTGGTCACACTTCACTTTATGTGTCAATTTCAGTATAACTGCAGGGTAGGTAATCATTACTTACATGCAACAGGGATAATTACACTATAGCTACATGTCTGTTGCATGTAACTACATTGCAACTGTAATGCAGTTACAGTGTAGTTACACTGTAACTACAGTGTAGTTAATTAAACTTAAAAGTGTTACCCTGTCACTCCCTGAGGAAGAGGCAGCACGCCTTGAAGTGCCGGAGTTTTTGTGGAACCATTTTGCACTGAAATAAACATTTTGCTCCAAGGTTTACTTGAGTGAGCATTCTGTTTTGTTTGTAGCTATCTGCATGACAGGCCTGGAGTTCTGGGAGACCGACCTGGTAGCAATGTGGAGCAGCGGAGAGACTCCTTGGGCCATAGCACTTTAGCTATGATGGAAGGAGGTCCTGATTCTGCTGAAAACAAATGGGGAGGGGGGGATGCAAGAAATAAAAAATGACCTGTGCCAGCCTATTACCGGGCAGCATGCAGAGCCACCTGACACACTAGCAAAACTGGTTCATGACCTGAGCCCGAGACGTCAGAAAAGGACCAGCGGAGTGCTGAGCATTCACCTGTTTACGGATACCTTCACGGTAGAGGTGGCTGCAGATCCCACTGCCAGACTGCCCCTTGGTGCTACAGGGGCAGATGTCAGTAGTGCGGGGGACACGTAGGGGAGAGGTGGGTACTAATGCACCTACCTACTGGCACTGTAGGAGGAGACAGAAGGAATTAAAACGGGGGCTCAAGGCAGACAGATAAAACCCACCATCTCCCAACATCTTAATGGCCTGCCCTGCTTGCCCCCCGTCGATCTCATCCCTCAAACTGATTTGGTTCCCTGACTGATGGAAGTGCCGTGCCAGGAGAGCGTCTTCAGAGGAATAAGCTACGGACCCACTGAGTGAATGCTGGTCACCGTGGGGTGAGAGGCAGATGCAAGACAGTGTGTAGCACTGAAGGAAGTCTTGCCCTGGCCCTTAATAACGTAGAAGAAAAAATAGTAAATAAAAAAGAATTGTGGTTCCTTGGCCTTATGGAGGTTAGCAACATGAAATGGAAATAATGTCTTACATCCAAATAACTGGTAAAATTTACTGTATTTCAAAAAATATGTTTAGAAGTCTGATCTGTTGCTGGTGTGTGTGTATAAGGGGGTGGGTTAAGTGGGGACAAAAGGGGCAAAATGGGGACATATGATTCTCAGAAAGAAACCAGTGTAAACCCATCAAGATGACCGTTTCCTATTGATGTAAGGCAAGCGGGATTATTACATAAGTCAATTAACCCCTCAGTGCTCCAGTTCACCCAACTGCAGAAATGGGTAGAAACAGGACTCCACTAGTAATGAGATGTTGCATCTCAGTGGGGCCTGTCCAGGGAGAAAAAAAAAAAAAAGAAACTGTAAATAAAATATTTTTGATGTGATTTTCCGCTTAGTTTTACTTACGTTTTCTTAGCCATCCTCTTTTTCGAGTCACGGCTTTTTCTAGGAACAAAAGCGAGATGTACATCAGTTACACTAGCGACACAATTTTATCCTGACAGTATGACACAAGATGAAACCTAAGCAGTCTCACGAAACCGTAAAGCAGTCGAACACTGTTCAGTAGTTGGCTGTACTTTGGTGCTGGTGGGAAGAAAAAAAATATTTGTATAATGTTTTGGATACAGGGAGGGAGGGGAAGGAAGGAAGGAAGGAGGGAGGGAGGGAAGGAGGGAAGGAAGGAAGGAAGGAAGGAGGGCAGGCGGGAGGGAAGGAAGGAAGGAAGGAGGAAGGAGTGAGTAGAATTTGGTTAGGTATGGTGCATTTCATGCCCTCTACCCCAATGGGGCTAACAACACAGAGAGTTAGATGCTAGTTGTGCAGAGACTGTGTACTAAATTTGGTTATAAACAGATATGTAGTTAGACAAAGTGCTTACCAATGGCTGCACTGACATACGATGGATCTGAAAAACAAAGTATTAAGCTACTGTTATTTCTTTAAATTGCTTACAATGAAGGAATAAGATTTTTTTAGCTAACTACTTCGATAATATGACTTGTTTTTAGAGTTGATTTAAAAAGAATCACAACCACGTCACAAGACATGGCTGAAGTACAATACAAATCATTACAAAACATTATCAGACAAAAAGAATACAGAGTTAAAAAATAAAAACGTTACTGTTAGAACAAAATACCTTAATACAAGAAAAACAAATGCATCATTAAATTACATTACATCACAACTTAATAAATACTTAGCCAACTCTCACTTGAGGAATTTTATGTTATAATCACCAAGATAAAAATAATACGACTGGGTAGGAGCTAGAAGGATATAGGTCACCTGGACCCAGTAAAAAAAAAAAAAAAAAAAAGCAAATAAAAGTTTTACTTTTTTTGAGAATGTTACCATTTACTTACGTTTCCGAAGTCTTCGTCCTCTTCTGATCACAGCTTTTTCTATGAATGACAGAGAAATATCTGTGTTATGCACAATAATGCTGAGATATATTTTTATCACCCCCTTATTTGTTGACTACCACTCAATATGTTTACTAATATATGGGTTTTAATAACGCACTAAGGTATGCATTATTCTGGGATAAGGGCTCACTCTGGGACATTCGCCTCGAGTGCTTTGCGAACCCGAGAAGCGCCGTTATCACACAGTTATACGCACCCTGGAGTGCCTTACTGCAATTATAAACTGCCCACTGATTTTTAGTTTTCAAATTCAGTAATGAGGCCTAGTACTTCAGACCTGGGCCAGCCTGGTGGCAAGGAGGGCTACGGCATTCCAACGCCTTCCCTCCTACCACACCGGCAACCTGTGTTTGGGAATGAACACAAGCACAGGTTGCCGGGGGTAGGCCAGGGTGGGAGAGGATTGAGCGACCCAGGGACTGCGCTCCTCTCACAGGGAGGGGTGGCCAGCTGGCTTGGCCACTGACTGCCACAGGGTGGAGACCTGGTGGTAGTGCAGGTTGTGAGCGGCTCGTCGGGTGGGATCGCGGATCTGCAGGATGTGCATGCCTCCATGCGCACATACTGATGTGATGCCGTGGCAGGGGTCTGGGAACAAAATACGGAAAAAGGGACCTGCGGGCTACACGATGCCCTGCACATCTCCCCTGACCTACAGCGTCACCCAGATACTTCACAGCATTTGGATCTGTACTCTGGGAGGGAGCAACAGCCCCCCCCCTTCTCCCGCCCTGCCACCGGGGGGGGGGGGGTAGGCTGTAGGTGGCCAACTCCAGGTAAGGTCCGGGAAAGCGGGTGCCAGCTGAAGGGTGGTGGGGAAAAGAGCCGACCAGTTGCCAAAGGGGAAAAGGCTGCATTAAAAAAACAAGTTTTCAGATCTGTGCTATTGTGCTGGAATCATGCACAGTCACGTGACTTTTATTTGTTAAATTTAAAGTGTGCTGACTGGGACAGACACATTAAGCCGAAGTTCATTTGCAGGTGTAGCCCTGGGGGGAGCAATGTGTCTTGTACGTCTGACAGGGTGGGATAAGACCCTGTCCCATTTGTTTTGCAGAGTGTTAAAAACAAGGATCTGTTCTGTCCTCTCCTATTCTGTCATTTGTCTATCTCTTGCCCGCCTCACTGCACAATCAAATTCTCCTTGTGGCAGCTAAGGAACTGCCCACTCCAAAGGTTCCCTCCCACTGTCTCCCTGCCTTCACTTGCTGTTTCTATCTTTTCTTCTCCCCCTTGCTTCTCTGTGTTAAAAAAAATATATATGACTCTGTATGTGAAACTGGGGTCTCAGTCTGCAGGTGTAAACAATTATATTATTGAAATGTTTGTAGAAAGCTATGGTTTATCTGGAACACAGGGGTTAACTCTGAGATGCAGTTTGACCTACACAACCTCATTTGCAGAGTTAATGGTACTTTCAAATTTTATAACTTCTCCTGGATTGACTATGGTTCCTGACCTATGCCTCGACAACAGTATGGTATAAGATGCTGGGTGTGCTTCTGCTGGGGAGTGTCCCCATCCCAGTCCGTGGCTCCCACTGCATCTCCACCTATGGTTCCCTAGGTGGCGATGCTACAGCAGAGTGCGCTGCCCTCCCTTCCTAAAGGAGGAGAGTGTCCTCTGGGATGCTCAGTCCCCAACCCCCTGCCGGCCCCAGACGACCTAGGCTTGCTTCAAGGCTGGGTTGCTGGTGTTGGGAGTGGTAACAGTTAAACTATGTATAGTTTTAGCTTTGCAATCATTTCAACAGTATAACTATATACAGTTTTAAACAAAGGGATCCCAGTATCACTGACATTTCCACAAAAAGATTCACATATATTTTTCATAACTGCAGATAAGTAAGGGGGGAAGAAAAGACAGAACAGCAAGGGAAGGCAGTCTGTAAACCTGTTGATCTCCTTTCTCTATGTATACTGTTTTACTATACTTTTTGTTCTGTTAACCTGTTATATTATGCTGCTGACATGGAACCTTTGTAAAAAACTCTAAACTCAAAGGTATTTGTAATTCGAGATCTAAATAAATAAATAAATAAAAATAAAAAAATGATTATGGAATTCAAATACTCAAAAGAGATAACACCATCAGATCAGATACACAAAGCCACTGGAATGAGGAAAATTCCAGGGGAGCATAAGGAAGAACTACCTTGCGGTGTGAGTGGCTGACATATGGAAGAGACTTCTAGAGCAGGAGGCATCAGCAGATACAATACTGTAATTACCTTTAATTTGAGACTTGACAGCTACTTTAGAGGAGCAGGGGTCAATCAGTTGTCTCTTTGATCTGCTGGAGGAAAGCTCCTGATGGACCAACGGCCTGTCTTTCCTAAGACTATAGGTTTGCAGGTTTGCAATTTTTACTGTTGGAAGACCAGAGAGATTTTGTAACAAATGCAGCGTACATACCTATAGCTGTCATCTTTGTTTTATTGTCCTGTGTTATCTGTTTGGTTGTACTTACGTTTTCTGGGTCTTGTACTCTTTTGTGTAGCACCTTTTTCTATAAATAATAATGATAAATTAATCACAAGAGTAACAGATTTTTGACAACTTTTATTTTTATAGTTTGTTCCCTGATCACCAGATTTCTCCTCTCTGATTGGTTACCTCCCAGCCCTGTATTCACCGTTTGCCCATCCACCAGCTTCCGCAGGCTCTGCACTCATCGTAAAGGGGCCCTCAAGGGCTCTGCCCCCTGCCCCTGGAATTTCATCTATGCTGGTGAAGGTGGTGGGCGACTGTCTCAGCAGGGCCAGAGATTATCAGCACCCTCCAGCTTGCCCAGTGTTTTTTCCACCTTAGGGTTTTGTTCTGAGCCTTATGGGATGCCGGTGGCAATGTCTCCATGTGTATATTGAGCTAGTTGGCTTTGCTTCTCCTGTGGGCCACTCTGACTACACTTCACCCCTCCCCAAAGAAAAAGGAGTGTGTCCTCTGGGATGCACAATCCTCCTCCTGACATCCGGGGCTTGTTCCCAGACTCAGGTCCCCAGCACAGCAGGCAGCACTGCTGACACTACACCATCTTGCCAGCTCTTTACGCCACTGTGCCCTCTGATCCTTGAGGCCTCCTCCAGGACTGGCTTTCAGCTCCTCCCAGATCCCTAATGGAGGGGTGGAGATTACAAAGAAACCGAATTTGTCGGCAGATAAAAACTGCTTGGCCCACCCAGTCTGCCCAGTTTTTCTCTGCCTATACTGTCACTGCAGACATTACCTGATCTCTGGCTACTCTGTATGCTGTCGCTATGGCGACAATTTTACCACAAATGACACTACAGCGACAGCAGTGACAGGTCACTGTTGTGTTGGCGCAGGACCCCAGCACTGCTTTCTGGGGGTCTTGCACCCCCTTTCCAAATCAGCTCCAGCTCGGAGTCAATTACTTTAGTTACAGGGGTGGGGGGGGCAGAGCCCCCCGAATGGGGGGAAATCAGGGGTAAATCCCTCTCTTAAGAAAACATAGTCCAAAGTGACTGGCTTTATGCCGACCACATAAGGGTGCCACTGTAATGTCGGTCAACAATGAAATTGTCATCCGACTGTCATGGATCCTGGCTACTCCACCCCCTCCTTTCCCACCAAGATTTCTCTGTGCCTATCCCATGCATGCTTGAAGCCCACCACTGTATTCACTCCCACCATCACCACTGGTAGATTGTTCAAGGCGCCCACCACTCTTTCAGTGAAGAAGTACTTCCTCATATTCCTCCTAAACTTTCCCTCTTCCAGCTTCATTGCATGCCCTATTGCCCTGGTGCACCTTCTTCTCTGAAAAATACTCCTCTTCTGTTACTTGTTCACCCCTGTGAGGTACTAACAAGTCTCTATCATGTCCTTCCTTCTCCTTCCCCTCTTCCAGAGTGTACATATTGCAATCCCTCAGTCTCTCCTCCTACAAGGCTTTTGATTTAACCCCTGCACCATTTTAGATGGCCCCCCTCTAGACAACCTCTACCCTATCTATGTCCTTCATGAGATGTGGTCTCCAGAACTGGACATATTACTCCAGGTGGGGTCTCACCAATGATCAATACTGTGGCAACACCACCTCGCTCCTTCTGCTGGTGATTCCACTCCTTACGCACCACAGCATCCCATTAACCCTGCCTACTGCCTTGTCACACTGCCCCACCATGAGGTCATTAAGATATGATAACCTCAAAGGTCTCTTTAATACTGTGTGATCATCGATACCTCCGCCCCCATTTTATATGCCGCAGCTGGGCTTCTGCACTCTAGGGGTACGATCTTACACTTTTTTGCACTGAAACCTCGCTGTCTTACCTTCTACCACTCCTCAAGTTTTCTCAGATCTCTACTTATTCTCTCCACCCCCTCTGGAGTATCTATCCTATTGCAGATTTTGGTGTCATCTGCTGAGGTGTTACTTCCCTTCCACTTCTTCTGCAATGTGGCTTACGAAGACACTGAAGAAGACTGGTCCCAGCACTCTGAGGTACCCCACTGGTCACTCTCCTCTCATAAGAGTGCCATTTACCACCACCCTATGTCACCTATCCATCAACCAGTTCCTTATCCAGTCTACCAGCTTGGGTCTCACCCCTAAACTGCTCAGTTTCCTCATAAGCCTCCTACGAAGTACGGTGTCGAAGGCCTTGCTGAAGTCTAAACAGGCCATGTTCACCACCCCCACCCTCACCTGATTAGGCAGAGAAAGTTTAATTTATTTCACAAGGAAAAGGCTCAGTTGAACAAGCTCATTTACAAGGACGTCCTGGGAAGGACAGCATATAATAAAAAAAAAAAAAAACTAGGCGCAATAATATACAATAGAAGGGATGATACGAACACAGCATGAGAAACTGATAGATAAGGTATACATTGCAATATAGATCATTTTGATAAATTATAACAAGAAAGAATGCTTGACAATGCCTGTCTAATGTACATATAGAAGATATAACTGCAGTACAGAATATGTAAACCATAACAAGAAAGAGTGCTTAATAATGCCTATCTCATATAAATGATACCTTTTAGGAGGGGGCATCCCAGTGTACAGAGGGGTAGGACAAGACATACATATGTGCAATTCATAAAGCTACCAACAGACCCTATTTTCCCAGGACAGTCCCTATTTTAGGCAGCATGTCCCAGTGTCCCCACAAGTTTTGCAAAATGTCACTTTTGTCCCCTTTTTTTGCCTACTTGTCCCTCCTTTTTTTGTTGACTGCTAATCTGTGATCAGTGACAGTTATTTCAGCACCGCTGTGGCACTGCTCAGGCTGGACAGCAGTTTGCAGCTGCAACCCCTGCACCTGTGTTGCACCGCAAGCATGTCAGTGGGAGCACAGTACAGCATGTTCCTTCCTGTTAGATTAGACTGGGTAGTAGTGCAAACAAGCGCATGTGGACGTCTGCCTGCCAGCAGCTAAGAGGGACTCCAGACAGAGAAGAGACCGGCAGCAGGGAACTAAGGTACCCAAACCTGATCAGCTGTATCCAACTGTGTGAAAACAATCTGGTGTGGTGGCGGGAGTCACTGAAGTTCAGCAAATGAGGTGAGTGGAAGCTGGCTGGATGGGACTGTCAGGAGAAGCAGTACATGCAGCTTGAATGTCTGATCATAGTTTAACATGGGGTTGCTTCTAATGAACTTTCTGTACATTATGATTTGGAACTTGCTGCAGCAGAATGATGTATTGTTTTGATCTGAATGTTTGCTACTGGTGTTACTGCGGGGCGGCATGGCCAGAGCAAGCAGCAAAATGTAATTGATTGTTCGCAGCGTTGTCTGCGCCAGTGCCTGTGGAATGACACGTGGGGCGGGTCATGGTCAGGATGGACCATCTCAGTTTTAAGCCTCGGAAAGTTGGTAGCTTTTAGCAATTCAGGAGTGCAGCTCTTAACTAAGCACCAAATAAATGGAGAGTAGAGTGGTGGCCATACATCTGACATGAGTACATGAGCTAGAAATCCTGAATGAACAAACTGTTTTTTCCCCCACATTTGGGAAGAGAAGATTCAGGGGACAGGATCATGGAATTCAAATATTCGAAAGGAGTAACACCACTAGAGCAACAGCAGCTGTTCAGAATATCTACAGATATGAAAATACACTAAGTCACAGAAAGGAAGAAAATTCCAGGTGAAAATAAGGAAGAACTACTTTACAGAAAGAGTGCTGGACATATGGGAGACTTGTAAAGACAGGAGACATCAGGGGATACAGTAATTACCTTTAATTTGAGACTTGGCAGCTACTTTAGAGGAGCAGGGGTCGACTGGTTGTACCTTTGAGCTGCAGGGGAAAAGACCCTGATGGACCAACGGGCTGTCTTTCCCAAGACTGTGTGTTCGCATGTTTGTGCTTTTTACTGTTGGAAGACCAGAGAGATTTTATTGGAAATATAGTACATGGCTGTCATTTCTGGTTTACTGTCCTCTGCTTTTATCCATTTGGTTGTACTTACGTTTTCTGGGTCTTGTACTCTTTCGTGTAGCAATTTTTTCTATAAATAATAATAAATGGGAAATTAATCACAAGAGTAATGATTTTTCCTTTTTTTAAAGACTTTGCTTTTAGAGTTTTTTCCCTGGTCACCAGATTGCTCCGCTCTGCTTGGTTATCTCACAGTCCGATATTCACCTTCTTTGTCTCTTGTCTACCCTCCAGTTTACACAGGCTCCACAGTCCTTGTGAAGAAGCCTTTGGCAGCCCCGGAATTATACGTACGCTAGTGAAAGGAAGAAGATAAGGGGTGGGATTGTAAGATTTAAGGGGGCAGAAGGGGGCATGGAAAAGGCAAAAATCCTGAACAAATATTTTTGTTCAGTATTCACAGAAGAGGGGGAAGGTGAGGGATCACAATCGGAATGGAGGTGGACACCAGTCCATTTACAGAGGAGAGGGTTCTAAAGGAACTCACAAGACTAAAAGTGGACAAGACAATGGGACCAGACTGGATACGTTCTAGAACATTAAAGGGGCTTAGGGAGGTGCTGGCAACACCACTGGCAGCCCTGTTCAATGAATTACTGGAAACAGGAGTGATTCCAGAGGATTGGAGAGCAGATGTGTTCCCTCTACACAAAAGTGGGAACAGGGAGGAGGCTGGAAACTATAGACCAGTCAGCCTGACCTTGGTGGTGGAGAAAATAATGGAATTGCTGCTAAAAGAAAGGATTGTGGAACGTCTGGAATCCAGCAGAGCACAGGATCCGAGGCAGCATGGATTCACAGCAGGAAGGTCATGTCAAACACATGTAATCGATTTCTTTGACTGGGTGACCAGGGAAGTGGATTGAGGGGAGTGGTAGATGTGGCCTACCTGGATTTCAGCAAGGCCTTTGACACTGTTCTACATAAGAGGCTTGTAAACAAGCTAGGCAGCCTGGGAATGGGTCCCAAGATGGTAAACTGGATTAGAAACTGGTCGAAAGATAGAACATGGAGGGTGGTGGTAAATGGAAGTTCAATCTGAGGAAAGGAGGGTGACCGGCGGGGTGCCACAGGGATCAGGTCTGGGGCCAGTCATATTCAATGTCTTTACAAGTGACACTGTGGAGGGACTGGAAGACAAGGTATGCCTCTTTGAAGATGGCGCTAAGATCTGCAACAGGATAGACACTCTGGGAGGGGTGGAAAGAATAAGGAGAGAACTAGGTAAACTAGAAGAATGGTTAAGAGTGTGGCAGCTAAGATTCAATGCAAAGAAGTGCAAAATCATGCATTTGGGGCACAGGAACCCAAGGGAGGCTTACCTATTTGGGGGGGGGGGATACTGATGGTCACCAAACAGGAAAGGGATGTGGGGGTAATCCTATCAGATGACCTAAAGGTGGGCAAACAATGTGCCGTGGCTGTGGGGGAGCCAGTGGGGTACTGGGGTGCATAGGGAGAGGCATCACCAGCAGAAGAAAGGAGGTGGAAAAGTCTCTGTACAAATCATTAATGAGACATCATCTGAGGTATTGTGTCCAATTCTCGAGGTTGCATCTCTGTAAGGACATAGACAGGGTAGAGGTAGTTCAAAGAAGGGCAACAAAAACGGTGCAGGGCCTGCACCAAAAGTTATATGAGGAGGGACTGGAAGACTTCAAGAGGTGTACCCCGGAGGAGAGGCGAGAGAGGGGGGGAATATGATAGAGACTTTCAAATATCTCAAGGGCATAAAAAAGGTACAGGAGGGTAGCATCTTTCAGAAAAAGAGTTTCTAGAACAAGGGGTAATGACATGAAGCTGGAAAGGGGCAGACTAGGGGGTAACGTGAGCAAGTATTTCTTTACAGAAAGGGTGGTGGATGCATGGCACTGTCTCCCAGCGCCGAACAACAGTGGTAGGCCAGGCTGCATTTTCTCACCATTTCCTCCAGCTGTGGGATACTCTACCCTGCCAGATAAGACGTTCCTCCTCTCCCTACTCTAGCTCTTTAGCCCTTCAAACCTACTTCTCTCTAAACTGCAAATGCACTTAGATACCCCAACCTCACCCGACTTCTCCCCGTCCTAATTCCTCTTAATACTGCCTATCCACATATTGCTTTTCATTTCTCTTTCTCCCCTCCCTTACCCCTACCTACCTGTTTCCTCATCTCCCTCCCTTTTTTATCTCCCAAGTCATCCACCCCTACCTCTCCACCTGCTAAATTAAATGCTCAACAATTATCTTGTGGTACGCTTCACAACTGCATCAATTGTTACGTCCTTACTTGTTCCATAAGAGAGAATTGTAACTCACTGTTTTTGTTTGTTTATTGTAAAGTGTTACGTATGGTACTGCCTGGGTGGTGAACCCAGTTGTGTTATTACATGCCTTGCTATTACCGATGACATTACTGCAAACAGCTCACTTGTCATTCCTACTTGTAATCTACGTATTGCATAATTTACACTACGTATGTTCATACGTATTCCTGCTGTCCTCTCCCCCAGGAAGCACCATGAGACAAGCAATTTGTTATTCAGTGTGCCCTTCCTGGTGAAACTTTTCAATAAATAAATATATGGTGGGGGCAAATTTGGTGGGAGAATTAAAAATGCATGGAATAAGCATCAGGGAACCCGAACGATAAGAGAGAAGAAAGGTGGGGATCAAGTAGGGTCTGAAGTTTTTGCAGCAGGCAGAGAAAATAGGCAGACTGGGTGGGCCTAGCGGTCCTATATCTGGTGTCAATGTCTATGTTTCTATGGCTCTGATTCCATCCAATACTGGTGAAGGTGGTGGGTGATTGCCTCAGCAGGGCCAGAGATTATCAGCATCTCCCCGCTTGCCCAATGTTTTTTTTCCACCTTAGAGTTTTGTTCTCAGCTTTATATGGGAATGTCAACAGCAAGGCTCCATGGGTATATTGAGCCAGTCAGCGTTGCCTCTCTTCTGCGACCCACTCGGACTACACTGCACCCCTCCCTAGAAAAGGAAGACAGTGTCCTCTGGGATGCACAGTTCTCCTCCGGATATCCTGGGCTTGTTCCCAGACTCGGGTCCCCAGCACAGCAGGAAGCACTGCTGGTACTGTGCCATCCATAAGTTTGGAATGAATGTAAAATGCAAGCGAAAAACATAAACGATAGCAAAAAATCATTTAATACAGCTCTTAAATGGGAATTAACAAAGAGATGCACATGTTTTGATTAAAATCAATAAATGAATGTATTAAGTGCACTATTAGAAATGCTACTGAAACATCTATGATAGAAAATTTAGTAACACTATCCCTGTCTTTATACTGTACCTTGGGGTGTATGTGATTAAGTATTTGTATTAATTCCTTGAAGGAATGTTTATGTATTATATAGTATTACATGTATTAAGTAACTTATATACTAGGAAATTGCATACAGTCAGGAGCACCTTGAAAATGGGACCTTGGTCCTAGTGGTGTATTTGTGTCATCAAATCCTGCTGAAAAATAAAGGTTTTTACTACTACTTACTGCTACTACATCTTGCCGGCTCGTTACACCACTGTGCGGGCTTTTTCTCGCAGAAATGTTAAGCTCTTGCTCTCAGTCTCCTCACAGATCTCCTTCCACTTACCCCAAGTAGGGTTACCACCTTTTAAGAAGCCCAAAGTGGGACACTTCTTACCGAAACATGATTTTTCGCAGGACAGTATGTAATCTCGACCAGTGCGACAGACTTGCTTTCTCTATGCAATCAGAATTAAAGCTAAGTATTGTAGTTTCTTAGTTGTTTCTATTGTTTCTTATCATTTTAAGGTATTTTATTTAAGGTATTATAGTTTTCTACAACATTTAGCAGAACGTTAGAAAATATTTTTTCTACTATAAAGTCAGGACATTTACTATTTTTCATGTTGTTTTTGCAGGACACAGCTGCCCAAATCAGGACTGTCCCTCAAAAATCAGGACAGGTGGTAACCCTAACCCCAAATGCCCCGGCCAGAGTCACTGCTTAAGAGGGAGATGATAGCGATAGGGTGCCACTCACTCTGCTCTCCATAGCTCCAAGTCGTGTCCCTCTTCTGATACGACCCTCAGATCCTTGATCAGTGGGGGCCTCCTCCAGGGCCGGCTTTCAGCTCCTTCCGCACCCCCCAGTGGAGGGGTGGAGATCACACAGAAACACAGAATTTGTCAGCAGAAAAGGACCACTTGGCCCACCCAGTCTGCCCAGTTTGTCCCTGCCTAAACTGTCACCGCATACTCCACCTGATCTCTGGCTACTCCCAACCCCTCCACTTTCCTAACAAAATTTCTTTGTACCTATCTGAAACATGCTTGAAGCCCACTACTGTTTTCATTCCCACCACTGATTGACTATTTAAGGCATCTACCACTCTTTCAGTGAAGAAGTACTTCCTCACATTTCTCCTAAACTTCCAGCTTCACTGCATGCCCTCTTGTCCTTGTGCACCTTCTCCTCTGAAAAATACCCCCCCCAATATCTTGTTCACCTTTGCGAGGTATTTATCAGTCTCTATCGTGTCCCCCCTCACTCTCCTTTCTTCCTTGGTGTACATACTGAAATCCCTCAGTGCTTCCTTACAGGGCTTATGATGCAGCCCCTACACAATTTTAGTTGCCCTTCTCGATGCAGCCTTTATCCTGTCTATGTCCTTCCTGAAATGTGGTCTCCAGAGCTGCACACAGTACTCCAGGTTGGGTCTCACCTACGATCGATACAGTGACACCACCACCTCTCTCTGCTGGCGATTCCTTTCCCTACGCACCACAGCACAGCATCCTTCTGGCCCTGCCTACTATCTTTTTGCACTGCTTTGTCACCTTGAGGTCATAAGCCATGATAACCCTAAGGTCTCTTGAATGCATGATGACCATCAATAACTCCACCCTCATTTTAACAGACCACACCTAGGCTTTTGCACACTAGGTTCACGATAGTAGTAGTAGTAATAAAAACATTTTTATTTATACAGGCAAAAAACAATTTGACAATGCAAAAAGTTGACACCATAGGTCTTATACAAGGCCTGTTTCCATGGTGATCCTGTTATTGATGTTTATGTACAAATTACAAAAGGTTCAAAACATTTTCAATATTGCACATATTACATAAAATACACATATTATATCATACTAAAAAGGAACATTTTATAGCAACAACACACAGACATATTAACACAACAAACTAGTACACATCGCATGTGATAACATGTTTATGTAAAAAGCAATACGATTTGATATGCTATGTCTTATACTAATCTAATAACCCCTCTTTTATCTATTGGGAACTACCAACAAGGCATTTACTCCAAACATATACATACATATTCAAGATCCTGTTTAATTCTTTGTCCGATCTTACACTTTTTTGCATTGAAACTCAGCTGTCCTACCCTCGACCACTCTTCAGGTGTTCTCAGATCTCTAACTCATTCTCTCTACCCCCTCTGGAGTATCTACCCTATTGCAAAAATTTGGTATCATCTGCAGAGGCACACCTTCCCTTCCACCTCTTCTGCAATGCTGCTTATGAAGACAATGAAGAGGACTGGTCCCAGCACTGAGCCTTGCGGTAACCCCACTGGGCACTCTCCTCTCATTAGAGTAAATGCCACTTACCACCACCCTCTGTCACCTATCCGTCAACCTGTTCCTTACCCAGCTTACCACCTTGGATCTCACCCATAAACTGCCCAGTTTCCTCAGAAGCCTCCTATGTGGTACGATGTTGAAGGCCTTGTTGAAATCTGAGTAGGCCATATCCACTTTCCCACCCTAATCTGATTAGGTGAAGAAAGGGGAGCAGTCAGAGGTCTGCTTGTACAAACTGGGTTTCTGGTCGGTGGAGAGGCTTAATCCTTTGGGAAGGGCCAACACATTCTCCTATTTTCTCCCACACTAACTTCCTGGGAATGCAAAGGCATGCTATTGGGTTAATCATATGTATGTACGTACGTACGTACGTATGTACATATGTAATTATTTATGTTTTGCCAGGAAGGTGCACTGGATCAAAATTATCTGTTTTCAGCCATGCCTGGGGATAACATATGAAGAAGCCAGCAGAAGAAGGCCATTTGGTCTATCAAGTCTGCTCAGATTGCAGGGTCCACAGCTTGAGCATTTAATGTCCGATAGGAAGATACGATACATAAGGGTTACAGCAGAAGGAAGACAGTATATGCTATGATACAAAAATGCAATAAACACAAAAAAATGTCAAATACATTTAAACGCAAATATACGCAACAGGCTTGTGTCTCACCCCTCCCACACAAGCACTGGCCCCACTGCACTGCCACTGGGGGTCACCCAGGAGGCAATACTGCAGCAGGCTGCACTGCCCTTCCTCCTCGGTGAAGAACATCCTGTGGGGTACTCAATCTTCCGGACTAGGGCTGCAAACTCGGGCCATCGACACTGCAGGCAGCAACCGTGCTGCAGTGCAAATGAACTGGCCCAATAATGTATTTCAAGGAATGTACCATCCCATCCCTAACTGGTCCACAACATTCCAGGACCTGGGAAAAAAAAATGTTATGCCCCCCAGCCATACGTTCTATATACCTCTGTAAAATTAACCTTCCTCTTATACCAAGAAAGAGTTTTTTTCCAGTGAGGTCTCTGCCAGATAAGGTACCAGACCAATCTGCACTCCAGACTCAGCAAATTATGTATTTTTTAACACTAACTTTTAATTTCCTTACTTGCTAGGCTATTGCTGGGTACCAGCACCGTTGGGCCTTACATGTGGAGCAATTTTACACACCGGACTGTACTGCAGATGGAAGGGAGAAATTACACACTATAGTGGTGTGGCCCACCAAGCAGCTATAATATAAACTGGACTACCGAGTGGGATCTGACTCCATACATTGTCATGTACCAAAGCAAGTCAAACCGGAGACCAAACAACACACTCACCAGTTACTTCATTAAATATTTACTGTCAACAAACTTTGCTAGATACACTCAATGCTGACAAACACTCTGGATCATCTATCTATGATCTATGTTTTGTGGTATTCTCGCTTCTTCAGGATCAGTGTATGTCTAGTCAAAACTATAATATAAACAGCATTTACAGTTATATTTACAGTGGGCTGTGCCAGTCATCACCCAGCTAAGTTAAAATATACAATGCTTTGGATCTGCCTTGTGCAGAAACCTCCACCAAACCAATGTGCAGTTTGGTTTAACATACACCGATCCTGAAGAAGTGAGAATACTACAAAACGTAGATCATGGACAGGTGATCCAGACGGTACATCAACACTATGTATCTAACAAAATTCATGGACAAGAAATATTTAATAAAGTAATAGGGAAGAATGGAGCCAACTGTGCAAGTAAGGGGACAGTCGTGTTGGCAGGTCGCTGATAGGGCGCAATGAGCAGCAGCCAACTGGTGCGAATAAAAATCTATATGGAAAAAAAATGTGTTGGCTGACTGGCAGCTGAATAGATCTATATATACAAAACAAAACTTAACAGAAATAATGAACACTTCTATCCATTAGGCTTTAAAGAAGCTACTGAAGGTGAGGGGACGAATAAAGCGTTTGAAGAACCTCAAATTGTTTCGGACGATTTTTCAAAAAAATATCTCCTATATCTAATTTAACTGCATAAGACAGACACATAAGGAGTAATAATATTGGTAAATCTTGCCCCTGGTATGATAAATCTTGTAAAATCTTGAAGAAGGCAGTTAATAAAGTGGGCAGATTATCAACAAAAATAATGACACTGTGGTTAAAAAAAATCATGATGCAGAACAAAAAAACAAAATTATGAGATGTTACTACGGGAGAACCTTCAAAATGCCATAATAGCTAATGATAATCCTTTTATGGGCCCTTGTAGCCTATGGATCTGCTGAAGGGAACAGAAGATATAACTTAATCTTATATAACTGCAAGTGAAGGGCAATCTCATTTTAAAAAGATTTACAAAACTACACAGAATGGCATAGCTTATGAATTAAATGTTGAGACCAATGTTTCCACGTAATAAATACTGTAAACGCAGAGACATAAATTCCTTTTAATAGAAATGAGGTGAAAGGTGCAACCCTGGCCCAACACAGAAATAAAGCGAGTGGGAACAGATGCTATAGCAGGTGAATTATATCTCAAAAATATTGACTACTGGGTCTCCGTTTTTATTCCTGTTTTTAATTTCCAACCAATTAATATTACCTAAGGGTTGTAATATAGGTACTATTGTCCCTTCGTTTAAAAGGAGAATTAAGACAATCCAGCTTGTAACAGGCCAGTTACATTACTACCAACCGGACGCAAGATATATTCCCGAGTTATCCTGGAAAAATTGAAATCGGGCCACATAAAATCACCTCATATCTAAATTTCAATGTGGTTTCTGCAAAGGTCACTCCACAATGGACGTGTTTTTTTACATTAAATTACATTTTTGAGAAATATGTGATACACAGGTCAACAAAGATTTATGCGTGTTTTATAGACATTGTGACACTCTTCCTATCTACCTGTTATTATACTGTATCATATTTGTGATATAAATATATGTTTAGCAGCCAGCAGGCCATGGAAAAGACTAGCTTTTAAAGGGGCCTGACCTTTTGACCCCAAAGGTCCTGGCTTGCTGAAACAGCTGGCTGTAGTAAAACTGACCCAGTGAATAAATTAAGAACTTCCTTTTGACATCTCCTATCATGCCTGTGTTAGCTGTTATACAACAGGTTATAAAATGACTACTTTGAAATCCAGGAAGGCATAAAAGACTGCATTTTTTTACGACATTTTAGGAAGCAACAAGTTCTAACAGAGACCTGTTACTTCTCGCACCACTAGGAGAGACAATAGTTGTTAGGAAGGTGCTGTGGAGATCAAAGGGGAATGCTCTAATCAAAGAGACTGCCATAATTTGATACTGCTATCTTCGCAGATTACAAGCAAGCAGTAAAATGATACCCTTTTGGATATATTTGGTCATGTTACAAATTAATTACAGGACTAACAGGGATCTCATGAGCTGTGACCTCACAGGATGGGAGGGACATTTTGGCTTATTATCACTCTGGCTGAAAGGAGTTTGTCTTCTATCTCTGGACTCCTAAGAGAACACACACACACGGTGTCCTGGACTAAAAGCCACTTCTGCCAAAATAGGTAACACCAAACTGAAACTGAGATAGAACTAGAAATTCAAGTACAAGGCATTTTTGTTTCAGAAATTTCCATTTATACTGGACAGTAAACACATGTATATATGTTTTGTATTTTGTAATTATTTACAATTTTTTTTTTAATTTTAGTAAACATTTTCATTTTCTTAATTCTGCCGGAGTCTTTTCTCATTTTTGTATGTGCATACTGAGACAGAGTTAATATAGCTGACAGAACTGTTAAGGGCTTAAAGTGTGTTACTATCTTGCTAAGGTAAAAAAATACCTGGGTCTCAATTGACTCAAAAAGGGGAGAGAGAGCTGTGAAACAGGCTGGGTGCTCACTGGGTTAAGTATTACACTGCATTTCCCCGAAGAGGGTGTGATATTTGATCCTGGTAACTGAATGAGCTAGCGAAAAAGGGTTCATATTTTACCTCAAGACTCGAGACTAGTAGGTGTTTCGGACCCAAGACAGACAGGAAGGTTACCCTGTTTGTCTACTGTTCACATATTGCACTTTGAGGTTTGGCACTGTGGGAGCAGAGGGCCTGATCTGTGGAGTGCGTTTCTGACAGATATTAGAGCTGCTTTTGATTCAATAAATAGAAGAATTCTTTGGAATAAGCTGCAAGCCTTCACTATTGATGCCAGATTGCTTGCAGTTTTAATGTTATTACACTCAAATACATAAGCCAGAGTGAGATTTAGTAGAGATGGGGCACTGACAGATCATTCCATATTCTCTAGGGGTGTTAAGCAGGACTGTTTATTAGCTCCATGCTTATTTAACTTGGATACAGACAGCTTAATACGGTTCTTAGATGAGATACATATGTTACCTCCTATGATTAACAACGAAGACATTAAAATATTAATGTATGCAGATGATGCAGCCTCGCTTTCCCAGACTCTTCTGGGTCTTAAATGAGGCATTGCCCCTGTCATGGCACATCTAAAAGATACAGAGCTTGGATTAAATGTCAGCACAACAAAACTACAGCTATTAGGGACAGAAATAAAAAAAAATTAATTGGAACATCAAGGGTGAGAGTTTAGAGGAAGTCATTCAATGTTGTTATCTTGGTGTAACATTTTATAAAAATATAACTGGATTTCCCAAGTAAAAAGAATAAAAGAACCTGCTAATAAAACAATCTGAGGGCTTAACAGGTTTACCCAAAATTCAAGGCCAGGGTCATTAATCAAATCTTATATGGAAATGAGGTTTGGGACTTGTTAAAGAAAATATACGAGCTTGACTCTATCCAGAACATTTTTATAAGAATAGTTCTCAGACTGACAAGAGATACCCCAACAGCATGTTTATGTTTAGAAGCAGATCTGTTACCCCTATAATTTAATATTACTAAAAGTGCAATTAGGTTGTTAAGACGTAGTAGCAATATGGACAAGATGAGATTGTCAAAAATGTGTGGAGGGACACTCAGACAAGAAGAGATAGTAGCTGGTTTGGTAATTTAAAACAATATTTTAATAAAGAACGGGCTGAGCAGTTAATGATCAAATACAGTTCTTTCAACATTTTACGACTTACTCGAGAAGCAGAACAAAGAATGACAGACGTTATGTTACAGAGAGGCTTGGGAAGGATCCACACTATAAATAACTTGAGAAAGTATTCAAATAATAGAGATTTTACAGGCATTACAAATTACTCGTACATTTGTGAAAACAAGGCGCACAGAAACATTTTGTCAAATCGCAGATATGGCATCCTGTTAAGAGATTTACCAAATATAAAAGCTAATTTTGGCAAAAATGATATTGAAAAATGCTGTGGAAATAATAAGCAGTTTATATTAGTGGGACATTTTTTTCTATACTGTCCTTCTTTTATGGAAGAAAGAGAAAGATGGCTGGATCTGGTGCTATGTAGATAAACATTTTCCCCCAGTAACAAAGGAATTGAGTGCCTGTTCACATTTCACAGTATGAGCACATTTTATGCAGGAGCACATTACAGTAGTAGAGTTATGTATAAAGTGTTGAAAGAGCAGCGATGTTATATTATATTATTTATGATGGATTTAATAAGAATTGTACCTTTTTAACTTGATAGATGAAATTTTAAGTATTGCTTAACGTCGTCTGTGTAATGTATTAAGTCTTTGGATTTTATACATCAATAAATAAAATGAGCTCGAACCTGAACCAGATATCAGATCCATCTGGTTTCTGTGCATGCTTCTAAACCACACAGAGACTCTAAAGTCTCAAACCCAGTGCAAAGGATTATGGGTACGCAAATCCCTGTGGGTGGGGCAGGCTGACAAGGCTTCACCAAAACAGATATTGATATCTAGACAGGATTATACTTCTGATCCAACATAGGCTGAGAATGACAAACTAAAGACACGCGAGTCGTTCCGAGTGTAGAAAGTGCCCATTTCCCAGGTAGAGGAAGTAATCAATAAGAGCATCTACAGTGTTAACATTTTTCTACATAAAAAGTATTTTTTTATAAATACTGTACTTAACTAATCGGAAAGCAGCCGAAACGATGCATGATGACATTAAAGTAGAGCTATGCAGCATTCTAACTAGAGTAATGAAGTCAAAATAAAGTTGCAGCTTTTGTAAGCCGTGTGTGTATTATTTGTTAATTACGCAATTTACATGTTACTATAATGTTATAGGGGATATGGCATGCCCTGACTTAAGATATCACTTTAATCTTCATGACAGGGTACTGGTCTGTTGGTATTGCATGAGTGGCAAAGCTGTGAGTGAGGCAGCAATAGACCAATACCCTCAAACTAAGATTAAAAACGATATCTTGTCAGGCCATGTCATATCTTATTTATACAAAAGGTATTTTGGTAGTTTTGTGATAAAATGGTAAAAAGTTACAAAAGAAAGAAAAGTACAAAATGTAAACTGTTTACCTACACATGCTCAGTGTGGCCAAAATGAGTGAAATAAATTTCTGAGTATGTTCAGTGACCAACTTCATTTAGATATACTGCCCGTGGGGTGGGGAGGAGCTTAAGTTTGAAGACATCCAACAAATCAGCCTCTTCCAGCGGAGCTGCCAAACTGTGGATACTGAACTGTATCCACGCCCTCAGAAATAACGGGCTTGATTCTCTAAGGTCAATACAGGGCTTGCAGAAGTCCTGCGTCAAACCCTGCGCTGCGCCAGTCACACTGGCGCATGTTGTGCCCGATTCTAAAATGTTGCGCGCATTTGTGACACTTCACCCTTTTATGGCAGTGTGCGCCAAATATGTGGCACAAACCTCGTAAAAAGGTTGGCACAATTAGACCAGAAAAAGCTGGTCTAACTTGGGGCAAGTGGTGCACGGGATTGAGAATCCCGATTGCCGGCCACGGAATGCCACAAGCCCCGTGAGCCGTATGTTTGGCGCACCCGGGCTTGCGGCACTCTAAATCTTTCGGGAATCGAGCACAACATGTTTTTCTTGGCAAATTTCACACGGTTACGTAAATCTATCACAACAAACAGCTACAGATCTAAAAAGAGCCAATATGAAAGGTTTTCATTTGTAAAAGTGTGGTATAAACAGGACCTACAATGACCAAACTCAGAATATGCCATTTGTCTTCATTAGTGAAGGGACAGGACCTTCATAACTAACTTTTGGCGGTCATGCTTCCTCAGCTATGAGGTATTCTGAGTCAGGCCACTGCGCATCCCTCATTTATGCTTAATAATAGCAGTACAGTACTACAAAGAGAAGACCAAACTCTTCCAGCGGAAAGGAAGCTCTGATGTCATGGGGCGGAGCTGGAGAATATACCACCCTGGTGTTGGAAGAAGCTTCACTTAAAGGCATTCCGACGAATCAGCACTTCTGGTGGAACTCCCATCATGTGGATAAGTGAACTAGATATCAACGCCCTTAAAAAAGTTGGATTTTTCCAAATGCTCAATTTTGCCCCATTCAGTGGACGTAATAGAACTCTGCCGAATTTCAGAAAATTCCACCTAATTTTGTGGAATTCTGTCAGTAGCAGAATTCTGAAATTTCGAAAATGGAACATAAACAGTGGATTCATTTCCCACAATCCACAGAAACTTATTCCACAGATTACATCATCCACAGAACGTTATTCCATGGTTTATGCAGAAATGATTTTCAGAATTCCGTGGAATTTAAAAAGAAATCCAGAAAAGCATTTTGGATGTGGAATTGACATTCTGCATGCATTTTGGAGCAGCATTAAGTATTCCACACAGCTCTGTCGAGGACCAGTGAAACTAGAAAAGTTTTTATCTTGCAAATCGGCCTTCTCAAGAAAACCACTGAGATATGCTCGACTGATTAGGCTTAATGCAGCGGCAAAATGAAAAATGTTCTCTAAAAAGCTAGTTTCTGTTGCAATTAATAAAAATATTAGTATACCTGTCAAATCTACTTATTTAGGTGCCTCCTATGCTGTGCACCATCAGTTTTTTATTTTATCGATCTTCTCTTTTGCCGGCTCTACAATGCTATTTTTATGTCAAATGTGACGCCTATCTTTTTTTTCTTGAGAATAAAAATAAAACATTTATAAAATGCTCAGATTTTGGTGTAACAAGAATATTTTACCACCAAATAAAACTGGAAGGTGTCTGGAATCTTTTCTAGTGAAAAAAAGGGTAGGGTCAAAATTTCTGCCCAATTTCATTGCACTGCTGCTTTAAAGGAGGACCATAAACACCAAAATACAGCCGGCAGGTGGTTCCAGTGGCTGCACAATGTGTGGTTACCTGGGAGACAAGGGTTCACTTGCGTTCCTCAATATCTCATCTCTGGAGTCAGCTGGGCACCAAGCGCTTCGTGGAGGTGAGGTGCTCTTTCACAGTGGAGGGAAGGACTGCCCAGTAGTTGTGCACCCCCTCCCTCCCGACTGCAGAATGGCACTGTCACTCACCCTCCCAGCTGGAGGACCAGTGCAGCTGTGGCACTCCCAAATACTGGAACAGGGGAACCACAGAAAAACTGGGGCATTCTGCTGGGACTGTAGCTCACAAAGTTTATTCTGCAAATGAACCTTTTTTTTTTTGCGAGTAATGAAGATGCGTTATTACAAATGCATGTTTTTTGTTATTATTTTAGTATGTTTTATTCTTTACTTATACTCACGTTTCCTAAATCTTCCTATGTTCCGGGTCATGTGTTTTTCTATGAAAGATAAAATGTAAATTAGGCACAGTAGTAACTGGAGGCGCTTCCAGAACCTCAAATGGGCCACAACATTCCAGGCCACAGCAAAAGGGGGGGTTATATAAATCAGCAACATTTCTGTATTTTTCTTGTACATACACTAAGTAAGTAATATACCATGACAGGGTGTGCATAACAGGATTTTCATGCACATCCCAGGGGTGTAGTAAGGCACAAGGCTAAAGGCAGAGTGTCCTTATGCCCCTGGGAAGTGCATTAAAATCCTATGATGCACACCCTGAAGCGGCTTGTTAGTTTCCACTTATAAAATGACTCCAAGTAGGTGTTTTGGGGAGTAAAATGAGATATAGTACTTGACCATGTGTTTATACAGAATTAATGCACGGTCAGGTGATATGTCTCAGTCAATGAAATTTCCTAAATTTTTTCTTGCCATTTTATAATTACATTTACTGGCTTGAACTCTGGTATTTCATTAAAACATAATCTACTACCTATATCTGGGAAGCCAAGGCCAATAGATTTGATTTCTATAGTTTTAATGATTCATGGACGGATCAGTACCTGGGAAAGGTACACGGAGCTGAGGTTCATTTCCAGGTGTTACTCGGGGTAGGATGAAATTACAGAGGGGGTAGATCAACAAAGCAATTCTTCAAAAAACAGACTACAGCAACAATACTGCAACACAGTGAAAATGACAATAAACAAATAAAAACAAATTAAAATTTCAAAAAGGTACACCATAACAGGATAAGGCAAATAAGGAAAATGCACAATTGCTGCAAAACAGGTTTTATGCTCAATCTTATTAGAAACAGCTGCTGTGGGCTGGCCCGGTGGCGCAGACGGTTGAGGTGTTGGCGCCTTACCTCAAACCACACCCGCGACCCGGGTTCAGGAATGGACTCTGGCGCCGGAGGATCGGCAGGAGAAGGGGAAGGAGAAGGATCGAGCGTCCGGAGGACTGCTTTCCTCTCCTGGGGTCGGTTAGGGAGAGGCATCGCTCTGTAGTGGCCCCCGGTGGAGACCAGGGGTAATGCAAATGCGACGCACAGGGGAATTGGAGGAGGAAAATAGAAAATGATGCCTCCAATCTACTGGATGATGGTTGCCCAGACCAGTGCCTCCTCGGAACTCTGAGAAGCCGAACCGACCTCAGCAGCACCTGGGGCCAATGCTGTTGGCCGCCAGGCCCTTCCTCCTTGGAAGAGGAGGACCCATCCGACAAACGGTTACGTCAGGTTACCCTGAGGTGGTTGCGATGTGGGGTTGGGGATCAGCGTCGGAGCCTTGGGGAGAGTGCCCTTGGCAACTGGCATGAAGGAGTGGCAGATGGAGGCACAGGGGAGATAAACAGATAATACAAAAAAAAAAAAATGGCTGCAGTGAACCGAAGGAGTTACGATGATGCCAACAAAGCAGCATACCCGATGTCAGCCAATGAGAAAATACATCTGTGGAAAATTTTTCACTTACTTGGTTTCACTGATTCGATTTCTGGAAAAAAATAATCAGAAAAGATAACTTTGGTTTCAGTCATTATAAAGAGATTTTATCTTCTGTGTTTTATTAGCTTTTAGATACTGCAGTTATGTAACACAGAGCTTATGATGAAACCTCTCCACAATATATTTCACAGTATACACTAGCAATCAACTTATGAATAAATATACTTAACAATGAAATACTGTAAAAAAACTATTTTGCCTGCAAAACACCAGAATAAAATTAATTGGAAAATTGAATTTTACGCTAAGTGTGTGGTGCTTACTACACTTCCACTGTAAATGTGCAACTTCAGTTAATTGGTACCATTTTGTTTTTCACACAATTATACTGAGCGAAAATAGAAAAAATTAAATTATAGCAAGAATACAGTTTTCATATTTTCTAACTTTTGGTTCCACAACAACCTATTTTGAGGAACGGTGTACTTTTTAGCCCTCTGTGTATTAACCTTTTACCTTTTATCCCAGTGCTCACATTTGACTTTCCCTTCTAGAAACCACTCCTCTTCCTTCGTCGGAAGATAATGGTGTATTCATTTTTATGGCTGCGTGGCCGGAGCTCCGCAGACTTTATGCCATCAAATGATCTTTATAAGAGCACTGTAGAAGCATGTGACCAGACCGCTGTCTGGTGTGCTTCCACAGTGCTCTGGCAAATGTTCAGTGGTGCTGTTTATGTGTCCCTTCCCCTCCACCGGCCACATAAAAACACCCCCTTCCCAGTGCACTACTTTTTATTCTGCAACTGCAGAAGTAACTGCTGCTGTGCTCAAGATTGTGCAGCCGACTCAAAACTGCAGTTCTGTTATCACTGCAATCTTAGATATGGCTGACTCCAATGTGGTAAGAACGCCACGTATTCTTTTCATCGTTCTCGCCACCATGAGCAGCTGTATTGACTCTGACCAGATTTTTTTCCATTTAGTTAACGGGACTCTGGCTTTTTATGAAGAGGACTGGGTATTTGTGAGAAAAATAAATTAGAATGATTGCCGAAAAGTAGAGCCTATCCACCTGCCGCAGTAGCAGGAAACAACTGAGTCATTATTAATACTTTTAATAACTCTTTGGTCTCACTATACTTAACATTCTAAAAGGAATATATTGCATATTACTGAGTGGGGATAAACTGGTATCCCTGATCTTCATACCAATGTATTTACTGAATGTTGCTCTATTGACTGCTTCATCTAGCGTACTATGCTTCTGCCGTTCCCCTCCCCTGGGTCAAATCTGGAAATGAGCGTCGGCTCAGTGTGCCTCTTTTTGCCACCGATTTTCAAATAAATAAATATCAGATGTAACCCTGAGGAATGTATACCAATGCCACAATTTTTCAAAATGGAAACATTTTTGTCAAAAACTTTTCCTTTTTGTATTCTTTTCTTTCACCACTCTATGCCCATTTCTCTGATCCCCCACCCAAACAACTGGGACCCCACAGCTATTATATTTTTAGAGTTCAGTTGTACTGACCTTTCCTGGGTCTTCCAACTTTTCGGGGCGCAGGTTCTGCTATGAATAAAAGTGCCATGTACAGTAAATTAATCAAAGCAGTATGCAACGATATTGTTTTATCCTTTAATCAAAGGCGCTACCAGAGCACAAACTGGACTGCAACGTTCCAGGACATGCCAAAAGAGGTTACATAATTAGCCGCATCTTTCACATCCTTTTCCTACTATACATTAATCAACTATCATTTCAATTACAATCAGCTAAGGTACATTTTGGTTACACTGGACAGGGGTACTGGTGCCCACACCCGAAACCCAACCCACCAATGTCACCAAATCGTGGAACCTCAAGGAGAATTATGTATTCAAATCCATGGAAAGGCACATTGTCTGGGATTATACATGGAAAACAGTCACTCTGCTGAATAGAAGATCTACTATGGTCACATAATATTTGACAACAGATTTAAATACATATCATCCCTCAGTGACCTGGCATTTAGATCTGAATTGCATACTTGTATCTGTTCAAATCAGTACCCAGCCTTATGTGTCATCTGTAAACTATAACTAACAATATTTTATTTTTTAGTTTTTATTGTCCAGGAAAGGAGGACGAGGCAATTCTGCCTATTTTCAGCCTCGTCCTGGGGGGAGGGGGAAGATACGGATGCAAGCAATTTGCACTGTAAAATGTTATACTGTGTTATTCGTGTTATGTCTGGCTCTTTGCTATGTCTCACTTTTTCTGTAATAAAATACAAGAATGATGACATCAACACCTCATAAATCATTTTTATGAAAATAATTTAGTCATACTGCAAATTGGTCTTTTTAAGTTTGGCCAAAGGGAAAAAAGGTATTGCAGTGAGGTTTCAACTTACGTGGCTTTTCTGATTTGATTTCTGGAAAAAAAAAAACATTCAGAAATGATAATTTTTAATGTCAATTATTATAAATAGATTTTTTAATTCTGATTTTTAGTAGATTACTATGTTAAAAAAAAGCATGCAAAGAAATCATTTAACTATTTACTCCAAAATATACACTATTAATTAATTAACATTAATATTCTTAACAAAGAAGCATTAAAAAAAATAGGTTACTCACCTGTAACCATAGTTCTAGGAGTGGTACACAATTCACATCCACACGATGGCAGTTCCACTGGAAAGTGCCGATTCATCGGAACATCTTCAGGCTAAGCTCCTCCCATCCAGGCAGTATATCCTTCGGCTCCACCCCACGACATCGGAACTTGCACGCCGGACGCAGGGATCCGTGTGCCACTTGCAAGGGGAAGCTGGGTGGGTGGTGTGGATGTGAACTACATACCACTCCTAGAACTATGATTACAGGTCGAGTAACCTATTTTTCTAGGGGGATGGATATAGTTCACTATCCACATGATGACAGACTTCCAGCAGTTCTCCGGGAGAAGGGGGCAAAGTGTACCGCACACCCTATCTGGCAAAGAGATTGGAGACCCGAGGTCCCAAATGCAGCATTCTGACGAGACTCAACATCAATGCTGTAATGGGAAATGAAGGTGCGTGCTGACTTGCAGATGGCAGCCCTGCAGATCTCCTGAATATGGACGTCCCTGGAAGCACCACCGACACAGCAGTATGTCTGGTAGAATGAGCCTTGAGCCCTACGGGAGGCTCCCTACCAGTCAACCTATAGCAGAGGTTGATGCAGGATGTTATCCTCTTGCCAATCATCTGCTAAGCTATCTGCTAGGTGTAGCTTCAGCGTTAGTTACAAACAGCTGGTCAGCGTCTTCCTGAGCTCCAGCCATGCACTCCTTATAAGTGAGCGCCTTCCGCAGGTCCAACGTGTGGAGCCTGCGATTGGTCTCTGAACATGGGTTTATGAAATACACCATAAGGTTCAACACCTGATTAATGTGGAACTCCGACACTACCTTTGGGAGGAACTTCGAATGGGAGTGAAGGATGACCTTGTCCCTATTGAAGACCAGATATGGAGACTCCACTGAGAGCACCTGGGGCTCACTGATTCTTCTGTATAGTCTCAAATGGCTTGCCCACGAGCAAGGTGGTGGTGGTAGCTCATGCAATGGATGGGGTACATGGTCCAGGCCCTTGAAAAAGTGTCCGACAACTTTCTCTTGGACTGTCTGCAGAGATGGCTGCCAGGTGCACCTTGAGGGTGCCGTTTGCAGCCCCAGCTGGGAGAAAGACCAGAGGTACTCAAGGACACTACCCACTGGGCATGCAAGGAGGATCAAACTCTTTGCCCTTACACTAAATGAAAAACCATTTCCATTTAAAGGCACAGTACTGGTGAGTTGACTCTTTTCAGGAGGCCTCCACAACATGGAGCACCGCTTCTGAAAGACAGAGAGTCTGGAACTCTAGCCGCACAGGAACAAGGTCATGAGGTGCAGGGACTGAATGACCGAGTGCAGGACCGTCCCTTGTTGTCTGGTCAGCAGGTCCTGATGAAGAGGCAACTGCCATGGAGGCCTGTTGCTGAGGCTGAGGAGATCCGGGTGCCAGATCTACCACTGCCATTCTGGAGCTATCAGGATCATCCATGCCTTGTCCTTCTGGGCCTTGACCACTACCTTGTTGGTCAAGGGGAAAGGAGGAAAGGCGTACACATGATCTGGGGTCCAGAGCCTCATGAAGGCATCCCCTACCAGTGTTCTGGACTGTGGGGAGCGAGCGCAAAACAGCCTCAGGTTTGCATTCCCCCAGGAGGCAAACAGGTCCACCAGAGGTGTGCCACACATGGAGAACAGGTGACTCAATACCTCCTGATTCAGGGACCACTCATGTGACACCTCTCCCACCCGACTGAGAACATCAGCCAGCGGACTGCCTGCTCTGGTGGCAAAAATCTTCAAATCATCTGCACCCAAGCTGTGCATGAAGGTCCAGGTGTGGAGGGCCTCCTGACACAGGGGAAGGGAGTGTGTGCCACCCTGCCTGTTCAGGTAGAACATGGTCGTGGTGTTGTATGTCTGGACCTGCATGACCAGACCCCCTAAATAGAGGAGCAAATTCTGTCAGAGCCTACTGCTCTGTATGAAGCTCCAGCAAGTTCATGTGGTGACAGGACTCTCCAGGTGACCAGAACACATGAATTATGTGGTCCCCCAGGTGCGCTCCCCACTCCACCAGAAATGTATCTGTCATGATCAAGATGGTTAATTCTAGGTGGACAATTGGGACTTCTTCCTCCAGATATTTTGGGATCAGCCACCAATGGATGCATCCCACATCGGGTAGGTCATCATGCCCAGCTAGTCCATGTGGTCTAGATGATGGACCACTGACGGCCCAGCGTCCACTGCAGGGGGTGCATTCACCAGCAGACCCAACAGATCATGCTGGTGCAGGACTTCATGCACCCCAGCAGCCAGAGGAAGTCCAGGGCAGGGCACGAGAGCCAACCCGAAATGACTGGGCAAAGAAGGTAAGATACCGTGCCCAGTCAGAAGGGAGGTGGGCCTTGGCCCGCAGGGAGTCTAGATCTGTCCCAATGAACTGAATCACTTGCGAAGGGATAAGTTCAGACTTGGCTGGGTTGACCAACAGGGCCAAGTCTCTACAGCTCTAGAGGGCCAGATCCCTGGATCGCTCCATGGACTCCTTGGATGGCCTGACTATCAGCCAGATATCAAGGTATGGATACACCCTGATGCCCCTGCACCTCAGGAAGGCTGCCACCACCGCCATGCACTTGGTGAAGGCCCTGGGTACAGATGAGGCCTAAGGGCATGACCTAGAACTAATACAGAACTCCTTCTGCATGGAGGTGAAGGTACCACCAGTGAGAGAGACAGACTGGGATGTGGAAGAATTATCCTGGAGGTCCAGGGAGCAGAACCACATGCCCTGCTCCAAGGAAGGCATAATCTGGTTCAAGGTAACCACACAGAACTTGCACTTCCGCATGTACTTACTGAGAATGGGGTACCAGCCCCCCATCCTTTTTTTTTTTTTTTGTTGCATTATTTCTCCTGCCTTACCTCCTCGGCAAGGGTGGTCCTATGGTTCCCCTTGTCCGGTTGACCTCAGCGGCACTGCACCGGGCGTCATGCCCGAGCTCACCACCTCACCCTCTCACCTTCTTGGCCACATCGTTCACCCCATCGCAGAAGACCCTCGGGGAGTCAGGCTTCAGAGGGAGCACCCTGGGAGCATCCGGTGCAGTGCCAGGGGCCGACCATCGTGAGCGCTGGAGGATTAAGCTTTTTCCCCTTGTTCTGGATCCCCCTCAGCGTGGGTGTGCAATGGCGATCCAGTGGCGGCTGCAGTGCGTGCGTCCACACGCATGTCTGGCATTGGCCCGCTGACCCCACGGCTTTACCTATGGCATGCAGCAATTGAACTCTGCCATTGCCAGGAGCTGGCTAATCATGGGTCGTCCCTCCCACCTCCCTGGAGGAGGAGGAGAGCAGTCCCTGGGACGCTCAATCCCCTTCCCCCGGCTGACCCTCCGACTCCCGAGATCGCTCCCGACCCTGGATCGTCGGCGTGGCGTGAGGTGTGGCATCCAGTGCCTCACAACCCTCAGCGCCACCAGGCCAGCTAACTCCCCACATCCGTTTCTGGAGCAGGAAGCACATGGACATGTACTCCTGACTTATCAGGGCATCTGGAATATAGGCTTTAGCTCCTTTTGCAAGGAGCCGAGTGATGTCCTCCCTTAGAACAGACAGTGTGTCCTGCGATGCGGAGGACTCCCAAGGAGAGTGGGATTAGTAAGGCGGGAGAGGCTCAAAATCTAGATTCTGCCTGTCACCTCTAGTACCCATTTGTCCACGGTACTGCGGACCAATGTAGCCAGAAGTGGCAAAGCAGACCTCCTACAGGGAGCTGGTTCAGGGACTGGCCAGGCAGGAGGTTGACACCCACCTCCGGCCTGTCACTGGACAGCTTTGGAGGGGGCACAAGCCACTGGGGGAAGGGGAACTACTTCTCCTACCCCTGCCTCTTTTTGGCCCCTGGCCAGAGAACTTGGTCTTGGGGAGCCAGGTTTGGTATTGCCCTTGCTGGGGCTGAAAGGAGCAAAACTAAAAGGCCTTCTTTTTGGGTTTCTGGGCTTCAGGGTCCTTCTGTGACAAAGCCAGAAAGCCCAGGGTGGCACTAGACTTCTTAATTCTGGTGAAATGTCCTTCCACCCTTGGGCAAAAGAGGTTGGCCAAGGAAAAAAAACATTGGCCAGCTTGTGTGGAGTGTCCACTGTGAAGGTGGAGAGTCTCAATCAAGCCCTGCGACACACTGCAACGGCCACTGCCATGGCACCGATGCAGGAGTCACCAATGTCTAAGGCCATCTGGAGCTGGTGTTTAGCCAGCGCTTCACCGTTGTCTCTGACCAAATTCACCGACAGCGGCTTGCCAGCAGGGAGGTGAGGGGGGACATCATCCAGCACTCCCAACAGAGGGTGACCAAAACTGGCCATCGTGACAGCATAATTCGCCTGACTGAGACCAAGACAGGAGGTGGCACAGACCTTCTTGGCCACATGGTCAAGCTACTTCGACTCCTTGTCTGGGGGTTTGTCCATCTCCTCTTGGTTTGCAGACGTCCAGAAATCTGAGTCCACAATCAGACCTTCGGCGTGGGATGGTCTTAGAACCTGGAAAGGGATCGATTAGGGATCACATACTTGCAGACCACAGGGGTGGAGGGAGCCAGGCAGGATGCTAGATGCTGTCAAAGCTCCAGGGTTGGTCCCAATATGGCCTCAGCCACAGGAAAGGCACCCCTTGGGGATCTGTCCCTATCGAGGATGCCTGTGAAAGGGTACTTAGTCCTCTTCTGAATTGGCTCTAGAAAGCCAGTCATAGACCACAGTATTAAATAGCTGGTATAGTGTGGCAAAATGCTCTGCAAAACAGGGGGTAATGCTAACCAGTTCCAGAAATGCGTAGCAGTAGACTGCTAACCATTTTTTGGGTGACTCCAAGGCAGAGAAGACAAAATTGATAAAACGATACATATTTTTTAAAATGTTGCTAAACATTCTGTGCTACGTACTATACATTTTTACAGATGAACGGCACATTCACATATAAAACTGCTAACCATTTGTTTCAGCTTATTCAAAACTTGTAGACACAGACATGAGTCAGAGTAAAGCCCCAAATGATGCTGGCCCATGGTCAGTAGTCAATTCTTCAAATGATGCTCAGTTGATGGTATGCATCCTTAACGACAACATGGATGAGCCATCAGAGTGGTCCAAGGAAACTCCTGAAAATAGCCCTGAACCATTTGCCGCTGTGGGCCACCTAAGTGTCTTCTGACTGGGTGACTGCAAGCTGGCTGTAGCACAAGAGTCCTTTGTTGGTGCTTCTACCAAGGGCTGCTGTTTAGGCGGCTGCACTTACAAGGGTGGTCAGACAGATGCTAGGTACATCTGTCGTGGATGGGTTCGGGTGGGCACACCTGGCTCCTGCAGTCAACTACAGGTGTCAGAGCTAGAGTCCTACCCTACCCCACAATGGTCCACTACTGCCAGTGGAGTTCCTTGTAGCACCACCGCATCCTGTGATGGTGCCTCTCCTGGCCAGAGGACAAGAAGGTTGAGGAACATCAATGGCAACACCTCACGGTCGAGTGGGGCCAACAGTGCAAGCAATGTCAAGTGCTCAACCTGGACAGCTGACCTGAGAGCTGATGCAGAGGAGAAGTCATTGGGGTTTCATTAGAGACCACATGCTGAGGTGTGTGGAGAGGCACAGGCTTCGGTGGTACAACCGCCGGTGGAGGCTGGTCCTGAGTAAAGTCATCTGGAGACACAGACGGAGATCGACTCTTCGCTGATCCCTGCCAAAAACTGGTTCACAGGGTTGAGAGAAATCTTGAACGCCTGATTGGCTGGTACCAAGGTTGACAAGCCTGACAGAGTCACCATGGAGCTCTCGATCTGGCCCTTGATCACAGAAAGCTCGACCAGCGCCATCTGTGTTTCTTACCGTGCTGGGCAGGGCTCTCCCTGTAGGTCTGGAGGGCATGACACATCTCCCAAAAATCTTTGGTGAAGGATGCTCTGATGCTGGTCCTAGGCAGCAGCAGCACTGAGGCCGATGAGGTGTCTGCCACAGTAGAAGCTGCTGCCTTTTCCATGGCCACAAGCTGAGCTGTCAACCCTGCCACAGCAAAGGTCTTCTTGCAGCCTTCTGCGTGGAGCTTCAGATCCCTGTCAGCTGGCTGGTTGGCTAAGAAGCCAGGCTGCATGATCTTCTAGCAAAGAAGAAAGAATCATCTGGCACAGGCCACAGCCAGAAACATTGTGTGCAGTTCTAAGACAGCAGAGGCAAGATACGTGTGGATCCATCCGCAACATCTTCTGTTGGCACGCGACGCAGAACTTGAAGACAGGAGCTAGCTTCACTTCCTTGGATACCACCTTATGTCAGCAAGGCAGGAGCTGAAGAGAGGGAGAGGGAGAGAAGTAATTGAGGAAAGTTCAAAAAATGTAAGAAAATGGATTAAATCACCAAAGCGTAGTTGGTAGCCTACAACACTGTAGAGCTGTGAAGGAGGAGATCGGACTTCTTCTAGCGGAAAGGAAAATCTGATGTTACGGGGTGGAGCCAAAGGATATACCACCCTGGTGGTGGGAGGAGCTTAGCTTGAAGAGGTTCTGACTAATCAGCACTTTCCAATGGAACTGCCATTGTGTGGATAGTAAACTATATCCATACCCCTAGAACCACTTTTTACTCAAAACAGAAGCATAAACAGTTAATAATGTTCAGTACAACTCCAATTATCCAGGACTCCCTAGCTAATGACTGCAACCCCGGTCACTTTTTCTGCCACACTATTACAGTACTGAATCCTACTGTCCCAACTTAAGTTTCCTTCTACTTCTCATGTCTTGTTACCTGTACTATGATGTGTACTCAGATTTTAGGCATGCTGGTACCGTTTACCTGTAGACATAATTTAGAGTGTGTAGCAGGTTAATGTGGGGTGGCAGTGGTAGCACAAAGTTATAGCTGTTTGTGGCATGTGGCTGGTTGCAATTTTAGTACTGTACCATGCGGCTGGTTAGCGGGTTTGGTACTGTACCATTTGGCTGGTTCGTGGGTTTGGTACTGTACAGTTTGGCTGGTTCGCGGGTTTGGTACTGTAGCATTTGGCTGGTTCACAGGTTGAGTACTGTAGCGTTCAGCTGGTTCGCGGGTTGGGTACTGTAGTGTTTGGCTGGTTCGCAGGTTGGGTACTGTAGCGTTTGGTTGGTTCGCGGGTTGGGTACTGTAGCGTTTGGCTGGTTTGCGGGTTTGGTACTCTACCATCTGGCTGGTTCGCGGGTTTGGTACTCTACCATCTGGCTGGTTCACGGGTTTGGTACTGTACCATCTGGTTGGTTCACAGGTTTGGTACTGTACCGTTTGGCTGGTTCGCGGGCTTGGTACTGTACCGTTTGGCTGGTTTGCGGGTTTGGTACTATAGTGTTTGGCTGCTTCGCGGCTTGGGTACTGTAGCGTTTGGCTGGTTCGTGGGTTTGGTACTGTACCATTCAGCTGGTTCACGGGTTTGGTACTCTACCGTCTGGCTGGTTCATGGGTTTGGTACTGTTTCGTCTGGCTGGTTCGCAGGTTTGGTACTGTACCGTTTGGCTGGTTCGCGGGTTTGGTACTGTAGCATTTGGCTGGTTCGCGGGTTTGGTACTGTAGCATTTGGCTGGTTCGCGGGTTTGGTACTGTACCGTTTGGCTGGTACGCGGGTTTGGTACTGTAGCGTTTGGCTGGTTCGCGGGTTTGGTACTGTACCATTTGGCTGGTTCGCGGGTTTGGTACTATAGTGTTTGGCTGCTTCGCAGCTTGGGTACTGTAGCATTTTGGTTTTACCAGCATGTACTGCAAGCTGGCTGACTGCACCATTTGTCCTACTCTACACAAATAGATGCAGACCTTGAAAAGGCAGGTTTGGGAAATTATGGATACAAGCATTCACAAGTGTTACCGTCGCCACAGAAAAAAAACTGCACCTCATACAAACAGCCCTGTGCCCTGTTGTACAGCTGACTAGAAAAAAGTTGAAAACTGACACAAGACACAGCAAATGGAAACAGGCAATGAAAAAGGAAAAGAGACAGAATTATTAAAAAACAAAAACAAAACAGACCAAACATATCAGCTCGTGTCAGTTTCGGCATGTTTTTCCCGCATGTTGTAGTATGCAGTTTGGTTTCCGGCTTCTTGGGGTTAACTGAGAAAAAGAGTTATGTCTTGTACAAACATTCCCCGTACAACCAACACCGAATTATAAAAACAGCCTGTGAACTTGTAAAACAGATCTCGCTTGCATACTTGGTCAACAGAGGTGGGTGCAAACCAGGGCAGATAGGAACCTCGATTATAGAAACTCCTAATTGTCCAAACCAACAGGATGTCTCCTAAGCAGTTTGGATAATGGAAGTTCTACTGTAACCAGTTTTCTATTTATTTAATGTGAATGTGACTTTTTAGAAAGAGGGGTAAGTACTTGCGATAAAAAAATATTTTAAGTATTGTAGAAATATGCCATCAGTCAGCTTGCTGTCATGACTTTTTTTAATAACTTATTTTGTCTCATTATACGCTAGACAGTAAGAGGGTTACTGGAAACGATAAGGTATCCAAGTTATCGGATGCAACCCTGAAGAACTATACAGAATTGTATAGAATATCTGTACTTCACTATATATTGTATCTTATCATCTTTTGCCGAGAACCGCACCTGGAAACCAGCCATTAGGTTCAGTGGGCCTTCCCAGTAACTCTTTTATAAATCAATAAATAAATTAATTAATAATGAACGTACACAATGCCACACAGTTTATCAAAATAATAAATATATTTTTTAAATAAATGAATTATTTTATTTTTTTTCTCCCAGCATTCTGTACCCATTTCCTTCTCTCGCCCAACCCAACTGGGCCACCACAGCTGCGCCCTTCCTCTAACTCGGAGGGCAGACAATTAGCTGCTTTTGTAGCAGATACCAATGCCACTTGGCAATCATTGTGTGTGTCTTGTGGGATGAATGTTGGAGCAGCCCGTGATCAGCGTGTTGGGGGGCTGAATGTTGGGCAGCCCAAGTCCTGCAAGGGGGCCTCACTTCCACAATGAGCCACCCACAAAACAGCTGGCCAAAGTATGGGGTTGCAGGGATCAAACACCAGCTCTGGTCTCTCAGACCACTAGCTGCCCCAATGTTTAAGCCTACTGAGTGCAATAACACATAAAAATATTTTATGTTTTAGAGTTATCTGTACTTACCTTTACTGGGTCTTCCCACTTTTCGGATCAAAGGTTCTGCTGTGAATGACAGTAACATGTCAATTAATCAAAGTAGTAAGCTTTGTTTTGTCTGTCAGAGACATTGCCAGAACACAAGCTGGGCCGTAACATTCCAGGACATGACAAAAGAGGATGTCACAATAATCAGCCCTATCTTTTACATTTGCATTCTACAAAGGTACATGTTAGTGAGCCGGGGCAGGGGGTGTAAGTATCCAGACCTGAAACCAGCCCAAAGATATCATAAAATTAGGGAACTTGGGGCCCTTGTGTAGTAAAATACATGGAAATGCATTCTGCCCTGGGATTATGCTGGTTCATAAACAGTCCCCCCGCTGTGATGGAGATCCATTATCAAGTTCTTTAGTTTTTTTCTACACAGCCACATATGCATCACTGGCAAAAACATGCACATCTGAACTGCATGCTTGTAATAATTCAAACCCAACACCCACCCTTGATGAAAATTTATATATTTTATTAATTTTATATATTTAGTATATATTTTGTATATATTGCTATATTTATCTTTGTTGGTTTTACTCTGTGCTACATTTGTTTTGTCTATATTTTGCTCATATTTTTTTGTAATCATTTAGTTTACACCCTCTGTTCTCGGACCTGCCCCATCTGCCTCTGGTCCCTCCAGTCCTGTCACACACCATCTCTAGGGCTTCTCTCTCTCTGCAGGGTTCACAACGGATTTGCACCTCCTCCATGGCGGGGCCAGAGAAGGTGGCCAAGCCCCTCCAGAACACAATCCAGATGCGGAAGTGCAGGACCTGTGAGGGACCGGGGCATCATCCGGCTGTGGTCAGGCATTTTCTGCCTTAGATTTCACCCACGAGGGCCTCAAGCATGCAGTGTCGCAGTGGGCGTGCACACAGAGGCACACTGGCATCAGCGCCGAAGGCGGGTCCTTCCTAAGCGTGTGTGCGTCCCAACTGCACTGCCATCTAGCTGATGCTGCGTGGCAGATGAAGAGCGTGACATGAGATCAGGACAGCCATCCTTTCAGAGCTCAATCCTCCATCCACTGGCCAGCCCCTGAGCGATCCAAGTCCGTTCCTGGACCCCGGTTGCTGGTGCAACAAGCTCAAGTGCTACCACTGCACTACGGGGACAGCCCATTCTGTACATATTTTAACTTCAGATTTTGTATATAGTTTATTAATCCAATCTTTTGTAAATATTTCTTTATACAATATACATTAGCATTTTTTCACTAAGAAAAAACAATATCAAAGTCACAGAACCTTAGCTAGCCAGCTAAATTTTTTATCTTGCTAGTAGGGTATGTCATCTCATTTATCTTGCCAGTGGGGCATGTCACTCTGTACCCGCACTGAGCGTTGTGCCTCAGGCTTTGGCGAACCATGTGACAGCTGCAGTTACTGCAATCTTTTTTTTTTTTTAAAGTGCTAAAGTAGATTGCATAAACTGTAGATCTGATAGGTGGCACTCAGATATTATTTTTATCTTCATACATGGTCAGTGACCTCCCGAACCCTCACTCATGGCTTCGCCACTCGTGAGGGTCAAGAGGTCAGTGACCACTCATGAAGATAAAAATTATATCTGACAGCCACCCATCAGATATCCCCTATATATATTTACCATTAGTTTTACTCTGCACTAGGACTGTTCTGTACATGTATTTGTGCTTTACATATTTTGGTTACTCTGTTTAATAATGTCTGTTGCTCCCATTTTCTCACCCCTCAGGTTGTACCAGGGAATGAGCTTCAGGTCAGCATGCCTAGCCCTAATACCAAACTGTAAATAAAAAAGGAAACAAACGAGCCAGCCCAGTGGAAATGCCACTCCGCTCCAGCGACCCAGGTTTGGGAACAGACGCTGGTCACTCAGTGGGCTGGCAGGGTGAAGGCGGATCTTTTGCCTGAAGGTAGCTCTGCTTCCTTGTGGGGGGGGGACGACACCAGTTCCTGCTGCAGGGACTGCTACCTGGCGGAGGCTGAGCAGCACTGCAGCAGGAGTGCACGAAAGCAAGGGAGTGGAGCTGGGGCATGATGTGCTGGCGCACACATCCTGATGCCCCAGCCAAGGGAAGAGAACCTGGTGGAAAATGGATCCCTGGGCTGCTCCTAACCAGCATCCCCACCTCCGGCAGGCTGTCACATCACCGTCACGGCTAGCCACCTACCCAATGGGTTCTGGGTTCTGTGTGAGTAACAGATAACCAGTAAGCCTGCAATAAAGTCAGTGACTCGGCTGGGAGGTGCCGTTGGGCTGATTCACGGGAGAAACAGAATATTTATCTATTTATTTAGTTTTTGTTGACCGGGTAAGCGCACTAGACAAATTCTGCCTATTTTCAGGTACGACCTGGGGAAGGGGGATACAGATGAGTGCCAACTGACCTTGAACCAGATTAAGTTGTTGGTGGTATTTTTAGTGAATAAAAAAAATATTATTTAAAAAAATACTAACAAAGTAAATGTATCCTTATGAACCATCTGTAAAATGTAACGGACAAAACTGTAGCTTTTTTCACTGTGAAGTATCGTACTGTTATTTAATGATCTCTTTGCTGTTTCACTGTCATTGCAATAAAATATGAGAAGGACGACATCAAAACCTTATGAATTATCTATTAAGAAAATAATTTTGTCATAATACAAGTCAGGCTTCTGATGTCAACTCAAAGGAGAAATAAATCAGTGGAAAGTTTTAAACTTACGTGGCTTCGTTGGTTCTGTTTCTGGGGAAAAAATGTTTAGAAGAGACAAACTGCTGATGTCAGTAATTTTGAAAAGAAATTATTACATAAAAGGTTATCAAAACTATCCAGCAACTCCTGTTTTCCACGGACCAACACAGTTACAATGTCTCTTTACTGCAAAAGATTTTTTGAAACTTCAATTTTTATTACATATTTTAGAGTAATGTATTTCTTTCTTTAGATAATCACACACACATTTAAACAAATATAAAACATAAAATATAACCATCAATACTTTTTGTATTTCATGCTAGTACAAAATATGAAATAAGCAATGTTAGAATCATGGAGACATAGAACATGACAGCATCAAAAGACCGATGGTCCAGCCAGTCTTCCCATATTACCCTATCGTACCCCGGGATCTACTGCCTCAGTGGAGTCTTCGTTTACAGTATCCCCCCCCCCTTTTGTTATCTGTGTTTCTGCCCTTCCCGACTTCCCACTACATAGCCTATATCCCCTTGATCTCTATCCCAGACGTGTTTGAAGCCATTTATGGTTTTGGCACCCACCGCCTCTGCCAGGAGAATTTTCCATGGCTCAGCCACTCTTTTTGTAAAATAATACTTTTTCACATCCTTTTTAAACCTTCCCCCATTAACCTCCACTCATGACTCACTGTCCCATCTCCTCCGTTCCCGATAAATAGTTCCTCACAGTTCACCTCGTTAACTGCTGTCAGGAACAGGAAGGTCTCTATAATATCCCCCCCTCTCTCTTCTGGGTTTGAGTGAATACACGTTCAGTGCCTTTAACCACTCCTCAGAGGATCTGAAATCCTAGCCCTGAATCATCTTGGTCATGCTATGCTGTACCTTCTCGAGCCTGTTCCAGTCCTTTTTTAGGTGGGGACTCCAGAACTGGGCACTGGAGTCCAAGTGTGGCCTCACCAGCTACCTGTACAGTGGTAACAGTACCTCCTGCCTTCTGTTGTGAAACCCTCTCCTGATGCATCCCAGCATTCTGACAGCCTTGCTGAAGGCACTGTTACATCAGCTGGTTTGTCATTAAATTGATGACTCCTAGGTTCCTTTCCTCTGATTCTATATCCAGCTTAACCCCCACCCCCCATCCAATACTCTGTTCTGGGGTTTTTGTTCCCTAAATGCATAACTTTGCACTTTCTGACATTGAATTTCAGCTGCCAAGCACTGGACCAATTTTCCCACCTTTGCAGGTCTCTCTGCAATTCCCCTTTATCCCCTCACATTGTCAACCCTACCACAGTTTAGTGTCATCAGTGAACAGACACAGCCTGCCTGGATTCCCTCTCCCACGTCTGTGGTGAACATAGTGAACAGGACTGAGCCCGTAACAGGTCCCCGTGGTACTCCACTAGTGACCTCTCTTTCCTCTGATCTGACCCCATTCCCCACAACTCTTTGCTGCCTCCCATCCAACCAACTCCCTACCCACCTTATCATTTCCTTAGCTGTTCCCCGATCCCTCCATCTTCTTCATCAGCCTTTGCTGTGGCACCGAGTCTAATGCCTTGTTGAAGCAGAAGTACATTTACAGCATGGTCCTTATCAACTACCTTGGTTACCCAGTGAAAGAATACCAACAGGTTGGTCTGACAAGACATCATGTCACAAATCTGTGCTGCTTACTATCCTAAAGTCTGTTTTTCTCCACATATTCCACTGAATCTTCTTTGACTAGTGTCTCCATCAATTTCCCTACGCCAGAGGTAAGGCTGATAGGTCTATAGTTTCCCAGCTGCTCCTTGCCCCCTCTCTTGTGTAGCAGAACCATGTCTGCCATACTCTAGTCCCTGGGAACCACCCCCTTACTACATAGAGCTACTGAATAGTCCCACCAAGGGTTCAGCTAACACTGATGCCAGTTCCCTTAGCACCCTCGAATGCATCCCATCCGGCCTCAGAGCCTTGTTTACCTTTAGGGCTGCTAACCCCTTTTTGACTCTTTTGCCAGTAAATTTCTGCAGTTTCATTTTCGGGACCCCTCTATCAGCTGCCTTTATGCCGCTCTCTGGCATGGGCACTCTATTCTTCCCAGTGAATACTGAGCAGTAGTAATCCTTTAGCACAGTTGCTTTCTGCCCGCCCCCTCCATTAGCCTGATAATTCCCCCGCCCGTCTTTCTTTTTTCTTACATCTTTAAAGAAATGAAAATGACATACTTACGATAATTGCAGAACTTCCAGAATATCTTCACCATTTATTGCCACTTATGGGTCCGGAGTCAGAGGCACTAGTATCCTGTGGGAACAAATTTTTGCAGAGAGGGAGCCAACATCTGCTACTGATGGTGCATGCACCTCATATGGTGCCGCACACGCCAGCCAATATCCATCACTGGCTTCCTCATGCACCTCAGTTCTGTTCGTCAGGAGAGAAATAAAGCGGAGGAAATGAGACAAAGCTAGATACTTTCTGGTCCAGAAGGGATGGGGAAAAGATATCCGAAACAAAAATAAACAACAAAATAAAACCTGACAACCAACTTAGGAATCAAGAACAGGGCTCACTAGATGGCACAAGGGATAGTTGGGGTTACAGAGCTCGAGCTCTGTATTACGTACTAGTACTACGCAAATAATAATATTCTTTATTTATATCGCGCCTGAACAATAAACTTCATTAAACAATAAATAAAACACAATACAATAATACTGAATTCATAAAATGCATTTAAAACATCATCATCATCAGGGGAAAGCTGACAACCACAGATGGGTCTTTAAGGCCCGATTAAATTCCTCCAGAGACGTGCACTCCCACAACAGATGGGGTAGAGAATTCCAGGATTGGACCAGTAAGAATAGAAGGAGAAATAATTACCGCAGAAAAGAAAATGGCAGATGCATTTAATGAATATTTTATAAGTGTGTTCCAAACTAAGACATTCCTTACTGAAAATAAAATCTGCATGCAACAGAACAAACCTGACAGTATTGCAATTGAAATGTCAGCAGTAATGACTAAACTGTTGAATCTTAAAATCAATAAATCCCCAGGTCTCGATGAGGTGCATCCCAGACTGCTCAAAGAATTGGCCAATTAACTGGCTGGCCCAGTGGGGCATCTTTTTAATAGATCAATGAAACATGGGGAAATACCAGATGACTGGCGGTTGGCCAATGTGACACCTATCCACCAAAAAAGGGGTGAAATCAGAGGTTGGTAATTATAGGCCCATCAGTCTGACATGTATCTTGTGTCAAGTCATGGAGGAATTTATTAAAGAGTCCCTGCATCAATATATACAACCAAAGGCTCTCATGGACATCACACAACATGGGTTTACACATGGGAGGTCATGTCAGATGCATCTGATGAGTTTTCTGAGGCTATGAGCAAGGCCATGGAGAAAGGTCTGCTGGTGGATGTGGTGTACCTTGATTTCTCCAAGGTCTTTGATCTGGTCCCCCATGCAAATCTTATTGCTACGCTACAGGAGCTAGGAGTTGAACCACAGATTATTATGTGGATTAACTCATGGCTTAGTGACAGGAGGCAGAGGGTCAATATTAGAGGGCATGTATCGGTCTGGGGTATGGTGACAAGTGGAGTCCCGCAGGGCTCGGTACTGGGCCCAATGCTGCTAAATGCGTTTGTCTCTACGCTGACCACTTCCAAAAATTCATGGATGTCCAAGTTTGCAGACGACAGTAAAGTAGGGGCAATTAAAAGAACACAACAGAATGCACAGAATAGGCAAAATGAATTGGATACAATAACCATCTGGGCAGAAGCACATAAAATGAAATTCAAAGTAGAAAAATACAGGTTACTCACCTGTAACAGGAGTTCTAGGAATGGTATATGTTGTTCATCCACACTCATTGGCAGGTATCCTTGCCGCTTTAAATCTTGCCGGAAGGTCTTCAAGCTTGCTCCTCCCACCCACCCGGGTGGTATAACTCTCGGCTCCGCCCCATGACGCCAGATCTGGCCGCTGGAAGCTCAGGTTGTGCGTCGAGCCGGGAGGTCGGTGGAGTCAGTGATGAACAACATATACCATTCCTAGAACTCCTGTTACAGGTGAGTAACCTGTATTTCTAGGGACATGGATATGTTGTTCATCCACACTCATTGGCAGACTCCTAGCAGTTCTCCGGGAGGAGGGAGGCAAGACGCACACCCCCAATACTTACTTGGGAAAGAGAGACTGGAGAACCGAGGCCCCAAAACCAGCATCCCGGCGTGACTCAAGGTCGATGTGGTAATGGGTAATGAAGGTGTTTGCTGACTTCCAGGTAGCAGCCCTGCAGATTTCCTGGATAGGGACGTCCCTGGAAGCAGCCACCGTTGCAGCAGTATGGCGGGTAGAATGAGCTCTTATCCCTCTGGGAGGCTCCATGCCCGCCAACTATAGCAGAGATCTATGCAGGAGGTTACCCACCTGCTTATCGTCCGCTTGGCTGCAGGTCTGCCAGATCCGGCTTCAGCGTAGGGTGACAAACAGCTGGCGAACCTCTCCCAATTTCAGCCGCAGCGCCCTTATAATAAGCGAGCGCCTCCTTCTAGGGTCCAGAGTATGGAGCCTATTCGGCCTCCGAGGTGTGATTGGGGTAGAACACCGGGCAGAGTCAACACCTGGTTAAGGTGAAACTCCCGACACCACCTTCGGAAGGAATTTCCTGGTGGGGGCGAGGGATAACCTTGTCCCTGTGGAAGACCAGGTAAGGAGACTCGATGGAAAGCGCCTGGAGCTCTCCCATCCTTCTGGCTGACGGATAGCCACCAAGAAGGCGGTCTTCCACGACAGGTGAGAGAGAGCACACCTGTGCATAGGTTCAATGGCTTGCCCATGAGCTTTGCCAGTACCAGCAGTAGATCCCACGGAGGTGGGGGTTCCGACTGAGGGGAAATGTGATCAAGGCCTTGAAAAGCGCCAGACCACCTTCTCCTGCACCACTGACTGCTTCCCCTGCCCGCGCCCGTAAGCAGAGATGGCTGCCAGGTGCACCCTTAGGGTCGCCGACCTAAGCCCTTGACTAGAAGGGACCATAAATAGTCCAAGATGCTTGCCAAGGAACAGGAGGAAGGGTCCAAGCCCTTGTCCTGACACCAAATGGAAAACCTTTTCCATTTGAAGGCATAGCATTTTCTGGTCGACTCCCTACGGGACGCCTCAACTACATTGAGGACCTCGTCGGAAAGACCCAAGGCCTGGAACTCTAGCCGCTCAGGAACCAGGCCGTCAGGTGCAGGGATTGAAGGTCCGGATGGAACACCTTCCCTGATTGACTGAGAGCAGGTCCGGGCGAGCTGGAAGCTGCCGCGAGTCCTGGAGCTGAGACTGAGGAGATCTGGTACCAGAACTGGCGAGGCCAGTCTGGGGCTATCAGAATCACCTGCGCCTTGTCCCTCCTCGCCTTGAGAAGCACCTTGTGGATCAAGGGAAATGGGGAAAGGCGAAAAGAGGCCGGGGTCCATTGCCTCGAGAAGGCATCCCCTGCAGCGAGCCCTGCTGAGGCGGGGCATGGAACAGACTCAGCCTGCGTTCTCCTGAGGCAAACAGGTCCACCTGAGGTGTGCCCCAAAGGGAGAACAGATGCTGTACTACCTCCGGCAGGAGAGACCACTCGTGGGATGCAGCCCCTATCCGGCTCAGGGCATCGGCCAGGGTGTTGGAGGCTCCTGCCACGTGAATGGCTAGGAGATCCGCCTCCAGGCTGCGCCACGAGTGACCAAACGCGGAGAGCTTCCTTGCATACAGAAGCATGGAGCGCGTCCCCGCCCCTGGCGGTTTAGATAGTACATGGTCGTGGTATTGTCCGTCTGGACTCGGACCACTTGACCCCGGAGGAACGGAGCAAAGGCGGTGAGAGCTAGGCGGACCGCTCGGAGCTCCAGCAGGTTGATGTGGCATCGGGACTCCGCAGGACCAGAGGCCATGAGCCAGTGTTCCCCAGATGGGCACCCCAACCCATCAGAGAGGCATCGGTCGACAGAGAGACCGGCTGGCTCGGGCGGACGAACGGGATGCCCCTCACTGAAATGATCTGGAACGGTCCACCACTGGAGAGCGCTCACATCCCTATGTCACCGACTACAAGCTGGTCCAAGGGATCGCAGCATTGTGACCACTGGCTGGCCAGTCCCCACTGAAGGGGACGCATATTCCAGCGGGCCCAACGGACCACGCTGGTGCAGGCCGCCATGAGACCCAGGAGGCGCAGGAAGTCCCGGGCAGGGCGCAATTGCCCAACCAGAAATGATCGGGCAAAGGAGGAAAGAACCTCGGCCCTGTCATGGGGCAGCCTGGCTCGAAGAGAGTCGAGCTGCGCCCGATGAATAGAATCACCTGCCTCGGCTCGAGTTCCGACTTGGCCTCGTTGATAAGGAGGCCCAGTTGAGAGCAGACCTGGAGGGCCAGATCTCTGGACCACTCCGCCTCCTTCCTGGAGGAGCTGCTATCAGCCAGTCGTCCAGGTAGGGTACACCCGACCCTTCGGGCGCCAAGAGGAATGCTGTCACCACAGCCATGCATTTGGTGAAGACCCTGGGAGCTGGAGACAAGCCGAAGGGCATGGCTTGAATCAAGAGGGATCCTTCCGCTCGGAAGCGAAGGAATCTCTGGTGAGACGGACGGATAGGGACGTGAAAAAACGCGTCCTGCAAGTCCAGAGAGCAGAACCACACGCCGCGTTCCAAGGATGGTATTATCTGAGCCAGAGTGACCATCCTGAAGGTTCGAGACCTTAGGAACTTGTTTAGGTCGTGTAGGTCGAGAATGGGGCGCCAGCCCCCCGTCCGTTTCGGAACCAGGAAGTACCTGGACACAAACCCTGGGTCTGAAGGAGGGTCCACCACCTCTCTTACCACCTCCTTCTGGAGGAGGAGAGCGATGTCGGCTCGACGAGCCGCCAGTGAGGCTGGGGATCCCGAAGCCCCTCGAGGGGCGACGCTCCTGAAGGGTGGTGCCTGCTCGAATTCCAGAGGCAGGCCTCTTCCCACCACCTCCAAGACCCACCTGTCCGTGGTAACAGCGGACCAGGCGGAACGGAAGTGCCGGAGCCGTCCCCCCACGGGGGGACCCAGGGGTAAGGTGACGGGGATGGGGCCACCCTCAGCCCGTCACTGGGCAGGCTTGGAGGAGGGACCGCCGAGGGACCTCCTGGGCCTTCCTCCTTGCCTCCTGTTAGAGGAAGCCGCGGGCTTGGGTTTGGGATGCCAAGGCCGAGCCTGCTGGCCCTGACGTTGCTGGGCCGAGCGCGCGAGGCGAGGCCGAAGGACGAAGGGCTTAGGCTGTGGTTTGCGGCCTTTGTCCTTCTGAGCGGAAGAGACCGAGTCCAAGGTGGCATTGGACTTCTCGATCCTCTGCAGGTGACCTTCCACCCCAGGGTCAAGAGGTCAGTCCCAAAAGGGAACATCCATAAACTTGTGCTGGGTATCCGAGTGAGGTGGATATCCTCAGCCAAGCCCTTGTGCATAGCCACTGGCCGCCACCGATCTGGCACATGAGTCCCCTATATCCAAAGCAGTCTGGAGCTGCTGTTTGGCCACTGCTCCTGCCCTGGTCCCGCACCTGCTTAACCGTAGTCTGCAGATCGGCGGGAAGATGAGGGATGACCTCATCCAGGGAGCCCAACAGGGCATGAGAAAAATGTGCCATGAGGACGGCCGAACTGGCCTGACGAAGGCCGAGAGAGGACGCAGCGTAGACTTTTCGCCCGACATAGTCCAATTTCTTGGACTCCTTGTCAGGAGGTTTGTCCACATCCCTGGCGTTGCCGGAAAACGCTGTCGGTAACCAACCCCTCAGCAGAGGGGTGTTCGGAAAAACCGGACAAGGAACCGGTAGGGACCGCATACTTCCTGGCCATCCTGGCCGAAGGCGCAGGGCAGGAAGCAGGGCGCTGCCAAAGCTCCAGTGCCGGACCCACTATGGCCTCGGCCACGGAAAGCCTCCGTCCGGAGAATCCTCGGTCCAGAATCTCCGTGAGGGGATACCTGGCCTGTTTGGAAACGGGTTCGAGCTCCATCCCGGTAGACTCCGAGATGAGCCAAGCAGTCCTAGGAAGGACGACGGGCTATCGCCCATTGACTGACCTCCTGAAGACTCCAAGTCCAGTCGCTGGAGAAAAGGAGGAATCATCTTGGACTCGAAGAATCCTCGAAGAGCTGCCTCTGGCCTGAGCCACCCTTCACCTGCCGAGGTCGGTCGGGAGTGAGGGTAACTGACAGCCGATGGGGTAGACCCTTAGCCGACCGAGAATCCTTGGTCGGAGCCCCAATGGTGGCTGTGGAGGCGGAGGTTCCACACGAATCGGGTGAGCAGCTGGTTTGCCTACAACCGCCTGGGTATAGCTCCTCGGATAAGTCGAGGGGTTGTGTCACGTTCCGTGACAACCACTTAATGGCGGGAAGCGGCGAGGGTCGGCTTGTTCCCGCCAGGAGGAGCTGTTGCAACATAAGGTCTCGTGCCGTCAACGTAATTTCACGCGAAGCCTCCCTCATCTGAGGAGGAGGGGCAGGGGCCAATGACGCCGCTTACCGCGGTGCCGAGACCGAGACCGCCTATGACGGTGGGATCGGCTGGACCGCGAAGAGGTCCGAGACCGAGACCGAGAGTCCCGGAATTTCCGAGGTCGGTGCGGGGAGGTGTCGGCCGGAACCGGCACTCCCTTCAGCTCGGATGGTCCATCCGAGGGCTCCGGAACCGGAGGCACAGGCGAGCCCACGGGATCCTCAACTCCTCCCGGGGGAACCGGGGAGAGGGGAATCTCGGCTGCTGAAGGCACAGCCAGCTCAATGGGTCGAGAAAATCTCAGCTTCATCGGGTGGGAGTCTCGGTCAACTGACCTGACGGGGACACCGTGGAGGCCAGTGGCCGGCCGAGCCGGTCGACCGCCGACGGGTCCGGGAGAGGGACCTTTCCCCGCTCCCAAGAGCGCCGACGGAGGGACTTACTCCTGTCCCTCTTTTGGACCGAGAATAAGGTCCAGCGAGACAGAGCCCTTCTCCTTTAGTGGAGAGGGACAGACAAACTCCTTAAAAGAAGCCGTGCAGGAAGAACCCAGAGAGGCGGGATAAATGCAGCGGCCGAGGAAGATCTGACCCCGCGCCGCCTCCTCTTCGAGGGGCCACCATCCGCCGAGCTGATCCGCCGAGCCCGCCGCGGACACCGCTAACCGGGCCCTTGGACTTCACACGAGGGAACGCTTCGGGACGGCCCAGTTGCAATCGGACAGCACGGTCTTCGAGGGACGTGGGCGAGAAAGATGAGCACAGGTGCGAAGCCCGCGGGTCGTGCTCAAGGCCTAAGCAGTAACACACGTGGAGTGTGGATCCGTCCGAGACATCTTCTGCCCGCATGGGCATCTCCAACCGGAGTCGATTTGTCCATCGCGGCGTGAGGGATAGAAGACTGAAGTCTTTTGCAAAATTTATTTATAACCGCTAAACGGAGAATAGGAACCATTCACAAACGCAGAGCGTTAAGGAGGGAACCTGAGCTTCCAAGCGGTAAGGAAGATCTGGCGTCATGGGGCGGAGCCGAGAGTTATACCACCCGGGTGGGTGGGAGGAGCAAGCTTGAAGACCTTCCGGCAAGATTTAAAGCGGCAAGGATACCTGCCAATGAGTGTGGATGAACAACATATCCATGTCCCTAGAAATGTAGTGTTATGCACTTTGGTCTAAATAATATTTTTGCAAACTATAAATTAAGTGGATATACTCTAAAAAGTGCGAAGTGTGAAAAATACCTTCGAATATTAGTAGCAAATGACCTTATATTTAGGTCTCAAACCACCAAAGTGATATCCAGCGCAAACAGAATGATGCACTATATTTTGCACAATATTAAAAGTAGGGACTGGACAGTGATACTGCCGTTATATGGTGTATTGGTGAGGCCTCTTATGGAATACGGTGTACAGTTTTGGAGTCCTTATCATATAACAGATATCAAGGACTCGGAGGCAGTGCAGAGGAGAGTAACAGAAAGGACTGACAGACTCCAGTCCCTCCCATATGAGGACAGATTAATGAGTCTGGGATTGTATTCATTAGAATATCGTCGGTTACAGAAAGATTTATGTTTAGTGTACTCAGCATTCCGGAACCTAGATTTGTGGGAATGTGTGGGTTTAGAAAAAAAAACTTATTGTTAAATCTACAAGGACCCAATATTACCAATTAAAAGGAGAACTGAATAGGACAAATAGAAGGGGGTCTTGGTTTAACCAGAGAGTGGTATCTTGCTAGAACAAACGTCCACACAGCATAGTTAACAGCGACTCCATTCATGGTTTAAAAAATTAATTCGATGTATTTTATGCCGTTACTCAGATCCTATAGAGAGAGAGATAATAAAAAATTACTCACCTTAGTAATGTTGTTTCTTCTAATGGAGTCTTGCCATATTATGACAATTGCAGTATGACCGCAGGTTAGAACTGCTCCGGAGGTGAAATAGTTAACTTTCCATGCAGGCATGGAACTTAGAGCACGAGCTCGGTTGAAAATTCTGTCTGTTGTGCTTCAAAGGTAAACTGTCAGATCTTTACGAGTTAAAACTCACTAAGGTTCTGTGTGGAAGCTGTAAACCTATACTAACCAACTGGCTACTAACCTAAACACTTATTTTTTGGTCTAAAACAAAGACTCAAGTCAGGAGACCCAAAAAATGCAAAAACACAACACCAATTCACCCCCAAAAAATAGGTGAAAACAACAAGGTGGGCATCAAAAAAGTGCCAACTCTGTATTGCCCACCCACATCCCAAAACAGAGGTTCTGAGAGGGCAGGCAGGAGGAGGGTTATAATATAGCAAGACTCCATTAGAAGAAAACAACATTACTAAGGTGAGTAATTTTTCTTCCAAACAACATGAAGTCTTGCTATATTATGACAATTGCAGACTACACAGCAGTACCTTTATTGGAGGAGGGACAGAACCTACTTTAGAAATAGGTTCTGAAGCACGGTTGTGTAAACCGAGCATCACTCCTAGCCTGGATGTCCAAGGAGTAATGTTTGCAAAAGTGTGAACTGTTTTCCATGTAGCTGCTTGACATATTTCTAGAATAGGAATGTCTCTGGTAGCAGCCAGAGAAGCAGCTGTACCTCTGGTAGAGGAGCCCTCAGGCCTGAGGGAGGAACTTTACCCAACTTCTCGTGAGCAGAATTGGATACAAGAGACAATCCACCTTGCAATGGATCTTTAGTGGCTGGCTTCCTTCCCAACTTCGCCATAGGTAAGGAACAGTTGGAGGAGTCAAACCTCATGACCCTTGGGACGCCTATGTAGTAACTAAGGGCTCTCTTCACATCTAGGCTGTGCAGCCTCCTCTCCCAGAGGAAGAGTGGTCAGTGAAGTACACTGGAAGAGAAACAGATTGATTAAGGTGGAAATCTGAAACCACCTTAGGCAGGAACTTTCTGTTAGTCCGGAGGACCACCTTATCTCTGTGAAAAGAGATAAACTCCTGCTCCACTGACAACGCTTTTGTAATTCACTTATGCGTCTGGCAGAGGTGATGGCTACCAGAAACACAGTTTTCTCAAGTCAAGTACTTGAGCTCAGCTGAAGACAAGGCTCGAAGGGGTTGCATAAGCTGAGCAATGCAAACATTAAGATCCCAGGCAGGGGCAGGATCTCTGAATGGAGGGTTGGTGTGCAACAACCCCTTAAAAAACTTGGAAACTACGGGATGAGCTGAAAGAGAAGAGGATTTACCTGCTGAAATAAAAGCAGACACAGCTGCCAAGTGCACCTTGAGGGTAGCTGGTCTCAGCCCCAAAGAATTCAGGTGGACCATATAATCCAGGACTGTGGGTAGATCAGCAGAGAACTGGGGAAATATGCTTTTCCGAGCACCATATGGAAAACCGCTTCCATTTGAATTGTGAGTAGTTCTGGTGGAAGGCTTCCTGACGCCTTCAATATATCCATTACACCTTGGGAAAGATGTAAATCAGCAAACCCTAACTCTTCAAGAACCAAGCCTTGAGATTGAGAGATTTGAGCTGGGGTACCAGACCCTTCCTGGGCACAGGTTAACAGATTGTGATTCTTGGGAAGGCACAGGGGAGGATGGACTGCTAAGGACAGCAGGAGTGGTTACCAGGGCTGTCTGGCCCAATCCAGAGCTATCAGAATGACCTTGCAGGATTGGGATCTGATTCTGAATAGCACTTTGAACAGGAGAGGAAAGGCACAGAGAAACTTCCCTTCCCAATTGAGGGCTAAGGCATCCAGCGGGAGAGAGCCCAACACTGGGGGCCTGCAGCAAAAAAGAGGAAGTTGGTGATTGTCTGGGGCTGCAAAAGATCTAGCTGCGGGTGCCCCATCTGGCAAATACTACTCCCCAAGACCAGGGATCCAGTGACCATCTGTGGTGGCCCTGGGAAATCCTGCTGAGAGCATCTGCCGGACATTGTCCTTGCCTGGGAGGTGAACTGCCGAAGAGAGGTGTTCAGGAGTAAGTCAGAGACCACAATCATCGCTACGGCACACAAGGTCGTAGGACCGAGTGCCCCTTGTTTGTTGATGTACCACATTGTAGTGGTGTTGTCTGTTCTGACCTGAATACTCTTGTTCCAACAGCTTTGAAAAACTTGAAGTGCTAGAAAACTGCTCTGAGCTCCAACAGGTTGATGTGAGCAGGGATTCCTGGGAAGACCACAGACCCTGGTGGTGAGGTCGCCCATGTGAGCTCCCCAGCCCAAGAGGGACGATCTGTAGTAAGGATTAGAGAATGAGACTGAGTGACAAAAGGAACCCCTTGTCTCAGGTTGGTCTGATCCTGCCACCACTGTAGGGCTTGGATCAGGGTTCAAGTTACTGGGATCAACTTGGTAAAAGGATCCTTTCTTTGAGACCAAAAGGCTCTCAAACGGAACAGGATGTCCCTCATCTGAAATCTTGCTCCTTGCACAACTGCGGTGGAAGCAGCCATGTGCCCTAGGAGCTGCAGAAAGTGCCTTGCTGGCTGGGAGACCTGCAGGGTAAATAAGGAGGCCAGGGAGACCAGGGTCTTTGCCCTGTCTAGGGAAGGAAAGCCCTGGCTTCCTGTGTGTTCAGCCTGCACCTATGAAGGTAAGAAGCTGGACAGGCTCCAGAACTGACTTTGAGAGATTCAGAAGGAAACCTAGAGAGGCAAGCAGTTGCTGCTTATCTGGAGATGTAATTTGACCTGGTCTGGGGACTGGCCTATTATGAGCCAATCGTCCAGGTAAGGAAAGATGGCACCTTGCCTTTCTTAGGTAGGCAACTGCTACTGCCAGACATTTGGTAAATACCCTTGGGGCAGAAGTGAGGCAGGCTTGCTCTGAACTGGTAGTGGCCTGAGGGCAGCCCGAACCTGAGGTATTCTCTGATGGGAGCCTCTGATGGGAATATGGAAGTAGGGCATCCTTGAGGTCCAGGGAAGCTAGCCAGTCCCCTGGCCTTAGAGAGGGTAGGATAATTCCCAGAGTCACCATTTTGAACTTTGGCTTTAAAAGGTGCTTGTTTAAATATCTGAGATCCAGGATGGGCCGCCATTCTCCTGTCTTTTGGGGTAAGGAAGTACCTGAGCACAAACCTTTGCCCTGGTGTAGGGAGGAACTCCTTCCACAGCTCTGAGAGCCAGGAGGGTAGAGACCTCTGCCTCTAAGGCAAGTACCTCTGATGGAGTTGCAGGTGGAAAAGATCTGGTTCTCAGCTTTGGAAATTTTTTGAAACTGAGAACCAGTCCCTGGCTTACTACTTCCAGGACCCACTTGTCTGATGTTAAAGACTTCCAGTCCTGGACAAAGTAAGCCAGCCTGCCCCCTACAGGTAGAGGAGAATCGGCCCTGGCAATCCCATCAGAGTGCCTGTTTGGCAGGGGCTTTGGGTTGAGGGGTGGAAGCAGACCTGCTTGTACCCTGTCTGCCTCTTCCTCTAAAGAACCCCCTCTGAGCATAGGCGGAGGAGGAGGAAGCTTGGCTTGGTAAAAGGCCTGTAAAGGCCTGCCCTGCCTCTAGGGAAGCTGCTTTTGAGGAGTGGCCTGCCTTTTCCTTGCCCTGTGCACTCCTATAGGTGGTCCTATATTCACCCATTTTCTTCATGTAATTCTCTGTTTGCTCCCCAAACAGAGAATTTCCCACAACAGGAAAATCCATGGCCTTGGACTGGGTGTCCTGAGACAAGGTAGTACATCTGAGCCGAGCCATCCTGTAAGTGCCACTGAGATGTAGCCATGACTCTTGATAAAACATCATTAGGAGTCCACTGCAGCATGAAATTGCACCTTGGATGCCCTCAATACCATCCATAACACCTGTTCCAGCTCCCTGGCAAGCTGGTCAGGGACTTGTTTTGCTAGGGCCAGCACAGTATTCCATCTGGATTTCTGGTACCTAGCAGCATAAGTCATATAATTTGCTTGTCTGAGTCCCAAAGATGCTGCCATGTACTGTTTCTTTGCCATAGCATCAATCTGCCTGGAGTCCTTCTCAGGGGGGTGTGAAGCTAGGGGAATATTAGCCTTGTCACAGGCTGCAGCCTGCACTACCCCCACATGGCTGCATTGCTGAGTGAGGAAATCAGTGTCGGAGCCTGATATGGTATACCTCTTGTCCATCCTTTTATCCACAGGAGGCATAGTGTGAGGAGTTTTTAAAACATTTACTGTCTGTTTCCGAAAAGATTTATGCAAAGGAATAGACAGTCTCCTAGACTCTGGAATATCCATCATTTCTACATAGTCTGGCTCCTCCTGGTCATCAACAGCTTCCTCGGCAGGGAACTGGAGAGTTTCAGCAACTTTTTTATAAAACATGAAATGAGAAGGGGACTCAGAAAGTCTTGAGGAGAAACCCCTAGGATCTATCTGAGAGATGTCCGGATCAATGGGCACATCCAGATCTTCAAACCATATTCACTCTCCTCATATTCCTCTTCCTCCCCGGTTCATAAAAACCTCAAAATCATAATCTTGAACCGGTGGAACCGCCAAACCGAACGCTACTAGAAAGTGTCGGTTCGTCGGAACCAGAGAGAGACTGGACAATTTTAATTGCTTTAGCTATTTCCTCAGCAGTTGGGGAGAGAACTTTGGCTCTAAACTAGCTGGACTTTCTAGCCCTTTGATGGAACTGCTCTTCATTTGCCCGAGAAGTATTCGCCCTGGTCAGAGGGCACTTCCCTCCGGTTCGGTTGGTACCCAACTGGCTGGCTTAACTGGCTACGGACTTTTTGGTTTCCCTTTCCCTGAGCCTACCAACTCTTATCTATGGTGGCAGGAAATTGTGACAAATCTGGCAGTCTGAATTGAGGTGGTCAAACCCCAGACAATAGACATATGGTGTGTGGGTCAGCCTTAGCAAAGCTTCCCCACAAACACTACAGTGTTGAAAACCCAGTGGGGTCCGGTTTTTTGGTTTCTAGACATAATGCTAGCTCAATCCAACTTGCCCGTTTATATGGCAATCCACCAAGTAAGACAATTCTTTATCGGTTCCCAACCGTATCACGGGTCAAGGAAAAAACGAATGAAACCAAGTTTTTGAACCGATAAGAACCGGGACCACACTCTAAAAAAGGGCTAGCAGATTTAAATAGAACCTGATCGGTTCAAACCGAACCGATAACAAATTACAAGTTCCACACAGAAAAACTAATGTAAACCTATCTATTACTTACATTACCACAGACAGAGCTTGAACCGACCGGTTGCGGTTTAATTTCGGTTAAAAACCGAAAAATAACACTTTTAAACTGACAAAATGAACCGAGCAGAAGGAGAAATCTCCGCAGCGACTGTTCAATGAGGCGGAGTAAAGAATCTAACAGTTTACCTTTGAAGCACAACAGACAAGCATGGAAAGTTAACTATTTCACCTCCGGAGCAGTTCTAACCTGCGATCATACTGCAATTGTCATAATATAGCAAGACTTCATGTTGTTTGAAATGAGATTTTTTGGTGCAAGCTATTGCCTCAAAACTGACTTATAAGCCTCACACCACTAGCCAGACAGAATGTGGACAGTAGTCTAGAAAAATTAAAAGGGGACACAGCCCTGAGCATGTGGCTCTGGCAGAAGCACAAGGGGGATGGCCAGGATTGGGACCTCCTTGTAAAAGAGATACTACAATGTGCCAAAAAAGAACAAGGGCCACAGGCTCCTGGAAAAAAGGCAACTCTGTGCCACCAGATATAGGACTGACTGAACTCGTGAGTTAACCATGCCCCTCTTTCTTACATCAGAGAAGAACAAAGGGGAACCTAGGTGCATCTGACTAGACGGTCCAAGGGAATCAAAATGTGTTTATCTCCCCAGGCACCCCTAATGGTAGTGGGTTAAAGTCCTGAATACACAACGAAGAAGAGGCATAACAACTAGATACTCTGTGATAGAACAGATTACTTCCCCACCGCATGCAGAGCAGCCACTAAGAGGAATTACATTAGCACGTCCCATCTACTGCTCAGCCCACTTCCATAGCACTTCCAACTGTGCCAGCCATACTCTGACCTATACCCTACAGGATCGCCTACTCTTGGGCTGTTGCAAAGTCCGATTATCCATATATGGCTGTTTCCCTGGCCGGTTGGTCTGGGTTATTCTGCTCTGTACTTGTACCACACTGTTATGTTTTGTTAATTGTACTTGTATTACTCTTTGTAGTTTTGCTCTCCCAATCTCTTGTAATCCCCACCCCCCAGACGCTCTGGAAACGAGCTGTTTACAGCTCACGTCTTTCCTGGAGAAACATTTTCCAAATAAAAAATAAATACAGTGTGCCCAGGGGCACATGCTGCATTTAGCAACTAATGGGGATACATCTACAGAGAAGAGATACACCGGGCAGGGAAAAGGAGGACAAGAAAGAAAATAGGGAAAAGGGAACACCTTCCACTACCCCACCCTCCCCATTTGTGGGGGATTTGGTGCGAGGGACTCAAGGAACCCTCAGCATAGTTTTGTATTTTTTTATAGTGACAGTGGGCAACAAGAAAAGTGCCCAGCTCCCTAAAGGAGTATAACTGGGGAGATGCCCAATGCTGATTATCTGTGGTGCGGGCAGTACCAGCAGGGTGAGACTGCTCAGAGACCCTGGCTCTAAGTGGGGGTGGTGGACAGGGTGTGGTAATCAATGGTGAAGATATTCTGGAAGATCAACAATTATCTTACACACATAATTTTCGTATCTTCCAGGAGTGAATCTTCATCAACGATTCCCACTTGTGGGTCAGAGTACCAAGCTTTCCCTTCTTTTCTGAGGGAGGGGCTGGCTCACCCCGAGGGTAACAGGTACCCTCAGCCCTCTGAGTGGCGGAGAACACCTGAGGGCAGGGGGTCCTTGTGGGTCTGGCAGGACCCAAGACTGGTCAAGGGAGGAGGGAGGGGGGCTCCTGTGGCACAGGAGTGGAAGGGTATCCTGAAAGTGTCCGCCTGACTCTGAGCGAGAAGAAATGAGCCCCCGGAACTGTGAGTTTAGCACCTTATGCTGGGCCAAAGGTGCCAGTCTGCAAAAAAGAAGCCACGCCAGCCCCTTGAGGCAGACTGCTGTCCCTGCAAGCTTGGAGTCCACCTCACTGGCATCATACAGTGCCCATGACTGGTGCTGAGCCACCTCCAGGTCACAAACAGAAATGCAAATGGATTGCCCAACTAACTCACACTGCAGCACTGCATCTAGGAGCTGACCTAGCTGTAATCACAGGTGGGGAATGGAAGCTGCCTGATGTGCAGATACGCACATAAAAATGTGTGCACAGGTAAAAAAACCTTCCTTTCAAAAGCATCCATCTGAGCAGAATCTGCCTCTGGAGGTCAGTCACATGTGGGGCATCTAGGCCCCGACGGGATCTGCAGAACTTCCAGCCCTGAAGAGGGGTGATGTACTGCACCTGCATACACTGTGGGTATGCGATACTGGGGCAGAAGCTCCTTGGGGGCTGGAGAGCAAGAGTAGGGATGTTTTCATACCCATGATGTGTTCTGGAAGGCTCTGGGCCAGTGAGGGATGGCAACAGTGCCATCATTTGGAACTCCAAGGACTCCCAATGGAAGGGCTGCCAGATCGCGGCCTATGTAGGAACCAACGTCAAGTGCCTCAAGCATCCCTGCTAGGAATCGCTGGTACAGAGAGTACTCAGCAGCCGAGGACAGGTGGGAAGAAGGTTCACTGCCCTCTGAGGACACTGACAGGGATTAAGCACTGATCCCAGAGGTTGCTGGTGCCAGAAAGAAGGGCGGAACTGGGCAATGTAACACTCCCTGTGGAAAGTACCTAAGGCACCAATGAACCCTGTGCTGCTCCTATGTATGTGGCCCCTCAGGGCCTATGAAGGCGAGTAACCTTTCTAGAAAATGGTGAGGCCCCAGAAGGGGACAAGACTCAGGGTCTTGAGGGCCTGTACCTGGGCTACAGAACTACACAGAAGGCCTTCCACGAGGGAAGGGCCCAGCAGAGGGGAGACCTGGCTAGTGCCCATGGCCCCAGTCCTCACCACCAGCCTCCAGCACTGGGATCAGGGTTGACAATGTCCTCAGAGATGGGTTCACCCTCCTCTCTGCGCCTGATATCACTCTCAGTGCTGGGCTCGGTGTCAAGTCCCAGGGCCATCCATAACCCTGGTGCCATGAATGGCAGAGGCCTGCCCCGGACAACCCCAGGACTGTCACCATGGCTGTTACTGGGAGCCTCGTCATCCTCCCCCTGGGTGCCACTAGCAACAATGGGGGAAAAGAACAACTTCCACCTTGGCAACTGGGCGCATAATGGCCCCCGGCGCTGGTCCCTTTGCTATTGAGAACGGTGTCGGGGGGGGGGCAGTATTGCTTCTGGGGCCTCCTGACTCATCGCCACTGCAAATGGTGACAACAGCAAGAGCCCCACTAGACAACACTGAGGTGTCCACCGGTGCAGGCTGACAGTATAGCTTCTGACTCATCACCAGGGATGTCTGCTGCTCAGGGCAAGCAGACTGTGGGAGGTTCGCACCTGGCCGTCCAGAAAGAGCCGGCTGTTCACCAGATCCATCCACCGGGACCTCTGATACCTCAGCAGTGTGAGGTTGAGGAGGATCCTGTACTTCCACGGCACAAGAGGTCTGAGGAACAGGCCCAGTGGAAAGGTACTCCTACGATGTGCACTCGACGGCATGAAGAATAGAACTGAGGTGCGTGAGTGAGCCAGCAACGGTTATTGGCTGGTGCACACATTGCCACATGAAGTGTGCAGGCACTGTCTGTAGCTGACACTGGCTCCCTCACTGCAAAATATTTTCTCCTGTGAGGTCCTAGTGCCTCCGGCCCCAGAACCGTAAGTGGGAATCAATGGTGAAGACTGATTCCTGGAAGATGTTTTTCCCCTCTCTTGAACCCCTCCGCAATAAGCAGCTCTGTATCTGCATGTGCAGTCCTAACTGCCCTTCTGACCTCTCTGGTTTTCTCCTGGTACTCATCTCATTGTTAAATACAGAAACATAGAATTTATCGGCAGATGAGGACCACTTGGCCCACCCAGTCTGCCTGCTTTTCCCTACCTATAGTATCACCGTAGACCCTACTTGATCTCTGGCTCTTTCTCCTTCCACACATTCATGGCCTGATGGGATTCACCCCAGAATTCTAAAAGAACTAAGGGAAGAACTAGTAACACCACTGACTACCCTTTTTAATAAATCATGGGAGGATGGTGTGGTACCTGAGGACTGGAGGAGGGCGGATGTGATTCCCCTTCACAAAAGTGGGAGCGAGACAGAGGCAGTAAACTACAGACCTGTCAGTTTGACCTCAGTGATAGGGAAAATGATGGAATCACTTCTGAAGGAAAGAACTGTTGAGTACCTAGAGGCTAGTGGGGCACAGAACCCAAGGCAGCATTGGTTCACGGCAGAAAGGTCATGTCAGACGAATCTAATAGATTTCTTTGACTGGGTGACCAAAGTAGTAGACTGGGGAGGGGCTGTGGACATGGCCTACCTAGACTTTAGCAAGGCATTTGACACAGAACCGCACAAAAGATTAATAAACAAATTAGCCAGCCTGGGAGTGGGTCCCAGGGTGGTAGCCTGGGTATAACACTGGTTGGACAACAGGACACAGCAGGTAATAGTAAATGGAGTCCGCAGTGAAGAAAGGAGGGTTACTAGTGGGGTACCGCAGGGTTCAGTACTGGGGAAGGTCCTTTTTAATGTCTTTATAAGTGACATTGCAGAGGAACTGGAAGGGAAAGTATGTCTCTGCAGATGACACAAAGATTTGCAACAGGGTTGATACACAAGGTGGGGTGGAAAGGATGAAAAGGGACTTGAGTTGGAGGAATGGTCAAATGTATGGCAGCTTAAATTCAATGCAAAGAAGTGCAAAGTAATGCACCTGGGAAATAAAAACCCAGGGGAAGAGTACACAATGGGGGTTGAGATACTGACAACAACAAAAATGGAAAGGGACCTGGGGGTAGTCATATCAGATGACCTAAAGGTGGGTCAGCAATGGAGAAGGCAGTAAGAAAGGTTGGGGGATACTGGGATGGCAGAGAGAGGCATCACCAGTAGAAAACAGGAAGTTGTTGGCCCTCTGTACAGACAGTTGGTAAGACCACATCTGGAGTACTGTGCACAGTTCTGGAGACCCCATCTCTGCAAAGACATAGACAGGGTGGAGGCTGCCCAGAGGAGGGCAACCAAAATGATGCAGGGTCTGCATCAGAAGACACATGAAGAGAGACTAAAGGAACTAAAGATGTATAGCCTCGAGGAAAGGAGGGAGAGGGGGGACATGATAGAAACTTTCAAATACCTCAAGGGAATCAACAAAGTCCAAGAGGGTAGCATCTTTCTGAAAAAGAGATGTGCAAAAACAAGGGGGCACAATTTGAAGATGGGGGGACGGCTCAGAGGTAATGTGAGGAAGTATTTCTTCACAGAGAGGGTTGTGGATACATGGAACAGCCTTCCTGAGGAGGTCGTACAGTCAAAAACAGTGGGGGACTTCAAGAATGAATGGGACAGACATAAGGTAATTCTAGTAGGGGGCAGAAGGAAATAGGCTGTTGGTTAACAGGATCAGCAGCTTATCCATTAGGTAGGGAAATGGGCAGACTAGGTGGGCCAAGTGGTCCTAATCTGCCGTCAAATTCTACGTTTCATTTTCACTAAGATTCCCTTAGGCTGACCCCATGCATTCTTACATGGTAGACTGTGCCAGGAATTCACCACTCTTTCTGTGAAGAAGTATTTTCTTATAGCGAAGTCTGCCTCTCCTCTGACCCACTCAAAGTACTCAGATTTAAGTTAAGGCAAAAGGGCCCAAGTTTCTTGATCTGGGTCTGACCGAAGTTAACCTTCGACTTGCTTAACTTTACTCAGGAGCTCTTCCGTTTTCACGTTTTCCATTTTTTACTGCTGAAGAGGTACTGATTAGGAATCCCTTGAGGCAACATTTTAAACAATTATTTGTCCATAAAGTGTGTCGGGTTATTACGTTGTACAAATTCTGTTATTTTTTTGCATAATTTTAGTGACTATTTCCTCATTCTCTAGTAGGAAAACATTCTTCATCCCCGGCTTCTCTTTGTACCTTATGAAAGCCCTCTTTTTGACCCTCACTGTCTGTCTGACCCTTTCAGAGAACCAAATTAATCTCTTATACTTGTTTCTCTTGATAACTGTTCTCGTGCACGGTTATGTTGTCTCGAGAACTGCCTCTTTATAACTCCCTGTCTCTCCACTCCACTGATGCAGTCTACCCCAGCTAACCTGTCCAGCACAACGTCCCTCATATGGGTGAAATCTGCACTCCTGAAATCTAACACATCAGCCTTAGATGAGGGTTTACAGGTGTCCAGAGCCACCTCTAACCATACAGTATTGTGGTTACTGGACCCCAGTGGTTCTCTGATCTGTACTCCGTCTACTCTTTCAGAGTTGGTTTGTACCGCACCTAGAATGGCTGACTGTGTAGTGGAATCCCTGACCTGTTGTACCAACATGCAGTCCTGCAGGACATCAAGCAGGGAACGGCTGACTGTGTAGTGGGATCCCTGACCTGTTGTACCAACATGCAGTCCTGCAGGACATCAAGCAGGGCATGGCTGACTGTGTAGTGGGATCCCTGACTTGTTGTACCAACATGCAGTCCTGTAGGACATCAAGCAGGGCATGGCTGACTGTGTAGTGGGATCCCTGACCTGTTGTACCAACATGCAGTCCTGCAGGACATCAAGCAGGGCATGGCTGACTGTGTAGTGGGGTCTCTGACCTGTTGTACCAACATGCAGTCCTGCAGGACATCAAGCAGGGCATACTTCTGATGCTCCTGACCACTGGGATGTCCTAGTTGATGTCTGGTAGGTTGAGATCTTCCACTATTTCAACCTCCCCCCCTTGCCAGCCCCCCCCACACTACGTCAGCACACAGTTCCTTATCTCTCTCTTCTCTCCGCGCCTGTGGCCTGCAACCCACCCCATGCAAATCCTCCTGCCTAATGACCCTGTGAGCTGAATCCACAGTGATTCTACCTCCCCTTTCCCCACAATGGTAGCATCCTCCACTGTCTCGATCTCTTCTCTGATGTAGATGGTCACACCTCTACCCGTCCCTCTATCATGCCTATATAAGGTGTAGCCTGTGATCGCTATGCCCCAGTGGTTCAAAAAGTAAAGCGAATTGGCAACCATTAAATAATTTAAGTAATCTATGATTGAGAAATGTCTTTATACAGATTAGTTTTCTCTCTCTGACAGTTTTCTCCAAAATAATCTCTAATACTGGTTTGTCCATACTGAATTACTGATGTACTAAGTGGTGTTTTCTGTTTCCAGTTGTTTTGCAGTCAAAAGTAATGTTAACACACACTTTTGCTTTGCGCAGTTCTAACTTCTTTTCTGTACCATGATGTCACATTCTGCACCTTATCTATGCTAATTCTAAGGCATTATAACGTGTGCCTGTCAGTGCTGCTGTACCACTGCTTTTACACTCTCTGTGCTACTTTTTATTGCTATTATTTGTGCCATTTTCACACGTCTATGATACTGGTGCTACCACCAAAATGCTTCCCTGCCCACCTATACCAATACATTAAGGCCGGCTTGAAAGCCAGATTTTTCTTTTTTTTTTTTTTTGTGCCTTCCCCTCCTACCTGACTGGCCACTCCTTTGGGACGTCCATGGCCTCTTCTCCAGCCAGGTCTGTCCCCCCTCCTGCCATCCACTGCCACCTGATTCCGTGCCCCCCAGTCAGCCCAATCGTATCCCTTCCCTAGGGGGGCACAGGAAGGAGAACTGGGGTTTAATTATGGGGAGACGCGGGGCTATGGGTACAACGAGAGGCATTCGCTGGGGCTTCATGCGATGAGGGGACCCAGTGACCATCATCCGTCAGTTGAGCTGCCAGTTTTCCATTTCCCTGGTCAACATGTCCCACCCCCTCCCCAACTGAAGTCGCACCCACGTCATCCTGCCCGATGCATGGCGTGGTGCATGGTCACTCATGCCACATCATGCGATGCCACAATGTGGCACCAGGAGCCGCCCAACACTGATGCAGGCTTGGCACCCACTGTCCTGGGAGCAGAGCATCCATGGGGCGCTCCTGGTCCTCCCTGCTGGTCTTCGCTCCTGTTGTCCTGGGCTCGGGCGCAGACCTGGGTGGCCAGCATGTCAGATGATCCCCCATTGCCTGGCACCACAAAGCCGGCAGACAGATTTTTCTGCTGCCATCCTTTTCTGGCCCTCCTTGCAGTCCAGTGTCCTCCCTTCAGCTAATCATCCCTAAATCATTCTCTGCATCCACTGGACCCCTATCCAAGTCCCATCCCCATCTTCCTCTATGTTCCTCACCAATCTCCATTGCTCAACGGCTCGATGAGGCATGGCTGCATCGTTAGTGACACTCTTTAAAACTACTTATGATAGCTCTAAGTTAGTAGGTGGCACAAAAAATACGACTGTATCTTGCAATGTACACCATGCTTTGTAGAGAGTGCTTTAGCGTTTCTTAGGAAGGAGAGAATTCCAAATATATAGTTTTATAGCATGCTTTAGAATTTACTTGCACTTACCTTTTCTGGGTCTTCCCACTTTCCGGGCCACATGTTTTTCTATGAATGAAAATAATATATAAATGAAACACAAGAGTATTTTTTTTTTTTAATTAAAGTCATTGCCAAAAGTCAGCCCCATGGTACAGAATGGTAGGGTGTGGTTCAGGCTCACTGATTACCTGGGCTCGTACACTGAGCCTGGGACATGAGGAGCAGAGGCCAGTGGGGAGGGCTTAAGAGTATCCCTCGTATGCACTGCGTACTGGGAGTGAGGGTGCACAGTGCTGCTCCAACAGCGGCTTCTTGTGCTGCTCCAACAGTGGCTCCGCTGTGCTGCTCCAACAGCGGCTCCGCAGTGCTGCTCCACCAGCGGCTCCGCAGTGCTGCTCCAACAGCGGCTCCGCAGTGCTGCTCTAATGGTGGTTCCTAGTGGTTTAGAGATCTCCCTGGCAGCATGGGTGACCACATGCTGCTGGATATCCCTTAAGACAGCTGTGCACACACACGCTTGTGGGAAGTGGGATAGAAACTAGTACAAGGAAAAATCAGCCCCAACCACACTAGATTATGTCTTCTGGACACTCCCTCATGCCACCAGGCCCTAAGGTGCATGGATTCCCCCTCTCTGGCCACTGCTCCCACACCTACACCTCTGTTCTCCCTTTTGGCTGCAGGAATCCCTTCCTCCAACAAAGTCAAGCTGAACGATCAGGTGGCAGTGTTAAAGACGGGTATTTGGAGATATGAGTCAGCAAGCAGACAGTATGCTTAGCAGGTCGTTGGGGAAAGCATGTGCCAGATGATGGTTCCTGAACACTTCCTCATACCAACACATGGACTCTATCCCCCCCCTTCCTTACCACAGCTCCTGCTCAGCCACTTCACTTCTCCCTGCTGGCTGCAGGGAGAACCCAACCCCCAACATTGTCAAACTCGATATTCAGGCAGCGGTGGTGAGCAGGGGTATCCGGAGGTAGGAGTCGGTAAGTAGGCAGTGTGCCTTGCAAGTGGCAGTGGCTCCTTGGGAAAGTCCGAAAGAGTGGGGAGATGGGTGGCTACGTGAAACGAATAAAGAAATGAGGTAAAAAAAAAAAAAGTGTTCTGCCAGAACAAAAACCGGGCTACAACATTCCAAGACACGGCAAAAGCAGCACCATGGTAACTGGCAACATCTCCACAGCAACAAAGAGAATGAGCCTGTCTCAGTCTGAAACCATGCTTTTCTTTCTTAACAGGCCAAAACAACATTTCACTGGAGATCCAGCTTACTCATGTGCTGTCCTATAGCAGTTAGAACCCACACAACAATTCATATTATTTTATAAGATACCATTCACTTTCTTTATAGTGTGTCATGGGGGTATTCTTTCTTGCCTTACTCATGGCTGCCGGTGTCCACTGAATTGCGGTGAGAAACGGTGACGTCAGATGTCAAATGGACACCAGGAATTGGAAGAAAGGCAAGAGAGAACACCCCCGTAAGGCACTATCAACAAATTATGATCCCTTCCCCTCCTAAACTCTGAAATTGAAAATTCTACGAGCTGGACCATTTACCTCCTAAAGAGGTTAGCTTTAAATGGTGGCTTTGAGGATTTCTTGAAATGGGAGCCCTCTTGTTGGTCTTTAAAGCTTTGCTTTACATATTCCCATGGAGGATCTCAGTCAGAGGTTAATCCAAGCATTTTGTAGTAAAGCATGAAAATGTTTTCTACCCTTATTAGTTGTCGCCCTCAGCAATTCAAAAGACCTTAACGAATTTGCATTTTATGAAAAAAAGAGCACTGCAAGAGGTTTTCATTTTCAGTAAACAAGTTTTTTTCATAAACAAATACACAGTATTTATCACACAGACCTGGAGAAAGCCAATCCAATTCACCCTAACAAGGTAAGGGTGTTCGGCTGGCCCAGTGGTGCAGAGGGCTGACGTGCCTTGTGCTTCACCTGCCACCATGCTAGAGACCCGTGTTCGGGAACAGACACGGGTCGCTTGGGGGCCAGCTAGGGAAGGGAGGACTGATGAGCCGCATGACTGCTATCCTCCCCTGGGGAAGGGAGGTAACGTAGCTTGCTGCTTGTCTGCCACCTGGAAGTGTCCAGGTGGCACCGCAAACTAGACCACGCAAGAACGGGGGGGGGAATAACCCATGCACAGAACACCGGGGACATCTCCGTAGAGGGAAAGCTTGCACACTGTGCCTATCTATTGCACATGACATGGGCCCAGGGCAAAAATCAGCGGAACCCCCCCTGGACAGCAGGATGACAACCGACCCTTTGCACCCCCCACAGTCCTGTGGCAGAGAATGATGGAGGGAAGGAAAGTCTCAGAGATGCTGGGTGACGAGGCTGGGGGGGGGGTGGTCAGTCAGAATGGAACGGCTGGGGCAGAGAAAATGTATATGGGGGGGGAGGCAATGGTGTTTATTTGTTTTTGTTCCCGAGTTATGTGCACTAGGCATAAAGGTGCTTTGCAGAGACAGCCTTGAAGAGTATAACACAATAAACAAGGCGACAGAATAAAACAACAGTAACACAACACAAAGCAACATGATCACTGCTGATACAACTGACAAAGTGCAACAAAAAGCAGAGCAGGAGCACTGCAGCGATTGTAGCAGAAGCAAGACCACCCTATGTACAGCAGACAGCAAATGTGGTACCAACCTTCGCTCTTCCGCTCCCAAGCTAGGACAATTCAAATCAAGACTCCGTCTCCACCTCTCTGCCTCCAGCACCTGCGACTGTCTTACCTAGCCAGCCTTCTCAGCTCATTCCCGCAGTCCTAGCCCTGTGTCCCTTGCTTGCACCTCTCCCCTCTTTCCACTCCCTCCCCTCTACCCCCAACCCCCCACCATTCCACCTCGCTCCACTTTCTGCACTTCTGTTCTAGTTGACGACTGCCTCTGGCAAGCTCTCCCTTATATCACTATGCAGCTGTGTGTTAAATCTGTTTTATTTTCTCTAAACTTGCACTTGCTTTATTGTATACTGCATTTGCTCCACTGTGTACTACTGTACTGTCCAGTCTCTGATGTGGAACCTTTGTAAAAGAGCCTCGGCTCAAAGGTACTTGTAATCCTAGACTTAATAAATAAAACCTTAGTCACAAGAGGTTGGGGGGGGGGGTAGCTGTACATGAAGTGCAGGGTGTGATACGCAAGTGATAAGACCCGACAGGGAGTGGGGCGTTAGGGTGGATACCCGCATGCCCAGGGCACAGTGAAGCCCACGCTCCAGCAAAGGGCCTTACAGTCCTACAAGTGATGGTATCCTCGACACCCTGAAGGGTCTTATCAAGCTTAGAAAACAGTTTGCATTGGCCTAACACAAACCCTTTTTTAACCACGATATGATCGGGGTGTTGTGTGACAAATGCCATTTGAACGAGATGGGAGGGGTACTGACAGCAGAAGAAAAGAGGTAATTCTACCTCTTTACAGATCTTTGGTGAACCCTCACCTGGAGTATTGTGCTTAGTTCTGGAGTCCTCACCTCAGGAAAGATAAGGAAGGAGAAGAAGAAGAATAATCAGCATTTACTTGGCGCTTTTCATACACTGTATCCCAAAGCGCTTTACAAGCAATGCTAGACTGGTAGTGAAGTGACCGAATGTGTGGTGGCAGCCATATCGCACATTATCAAACAGCCTGGATAATTGCATGAACCGGTTTATGGGAAGGGGAATGTTGGCTAGGACACCGGGAATGTTCCCTACTCTTTTTGCGAAGAGTGCCCTGGGTTCTTTTAGTTCCACCTGGACACCCACCAGGACAACACCAGGATGGGCAGAAGGGACCTCGGTTTAATGTCTCATTCGAAGGACGGCACCCCCCCAGCAGTACAGCACCCCCCAATATTGCACTCGGATGCCAGCGATTTTTAGGTGCAAGTCCAATCCCGGTGTAGGGCGAGAACCCACAACATTCTGGTCCAGAGGCAGATGTGCTACCAACTGAGCCAGGCTGGAGATGGCGTAGTGAAGGGTGACTGAGATGATTCAGGGAAGAGGCAGGTCTTACGAGGACAGCCTCAAGGCACTGAACATGTACTCACTGGAGACCAGAAAGGGGGAGAGGGGGAGATATGACCGAGACCTTCAAGTTCCTAAAAGGAATAAACGTGGTGGACTGCAGGGAATTATTTAGCATGAGTGACAATCCGAGGTCACGAGGACACAAGGAAGATTCAGGAGTGACATGACGAAATATTTTACAGAAAGGGCGGTGGAACCATGGAACAGTTTACCAGCCAAGGTGGTGAGTGCTAAAACCAATAATGGTTTCAAGCATGGTTAGTGGTTGCTAACTAGGAGGAGAATAGGAGGTGGATGGAGAGGGCTAGGACCCTACATGGGCAATAGTTTCTGGGGTTAGACAGGGCACCACCACGTGCAGACCGGATGGGTCTTTGGTCTTTTTATGCTGTCACTGTTTATGCTTCTGTGAGCAGCAGTGAGGAGAGTGGAGGGATTTTCGTGGAAACTAAACTGCAGACATGGACGCGTGAGCCGCACTCCAGCTGTTTTTTTTGCTACTGGGCAGTGTGGCCTGACAAAACTATGGGTAGAGCATGCTGTCAGACAATCACTGGCCAGCAGTTCTCTTACCCAGTTTCTAAAATTATACTCCACAAACGGTAGCAGTATTAAACGATAATTAAATACAGGTGCAGGTAACCTAGAGTGGAACAGGAACTCCTTAAGAACCCTGTGAAAATGCGGGAGACTGGAAGCAGACCTTGCAGCAGAAGGTAGGGCCTTCCAATATCTCACAGCATGACAGGCAAAGGCAAGCTGACCATTAGTCCCCCCCCTCCCTGCACCTCTTGGCTTGAACAAAGACATTATTGGCCTTGTGTACGTGAAGCATCCCTGTGATGAGTGCAAGTTCCGTGGCCAAAGTACCAAAGTATTATTGTGACACATCTGCATTCGTGGAGGATAGCAGATCCCGTGATCTCAAGCAGTAAGTTGCCTCGGGATACTGCAGGAGGTCAGCTAATACACCTGAGGATCCTGACTGAAGCAGTCTGTCCAAAAAAACAGCCCAGAAGAAAAGTGTACTTTCCAGCCAGGATAGGTAGCCCAGGCCACTGTACAGCAGGCAGTGGAGGGTAAACTGGGGGTGGCCAGGGCAACATTAATATGTCACAACTTATTTTATTTTTTTTTTTAGTTATTATTTTCTCTCCCTACTGCTGGCTATCTCTCAGAAGGGCGTCCCCAGCCCCGTCCCCCGGCATCTACCAGCCGACGCTGACCTGACCCCAGAGCTTGCCCCCCCCAGCGGGGTCGGCGGGGGTCCCCAACTCCCCCACCGAAGTCTTGATATAGTTGGCCAGCATCGTGGCTAGCCGGGGGCGGAGCCTGCGAGGCACCCTCCGCCATCGTGCACGGCAGTGTATTTTTCCTCCTGTTTTCTCCCCAGGAGTTGGGACTGTGCAATGTCACCAACGGAGGGGAGCATGCACGCTTCCGCACGCGCTTCCTCCAGGCGTCTGGCCTGACTCCTCCCCAGCTTGTGGTACGGCACCCTGTCCTCCAGCCTTCGCTGAGAGGCGAACAAGCACTGACCACCGGGAACCCCCCCTCCCCGGAGAAGGAGAGCAGTCCATCAGACGCTCAATCCTTCTCCTTCCCTGCCTACCCCCGACGGCCCGTGCTCATTCCCGAACACGGGTCACTGGCGTAGCGCAAGGTAAGGCGCCAGTGTCTCAACACCACCGGGCCGATATGCCACAACTTATGAAAACAATAAACAGATTTAAAAAAACAAACAAATAATAAATAACCTTTATGTTTAAGGACAGCAATAAGGTTCTCCAGTGGTGGATTCTTCCAAGGTCTCCAAGCTTTCTAATAAACGAATGTAACCATGAGTACTGTGTAAACCTGTAAGACTTGCCACGCAAACGTAATTTCCCAGAACTGTAAAGGCCCTAATTTGTGCCAGCTTTATGGTGACTTTGATCATTTTTTTTTCTAAACTGAGCTGCACGAAATTTGGGGTTTCTTTGGAACAAGAGATTTTATATCATGTTTTGGGGTTAAGCTGTAGTTACCTTTTCTGGGTTTTCCTATGGTAGTTGCATGTTTTTCGATGAACGATAGTAACAAGTAAATAATTCAAAATCGTAATATTTCTTTTTTTTTTGTTATTAAGGAAGCTACCAGAAATCAAACTGGGCCTTGACATTCTGGGCAAACTGGTTTACATAATTATTAGCCACATTTTAAATTCTTCTTTGACATACTGTTACTACAGTCATTAGCTATGATTTCAATATATATCAAATAACCTCCATAAGCCATACTGAACAAGTGTATTGCCCAGTAGGGATTATGGTAGCCAAATTAGCAATCACTTAATATTCTGCAAAGATCAGTTTAAGGTCCTTTCAAAGAATTTCTTGGCTTGTCATTTTGTTGGTACCAACCCTGAGTCAGGTTTGCATATTGGGAATTCATTCATTCCTAGGGCGCATTTTGTTGCCCATTCACTCCTGAGCTTCACAGCCTCAATTACGGATGATTTTGCTTTATCTTTATTTTATTTACATTTACTTTTCCAGTACCTGGTGAGGCGGGCCATCCCTGAAGCCTCTTTTCTGCCACTGCAATCCTACTCCCTTCCGAGGAGCCTGCACGCTCTTTCTGGTCTTCCGCCTGACCGCCTCTGCAACTTGCACGTGTCATTTTCTTCTCCAGGCTGGCAGGGGGACCAATCCTGTTAGCCGTAGGACTCTGGTTTGGGAATGTCACATGGTTTTCTGTGAATGATAGTAACATGCAAATCAATTAGAGCAGTAATGATTTTTATTTTTTATATTAAAGACACCGCTAGGGATTAAACTTTGCCAGGACTGTCTGGGACATGGCAAAAGGAATTTAACCATAAGTACTTTAGCCATATCTTTGGAACCCTTTTTTTCTACATCACTGCATTAATTAAGCAATAATGCATGACAGGGCATGTGTCATGCTGGGATAACGTCACGCCTTGGACGGTTGGGCACCAGGTGGCAGGTGAGTGTATCCAACACCCGAGAAGTGACACTATCCCCATGACCTGTGCCCTGCAGTGCATTACAGCAATAATAAAATGGCTTGCTTTTAACAAAAGGAAAAAAGGAAAAAAAGGCGAAACAATACATTCTAAAACTACATTTCAGTTTTAGCTGGTTTTTGAATAGGTGTGATGTTGTGCAGGGATAACTTCACTGCTGAAGGGCAGCATTGACCAATCAGAGCCTACGAATTTTTCATGTCATTTTATAATCGACAATAATTTTAGCAACATTTATCAAGGTATATTTTGTTGAGATTTGGCAGGGAACACGAAGAATTATAAAATTAAACTGGCTCATGGAAATAGTAATTCTGCTATGTGAAAAATTCTTCACCAAGTTCTACCACATTTTGCTTTATAAGACATTACTCCAATATACTATTAACCAACTCATTAATAAACAAGACAATGCTATTTATTTTTGCACAAAGCATATAATAAGTAAGTAATAAGCCACGACAAGGTGTGCATTATAGAGATTTAATGCACGGTCAGGTGATGTCTCTTAGCCAATGAAATTTCTCAATTTTTGCTTGCCATTTTATAAAAGTTGATAATGTAGGTCTGCCCCGATGAGCCAGTGGTAGCGCATCTTGGTGCCACGTAAGAGACCCCAGTATGGGGGTAGACATGGGCTGTCACACTGGAAGGCAGGCAAAGTTGACATAGCGACATTGTGCCTCGGCCAGGGAGGGCTAGTGGCAAGTTCAGGTGCCGCAGCAACCACTGCAGTTGGGCCACGGAACTTGCACTCATCACAGGGATGCCTCGCCTTCACAAGGCCAATAATGTCTTTGCTCAAGCCAAGAGGTGCAGGGAGGGGGGGACTAATGGCTGAATGGAGAAAAAAATGGGGCAACAAATGTGTGTCTTATGCGGTCACAATGACAGTCATCACCTGCATTCTCAGGCCTTGCTCTGAATGGATCCTCACCGACTATGACAGTGGGGGGAGGGTTGTTGACAGGACTGATGGGTTGCCAACAGCACAAGACCGGAAGCACAAGTGGAGGTGGCAGCTCAGAAATCATTCTGTGAAATCACTAAAAAAGGTGATAATCTATTACAATTCTATTAAGTTGATGTCAACGAGGCTTTCATGAAAAGGGCTGCAGAACTGTAAAAAAACTGAATCTGAATTAAGTATGGTAGGAAAGAAAAAATTACTCACCTTAGTAACTGTGTTTCTTCTAATCGAGTCTTGCTGCATTCTGACCTATACAGTTATCCCCAGCACTTGAACTGCTCCGGAGAGAAAAGAGTTAATTTCTATGCCAGGCATAGAACGTTGAGCTCGAACTCGGTTTTCAAACCTCTGTCTGTGGTGCCTCAGAGTGTAACCGTCAGATTCTTACGAGCAAACTAACTACGGCACCGTGCACTCCGAAACTCCTGCACTAGACTCATCCGGCAGGCCAAAACAAATTACTTGAAGACCGTCTTCAACGCAAGCCTCAATCATGCAACAAAATTCTGGCAAACAATCAAATCTCTACTCTCCCCTCCAGCTCAGCCACCCACCCCGACCCAAACCGTCCAAGGTTCCACTGTCTCGGAACCTGACAAAGTGGCCTCTGTCTTCAATACATTCTTTACGAGTAGCGCGTCTGCTCTTTTATCCGATTTCCCTCGCCCCTCCACGCGCACAGCTCAGACAACGCCGCCCACCTCCCTGACCCCTGACTTCTCATACCAACTGGTTACCCCGGACGAAGTACTATAAGCACTGTGGGCACTCAATCCCAACAAGGGAAAATGCCCCTCTGGCCTGGACGCAAAAATGCTTTACCTGTCAGCACCAGCCATTGCCTCCCCACTGACTGCTCTCTTCAATCTCTCTTTTACGCTACCTGAAATCCCCACTGACTGGAAGCATGCAGCAGTCATACCCCTCCCTAAAGGGGGTGACCCTTCATCACCAGGTAACTACCGCCCCATCTCCCTTCTCCCCATCCTAACCAAACTTCAGGAGCATCTTGTACTAGCCCAACTCTCCTCCTTCCTCGACTCTTTCGCCTTTTTCTCCCCCTACCAGTCTGGATTTCGGAAGTCCCACTCTACCATTACCTCCCTTCTCAGGCTCACTGACGCTATCCTCACTGGCATGGACAAAGGGCACACCACCTCAGCCATTTTCGTCGACCTTGCAAAGGCCTTTGATACCATCTCCCACCCCCTACTTGTATCCAAACTTACGACGGCCAGACTCTCTGGATCTGCCACCAGTTGGTTTCACTCGTACCTGGCAGATAGATCCCAGGCAGTAAAGATTGATCCTCACACCTCTAACCCCCTCCCGGTCACTACTGGCGTCCCCCAAGGCTTGGTCCTAGGACCAGTACTCTTCTCCATCTTTCTGAATGATCTGCCCTCTGTTTGCCCACGCACGTCCATTTACATGTATGTTGACGACACCATCCTGTACGCTTCAGGCCTTCCCCTGCCGCAGTGGCCTCTACACTCCAGGAGGACTTCAATGCCATTCAGCACTGGCTCCGCTCAAACAAACTGTTTCTTAATACTAAGAAAACTGTCTCTGTGACTTTTGGCTCACGGCAAAGACTCGCCCGTCTCCCCTTGCCCCCCACCCTCCTCACCATCGACGGGACTCCCTTGGAGGCTTGCATCTCCTTCAGATATTTAGGAGTCTGGCTCGACCAGCACTTTGATTACGCCACCCACATCGACTCAATCCATAAGAAACTGCATCCAAAATTAGGAGCCCTATACCGCAACAAGGACTGCATTCCTTCGGCTACCCAGAAGGCAACTGTCCAGAAGATGATCCTCCCTCTACCTGACTACGGTGATGTAGTCTACGGCACTGCTCCCATATCCTCCCTTGCTAGTCTTGACACACTCTCTCATTCCTTCTGTCGCTACATCTTGGGCTGCCCCGCCACGACTCACCACTGCGACCTCTACAGTTCCCTCGACCTGCCCTCACTCCACGATCGCAGGCAGATTCACTGCGCCAGGACCATAGCGAAATACTGGACACAGTCCCTCCCTATCTTGAATCCGCCCTCGCAATCCAATCTCTGCCTACCTACTCCCTCAGGAGCACTGACTCCAGCCTCTTTCATGTCCCATTCATGGGTTCAGCCAAGGGCCAAGCTGCTTTCAGTTACCGCATGCCCAAACTTCGGAATACGCTGCCGGCTGCCATCAGACTCATCACAAACTCTCAGCAGCTCAACTGCATCCTAAAGACCCACCTCTCCTCTACTTCTGCTTGCACCTAGGCCCAGCAAGTGGTGCCCCCCCATGCCACACAAGCCACAAGCTAGCCTCTCACTTATGCAGGTCCCTTGCACCGTGTAAGCTTTGTGCCGCATAACCTGTACAAGGGCTATGTTGCCAACAACTCGTGTTGGTTCCACTGCTGCCACCACCCTAGTTCTACAACATCCCGAGTAGTGGTAGGGATATCAGATATCACATGTGACTCAGTACTATTACATTGCACAGCTTTTGCTATTGTAGTTGTTTGTTACGTTTACCTTGGTGCTCACAGTCATGCAAGCTCTGCTATCCATTAATCGATGTACACAACGTTCTATGTACCTTGCATAATCTGTATACTTGCACAATATTTATTGTCTGTATTTCACTCCTCTTCCCCCTTCCCCCAGGATGCATCTGAAATCGAGTGGTATCCCGCTCAGTATGCCTTCCTGGTAAAACTCAAATAAACAAATAAACTACACTTCCAGTGTGGAAATTGTAAATATATAAGCCAACAGGCAACAACTTGTGTCCAAAAGACTCAAGTCGAGAACCCAAGAGAAAAAACAGGTAGTGAACAAGATATATAATTCTAAGTTAAAACATAACAACAACCACCACCCCACCCTGAAGGGGAGAAGTGCAAAGTACACCCCTGAGGTGCAACACTGTACTTGCCAGCCCACATCCCAAAACTAGGTTCTGAGAGGGGAGGCAGGGAGGGAGGTCAGAATACAGCAAGACTCCATTAGAAGAAACACAATTACTAAGGTGAGTAATTTCTTCTTCAAACAACATGAAGTCTTGCTGTATTCTGACATATGCAGACTACCAAGCAGTGACTCCATGGAGAAGGGTACCAAACCTATTTTGGGAATAAGCTCTGTAGTACTGCTGTACCAAACCTAGCATCACTCCTAGCCTGGATATCCAGACAGTAATGCTTGGTGAAGGTATGGACTGTTTTCCAGGTGGCTTCTTTGCAGATCTCTAACAAGGGTATATCCCTGGCAGCAGCCAGAGAAGCAGCTGTACCCCTAGTCAAGTGAGCCCTCAGGCCTGAGGGAGGTGTTTTACCTAGCTTGGCATAGCAGAACTGAATATAAGAGACAATCCACCTGGCACTGGTTCTCTTAGTAAAAGGTTTACCATTCCCCACTTCACCATAGGTGAGTAACAGCTGGAGGGAGTCAAACCTGAGTGCCTTAGTATGCTCAATGTAGTAGCTGAGAGCCTTTTTAACATCTAAACTGTGTAATCTTCTTTCTCCTGAAGAAGAATGATCAGTGAAAAACACAGGAAGAGACATGGACTGGTTCAGATGGAAATCTGTGACCACTTTGGGTAGGAACCTCCTATTGGTTCTGAGGACCACCCTATCTCTATGGAATGAGATAAAATCAGGTTCAACGGACAGGGCCTGTAATTTATTAATTCGACTGGCAGAAGTGATAGCTACCAGAAACACAGTTTTCCAGGTCAGGCACTTAAGCTCAGCCGAAGCCAGAGGTTCAAAGGGTGGCTGCATAAGCTGAGCAATGCAGATATTGAGATCCCAAGCCGGAGTAGGCTCTCTAAAAGGAGGGTTGATATGAACCAGACCTTTAAAGAACTTTCCAAAAACAAGGTGAGACGCCAGGGAAGAGCCCTTCCCTGCTGAGAGGAATGCAGACACAGCTGTTAAATGAACCTTTAAAGTGGCTGGCCTAAGGCCTAAGCCATTAAGGTGAACCAGGTAATCCAAAAGTGAAGCAATGCCAGCAGCGTCTGGTAAAATATCCTTATGGGAACACCAAATGCTGAATCTTTTCCATTTGGAATTATAAGTTTTCCTGGTAGAGGGTTTCCGAGAAACCTTAAGGATGTCCAAAACTCCCTGAGAAAGATGTAGGCCTGCATATTCTAACTCTTCAAGAGCCAGCCATGAGATTGAGACACTGGAAATTGGGGTACCAGATCCTCCCCAGAGCGGAGGTTAGGCGATTGTGTCTCTTGGGAAGAGACAGGGGAGAGAGACTGCTAGTGACAACAGAAGAGGATACCAAGGCTGTCTGGCCCAGTCTAGAGCCAGTAGAATCACTGTGCAGGGTTGTGACCTGATCTTGACTAGAACCCTGAACAACAGGGAGAAGGCATTAAGGAACTTGCCTTCTCAGTCCAATATCAGGGCATCCAGGGGAACAGTCACTAGGACTGGGGTGTCTGCAGCAGAAGAGGGGAAGTTGGTGATTGTCTGGGGCTGCGAAGAGATCTATCTCTGGAGTGCCCCACCTAGTGAAGATTACTTTCGTTATGAGAGGATCCAAGGTCCATTCGTGATGGCCCTGGGAGATTCTGCTCAGAGCATCTGCTAACACATTGTCCTTCTCTGGGAGGTAGACTGCTATTAGGGAGGTTTGCAATGAGTAGGCCAGGAACCAGACTTTCATGGCCTCCGTGCACAAGGCCATAGACTGAGTGCCCCCTTGCTTGTTGATGTACCACATGGTGGTGGTGGTGGTGGTGGTGGTGTCTGCCCTGATCTGAACCATCTTGTCTCTTACTGAGTCCGAGAAAGCTTGAAGGGCTAGGAATACTGCCCTGAGATCCAGAAGATTGATATGAAGGAGAGACTGTTATGGATATTCAAACCCCTTGTGCTGTGAGGGCACCTAGGTGGACTCCACAGCCCAGGAGAGAAGCATCTGAGGTTAGTATCACTGAATGAGATTGACTGAGGAATGGGACACCTTGTCTGAGATTGTCCTGATCCAGCCACCACTGGAGAGCTTGGACCAGAGTCTGAGTCACTGGAACCAATTTGGTGAGAGAATCTTTTTTCTGAGACCAAAAAGACCTTAGGTGAAACTGAATGTCCCTCATTTCGAACCTGGCTCCTTGTACCACTGCAGTAGAAGCTGCCATGTGGCCTAGGAGCTGAAGAAAATGTCTTGCTAGGTGAGAAACCAGATGATGAAAAGAGGAAGCAAGATCTATAAGAGCCTTTACCCTTGCTAGTGGGAGGAAGGCCTTTGCTTGAACACTATCTAACTCTATCCCTATGAAAGTGAGGAGTTGTACTGGTTCGAGAACCGACTTTGGCAGATTGAGAAGAAATCCCAGAGAACTGAGCAAATCTTGAGTGACTTGAAGAGCTGACCTGACCTGGTCGAGAGACTGTCCTACAATGAGCCAGTCGTCCAGGTATGGGAATAGAGATATCCTCTGCCTCCTGAGGAAGGCCACTACTACTGCCAGGCACTTTGTAAACACTCTTGGAGCTGATGTTAGGCCGAAAGGCATGGCTCTGAACTGATAACGGCCTGAAGGCAGCTCGAACCTGAGGTACTTTCTGTGGGAGCACCTGATAGGAATGTAGAAATAGGCATCCTTGAGGTCCAGGGATGCTAACCAATCTCCTGGCCTCAGAGAGGGAAGAATTACTCCCAGAGTCACCATTTTGAACTTTGGTTTTAAGATGCGTTTGTTCAAATATCTTAAGTCTAGGATGGGTTGCCACTCCCCTGTCTTTTTTGGGGTAAGGAATTATCTGGAGTACAGACCCTTGCCCCTGTGTAGAGTAGGAACTCTCTCCATGGCTCTGAGAGCCAGCAGAGAGGAAACATCTGCTTCTAGAGCAATGGTTTTGGAGATGTTTTCAGGTGGAAAAGACCTGGCCCTCATTTTTGGAAACTTCTTGAGACCGAGGGCCAGTCCCTGGCTTACTACCTTCAGGACCCACTTGTCTGAGGTAACAGACTTCCAGGCCTGGAAGTAGTAAGCCAGCCTGCCTCCTACTGGAGTTGGGGAGTCGACCCGGGCTGACACATCAGGGTGTCTGCTTGGCAGGAGCCTTGGACTGGGAAGAGGATGCAGCCCTGCTCATCCCCCTCCTGCCTCTCCCTTGAAAGAACCCCCTCTGTGGAAAGGGAGAGGAGGCCTGGGCTTGGTAGAGAGGCCTGTGAAAGGGCCTGCCCCTGCCCCTAGACTGCTGCTCTTGAGGAGTGGCTTGCCGTTCCTTGGCCTGTGCACTCCTGTAGGTGGCCCTGTACTTGTCCATCTTCTTCATGTAAGCCTCTGTCTGCTCCCCAAACAGACAGTTACCCACCACAGGGAAATCCATGGCCTTAGCCTGCATGTCCTGAGAAAGGCTAGTGCATCTGAGCCAAGCAAATCTAAGAGACACAGATGTAGCCATGACTCTCGATGCCACATCGTTAGAGTCTACAGCAGGACAGAATTGCACTTTGGATGCCTCAATCCCATCAGCAGCCACCTCCTCCAGCTCCTTGGCTAGCTGGGGGGGAAGCCTGTTTAGCCAGTTCCAGAACCGTATCCCCACCTGGACTTCTGGTATCTGGCTGTGTAGGCCATATAATTAGCCTGCCTGAGTCCCATAGAGGATGCCAAGTATTGTTTCTTGGCCATGGCATCCACCTTTCTGGAGTCTTTATCTTGGGGGGGGGGGGTGAAGCAAAAGGTATATTAGCCCTGCCACAAGCTGCAGCCTGCACTACCTCAACATGGCTGCAATGATTGAACAAAAACTCCGTACCTGAGCCTGAGAGCATATACCTCCTGTCCATTCTCTTATCCACAGGAGGTAAAGAATTTGGTGTTTGTAAAATCTTTTGTGTGTTTCCCCAGGGATTTATGGAGGGGAATAGACAACCTCTTGGACTCTGGGATGTCCATCATCTCCACAAAATCAGGCTCTTCTTCCTCCTCAGCTGCTTCAACCATAGGGAGCTGGAGGGTTTCAGCCACCTTTTTGTAAAACAAAAAGTGAGATGGGGACTCAGAAAGCCTTGGAGGGGAGACACTGGAGGGTCTGTCTGGGGAGACGTCCGGTTCAATGGGCACATCCAGACCTTCATAATCATTGTCATCATCATCATCCGATAACTCTTCATCCCCCTCCCACTCCAATTTGTAATAAGCATCTGGATCATAATCCGATGAAGTTGGATCTGACCGAACTGAGCGCCTAACCGACTGCGCCGGTTTGGATGGAACCAGACAAAGCGATTGCACAATACTGATCGCTTTGGCCATTTCTTCATTGACTGGAGTAAGGGATGCTGGGTCCGAACCGGCTTACTTTTTTTTGTCTTTTTGATGGAACCGACCTCTCAGGGTCGACTCTCCTTTTGCACGAGGATGTCTTGCCCAGGTCAGTGGGCGCTTCCTTAGGTTCAGTCGGAACCGAACAGGGCTGGCCATCTGGATCAGCGGACTTCTCGGCCTCCTTTTCCTTTAGCCTACCCAATCTTTTTTCCCCCAGAGTGGCCTTATGAAACCTTTTTGCAGATTTGGCATTCTGTTTTGAGGTGGTCAAACTCCAGACAATAAACACAGACGAGGTGGGGCTCAGCCTTAGCAAAGGCCTCCCCACACTCTGTACAGTGTTGAAACCCAGTGGGACCGTTTTTTTTTTCTTGGGTTTCTCAGACATGGCCAGCCTAGAAAAAATTACCCTTTACAGCTTTTAGAAAGGTAAATTTACCCACTGCCAGAAAATAAATTTAAACACAAAAGGTTGCTTCCCAAGTGGACCGACCGAGAAGGAACTAAAGTTTACAATTTCCACAGAAGAAAACACACAATCACAGTTCACTACCTATCTACAGTACTTACTGTACCATAGACAGAGGCTCGAAGCCGAAAATAAACAAATCGGTTGAAAAACCGACACGTTTTGAAACTTTACCGAACTTGATAGCGAAGAAGCAATCTCTGGAGCGACTTCACAGTTAGGCGGAGTAAAGAATCTGACGGTTACACTCTGAGGCAATACAGACAGAGGTTTGAAAACCGAGCTCAAGCTCAATGTTCTATGTCTGACATAGAAATTAACTCTTTCCTCTCCGGAGCAGTTCAAGTGCTGGGGCTAACTGCATATGTCAGAATACAGCAAGACTTCATGTTGTTTGAAATGCTATCAGGCTAGGAATAAGATGACAGGCTGAGTATACACCCTACATTTTAAAATATTTATATATTTCTGAGTACTAATGCAATGTTATTTCAAGCATGAGATGCAACACTTAACATTTGCCCTGCAAATGCAATGCCCCAAGAACAACTGCCGAGGCCCTTATTTGTGTCAGTATCATCATGACAGATGATTTATGTCTATACTGAGCTGCAAGGAATTCTCGGTTTCTTTGGAAGAAGTGACTTTACATTTTATATCACATTTTGGGGTTACGTCGTACTTACCTTTTCTGAGTTTTATTTTGGTAGCTGCATGTGTTTCTATAAATGAAAGCAACAAGTAAATTAATCACTATAGTCATATTTATTTTTTTATTTAGAGAGTCTACCAGAACCAAAACCAGGCCCCAACATTCTGGTGGCAAACTGATTTTAAAGGGAAGGTCCCCTCAGCCTTTTATTTTGTTTATCTGTGTAGTCTGCAAGCATGGGCAAAAAAGCCTCTAGTGGACCCTCCTGATCTCATCCAGATGTAAGTGCAAAAGAAGGTATTTAAGTATGATGTGAAAACCTGTTTGACTCCATTGCAAAGGTCATGGCCAGACTCATGTAAGGCATCCTGGAATTTTATGGTGTTTTAGTGCTAAAACCTGCAGTAGCTACTTTATTAGTCAGTGCTGTTGCTGTCCTCCGCAGTCTCTATATTCTTTTGTTTTGACTTTCTGTTTATATCCCCTTCCATCACCACAGCCAGCCTTCCCTTCCAAATTCCCTAAGGTGTCCTATGGCTCTGTCCGACCCCAGGTACCAGTGGTTCGCACCACCATTTTGCCTTGGTTTACACCCCCCCCCCCCGGTGGGTAAAGAGGGACCTAACTTATCTTCCTCTTAATGCAAGCCATGTTGGGTCGGTGTCCTTGAGTCCTGGGTCAGGTCCTTGCTAAGGTGCTAGGACTCATCAGCTGGCCTGGCTGTTGGACCATTTTCCATTCTCCCCCCCCACACATCAGCCCACAAGGAGCTCAAGGGAGCATGGACACATGGAGTTGTGTACAAACTGCTCTAGAGCCCGGCCAATGTCTTCCCTTACTTACGGTGCCTCAGACTGCACCTCCACCCATGGTCAGCCAGGTGGCAGTACAGCGGTGGGGATGATGACCATTCCTCCCCCCAGAAGAAGACAGCACCCCCCGGGATGCTCAATCCTCCTTCCCTGCTGCCGGCCCCGACAACCTGAGTCCGTTCCCAAACCCAGGTTGCTGGAGTCATGAGCGGTAGCACTACAGCTGCACCAACAGGCCGGATGCAGTCCCTATGTTCTTGTCTTATACTGGCCATGAACTTTTCAAGGCACAGTATGTGCCCCGCTATTATCTGTAGTTTGAAGTTTATCTTAGTTAGAAAAAATGCTTTCAGAGACTACAGGGACTTCTCAAAACGTAACAGAACAGAATGAGTATAACTTCTGCTGACTTGTGCAGGTATGCATCGTCAACTGATGCCCTGCACGAGTGAAGTCATGACCTTTGCAATGGAGAGAAAATACAGGTTACTCACCTGTAACAGGAGTTCTAGGAGTGGTATATGTTGTTCATCCACACTGTCTGGCAGGTTCCTTGCCACTTTAAATGTTGCCGGAAGGTCTTCAAGCTGGTTCCTCCCACCCACCCGGGTGGTAAAACCCTTGGCTCCGCGCCATGACACCAGATCAAGCCCGCTGGAAGCCAGGTTTAAGCTTGAAGCTGGGGAGGTCAGTGGGTGGGTGTGGATGAATATATACCACTCCTAGAACTCCTGTTACAGGTGAGTAACCTGTATTTCAAGGGACGTGGATATGTTGTTCAATCCACACTGTCTGGCAGACTCCTAGCAGTTCTCCGGGAGGAGGGAGGCAAGGCACGCACCCCCTACTTAGGGAATAAGGACTGGAGAACCGAGGTCCCAAAACCAGCATCCCGGCATGATTCAAGGTCAATGTGGTAATGGGAAATAAAGGTGCGTGCTGACTTCCAGGTAGCAGCCCTGCAGATTTCCTGGATAGTGACGTCCCTAGAAGCAGCCACAGAAGCAGTGGTATGGCGGGTAGAATGAGCTCTTATCCCTTTGGGAGGCTCCATGCCCACCAACCTATAGCAGAGATCTATGCAGAAGGTGACCCACCTGCCTATCGTCCACTTGGCTGCAGGTCTGCCAGGTGCGGCTTCAGCGTAGGTGACAAACAGCTGGCAAACCTCTCCCCAAACTTCAGCTGTCCGCTCCTTGTAATAAGAAAGCACTCTTCTAGGGTCCAAAGTATGGAGCCTATATTCTGCCTCCGAGGTGTGACTGGGGTAGAACACCGGCACAGTCAACACCTGGTTAAGGTGAAACTCCGACACCACCTTCGGAAGGAATTTCGGTGGGGCGCAGGACAACCTTGTCCCTATGGAAGACCAGATAAGGAGACTCGATGGAAAGCGCCTGGAGCTCTCCCATCCTTCTGGCTGATGTAATAGCCACCAAGAAGGCGGTCTTCCACGACAGGTGAGAAATGTCACACCTGTGCATCGGTTCGAATGGCTTGCCCATGAGCTTAGCCAATACCAGCAGTAGATCCCACGGAGGTGGAGGTTCTCGCACCAGAGGGGATATGAGATCGAGGCCTTTGGAAAAAGCGCCCGACCACCTTCTCCTGTGCCACCGACTGCTTGCCAGCCTGCGCCCGGTAAGCAGAGATGGCTGCCAGGTGCACCTTAAGGGTCGTCGACCGAAGCCCTAGCTGAGAAAGGGACCACAGGTAGTCCAGAATGCTAGCCAAGGAACAGGAAGAAGGGTCCAACCCCTTGTCCTGACACCAAATGGAGAATCTCTTCCATTTGAAGGCATAGCATTTTCTGGTCGACTCCTTACGGGATGCCTCAACAACGTTTAGGACCTCGTCGGAAAGACTCAAGGCCTGGAACTCTAGCCGCTCAGGAACCAGGCCGTCAGGTGCAGGGATTGAAGGTCCGGATGGAGTACCTTCCCCTTGTTGATTGAGATCAGGTCTGGGCAGGCTGGAAGCCGCCTTGGGAGCCTGGAGCTGAGGCTGAGGAGATCTGGATACCAGAACAGGCAGGGCCAGTCTGGGGCTACCAGAATCACCTGCGTCTTGTCCCTCTTCACCTTGAGAAGCACCTTGTGGATCAAGGGAAATGGAGGGAAGGCGTAGAAGACGCCCGGGGTCCACAGCCTCGAGAAGGCATCTCCCTGCAGTGAGCCCTGCTGAGGGGGGCGGGCGTGAAACAGTCTCAGCTTCGCATTCTCCCTGGAGGCGAACAGGTCCACCTGAGGGGTGCCCCAGTAGGAAAACAGATCTTGTACTACCTCCGGCAGGAGAGACCACTCATGAGATGCAGCGCCTATCCGGCTGAGGACATCGGCCAGACTGTTGGAGGCTCCTGCCACATGGATGGCTAGGAGATCCGCCTCCAGGCTGATCACGAGACACGAAGTGAGGAAAGCCTCCTTGCACAGGGGCAAGGAGTGTCCCACCCTGTCGCTTGAGATAGTACATGGTCGTGGTGTTGTCCATCTGGACCTGGACCAATTGACCCTCGTACAGACGGTGAAGGTGGTGAGGCTAGTCGGACTGCTCGAAGCTCCAGCAGGTTGATGTGGCATCGAGACTTCTTGAGGGGACCAGAGGCCGAGGCTCTGAGCTCCCCAGATGGGCACCCCAACCCATCAGAGAGGCGTTGGTCGCCAGAGTGACCGTCGGCTCAGGGTGGACAAATGGGATACCCTCCTGCAGATGAGCTGGAACGAGCCACCACTGTAGGCTGTCCCACATCTCCTGGGTCACTGCACTGGCTGGTCAGAGGACCAGAATGCTGTGACCATTGGCGGGACACATATGCCAGCGGGTCCAACAGACCACACTAGTGCAGGCCACCATGAGGCCCAGGAAGCACAGGAAGTCCCGGGCAGGGCTTCATTGCCCAACCAGAAATGATTGGGTAAAGGAGGAAAGGACCTCAGCCCTGTCTGCCGGGAGCCAGGCTCTGGCTCGAAGAGTTGAGCTCTGCCCCGATTAATTGAATCACCTACGATGGCACGAGTTCCGACTTGGCCTAGTTGATGAGTAGGCCAATCTGAGAGCAGACCTGGAGGGCCAGATCCCTGGACCACTCCACCTCCAACCTGGAGAGGGCTGCAATCAGCCAGTCATCCAGGTAAGGATACACCCGGACCTCTCGGCGCTGCAGGAATGTTGTCACCACTGCCATGCATTTGGTGAAGACCCTGGGAGCTGGAGAGAGGCTGAAGGGCATGGCCCGGAACTTGTAAAGAGATCCCTCTGCTCGAAAGCGGAGGAATCACTGATGAGACGGACGGATTGGGATGTGAAAGAATGCGTCCTGAAGGTCCAGAGAACAAAACCACGCGCCTAGTTCCAAGGATGGAATGATCTGAGCCAGAGTGACCATCCTGGAGGTGTGAGACCTTAGGAACTTGTTCAGGTTGTGTAGGTCGAGAATGGGGCGCCAGCCCCCCATCCGTTTTGGGACCAGGAAGTACCTGGACACAAACCCTGGGTCTGAAGGAGGATCCGCCACCTCGCTGATCACCTCCTTCTGGAGAAGCAGGACAATGTCGACTCGACGAGCCGACAGAGAAGCTGTGGACCCCATTGCCCCCTGTGGGGCAACGGCTCGATAGGGAGGGAACTGCTCAAATTCCAGAGGCATACCCCTGCCCACCACTTCTAGCACTCAGCGGTCCGTGGTAACTGCAGACCAGGTGGAAAGGAAGTGGCAGAGCCGTCCCCCCATGGGGGGGGAACCCAGGGAGGAGTGACGAGGTTGGGAGCGACACCCCTCAACACATCACTGGGCAGGCTTAGAGGAAGGGCCCGCTGAGGGACCTCCTGGACCATTGCCTTCAGGCTTCCTACTGGGGGAAGCAGCAGACTTGGCCTTAGGGTGCCAAGTATGTGCCTGCTGGCCCTGGTGCTGATGCTGCTGGGCCGGACGTGCTGCAGGGGCGGAAGGGTGAAAGGCCTTACGCTGCTGCTGGCGGCCTTGTCCTTCTGGGCAGACGGACAGAGTCCAAGGTGGCATTGGACTTTGATCCTCTGAGATGGCCTTCCATCCCGGCCCAACAAGTCAGTGCCCAGGAAGGAACATCTGCCAGTTTGTTCTGGGTGTCCACCGTGAAGGTGAAGATCCGCAGCCAAGCTCTGCGGGTGCATGGCCTACTGGCGTCGCTACTGATCGGGCACAAGAATCACTTATGTCCAACAAAGTTTGGAGCTGCTGTTTAGCATCGCCCTTCCCTGATCCCGGACCTGCTTGACCGTCATCTGAAGATCAGCTGGAAGATGAGGAATCACCTCATCCAGGGAACCCAAAAGGGAGTGTGAGAAATGTGCCATCAGAACGGCCGAGTTAGCCTGACGAAGGCCTAGGAAGGAAGCAGCGTAAACCTTCCGCTCCACGTAATCCAGCTTTTTGGATTCCTTATGAGGTGGTTTGTCCACATCCCGAGCGTTCCCGGAGCACTGGAAAACACTATCGGTCACTAACCCTTCCGCAGAGGGGTGCTCCAAGAAACCGGAGAGTGAGCTGTGGGACTCAAGATTGGCCATCCTGGCTCAAGGCGCCGGACAAGATGCTGGCCGCTGCCATAACTCCAGGGCCGGGCAACAATGACTTTGGCCACAGGAAGGCCTCCATAGGGAATCTCTCGGTCCAGTATCTCCGTGGAGGGATACTTGGCCCGCTTCAACAGGTTCAAGCTGCATCCCGTGGACTCCGAGATGAGCTCAAGCACGCCTAAAAACGAGGATGGGCTCGTCCACTGACTGACCCGCCGTAGACTCCAGGTCAAGCGGCCTGGAGAACAGGGAGGAGTCGTCATCAGACTCTGAGGAGTCTGCAAACAGCTGCCGGGCGCCTGAGCCCCCCTCCACCTGCCGAGGTCGATTGAGAGTGAGGGTGACCGACAACCTGTGGGGGCAAGCCCTGACCCCACCGAGAATCCTTGGTCAGGGCCCCAGTCTTCGGTTGTGGAGGCGGAGGTACCACCACAATGGGTGGAGCGGCTGGCTTTGGCTGAACAACCGGTGCCGGGGTCGGCTCCTCGACCACTACGAGGGGTTGTTTCGGCCGCTCCAGTGACAGCCACTTAATGGCCGGAGAAGGTGACGGAGTCGGCTTATTCCCAGACAATAACAGCTGCTGCCACATTAACTCCTCGTAGCGCCAACGCAACTTGCACCGGAGCCTATCCTCCGAAGAGGACGACAAGGATGAACGACGATGACGCTTTCCACGGTGCTGAGACAGCCGTCGGCGGCAGGACTGGCTGGACCTGGAAGAGGACTGAGACTGAGACCTTCGGGGTTTCCGAGGGTGGGTCAGATAGGGAACGTGGAAACCCGCCCTTCCTTCAGTGCAGGGACCTTAACCGGGGATCCGGCACAGGCACGTCTTTTTTTTTTCTTTATTTATTTAAAGTCTACGAATTACAACCCTTTGAGTCAGAGACTCATTTGCAAAGGCTCCATGCCTTATATAAATGGATTAGAACACAGTATAACATGGAATATACAATGTAGACAACAGCTCTAGTACAGAAAATGACAGTAACTCACCGAGGTGAAAGAAAAATACAATAAACACAGACATGTAACGACAGCAATTGTGAAGTAATGGTGCATTAACATTTTAAAGTTTCATCTGCAGTCACAGTGGGGTTTGACATAATGTGATTAAGTAACTCATGTTTAAAAGGCCCAAGCCTGGGGACTGATGAGACAGAGTCAGGGATTGAGTTCATCCAGAGTGGGGCCCTGTAGCAAAAGGACCTTTGGCCAGCAGTGGTCTTCACAAAGGGGACATGGAATGTGGTGGTATCAGAGTGTCTAGTGGAGCGAGCCGGTAGGTTCTTTTGGAGGCGCTTAAGACAGCCTGGGGGGGCTAGGCCCAACTGGATTTTTTTGCCCAGTAGGCAGGTCTGATAAACTAGTCACCCCTGGAAGTTTAGCCATGATGAGCGTAGATAGAGATCACGTGTGCGTAAGATGATCACATCCTATGGCCTATCTGCAGGCTTTGTTTAGGGCATGTTTAATGCTGGACAGTGCTGTGTCAGAGGTGGCCCCATAGATGATTATGCCGTAGTCTACCAGTGAAAGGATGGAGCTGGAGATAGCTAAGCATAAAGCCTCCGGAGGTAGACAGGGCCTAAGCCTGTAGAGGAGACTGATTCTTTTGTTTGTTTCAGTGCAAGTTGACGCAATATGCTCACGATAGTTGAGGGCGGAGTCTAGAGTAACCCCTAGATATTTAAAATTGGAAACAGGTTCTAGTGTGGTGCCCATCACACTGTGTATAGCTAATTTTGTAGTGCTGTGCTTATGTTGTGGGTGGGCGAATAGCATGACTTTCGTCTTTTTTGTGTTGAGTACGAGCTTGTGTGAGGAAAACCAGGCTTCAGTTTGAGTGAAAGAGCCCTGCAAGGATTCTAGAAGCTGCGTGGGGTCAGGTTGCCAACTGAAAATCACAGCATCATCAGCATAAAGGAGAAGACGCACAGAGGTGGCCTGAGGTAATGAGTTCAGGTAAAGTGAGAAAAGGAGCTGACAGAGGATAGACCCTTGAGGGACACCCGATCGGACAGGAAGGTTTTATGGAGAGGGTGTTTTTATCATCAACTGTTGAGTACGGCCAGAGAGATAACTGGAGAATCAGCTAGTAGTTTCTTTGGAGACGCTGACAGGGAGGGGAGTTTATGAGCATGGTGTGATTTACGGTATCAAATGCCTTGAGAGATCTATAAAGACTATACCACCAGGTCTCCATGGTCAAGAGCGTATGAACAAAGGAGGTGAGATCTAGTAGGGCAGTGGTGGTACTGTGACCTTTCCTGCAGCGTGTTGTTGTTGGCAGATTTGGTGTTGTGTATCTAGATAGTTAGTAAGTTGATCAGCCACTATTTTTTTCCAGTGCTTTTGAGAGTGGAGGGAGTATGGAGATGGGCCTGTAGTTACTAGTTGCAGTACGTGTACCATTTTTATGTACTGGCGTAATCCTCGCCTTTTTCCATAAAGACGGGAATTGTCCTAGTCCTTGGTAATCACCGGGGGAATCGGTGAAGTAGGGTTGTCGGCATCACCAGTCGACAAACCGTCCGACGGGTCGAGAAAAATCTCGACCGCGTCGACGGTTGTCTCGGCCTGCTGACCTGATGGGGACACCGTGGAAGCCAGCGGCCTTAGCCACAACCCTAATCAAGCTTCGTGCCCGACGGTCCAGTGAAGGGGATCTCTCCCCGCCCCACGAACGCCGACGGTGGGATTCTACCTTTGAGTCCTTCTTCTTGGACCGACTGGAATGTCCCGATGGCCCTTCTCCCTTGGTGGAGAGGGACTGGCAAGCTCCATAAACGAAGCCGTGTAGGAGGAGCCCAAAGAGAGCGGGATAAATGCCGTGGCCGAGGAGGAAGAAGAAGCGGCCTGGGCCACCTCCTCCTCGAGGGCGATCATCTGATCCAACTATTCCGTGGAACCCGCCGCCCGTGGACACCGCCAACGGGCCTCTCCTACTTGACCAGCGGATACTGTTTTCAGGACTTCAAGAAGAAGTCGAAAGCAACGTGTCCTCCAAGACCAAGCAGAGAAGGAGCAGCATTATTCACAAGCTCGCGACCGTGACCAAGCCCCAGGCAGTAGACGCACGTGGAGTGCGGATTGGTCCAGGACATCTTCTGCCCACAAGGGCACCGACGAAAGCCGGGAGTCGATTTGTCCATCGCAGCCGTGAGGGAAGATGAAGACCAAAGTCTTGTAAACTTTAGAATTAGTTTCGGGTTAACCGAAGAGTTTGGATCCAGGCCTAAAACGCAGAGCGCTAAGGAGGGAACCTGAGCTTCCAAGCGGTAAGGAAGATCTGGCGTCATGGGGCAGAGCCGAGGGTCTTACCACCCGGGTGGGTGGGAGGAGCCAGCCTGAAGACCTTCCGGCAACATTTAAGGCAGCAAAGAACCTGCCAGACAGTGTGGATTGTACAACATATCCACGTCCCTAGAACAGGTGTTCACACCAGGGCAAAACAGAGTGAAGCAACCTCATGTATATTTCAATTAGGATGAAATTAGGGGGCTGCAGGAGAGGGAATCATTGTTCATGCCTACAAACTACATGGGTACACAGAAAATAGGTTGAGGGGACTTTCCCTTTAAAGATAACTAGACACATCTTTTAAATTCTTCTTTTATTTACTATAACTACATTCATTAACTAGAATTTCGATATATAACCCTGTAACCTATATTTACCAACTGAGTTGACCAGTAACGAATATGGTAGCCAAGATAACAGTTACTTGAGTCTCATACTCAGAAAAAAATCTGTTTTCAGCCTATCACAGAATTTATTTATTTTTGCTCCCACCCTTTGGGTCCCCACATCACCACCTCTTTCCCTGCCAGACTCGCCCCTCGACTGCAGCCCGCTGGAACACACTCCAGTCCAGACCTCTGGAAGCATTCGGGGCTGACTTGTCCCTGCTGGGGTCATCTCTGGCAATCCCTCACAGAGTGAACACCTGAGAGCTCCTTACTTGCCTCTCCATTGGTGGGCCTGTCCCTGCTGGGGCCACGCCATGGTCAGGGGAGGTGCGCCGCTGCATCCAAAGGGGGTATGTCCACAAGTGCGTCCAGGAGCATCCACACGTGCTGAGGGGCAGAGACGCTGTTATCTGGTGTACAGGCGCGGCATTTCTCCCATCTGTGTCCCTACCCACCTTCCACCCCACTCGCTCGCACACATGCATGGCTGGCCTGGGGGGTGCCTGATGGTGAGTAGTCACCCACACCCTCAACGGCACCTCCGCCAGCAATCACCAGGAGCTGCAAGCTTCCCTCCACCAGGACGAGAGTGGCCAAAGGACACACTTTCATCCTCCCTGCTGGCCTCCGCTCCTGATGGCCCGGGTGCAGGGCGTACACCTGGGTCACCAGTGTACAGCGATCCCCATTGCTCAGTACCATGGAGCCAGACATCTTTTTTTGGTTACGCCAACCCTGAGTTAGATTAGCATATTGGAATTCATTCACCCCTCATCATGCGTTTGTTACCTGCTCAGACCTGGGCTTCACAGCCTCAATTACTAAATGTTTTGCTCATTTTCATGTACTACTCCAGTACCTGGTGAGGCGGGCCATCCGAAGCCTCTTTTTTCTGACACTGCAATCCCACCTCTCCCAGGGGCCTGCACACTCTTTCTGGTCCTTCCGCCTGAGCACTTCTCCAACTTGCGCTGGGTGGTTTTCTCCCTAAGGCAAGGACATGACAGGAGAACCAATCCTGTTGGTTGTCAGACCCTGTGGAGAAGTCACAGATTTTCTGTGAAGGACAGTAATATAAAACTTAGTTGCAACAGTAATAACCTTTTTTTTTTTTTTTTTTTTTATCAAAGGCACCGCTAGCAATCAAACTACGCCAAAGCTGTGACATGGCAAAAGGAATTTTAGTAGCTCTTCTTTGACATTCAACTTCTACATTAAAATCATCAGTATTACTTCAGCCAAAAATTTTTAAAGCACATTTTGTTGAGAGTTAGCAAGAAATTCAAGAATTATAAAATTAAAATGGCTCACAAAAAATACTCATTCAGTTGTGTGAAACATTACTAAGTAATAAGCCACAACAGTGTGTATATTATAGGATTTTAATGCACGCCCCAAGGGTTCAGTAAGGCACAAGGCCAAAGGCCAAGTGCCCTCATGCCCCTGGAAACTGCATTGAAATCATATGATGCACACACTGGAGCGGCTCATTATAATTATCAAATGGCTATAAGTAGGTTTTTTTGGGGTAAAATTAGATTTGTCACCCAACTGTGCATTTATAGAGCAATAATTAACAGCTTCCTCTTTTTCCCATAGGGAAATCGTGGCGTAATTTGCTGTTATAAAGGAGCATTTATAATGGCAAACATGCGCACGGTTTCCCCCACGCCATGCGCCCGCTTGAACTTCCCCGATTCTTGGTCACTGTCTCCTGAACCGCAAACCCAGCATGGATACAAACTGCTACGGACACTCATAAGTAACATTGTAAAAAAACTTAAATATGCCACATTTGCTACCGGATTGCCCACAAAATGGTTGAAATAAAAGTGGAAGCCAACCGCGCGCCATGCCGTAGTCGGACTGTGGCGCACAGCAGCCTCTTTTAATTTATATAATTATTGAGGCGAAAAAGAGAAACCCAACAATTGTATAAAATAAAAGATGGGTCTCGGGGTTTATGTAGCATGAAACCCCTCGGGTGTGTGTAAAGTCTCGTTACACACTCAGACTCATACTTTATCCTCTATTTAACGATAGTCAGGTGACATCTCTCACCCAATGACATTTCTAGATTTTTTCTTGCCATTTCATAAAGTATTATATTACATGCCATATTCTCCAAGATACAAAATATTAATCAAATTATTTACAAAAATTAGAATTCTATTTTACATAAACGTAATAAAAGTTGATAATATAATCAATGCTGTATTTAGTAATTATGTCAGTAAGATTTTCATACAAAATCTAAACTGTTACAGAAATAAAATGGAATAAAGTATGGTAAGAAACTACTATCAGAAAAGGCATAGATGACAGACTGACTATATATATTTTATATTATAAATTTTGACTGGGAATGTCATGGTACATTTGATATAAGAAGCAACTATGAGGAATGTGTAATGTGCTATTGTATTTTAATGTAATAAATATAAATTTCTCTTAAAATAGCAACTTTAGTACTGGCCCACCATGCAGCAGTAATGCTTCAGCTTCAACGCTGGACGACACAGATTCAGGAACGAGCCTGAGTCATCAGACAGACAGCCAGGAAGGTTAGCCGAGCATCTCAGAGAATGCTCTCCACTTCAGGGAGGGAGAGTAGAGGACTCCGCTCCTGCCACCTGGTGACCATGAGTGGCAGTGCAGGTGGCATAAGGCTGAGGGATGCCAATGTACCCTGATGTGTGCGCGGCGCCTATGCTGAGGGTTCCCATGTAAACGGAAGGTTTCTTAAACTCTGGTGGACAGGAGCCACTGATTTACACAGCTGCTGACTTTAAAAAACTGATTTTTACACCTGATATTCTGCTAACTTCCTGCAAAATACCGATCAGTTTTGGGACTGACTCAATAGGGTTACCTAGCAAAAAGATGGAATTGTCTACATATAGAGATATTTTCTGACTGACTCGTCCGGCTGTGATTCCTACAACAGTGCTGTCTTGTCCCACTCTTGCCACCAGTGGCTCCAGACATACTGTGAAAAGCAGGGGAGACAGATGGCATCCCTGCCGTGTGCCTCGGGGGAGGAGAAAACATGCTGAGTTGATCCCATTCACTTTTTTTTGACTTGGTACTGTATACTTTATGTCCCCTGCATCACCCAGTCTGCCCCCCCCTCTCCTCTAGTCCCGGGACCCCGCCGTCCCTGGGACTTACCAACTGATTTGTGCAGTGCCCTACAGCTTGGGCCCCGGGGGACTCCCCTGCTACCCCAGAGGACCTTTAACTGGGTTGCTGGTCGGCGAGCCCAGCAGGCGGGTGCAGGGCCTATAAGCTGGTGGCATCATACTGCAGGCTGGGTGGGGCTTTTCCTTTCCACCTCTAACCCTGTAACATCAAAGGTGCGACAGGTGTGTGTGCGCATCCACACGCCCACGCCGAACGTCAACCCTCCTGTTCCTGGCAGCGGTGCTCACCCCTCCCGTGGTCACCCAGGCAGCAGCACGGCACCGGAGACATGACCGGAAGTGGACAGCGTCTAAGGGATGCTCGGACCCTCTGCCGACTCTCCAATGTCCCGGGCTCATTCATAAACCCGCGTCGTCAGTGCTGCAAGCGGCGCTATCGCTGAGCCGGCACGCTGACTTGATTCCATTCACTTTATCCAAAGCTTCTGGATTGGTATACAGTGCTCTGAAGAGATCTATGTATCTGGAGCGAAATGCCATTATTTCCATCCATAGTTTTTGAAAGAAACTGCCAATTCACCCTATCAATTCCCCAAACTGAATTTTATATACTGTATTAGATTTTACTGGTACTGTACTTACCTTTTCTTGGTTTTTCCACTTTCTGGATCACATGTTTTTCTATGAATAACAGTAACATGTAAATTAATTAGTGTAACAGTATGTTATTTTTTTTTATAAGAAAAGCTGCCAGAATTTAAACTGGGCCAAAGCACTCCCAACTATGGCAAAAGGGGTTCATGATAATGTGTCACATCAGTTAAAATTCTTATGCATCCTATAGCAATAAACTGAATTACATTTTTCCAAGGTAGTTTTTGGTTACATTGGTCTGGGGTGTAGGTATTCAGGCACAAACCCAACCCACAAATGTTATGAAACTGAGGGAACTCAGGGAATATTATGTATTCACATCCACAGAAATGGATTTTGCCAGGGATTGTCTAGTTCATGGAAAATTGTCACTTAGCTATGTAGAACGTGTGCTATCCAGTTCTTTAAACATTTTCATAAAATCAGATCTGAATTATCTGCTAATCGGAACAACATTCAGATCTCAATTATATACACACATATATGTATTTTTTCAAATCCAGTACCCATCCACTGATGTCATCTGTAAATAACAAAACCGTAGTTGTTGTCACTGCAAGGTTTTATATTGTTGTTTATGCGTTCGGTCTGTCTCTTTGCTATAGCTTACTACTAATGCAACAAAACATGATGATAAAATATGCCATTATAAAAACTCTGTGATAGGAATTCTAAGAAAATAAGTTGAGTCAAACAGCAAACTAGGTAGCGATATCAGACCAAAGGTAGAAAAAAATTTGAAGACATTCAAAAAGGTAGGTTCCTAACAAAAAAGGGGAGTGGAACATTAATAAGGTAAATCGCTCCTTAAATAATTAAACATAAGGAGCTTTTAAAGCTAATTAATTGAATAAAGTGGCAATTAAAACCATTACAACTGAGAAGGCCTCGGTTCCTGGGAACTGTAAAGGAACCGCTAGAAACCGAGAAAAAAAAATAATGCTAACTTTAACACAAATAGCTAGTACAGGCAGAGAAATGAACAAAAAGTGAAATAACACTTTTTGGCAGGAATAAACAAACTTGCAGCAAGTTGCTGAGGGAGCTCTTCAGAGGGGTCTAGTTGTCTGAATGGAGAAAATTTATCTTACTGCTAGATGGAACACCTATAGGGCAGCGTTTGAGTGTAGCATTTTAGTTGCCATTATTTGCAAACATTCCACATTACATCACTACAGCTCCGGGCAGTCAGATATTCTGGGCTGACTGCATATGTCTAATCATACTGAGAGATTCCTGGGGTTTGAAAACATTTGCAGAAATTCAAAAGGTAACTTTTGATGTCATTTATAATGATGAAGGCAATGTTTTATAAACTTCAATTTAATTACACACACACACACACACACACACACACGGGGAGAGACAGAGAAAAGAGAGTGTTTTTTTGTTTTTACTGACTACTTGTTGTAATCACAGTTTTCTCTGGCTAATCCTGTAGTCAGCCAGGTGGCAGTACAGCGGTGGGATGATGACCATTCCTCCCCAGAAGAAGACAGCACCCCCGGGATGCTCAATCCTCCTTCCCTGCTGCCAGCCCCGACAACCTGAGTCCGTTCCCAAACCCAGGTTGCTGGAGTCATGAGCGGTAGCACTACAGCTGCACCAACAGGCCGGATGCAGTCCCTATGTTCTTGTCTTATACTGGCCATGAAACTTTTCAAGGCACAGTATGTGCCCCGCTATTATCTGTAGTTTGAAGTTTATCTTAGTTAGAAAAAAATGCTTTCAGAGACTACAGGGACTTCTCAAAACGTAACAGAACAGAATGAGTATAACTTCTGCTGACTTGTGCAGGTATGCATCGTCAACTGATGCCCTGCACGAGTGAAGTCATGACCTTTGCAATGGAGAGAAAATACAGGTTACTCACCTGTAACAGGAGTTCTAGGAGTGGTATATGTTGTTCATCCACACTGTCTGGCAGGTTCCTTGCCACTTTAAATGTTGCCGGAAGGTCTTCAGTTGGTTCCTCCCACCCACCCGGTGGTAAAACCCTGGCTCCAGCCCATGACGCCAGATCTAGCGCGAAGCCAGGTTGCTGGCGCGGGAGGTCAGGGGTAGGTGGATGAACAAATATACCACTCCTAGAACTCCTGTTACAGGTGAGTAACCTGTATTTCTAGGGACGTGGATATGTTGTTCAATCCACACTGTCTGGCAGACTCCTAGCAGTTCTCCGGAGGAGGGAGGCAAGGCACGACCCCTACTTAGGAATAAGGACTGGAGAACCGAGGTCCCAAAACCAGCATCCGGCGTGACTCAAGGTCAATGTGGTAATGGGAAATGAAGGTGTGTGCTGACTTCCAGGTAGCAGCCCTGCAGATTTCCTGGATAGGGACGTCCCTAGAAGCAGCCACCGAAGCAGTGGTATGGCGGGTAGAATGAGCTCTTATCCCTTTGGGAGGCTCCATGCCCACCAACCTATAGCAGAGATCTATGCAGGAGGTGACCCACCTGCCTATCGTCCACTTGGCTGCAGGTCTGCCAGGTGCGGCTTCAGCGTAGGTGACAAACAGCTGGCAAACCTCTCCCCAAACTTCAGCTGTCCGCTCCTTGTAATAAGAAAGCACTCTTCTAGGGTCCAAAGTATGGAGCCTATATTCTGCCTCCGAGGTGTGACTGGGGTAGAACACCGGCAGAGTCAACACCTGGTTAAGGTGAAACTCCGACACCACCTTCGGAAGGAATTTCGGTGGGGGCGCAGGACAACCTTGTCCCTGATGGAAGACCAGATAAGGAGACTCGATGGAAAGCGCCTGGAGCTCTCCCATCCTTCTGGCTGATGTAATAGCCACCAAGAAGGCGGTCTTCCATGACAGGTGAGAGATGTCACACCTGTGCATCGGTTCGAATGGCTTGCCCATGAGCTTAGCCAATACCAGCAGTAGATCCCACGGAGGTGGAGGTTCTCGCACCAGAGGGGATATATGATCGAGGCCTTTGAAAAAGCGCCCGACCACCTTCTCCTGTGCCACCGACTGCTTGCCAGCCTGCGCCCGGTAAGCAGAGATGGCTGCCAGGTGCACCTTAAGGGTCGTCGACCGAAGCCCTAGCTGAGAAAGGGACCACAGGTAGTCCAGAATGCTAGCCAAGGAACAGGAAGAAGGGTCCAACCCTTGTCCTGACACCAAATGGAGAATCTCTTCCATTTGAAGGCATAGCATTTTCTGGTCGACTCCTTACGGGATGCCTCAACAACGTTGAGGACCTCGTCGGAAAGACTCAAGGCCTGGAACTCTAGCCGCTCAGGAACCAGGCCGTCAGGTGCAGGGATTGAAGGTCCGGATGGAGTACCTTCCCCTTGTTGACTTGAGATCAGGTCTGGGCAGGCTGGAAGCCGCCTTGGGAGCCTGGAGCTGAGGCTGAGGAGATCTGGATACCAGAACAGGCAGGGCCAGTCTGGGGCTACCAGAATCACCTGTGCCTTGTCCCTCTTCACCTTGAGAAGCACCTTGTGGATCAAGGGAAATGGAGGGAAGGCGTAGAAGGCCCAGGGTCCACAGCCTCGAGAAGGCATCTCCCTGCAGTGAGCCCTGCTGAGGGGGGCGGGCGTGAAACAGTCTCAGCTTCGCATTCTCCCTGGAGGCGAACAGGTCCACCTGAGGGGTGCCCCAGTAGGAAAACAGATCTTGTACTACCTCCGGCAGGAGAGACCACTCATGAGATGCAGCGCCTATCCGGCTGAGGACATCGGCCAGACTGTTGGAGGCTCCTGCCACATGGATGGCTAGGAGATCCGCCTCCAGGCTGATCACGAGACACGAAGTGAGGAAAGCCTCCTTGCACAGGGGCAAGGAGTGTGTCCCACCCTGTCGTTTGAGATAGTACATGGTCGTGGTGTTGTCCATCTGGACCTGGACCAATTGACCCCGTACAGACGGTGAAGGTGGTGAGGGCTAGTCGGACTGCTCGAAGCTCCAGCAGGTTGATGTGGCATCGAGACTCCTGAGGGGACCAGAGGCCGTAGGCTCTGAGCTCCCCCAGATGGGCACCCCAACCCATCAGAGAGGCGTTGGTCGTCAGAGTGACCGTCGGCTCAGGGTGGACAAATGGGATACCCTCCTGCAGATGAGCTGGAACGAGCCACCACTGTAGGCTGTCCCACATCTCCTGGGTCACCGCCACTGGCTGGTCCAGAGGACCAGAATGCTGTGACCATTGGCGGGACACATATGCCAGCGGGTCCAACAGACCACACTAGTGCAGGCCACCATGAGGCCCAGGAAGCACAGGAAGTCCCGGGCAGGGCTTCATTGCCCAACCAGAAATGATTGGGTAAAGGAGGAAAGGACCTCAGCCCTGTCTGCCGGGAGCCAGGCTCTGGCTCGAAGAGTTGAGCTCTGCCCCGATTAATTGAATCACCTACGATGGCACGAGTTCCGACTTGGCCTAGTTGATGAGTAGGCCAATCTGAGAGCAGACCTGGAGGGCCAGATCCCTGGACCACTCCACCTCCAACCTGGAGAGGCTGCAATCAGCCAGTCATCCAGGTAAGGATACACCCGACCCCTCGGCGCGCAGGAATGCTGTCACCACTGCCATGCATTTGGTGAAGACCCTGGGAGCTGGAGAGGCAAGGGCATGGCCCGGAACTCGTAAAGAGATCCCTCTGCTCGAAAGCGGAGGAATCACTGATGAGACGGACGGATTGGGATGTGAAAGAATGCGTCCTGAAGGTCCAGAGAACAAAACCACGCGCCTAGTTCCAAGGATGGAATGATCTGAGCCAGAGTGACCATCCTGGAGGTGTGAGACCTTAGGAACTTGTTCAGGTTGTGTAGGTCGAGAATGGGGCGCCAGCCCCCCATCCGTTTTGGGACCAGGAAGTACCTGGACACAAACCCTGGGTCTGAAGGAGGATCCGCCACCTCGCTGATCACCTCCTTCTGGAGAAGCAGGACAATGTCGACTCGACGAGCCGACAGAGAAGCTGTGGACCCCATTGCCCCCTGTGGGGCAACGGCTCGATAGGGAGGGAACTGCTCAAATTCCAGAGGCATACCCCTGCCCACCACTTCTAGCACTCAGCGGTCCGTGGTAACTGCAGACCAGGTGGAAAGGAAGTGGCAGAGCCGTCCCCCCATGGGGGGGGAACCCAGGGAGGAGTGACGAGGTTGGGAGCGACACCCTCAACACATCACTGGGCAGGCTTAGAGGAAGGGCCCGCTGAGGGACCTCCTGGACCATTGCTTCAGGCTTCCTACTGGGGAGCGCAGACTTGGCCTTAGGGTGCCAAGTATGTGCCTGCTGGCCCTGGTGCTGATGCTGCTGGGCCGGACGTGCTGCAGGGGCGGAAGGGTGAAAGGGCTTACGCTGCTGCTGGCGGCCTTTGTCCTTCTGGGCAGACGTGACAGAGTCCAAGGTGGCATTGGACTTCTTGATCCTCTGGAGATGGCCTTCCATCCCTGGCCCGAACAAGTCAGTGCCCAGGAAGGGAACATCTGCCAGTTTGTTCTGGGTGTCCACCGTGAAGGTGAAGATCCGCAGCCAAGCTCTGCGGTGCATGGCCACTGCGGCCGCTACTGATCGGGCACAAGAATCACTTATGTCCAACAAAGTTTGGAGCTGCTGTTTAGCATCGCCCTTCCCTGATCCCGGACCTGCTTGACCGTCATCTGAAGATCAGCTGGAAGATGAGGAATCACCTCATCCAGGGAACCCAAAAGGGAGTGTGAGAAATGTGCCATCAGAACGGCCGAGTTAGCCTGACGAAGGCCTAGGAAGGAAGCAGCGTAAACCTTCCGCTCCACGTAATCCAGCTTTTTGGATTCCTTATGAGGTGGTTTGTCCACATCCCGAGCGTTCCCGGAGCACTGGAAAACACTATCGGTCACTAACCCTTCCGCAGAGGGGTGCTCCAAGAAACCGGAGAGTGAGCTGGTGGGGACTGCGTACTTTCGGGCCATCCTGGCCGAAGGCGCGGGACAAGATGCTGGCCGCTGCCACAACTCCAGGGCCGGGCCAACAATGACTTTGGCCACAGGAAAGGCCTCCATAGGGAATCCTCGGTCCAGTATCTCCGTGAGGGATACTGGCCCGCTTTGAACAGGTTCAAGCTGCATCCCGTGGACTCCGAGATGAGTCAAGCACGCCTAAAAACGAGGATGGGCTCTCGTCCACTGACTGACCACGTGACTCCAGGTCAAGCGGCCTGGAGAACAGGGAGGAGTCGTCATCAGACTCTGAGGAGTCTGCAAACAGCTGCCGGGCGCCTGAGCCCCTCCACCTGCCGAGGTCGATCTGGAGTGAGGGTGACCGACAACCTGTGGGGGCAAGCCCTGACCCCACCGAGAATCCTTGGTCAGGGCCCCAGTCTTCGGTTGTGGAGGCGGAGGTACCACCAGAATGGGTGGAGCGGCTGGCTTTGGCTGAACAACCGGTGCCGGGGTCGGCTCGACCACTACGAGGGTTGTTTCGCCGCTCAGTGACAGCCACTTAATGGCGGGAGAAGGTGACGGAGTCGGCTTATTCCCAGACAATAACAGCTGCTGCCACATTAACTCCTCGTAGCGCCAACGCAATCTGCACCGGCTTTCACCTCCGAAGAGGACGGCTGGGGCGATGAACGACGGCGACGCTTCCACGGTGCTGAGATCACCGCCGGCCGCAGGACTGGCTGGACCTGAAGAGGACTGAGACTGAGACCTTCGGGTTTCCGAGGGTGGGTCAGATAGGGAACGTGGAAACCCGCCCTTCCTTCAGTGCAGGGACCTTAACCGGGGATCCGGCACAGGCACGTCTTTTTTTTTTCTTTATTTATTTAAAGTCTACGAATTACAACCCTTTGAGTCAGAGACTCATTTGCAAAGGCTCCACGTCTTACATAAATGGATTAGAACACAGTATAACATGGAATATACAATGTAGACAACAGCTCTAGTACAGAAAATGACAGTAACCTACCGAGGTGAAAGAAAAAATACAATAAACACAGACATGTAACGACAGCAATTGTGAAGTAATGGTGCATTAACATTTTTAAAGTTTCATCTGCAGTCACAGTGGGAGTTTGACATAATGTGATTAAGTAACTCATGTTTAAAAGGCCCAAGCCTGGGGACTGATGAGACAGAGTCAGGGATTGAGTTCATCCAGAGTGGGGCCCTGTAGCAAAAGGACCTTTGGCCAGCAGTGGTCTTCACAAAGGGGACATGGAATGTGGCGGTATCAGAGTGTCTAGTGGAGCGAGCCGGTAGGTTCTTTTGGAGGCGCTTAAGACAGCCTGGGGGGGCTAGGCCCAACTGGATTTTTTTGCCCAGTAGGCAGGTCTGATAAACTAGTCACCCCTGGAAGTTTAGCCATGATGAGCGTAGATAGAGATCACGTGTGCGTAAGATGATCACATCCTATGGCCTATCTGCAGGCTTTGTTTAGGGCATGTTTAATGCTGGACAGTGCTGTGTCAGAGGTGGCCCCATAGATGATTGCGCGTAGTCTACCAGTGAAAGGATGGAGCTGGAGATAGCTAACATAAAGCCTCCGGAGGTAGACAGGGCCTAAGCCTGTAGAGGAGACTGATTCTTTTGTTTGTTTCAGTGCAAGTTGACGAATATGCTCAATGATAGTTGAGGCGGAGTCTAGAGTAACCCCTAGATATTTAAAATTGGAAACAGGTTCTAGTGTGGTGCCCATCACACTGTGTATAGCTAATTTTGTAGTGCTGTGCTTATGTTGTGGGTGGGCTAATAGCATGACTTTCGTCTTTTGTGTTGAGTACGAGCTTGTGGAGGAAAACCAGGCTTCAGTTTGAGTGAAAGAGCCCTGCAAGGATTCTAGAAGCTGCGTGGGGTCAGGTTGCCAACTGAAAATCACAGCATCATCAGCATAAAGGAGAAGACGCACAGAGGTGGCCTGAGGTAATGAGTTCAGGTAAAGTGAGAAAAGGAGCGGACAGAGGATAGACCCTTGAGGGACACCCGATCGGACAGGAAGGTTTGTGGAGAGGGTGTTTCTTATCATCAACTGTTGAGTACGGCCAGAGAGATAACTGGAGAATCAGCTAGTAGTTTCTTTGGAGACGCTGACAGAGAGGAGGGAGTTTATGAGCATGGTGTGATTTACGGTATCAAATGCCTTGGAGAGATCTATAAAGACTATACCAGCCAGGTCTCCATGGTCAAGAGCGTCATGAACAAAGGAGGTGAGATCTAGTAGGGCAGTGGTGGTACTGTGACCTTTCCTGAAGCCGTGTTGTTGTTGGCAGATTTGGTGTTGTGTATCTAGATAGTTAGTAAGTTGATCAGCCACTATTTTTTCCAGTGCTTTTGAGAGTGGAGGGAGTATGGAGATGGGCCTGTAGTTACTAGTTGCAGTACGTGTACCATTTTTATGTACTGGCGTAATCCTGCCTTTTTTCCATAAAGGCGGAATTGTCCTAGTCCTTGGTAATCACCGGGGAATCGGTGAAGTAGGGTTGTCGGCATCACTAGTCGACAACCGTCCTGACCGGTCGAAAAATCTCGACCGGCCGACGGTTGTCTCGGCCTGCTGACCTGATGGGGACACCGTGGAAGCCAGCGGCCTTAGCCACAACCCTAATCAAGCTTCGTGCCCGACGGTCCAGTGAAGGGGATCTCTCCCCGCCCCACGAACGCCGACGGTGGGATTCTACCTTTGAGTCCTTCTTCTTGGACCGACTGGAATGTCCCGATGGCCCTTCTCCCTTGGTGGAGAGGGACTGGCAAGCTCCTTAAAAGCGAAGCCGTGTGGGAGGAGCCCAAAGAGGCGGGATAAATGCCGTGGCCGAGGAGGAAGAAGAAGCGGCCTGGGCCACCTCCTCCTCGAGAAGCGTCATCTGATCAAACTATTCCGTGGAACCCGCCGCCCGTGGACACCGCCAACGGGCCTCTCCTACTTGACCAGCGGATACTGTTTTCAGGACTTCAAGAAGAAGTCGAAAGCAACGTGTCCTCCAAGACCAAGCAGAGAAGGAGCAGCATTATTCACAAGCTCGCGACCGTGACCAAGCCCCAGGCAGTAGCGCCGCGGGGTGCGGATTGGTCCAGGACATCTTCTGCCCACAAGGGCACCGGACGAAAGCCGGAGTCGATTTGTCCATCGCGAGCCGTGAGGGAAGATGAAGACCAAAGTCTTGTAAACTTTAGAATTAGTTTCGGTTAACCAAGAGTTTGGATCCAGGCCTAAACGCAGAGCGCTAAGGAGGGAACCTGAGCTTCCAAGCGGTAAGGAAGATCTGGCGTCATGGGCAGAGTCGAGGGTCTTACCACCCGGTGGGTGGGAGGAGCCAGCCTGAAGACCTTCCGCAACATTTAAGGCAGCAAAGAACCTGCCAGCAGCAGTGTGGATTGTACAACATATCCACGTCCCTAGAACAGGTGTTCACACCAGGGCAAAACAGAGTGAAGCAACCTCATGTATATTTCAATTAGGATGAAATTAGGGGCTGCAGGAGAGGGAATCATTGTTCATGCCTACAAACTACATGGGTACACAGAAAATAGGTTGAGGGACTTTCCTTTAAAGATAACTAGACACATCTTTTAAATTCTTCTTTATTTACTATAACTACATTCATTAACTAGAATTTCGATATATAACCCTGTAACCTATATTTACCAACTGAGTTGACCAGTAACGAATATGGTAGCCAAGATAACAGTTACTTGAGTCTCATACTCAGAAAAAAATCTGTTTTCAGCCTATCACAGAATTTATTTATTTTTTGCTCCCACTCCTTTGGGTCCCCACATCACCACCTCTTTCCCTGCCAGACTCGCCCCTCGACTGCAGCCCGCTGGAACACACTCCAGTCCAGACCTCTGGAAGCATTCGGGGCTGACTTGTCCCTGCTGGGGTCATCTCCTGGCAATCCTCACAGAGTGAACACCTGAGAGCTCCTTACTTGCCTCTCCATTGGTGGGCCTGTCCCTGCTGGGGGCCACGCCATGGCTCAGGGGAGGAGTGCCGCTTGCGGCATCCAAAGGGGGTATGTCCATCAAGTGCGTCCAGGAGCATCCACACGTGCTGAGGGGCAGAGACGCTGTTATCTGGTGTACAGGCGCGCGGCATTTCTCCCATCTGTGTCCCTACCCACCTTCCACCCCACTCGCTCGCACACATGCATGGCTGGCCTGGGGGGTGCCTGATGGTGAGTAGTCACCCACACCCTCAACGGCACCTCCGCCAGCAATCACCAGGAGCTGCAAGCTTCCCTCCACCAGGACGAGAGTGGCCAAAGGACACACTTTCATCCTCCCTGCTGGCCTCCGCTCCTGATGGCCCGGGTGCAGGGCGTACACCTGGGTCACCAGTGTGCCACAGCGATCCCCATTGCTCAGTACCATGGAGCCAGACATCTTTTTTTTTGGTTACGTCAACCCTGAGTTAGATTAGCATATTGGAATTCATTCACCCCTCACATGCGTGTTTTGTTACCTGCTCAGACCTGGGCTTCACAGCCTCAATTACTAAATGTTTTGCTTCATTTTCATGTACTACTCCAGTACCTGGTGAGGCGGGCCATCCCTGAAGCCTCTTTTCTGACACTGCAATCCCACTCCCTCCCGAGGGGCCTGCACACTCTTTCTGGTCCTCCGCCTGAGCACTTCTCCAACTTGCGCGTGTGGTTTTCTCCCTAAGGCAAGGCATGACAGGAGAACCAATCCTGTTGGTTGTCAGACTCCGGTGTGGAGAAGTCACATGATTTTCTGTGAAGGACAGTAATATAAAACTTAGTTGCAACAGTAATAACCTTTTTTTTTTTTTTTTTTTTATCAAAGGCACCGCTAGCAATCAAACTACGCCAAAGCTGTGACATGGCAAAAGGAATTTTAGTAGCTCTTCTTTGACATTCAACTTCTACATTAAAATCATCAGTATTACTTCAGCCAAAAATTTTTAAAGCACATTTTGTTGAGAGTTAGCAAGAAATTCAAAATTATAAAATTAAAATGGCTCACAAAAATACTCATTCAGTTGTGTGAACATTACTAAGTAATAAGCCACAACAGTGTGTATATTATAGGATTTTAATGTACTCAATGGTTCAGTAAGGCACAAGGCCAAAGGCCAAGTGCCCTCATGCCCCTGGAAACTGCATTGAAATCATATGATGCACACACTGAGCTGGCTCATTATAATTATCAAATGGCTATAAGTAGGTTTTTGGGGTAAAATTAGATTTGTCACCCAACTGTGCATTTATAGAGCAATAATTAACAGCTTCCTCTTTTTCCACAAAGGAAATCGTGGCGTAATTGCTGTTATAAAGGAGCATTTATAATGGCAAACATGCTGCAGTTTCCCAACGCCAACACATCGCCCGCTGAACTTCCCGATTCTTGGTCACTGTCTCCTAACCGCAAACCCAGCATGGATACAAACTGCTACGGACACTCATAAGTAACATTGTAAAAAACTTAAATATGCCACATTTGCTACGGATTGCCCACAAAATGGTTGAAATAAAAGTGGAAGCCAACCGCGCGCCATGCCGTAGTCGGACTGTGGCGCACAGCAGCCTCTTTTAATTTATATAATTATTGAGGCGAAAAAGAGAAACCCAACAATTGTATAAAATAAAAGATGGGTCTCGGGGTTTATGTAGCATGAAACCCCTCGGTGTGTGTAAAGTCTCATACTACACTCAGACTCATACTTTATCCTCTATTTAACGCATAGTCAGGTGACATCTCTCACCCAATGACATTTCTAGATTTTTTCTTGCCATTTCATAAAGTATTATATTACATGCCATATTCTCCAAGATACAAAATATTAATCAAATTATTTACAAAAATTAGGAATTCTATTTTACATAAAACGTAATAAAAGTTGATAATATAATCAATGCTGTATTTAGTAAATTAATGTCAGTAAGATTTTCATACAAAAATCTAAACTGTTACAGAAATAAAATGGAATAAAGTATGGTAAGAAACTACTATCAGAAAAGGCACGAGATGACAGACTGACTATATATATTTTATATTATAAATTTTGACTGGGAATGTCATGGTACATTTGATATAAGAAGCAACTATGAGGAATGTGTAATGTGCTATTGTATTTTAATGTAATAAATATAAATTTCTCTTAAAATAGCAACTTTAGTACTGGCCCACCATGCAGCAGTAATGCTACCGCTTGCAACGCTGACGACACAGATTCAGGAACGAGCCTGAGTCATCAGACAGACAGCCAGGGAAGGTTAGCCGAGCATCTCAGAGAATGCTCTCCACTTCAGGGAGGGAGAGTAGAGGGACTCCGCTCCTGCCACCTGAGTGACCATAGGTGGCAGTGCAAGTGAAGCCGCAAAACTGAGGGGATGCCAATGTACCCTGATGTGTAACGCACGCGGCGCCTAATGCTGAGGGTTCCCATGTAAACGGAAGGTTTCCTTAAACTCTGGTGGACAGGAGCCACTGATTTACACAGCTGCTGACTTTAAAAAACTGATTTTTACACCTGATATTCTGCTAACTTCCTGCAAAATACCGATCAGTTTTGGGACTGACTCAATAGGGTTACCTAGCAAAAGATGGAATTGTCTACATATAGAGATATTTTCTGACTGACTCGTCCGGCTGTGATTCCTACAACAGTGCTGTCTTGTCCCACTTGCCACCAGTGGCTCCAGACATACTGTGAAAAGCAGGGGAGACAGATGGCATCCTCTGCCGTGTGCCTCGGGGAGGAGAAAACATGCTGAGTTGATCCCATTCACTTTTTTTTGACTTGGTACTGTATACTTTATGTCCCTGCATCACCAGTCTGCCCCCCCCTCTCCTCTAGTCCCGGGACCCCGCCGTCCCTGGGACTTACCAACTGATTTGTGCAGTGCCCTACAGCTTGGGCCCCGGGGGACTCCCCTGCTACCCCAGAGGACCTTTAACTGGGTTGCTGGTCGGCGAGCCCAGCAGGCGGGTGCAGGGCCTATAAGGCGTGGTGGCATCATACTGCAGGCTGGGTGGGGGCTTTTCCCTTTTCCACCTCTAACCCTGTAACATCAAAGGTGCGACAGGTGTGTGTGCGCATCCACACGCCCCTCCACGCGAACGTCAACCCTCCTGTTCCTGGCAGCGGTGCTCACCCCCTCCCGTGGTCACCCAGGCAGCAGCACGGCACCGGAGACATGACCCCCCCCCCGGAAGTGGACAGCGTCTAAGGGATGCTCGGACCCTCTGCCGACTCTCCAATGTCCCGGGCTCATTCATAAACCGCCGTCAGTGCTGCAAGCGGCGCTATCGCTGAGCCGGCTCGCTGACTTGATTCCATTCACTTTATCCAAAGCTTCTGATTGGTATACAGTGCTCTGAAGAGATTCTATGTATTCAAGCGAATGCCATTATTTCCATCCATATTTTTGAAAGAAACTGCCAATTCACCCTATCAATTCCCCAAACTGAATTTTATATACTGTATTAGATTTTACTGGTACTGTACTTACCTTTTCTTGGTTTTTCCACTTTCTGGATCACATGTTTTTCTATGAATAACAGTAACATGTAAATTAATTAGTGTAACAGTATGTTATTTTTTTTATAAGAAAGCTGCAGAATTTAAACTGGGCCAAAGCACTCCCAACTATGGCAAAAGGGGTTCATGATAATGTGTCACATCAGTTAAAATTCTTATGCATCCTATAGCAATAAACTGAATTACATTTTCCAAGGTAGTTTTTGGTTACATTGGTCTGGGGTGTAGGTATTCAGGCACAAACCCAACCCACAAATGTTATGAAACTGAGGGAACTCAGGGAATATTATGTATTCACATCCACAGAAATGGATTTTGCCAGGGATTGTCTAGTTCATGGAAAATTGTCACTTAGCTATGTAGAACGTGTGCTATCCAGTTCTTTAAACATTTTCATAAAATCAGATCTGAATTATCTGCTAATCGGAACAACATTCAGATCTCAATTATATACACACATATATATATGTATTTTTTTCAAATCCAGTACCCATCCACTGATGTCATCTGTAAATTAACAAAACCGTAGTTGTTGTCACTGCAAGGTTTTATATTGTTGTTTATGCGTTCGGTCTGTCTCTTTGCTATAGCTTACTACTAATGCAACAAAACATGATGATAAAATATGCCATTATAAAAACTCTGTGATAGGAATTCTAAGAAAATAAGTTGAGTCAAACAGCAAACTAGGTAGCGATATCAGACCAAAGGTAGAAAAAAATTTGAAGACATTCAAAAAGGTAGGTTCCTAACAAAAAAGGGGAGTGGAACATTAATAAGGTAAATCGCTCCTTAAATAATTAAACATAAGGAGCTTTAAGCGATAATTAATTGAATAAAGTGGCAATTAAAACCATTACAACTGAGAAGGCCTCGGTTCCTGGGAACTGTAAAGGAACCGCTAGAAACCGAGAGAAAAAAAAATAATGCTAACTTTAACACAAATAGCTAGTACAGGCAGAGAAATGAACAAAAAAGTGAAATAACACTTTTTTGGCAGGAATAAACAAACTTGCAGCGAAGTTGCTGAGGGGAGCTCTTCGGGGTGTCTAGTTGTCTGAATGGAGAAAATTTATCTTACTGCTAGATGGAACACCTATAGGGCAGCGGTTTGAGTGTAGCATTTTAGTTGCCATTATTTGCAAACATTCCACATTACATCACTACAGCTCCGGGGCAGTCAGATATTCTGGGCTGACTGCATATGTCTAATCATACTGAGAGATTCCTGGGGTTTGAAAAACATTTGCAGAAATTCAAAAAGGTAACTTTTTGATGTCATTTATAATGATGAAGGCAATGTTTTATAAACTTCAATTTATTAACACACACACACACACCACACACACACACACGGGGGGAGAGACAGAGAAAAAGAGAGTGTTTTTTGTTTTTTTTTACTGACTACTTGTTGTAATCACAGTTTTTCTCTGGCTAATCCTGTAACGTCCCAGGGATGCCTATGTGCATTATAGCGCATTTAAACAACAATATAGCACATCATCCCGCTTATTCAGCTGGTACTGATCAACTGAGAAAAGTGTGATTGGTACCGACAAAATAAGTCCCATACTGCGCTGCATTACACTGCCAATGTAAAATGTGCTACAAGGCATGTTAAGTGCCTGGAACACACAGTTGGTTGGCATGGCTGGCGGGGATCACAGGATCAACCAGATAAAAACTGTGATTTCAAACAAGTCAATAAAAAAATGTCATTGTAACGCGGTTTGCCTAATTGGGGCCCCTAGGTCCCACAGCATTACTCCAGTGGAGCTGAAAGATCCTCTTTAGTAACCCTTTGAGGAAGTCCCATTGTAGTCTGAACCTCAATATACTCTCAGTATATATCACATTACGTTATACCTGTTATTGTATACTGTAAAACTGTGATCCTGTAACTTGATACTGACTGTGTATATCATCCTAAACTAACTGTAACTAACTTATGTGCCATATATGTACGACTGTTCCACTACAAATTCTTTTTATGTTGCCCTACTCTGTACTTACTATGCAGTTCATTCAACGTATGTAATTAATTCTGGGTTGCCCCTGAAAAAGGGACATAACTGTCTCAGTGGGCCCACCTGGTTCTCAAAAGTCAAATAAAAAAAATATATAACATCTTGGGGTTAAATGTACAGTACGTACCTTTTCTGGGTCTCCCCACTTTCCGGATCACTTGTATTTCTGCGAATAACATTAACATGTAAATTAACCACGGAAATCATATGTTCTGTTTCTATAACAGATGCTGCCAGAACCCAAACTTGGCCACAACATTCCAGGGCACGGCAAATGTGGTTGTATGTTAACTTGCCAAATGTGTTAAACTCTTCTACGTCTCATAGCAACAAATTCAGCTACAATTTTGCAAGGTATATTGTGGTGATATTGGTCTGGAGGTGTAGGTATTCAAATCACCAAACTGAGGGAACTTGTGGGGGATGATGCATTCATAATCATGAAACTAGACACTGCCCTGGGATACTACAGACTCATGGAAAATTGTCTCTCTGCTGTGCAGAAAATGCACTACATCAAGTTCTATGGTATATTTTTTATTATATCAGCAGGTATGTATCATTTGGTGATAAGAACATTTAGATCTGAATTATATAGTTGTATTTATTCACATCTAGTACTCAGCCACTTATGCTATTTGTAAAATGGAATTAAGAACATTGTACTGTAGCTGCTGTCATTGTAAGGTTTTATATTACGTTACTTATTCTTTTTCCTACGGCTCACTGCTGATGCACTAAAATATGATGATAAATTATGATGACATAAAGACACTGTGAAGTAACTTTAAGAAAAATAATAGATTTGTTAATAAAACAAACTAGGTTGTGATATCACCGGGGACATTGTCAACTTACTTGCATAACCAGTTCAGTTTCTGAAAATAATATTCAAAGGTAAGTTTTTTTTTATGTCACTTATAATGAAGAATATTTTTTTTTAACTTTAGTTTCATATATGTATAGGAATGGGACAATGCCTTGTTTACACAGGTGAACCAGCAGGAAGAAGACAGCAGCATACACACCTACATTCATGCTTACATATAGTACAATTCCTTAAAGACAGCAGGCAAAGCAGAATGAATCGTATTTTAAACAATGTGCATAATGTTTTCAAGTTACATGGCTTTACCAATTTTGCTTCTCACAAAAATATATTTTTTTTTTTTTTTTTTTAGAAAGGATCACTTTTAATGTCAGTAATTACGAAGCTGCAATTGTTTTGAATTAGATTTTATAGACTGGATTTTCAAAGGGAAGGCCGTTGGCACATTTCCCAATTTTGAGCTGCGCCTGCGGCATCCAAAATGCACAAGTTTGGATACTTTTTTGAAACAATTTGCTATTTACGGCAACTGTTCTTGCTTTACAGAAAAATAAAGATATTACTGGCAGATATAAGCTTTGCAGCTTATCCAGTCTGCCTCAAACCTTACTCGGAAATGCTCCTGCAGCCATTTCACCCCTGCCCCCCAAGCATTCTCCTGCAGTCATTTGGCCCTTCCTCTCCATCCCACCCACACCCTTCCCATGTGTCTCACCCCCTTGTGAACCCCAACTGTTTTAACGCATACATCCCTCCCTGGAAATGTGTTCCATTTGTCCACTACCATTTCTATTAAGTAGTAATTCTTGAGGACCTTTCTGAACCCCCCCCTCCCCCGGTCAAATTCATGGAGTTTCCACAGGTATGTGTGTCCTCACTCACTGTGAACAACCTGCTGCCCACAACGTTTATCCCTCAGAGGCAGCTGAATGTCTCTTTAGTGCCCCACCTCTTCTATCTTCCAACACGTATCTATTCCAGGTTTTCCAAACCTGTCTCCATATAACCTCACTGCTGCACCTGTATAACTTTTAGTTACTCTCCTTTGCTCTACTTCCAGCTTCTCCCTGTCCTCCTTCACATGTGGTCACCAAACTGCATGCAGTACTCCAAGTGCAGTCTAACCAGAGATCAGTACAACAGCAGCATCATTTCCCTTTTACTGCTACTGCCCCCCCCCCACTCCCTATATATCCCGGCATCCCACTAGCTCTGCCCGCTAACCTTGTATACTAAGCTTTCAAGTTCTCCATTAATATCTATATATACATGTAGATTGCACACGTGTCATTATAAGGCTTCTGAAATGCTGCGAGCTGCAGCATTTGCGCACGTAAGTTATACCACCTTTTAGGAAGTCTAACTTATTGTTGCATACATTAGAGATACAGGACAATCGTGCCAAAAGTCCCCGATGCAGCTCTGAAAATCCAGCTCTATACCTTGAAATAAGACGACACAGAGCTTGCAATGAAAGCACGCAGCTATTTACTGAGGTGTATACATTATTAATCAACGTATTATTATGTTGACAATAAACCATCTAAAACCTATTTTTGCACAAAACATAATAAAGTTAAATAAAGTGATCACTATTCGCTTTAGTTAACGTTAATATGACTTTAATGAAAAGGGTTACGTAATTTTGATGAAAATTAATCTAAATAAAGTATGGTAGGAAACTCCCTTTTAGAAAAGGAATGACATGATAGACAATATATTCCATATTCTCTGAAAGAATGTTTTATTATTGACAAAGGATACTATGGTATCTCAGATTACAGATGCAGGCCTAATGAATGCATAAATGTTACTACACATTTTTAAACAATAAGACCATGACAAAAAATTGGCTGATCTTCAGAACTTGGCTCTTATTTTGAAAAATATTTATTTTATGATGACTGTTCTTCATGGATAGTCACTGTATTATTACATCATGGGAGGTTAACACAGCATTTGTGAAGCCAATACTCCTACTAGACAAAAGATACAGGTCATTTTCTTATTATAATTAACAAATCTAAGTCTGCATAAGGTAAATACATTTTAAATGTTGCTCACCATTATACGGAAATGCCCAAAAAAATCTCTGAAGTTCAGCATACAGTAATCTCTTCTGGCCCAAAATAACTATTTTTTTTTTCTATTAAATAACTTCTATATCTTACGAGAGCAGTAAGGCACGCCACTGGCTGATTTTTCCACACTCTTCCCGATTACTATAAAATGGGTGCAACCAGAAGGACTGTGTGAGGCCATAACATTTTTGTCCTGTAAATATGGGCTGTTTGTAAATTATTGTACTTGTTTAATGTATTTATTGTTAACTGTATATTTTGTTAACTATTTAACTTATTCTGGTCGCATGTGAAAATTGAAGTTTTTGCCTACAGTATAATCAGTTAAACAAATAAATTATATTTCCCAAGACAGTTGCTGAGGCACTAAACTGTGCACAGTTACAGTGATTTTAATGTGTCTTTAACTGAGCTGTAAGAAATGTGGGGTTTCTTTAGCAGAGATTTTATTACAAATATATCACTAATCATATAAAACACAGAAACAAGACATAATTAAGGACAGATAAGGACTTGTGTCCATTCAGTCTGCTAAACTTTTTACGTTAAATTTAGTCTGCCCTTCCAGAGTTCTCCCCGCACCCAGCTCCTACTTGTTCTTAATAACCCCTTGTAGATACCCCACTGTATTTTGAACCCTGATATAGCCTCAGCATTATCACAAATGTTACATGTTACATTCTGTTGTTTTAGGGTTAAATCTACAGCCCTTAGGGTTAAATCTACAGCCCTTACCTTTTCTGGGTCTCCCCACTTTTCGGATCACTTGTATTTCTATGAATGACATTAACATGTTAATCACAGTAATAATATGTTTCGTTTTGATAACAGACATCGTCAGATCCCAGACTGGGCCACAACGTTCCAGGGCATGCAAACAGAAAATGCGTTTTATGATAATTAGTCACATTTGTTAAATTATTCTACATCTTATAGCAATAAATTCAATGACAATTTTTAAATGGTATTTCTTTTTTTTTTTTTTTACATTGGTCTGAAAGTGTAGGCATGCAGATCACAGCCCGACCTACAGATGTCGCCAAACTGAGGGAACTCTGGGGGGATTATGTACACAGTTGTCGTATTTGTTTCTCGGCTGTTTACAGTTGTAATACATTGTTTTCGACTCTGTGTATTTTCAAGTGTACTCCCCTTTCCCTCCCCCCCAGGACGCATCAGGAAACGAGCTCTTGTTAGTTCAGTATGTCTTTCCTGGTAAAACTTTTAACTAAATAAATTGTCAGGGTTTTGTTTAACTCTAAAAATTGACTATCGTTTTGCTCATAAAAGTGCTAAAACATTATGAAAATGCATAGCACCTGCCTCACTGTGTTTAACAAACATAACACTTCTAGTGCAGTGGTCTAAGGCTCTGAACTGCAAATCTGGTGACATCCAGCAGACCAGACCTGGGTTTGAATCCCACAGCTTCCACTTGCATACTGTGTGACCCTGAGCAAGTCACTTAACCTCCTTGTGCTCCCAGGTCGCTCCTGTAAAAAAGCTTTCAGCTTAGTGTGCTATACCTGGTTAAACAAATAAAAAAAAAAAAAAGAAACCTATATAAATACTTTCTGAACAGTTTGTATCGTCCCAAGAAAAAAACTGCTAATCAATTATTTAAAACCCTGAATTATGCATTTATAACCATGGAAATAGAATTTGCCCTAGGATTATACAGACCCATGGAAAATAGTCTCTCTGCTGTGTGGAAGATGCACATTATTTTTAAGTTCTACAGTACTTTTATTATATAACCAGATATGTACCATTCTGAAATTAGAACATTTAGATCTAAAATATAATTGTATTTTTTCAAATAACATCCATTAATATTATCCTGTAAAATGAAATTAATAGAAGTGTTGCTGTTGTCATTGAAAGGTTTTATATGGTGTCATGGGTGCCTTTTTGCTATGGTTCAGTGCTGATGCAATAAAACAGGATGATATGACATAAAAACATTTGTGATAGGAATTACTTTAAGAAAAACAATTGAGTCATAACGCCAGTTCGGTTGTGGTATCAGCCCAAAAAGAAACAAAAACAACTGCAGAAAGTTTTCAACTTACTTGGTGTCACCAATTCAGTTTCTGGAGAAAAAACATATATTTAAAACAGTAACTTTTCAATGTCACTTATAAAAAAAAAAATATTTGTTAAACTTTGATTTGATAAATATATACAGTATATTCCAATTCTGTTTCTGCAAAGAATTTTTTTAGAAAGGATAACTTTTAATGTGAGTTATTATGAAGCTAGTATTATTCTGAATTAAATTTCTGGACTGGATTTTCAAAGGGAATGCCACAGCTGTAATTTTATGATTTTGAGCTTTGCCTGTGACATCCATGATGCAGCAACACATCTGAATGCTGTTTTCAAACGTTTTGCCTCAGTTATGCCAATTGTACCTGCTTTATGGAAAAATGATACATGCACCATATACAAACCTAGATAGTATCGTCAAATGAAAACCTTGTGACCCCAGTATGCCCCAACCTGTTCATCGGTGGGAAAAGCCCTCAGCGGTCACCCTCCCCCCGGGGCAGTCCCACCCTTACACTTCCCACGTGTCTGGTCCCACCCGTTTTGAACTCCTCTAATCGTTTTAGTGCATACAACCTCCTCTGGAAGCCTTTTCTATTGTTCCACAACCCTTTCGGTGATGTAATTCTTTCTGATGACCTTTCAGACACCCCCCGCTGCCAGCCTTACGGAGTTTCCCCTGGTGCCCACAGACCCACTCAGTGTGACTAACTTGAGCCAGCAACAGGTGCACATTAGAACATGGAGTATAAAATGCAGAAGTAAACACCACTACATGCATCGAACTACACGCATATAGGAACAACCCAAAAACCTTCATCCCATTTAAGAACGCCAACATTTCTGGGTCTAGCAATGAGGACAGTAATTTCCTTTATTGTGGAGAAGTGACAGCATGTCAACACGGAATCTTTACTTCCTCTACAAAAAAGCTGAAACCATGAAGCAACTGGATGAGGGTCATTTACCCAGACCACATGGAATTTTACTTTCTAATGCTTTTTGAAGGATTATAAAGTAACCATAACATATATATTGAGATCACCACCCCTGCACTCCCCCCCCATCCACTCTCCCCTTCCTTGACAAGGCTCTTTTGCTGCCATCCACCTTTCTGTCTCCACTACTGGTTACATCACCTATTAGTAACAGAACAGAATACTGAGTTTACCCTACCAGTATACAGCCTTCTGGTTAATAATTACAACGGTGGCCTTGTGCAATACTGAAATGGCTTGCTAATAGTGTAAATACTGTGTACAGCACTGTTCTGGTCCTTGTATGGTGTTGACAAAGCACTGTCGCACGGCAACGACTTGCAGTTGTTGTAAACTCTGTACATATTTCCCTGCTTCTCCTGTTTGATAGTTTGTAATGTTTCCAGTTTCCCCTGCTATGCTCTGATGATTGTACAATTTCTGTTGATGTGCAACCTCTGCAAACAAGCTTGTAGCTCAAAGGTGTACTCCGGAATAATAAATATATACTACCGGCATTAAAGGTTTTATACTATGGAACTAGTCAAGGCATAACGTAGCCTTCAATATCAGCAGCATGGGAAGAATACAAGGCCAAAAACCAACAAAGGCTGATGGAAATCCCCATGACTATGAAGTGGGTCTAAAAACCCAGAAACCTGACTGGCCGAGGAGCTTGGAACCCAATGCTGATATCCCAGCACAACAGAACTGGAAGATGATCCAATCAGCTGTCCAAGTCCTGCTTACTAACTGAATCTACAGTTCCTGCGTGTCTTCCCTAAGGAGGGGGTGTGTCTCAGGATGTGATATTGATATTGATAAATGCTCTTCCGCTTGCTGCCTCTCCCCGGATGTGTTTTTTTGATTTTTTTTTATTAAAAAAAGAAAAAAATGTAAATTTTCATTGTTACATGCTCTGTAAAATAAAAAACGTTAATGCTACTAACATGTGTGACCCCTCATTTTAAAGATTGTTTTATTGCGAGCAAACTTCGTGCCGTAAGTTCTGTGATAGGAGTTATACTTTGCTAGTTTATACTCCAAGTCGGAGTGTTACCATTTTAGTTACGAACATTTTAACTGCTCATGAAAACAGCCATTTTTACACAGGAATACAGCACTCACTCAAGATTCCATTCTAGAGCTGAGTGAGTTAAAATACACAATATTACCAAACTGAAATAAATGCAAATCAGATCTCAAACAAATATATATAGGTGACCATGGCACTACTAAAGGCTCCTTACTTCTTACAGAAGTGCTAGTCACCTACATAGCTTTCTTTTAAGTACCTTAAGGGTATTAACAGTGTGAGCACTTAGGGCCTCTTCAGCCTTAGCAGGAACAAAACCCCTAGAGGGACAGCCTAAAGTTGGTGGGGGAAGGTTGAAGAGGCACTTGTGCATTTTAATTTCAGAATATAAAAGGTGACTTCTCAAGAAAGCTCTATATGTGATGGGCAAAACAGAGAGTCTGAGACTCTTTAATTATAGTGCTTATAGTGGCATAAAGACAAAATAATATATACATATATATACACGTATTATCAGATTTAAAAGCTGGTACTAGACGCATCAGGAGAAACAGAAGTAAAAAGCAGTCCACAAGCAACAGCAGTTGGGTCAGGAAACCCGGCAACTGAACCTTACGTTTCACATCTTTATGTCGCTACAAACACTGTAATTACATTTTTGTGAAGTGCATTTTCGGGATGAGTGTGCTGATGTACTTTGGGCTATAGATACTGCACACAGTGCATACACAGCCATTGGGGGTGGGTGCACCATTTACTCTGGATTTCCTCTGCTTTTCGATTTGTTGGTGCACCACCTATCATCCCGCGGTAGTGGAGCGTCTTTTATGCTTTTGTTTTAGCCAGTTAAAAAAAAAAAGTCACCTGCAATTTAAATCTCTGCCACTTTCATTCAATGTGGCTTCCTTTTCATGTAATTGTTGCTCTTTTCTCAACCATGTCTACTGCTGCTGGCTTTGACCAAAAACCACTCTCAGCCCAACCCGATATCACGGCAGCCGCATTGGAACCATGCATCACCCACCTATCACACGTGCAGCATGAATACTGTACAATCTGTACAGGCTGGCCTCGACCACCAGCAACTCTGTCCCAACTGCAAACCATTCGGGACAACCCAACGCCAGAGTCCCCTTCTCCCAACAGACACCAGCGGTGAACGTGGCCGTGGCAGCCTTCTCCCAACTGATACCAGTGGCCAACCCAGCCCACTTTAAACCATGCTAAGAAGTGAAGCCACTGTCTGCCCTCAGTTTGCCATCAGTACTGCAAGTACAGCAGTAAAGCAGTTTGGTGCCACCTATTGTCAAGCTGTTGTAAATACAATGCCCAAATTGTACTATTTTCTTCTATTAAACACGGATTCTTCCTTTTCTTGTAACTTTTTTTTTGCAAACTTAAGTAAAAAAATGTGTTTTTGAAATATGATCCCATTTTCTATCACTGACCAATTTCATAATCGCAATAAGGCATTCCAGGGTGTGTGTTATGTAAGGAGTAAGGCATGACAGAGGGGGGGTTATGCTACGTTAATGTAATGAGTGGCAGGCTGGAGTTCGAAGGGCACTGCTTTTTACATCACACCCAATACTATTAGGTAGAAAGCCACCTAATGAGCACATAGAAAAACACTTCAGAAATAAAATGTAATTAGGAACTACTTTTAAAAATTGCTAACATTTTCTGCCTGCTATTTTTTGGCGTTACCAGCTCCTTAATGGTACAACACTTACCTTTCTTGGGTCTCCCCACTTTTCGGATCACTTGTATTTCTATGAATGAAAGTAATGTGTAAATGAATCATAGTACAGTCAAGCAAGTTTACTGATCAGCTCTGAGCTTTTACAAACCATACAATACACACACACAATATACAAAAATACAATGGAATGACAAATACATCACTTTGAAATCTAAAATTATACACTACTAAAATAGCCATGAGCGCAATATAAAAAAACAAGAATAAATGAGATAAGAGTAATTAAAACAATAATACTATGTTTCATTTTTATAAGAGACACTGGCAGTGTCTCTTATAAAAATGAAACATAGTATTATTGTTTTAATTACTCGGTCACAGCTTTGCAAGGCATGAAAAAAGGGTTTTATGATAATTAGCTACATCTGTTAAATTCTTCTACATCTTATAAAAAATGTATTTACATTCAAGGTATGTTTTGGTGACATTGGTCTGGAGGGGTAGGTATGCAGACTCTAATCAACCGACAGATGTTACCAAACTGAGGGAGCTCGGGGAGCAGTCTGCATTCATAGCCATGAAAATAGACTTTGCCCTGGGATTATACTGACTCATGGAAAACAGTCTCTCTATTGCGTGGAAGATGGGACTATATTCAGTTATAGATTATTTTTTTACTATATACTCAGATAGGTACCATTTGTTAATTAGAACATTTAGATCTGAATTTTATAGTTATTTTTTATTAAAATCCAATAGCCATCAATTGATGTCATCTGTAAAACAGAACTAAGAACACTGTCGTAGTTGTCACTGTAAGGTTTTATTTTGTGTTATTTGTGCGTTCTGTCTCTTTGCTATGGCTCACCACTAATGCAATAAAATATGATGATAATGATAAAAAAAAAAAATCAGTGATGATACAGAAATCTTGTGATATCAATCATTTTAAGAAAAATAATTGAGTGATAATACAAGTTGAGTTGTGATCGCAGCCTAAAGGGAAATAACAATGTGCAGAAAGTTCTCAACTTACTTGGCCTAATCACTTTATATGGGTGACCCCAAGAGGAAGAAGGCAGCATCGCACAGCATATGTTCAAGGGGAGTAAACGTATGGGCAGACTAGACGGATCTGGAGGTCCCCTTCTGCTGTCACTTTCTATGCTTCTATGTTAAGTTTACATGGAGTACAGTTTCTTACAGACAGCAGATGAAGAGCCAGCCTGCAGCATAGTAACAGCGCTACTGGCTGCGAGCCAGTCTGGGAAACAGCCTGGGCTGCAGGCAGGCCAGGAGGGGGAGGATGGTTGAACGTCCCGCGAATGGTCGCCTCATAGGGGAGGCTGGCAGGATTCTGGTCTCCACCGCAACACTGCTGGCTGGATGAACACAGGTGGTAGTGCTGCAAAGCCAGTGCTCAAGGAGGGGAGTGTCAGCACTCTAACGGCTCGGTGACAGACGCAACATCCTCGCAATGCTCAGGAGCCAGGAGAAGAAAAAATGGAAAATTCTCGACTGTGCAGCACGCCGCCTGCCATTCTGCCCCAGGTCCTGCACTGCCAATAGAGGCTCTCTCCCCTTGATTGACACTTCAACTCCGCTCAGGGCAAGGGGTAGCCACCGAGAGACCCTTCCTTTGGGGGGTCATCCACAGAGGACCACAGGAGAGAGGTAAGTCCCAGAGAAGGCTGGTGATAGGGCTGGGCAGGGCAGAGTGGAGCGTCTGAAGGGGGGGTGGTTGATATCAAGGGGAAAAGTATAGTAAATAGAAAACATTTAAAAAGACACAGCAGGCAGGTAGTACAGGTAGTATTTATAAAAATGTGCAGAGAGTTTTCAAGTTACGTGGCTTTACCAGTTCTGTTTCTGGAAAGAAATTTTCAGAAAAGATCAATTTTTAATGCAAGTTATTTTGAAGATGCTATTGGTTTGAATTACATTTTGTGGGCTGGATTTTAAAATGGAATGCTGCAGTTTTGGCAGCGCCAGCGACATGATATACAAAATGCAGCAAAACCTTTGAATGCAATTTTTTTCAAATGTTTTGCCACATTTACGTGAATTGTACCTGCTTTATGACAGAATAATGATGAGTACGTTATATACACACACATATATATAGCACATGGCTAGCCCCTATTGTGTGTGGATTTCCATACATAAAATGTTCTTGTTGTGGTACTGTTCAAAGGTCATGAAAAGTTGTGGTATCATTCTGACGTCACAGCGATACCGCAACAACTTTTCAACCTTGACGTCCAATCTGGCCAGTATAACAAGTCCTACAGCAAGGCAGCTAGGATGTTGGGGGACTTTGGGAGAGGGTTTTATGTCTTAAGAGGGCAGTAAGGCATTCCACAGGCTGATTTTTGCAATCTTTCCTTCCTTGCTATAAAATGGGTGCAACTACGAGGTGGAGTGTATAAGGGCAATAACATTTTTGTCCTGCAAATATAATTTCCGAAGAATGGTGGTAAGGCGTGAAATGATGCCACAGTTAGAGATTTTGATTTGCCTGTTAACGGAGCTATAAGAAATATGGGTTTCCTTAAGGAGAGATTTTACTACAAATATATCAGTAAGCATGTCGTTTAAACAAAGGAACAAGAGATAATGGGAGAACAGAAAAAGGCAGAGCCCCTCCAATCAGCCGTGATGTCCTACACTGAAATGGGTTAGTCCTTCCACAGCTCTCCTGATGCCCGTCTCCTTGCACTTAACCCATTACTTCCAATAATTGTATATCAAGTCCGAACAATCCACTGCTTAACCTTGATACAACAATGCAATGCAAGTTGAAGATGTCCCATGGTGTCTCGATTCCTGATAGAGGCTCAGAAGTGCTCACATATGTTATATGGTGTTTTAGGTGTAAATGTGCAGTACTCACCTTTTCTGGGTCTCTCCACTTTCCGGATCACTTGTATTTCTATGAATAACATTAACATGTAAATTAATCATAGCAGGAATATGTTTTGTTTTTATTAGAGACACTGCCAGAACCCAAACTGGGCTACAACATTACAGGATATGGTAAAATGGATTTTAGGATTTTTAGCCACGTCAGTTATATTCTTCCACATTTTACAGCAATAATAATTATTTTTTTAAATATTTTTGCTTACTCACGCCCCCTTCGTCTAAGTAGCTCATCATCGGTGGCTGGTGGGGGCATGAATCCCAGCGTGGTCCTCGGCCTTGGATTACCCCCCTGGGTGGGGAAGCAGGGAGGGGGGACTACCCTCACTTATGCCACATGTCGGGCCTCCAACCGACCCAGTCTGCATCTCCCCCTGCCAGCCCCTTAAGCAGGTGAGCCGCGGGGCCATTTTATTTTTTTCTTTCCCCGGTACCCTGAGGACGTAGGCAGTCAAGGAGGTCCATAGAGAAGGTGCACGCTGAGACATGATGCCTCTCTGGACCACAGCCAACGTCCTCCCCTCCCACGAGGTGCCCCGCTGCACCTCCACCCGTGTGTACCCAGGTGGCGACACTCCAGTGGGAAACACATCCCTCCCTCCCCGGAGGAGAAGAGTGCCGCTAGGGTGCTCAGTCCTCCTCCCCCGGCCGACCCTCAAGTTCCCAGGCTTATTCTCGAACCTGGGTCACCAGCATTGCAAGCGGTAGCGCTTTTGCTGCACCAACAGGCTGGCCCAGCAATAACTTTAATTACATTTTTTGTCTTATTTACTATGTTTTACATGTTTTGGTGACACTGGTCTGCAAGCATAGGCGTTTAGACCTGAACACAACTTAAGCACTGAGCTACAAACCTGAAGACCTGGGTTTGAATCCCACAGCCCCCACTTGCATAATGTGTGACCCTGAGCAAGTCACTTAACTTCCTTTTGCTCCCAGGCCACACCAGAAACAAGCTTCAGCTTAGTGTGCCTTTTCTGGTTAAACAGTTTCTCCTTTGCCCTAACCTACAGATGTCACCAAACTGGGGGTTATGGAAACATTGCCCTGGGATTATACTGACTCATGGGAAATTGTCACTGCTGAGTGCACTGTATCATATTCTGTAGTATTTTTATTGCATAGTCAGATATGTACCAATTGGTAATTAGCACATTTAGATCTGAATTATATCATGTTTATTCAAATCTAGCATCCATCCTCTGATAACGTTAAAGGAATTAACAGCACTGCAGCGGTTGTCATTGTAAAGTTTTATATTGTGTTATTTATGTTTTCTGTATCTTTCAGCTACCTCAGTACTGATGCAACATGAACATATGAAAACTTGCAATATGAATTATTTAAAGAAATATAAATGAAGCCCAATAAAAGTTAATATCAGCCCACAAGAAAAAAGTGTAGAAACTTTTCAGGTAACTTGGTATAACCAGTCCCACTTCTGCAAATAAAATGTTTAAAATGGGAACAGTTCGATGTCAGTTATTAACTGGGAAGGATGTAGGCAGCAGCATACAAGTAATACAATCATGTATACATAGAGTACAGCTCATTAAAAAAGCAGCTGATGTTTATGAAGTACTCTCGAGATTAGCCAAGCCACTGAGTACCTGCCATAGCCCCATCCAAAAAGAAATTTCTGATGGCATGAAGTAGGCAAGGGGCTGAAGTGCTATACATAGACTTATAAAATGGCTAGAAAAAATCTAGACATTTCATTGGCTGAGAGAAATCACCTGACCACGCCTTAAATCTCTATAAATACATGGTCAGGTGCTGAATCTCATTTTCTACCCCCCCCCCGAAAATAAAAAAAATTACTTAGGGTCATTTTTTAAGTGTAATAAGCCCTTCCAGGGTGTGCATCATATGATTTTAATGCACTTCCCAGGTGTGTAGGGACACTCAGCCTTTGGCCTTCTGCATTACTACACCCCTGTATGTGCATTAAAATCCTATAATGTACACCCTGTCATGGCTTATTAGAGTTCTCCCTCATTATAATGAACGCGTCAGGGTCCAGAAGATTTGTGCAAAAAAGCGTGGGTCCATTGTTTTATAATACAACTGCTTATATTAACCCATTAACGTTTACTTAAGTATTGGGGCAAAACATGTATAACACTGTCTGGCTATAACTGATTCACTATAGCAAGGAGTACTGTACTTACAGATTGCACTGCAGTCCCTTCCTACTTTGCACCATCAGAACACATATTTTTTTTGGGGGCAGGCTGTGGAGCTGCTCAGAAAGTCCCAGAAATACCACTGATGACTTAGTAATTTAAATAACTTTATAAACAATTTGCAAAACAAATCCTGAAATTATGGCTGACCGAGGTATTCGGGCAGGCAGCTCCTTCCTAGGAGTTGCCTGCCTGAAGGTAATTCAAGCATCAGCTGTTCTTTAAAGACAGCAGAAAAATACCAAGCACTGATAAAAATGTACATAAACGTTTTAACTTACTTGGCTTTAACAATGCCATTTCTGCAAAGAAATGTTCAGAAAGAATAACTTTTAATGCGAGTTAAAATGTGGTGAGTCACAAAATGCTGACCCTCGTCACACACAAGCATCGAGGGAACTGCAAGGGGTCAAGAACGGGTCCTCCAAGATAATAACGACCCCCTCCCCCCACCAATTGCCTCCTATGCCCTGCAACTTGCTCCACTGGAAGGCTTCAGAGCCGCACCTCCACCCAGCCAACAGGGAAGCAGTAGGGGAGGAACTCTGAAGAGCACTGATAATCTGGGCTTGATAAGCCGCAAGACGTGAACCCTCACCACATACAAGCACCATAGGAGCTGAAAGGGGTCAAGAGGGGGTCCTCCAGCAGTGTAACTACCTCCCCAACCAACTGCCTCCTGTGCCCTGCAACTTGCTCTGTCAGGAGGCTTCAGGGCCACACCTCCTCCTAGCCGCCCAGCCAACAGGGAAGTGGCGGGGGAGAAACTCTGAAGACCACTGAGAAACTGGGATTGGTAAGCTGCAAGACGGCAACCCTCACCACAAACAAGCACTGTAGGTGTTGCAAGGGATCAAGAGGGGTCGAGAGAGGGTCCTCCAAGACTGTAACTACACCCAAACTGATCGCTTCCTCTGCCCTTCAACTCTTTACATGAGATACTTCATAGATTTAAATAAAGCCCTGTGCTAAGAAACCAATATGACTAAACTGAGCTGCAAGAAATTTGGAATTTCTTTAGAAAGACAGTTTTTATTTCAAATATAAAGAGGCAGTGTGGTCTAGTGGTTTGAGCTTTGGCATGGGAACCATTCTGGTACACATCCCACTAGTCAGATGCTCACTGTGTCACCTTGGGCAAGTCATTTAACCTCCCAGTGCACCACTCTGCCCAGCTATGGAATTAGGTAGTAGAACCCCACTGGAAATAAGATGTTGCATCTCAGCTCGGCTACCCTGAGTTAATAAATTTTATAAAATGGGCAAAGGATTTCAAGCAATCTGATTGGTTAGCCATGCATTAGATGTGTCTAATGCACAGCTAAAACTAGAACCCCCATTTAGAATACACAGGCCCATTTTATAAGTGCAATAAGCCACTCCGGGGATGTGCATTAGACAGTTCTAATGCATAGCTATGGGACTGGACGCACTCGGCCTGTGGCCTCGTGCCTCACTACGTCCCCCTAGCTGTGCATTAGAACTGACTAATGCACACCCCATTGTGTCTTATTGCTTACACAAAATGTAAAATAAAAATAAATATCATGCTGTATCATGTTATAGGGTTAAGTTATACATACCTTTTAAGGGTCTCCCCACTTTCCGGATCACATGATTTCCTATGAATGACATTAATATGTAAATTAAAATGTGTCTTCAGTATGCCGACTCAAACTGTACCAAATGCCTGATGTAAATTAATCAAACTGTAATAGTTTGGTTTTACTGTCATCAAAGATGCTATCAGAACCCAAACTGGACCACAACATTCCAGGATATGGCAAAAGGGCAATTCATGATAATTAGTCACAGCTGCTAAATTTGTCATCTACATAACTACATTCGTCAGCTGTAATTTAGTCAAGGAATGAATATCAGGGATGCTTGGAACTGGCCAATTCTGATCTGACTTGAGGATTTAGGATTTTAAGAACTTCCAAATCCTAATCCGACTCCGTTTAAAATCCTAAAAGGACCTAAAATTCGGATTTTGGATTCAGATTTGAAACCCTAAATGCCTATGTAAAAGAGGTTTTAAGATTCAGTTTAGCATTTAGAATTTCGGGCTGCAAATCTGAACATTCTACATCCAAAAATCGGATCAGAATCCAATGAATCCGATTCCGTTCGACGGATTCCCAGCAACCCTACTGAATATACTTGATATGGAAGTATTTAAAGGGAGACAGTGAGTACCAAAGGCCTCATACTTAAGTGTGGGGCTGGTCCCAATGTGCACTTTGTCTGCACAAACATTTGAGTTTACTTACTGTTTGTTGCAGTACTGTAGATTATATCAGACTGATTTTGTTTAGTTCTACGCTGACATCTTCTGTTACTACAGATCCCAGATGCCCCATAGCTGACATCAGACCAGCAGGCAGCAGTGAGAAATTCAACAGCATGCAGTGCATGTCAGAATTTATATAAGCTCTGATCTTTTGTTTGCTGGTCCCGCTGTCCTCCTTGAACCAAGTACAGTCACACTGGACTGTAATTAGCCCTTGGAGATAAGCAGAGCTGGAGACGTATGACTGGAGACTATAAAAGCAGCAAAATGGACATACATCGAATTGACTTCCAGTGATGCCACAGACCTGATGGCTGCTTGGGACTACAGCTCAGTCCTAGCCTTCCACAAACATCCTGCTACAATAGAGACACTAAACAAGAACGGTCCTCAGCTATGGCAACAAAAACTAAGGGGGCACCACTATCCGGAAAAAAAAAACCTGAAATAACTGCGAGTGACAAACTGGATTACAAAACAAAACCCACTGAGGCCTAGAGACCTATCCCTGACCTCATCACAAGACTGGGACTCAAACACGCCAGATGCAGGTGACAAAGCAGTGCAAATCCACCCGATCTGTTCTGTGAATTTAAAAAAATTGCAGCAACGGTACTAAAAATAGATGGGGAAACTCACCCGAATTCGAAAGGACATGACTAAGGTAGAGAAAAGGACGTCAGCGATTGAGTCGCAAGCTGGAACAATGACAGATGAGCTGACACCAAGGATACACTGCTCCTGTACCTACTCAACCACGACCAAGAAACAGCACACAAGGTGGATGACCTGGAGGCTCGAGGGTGGAGGAAGAATTTCCGAGTATACCGGGTGTCGGAGGGTGTGCAGCTGAAATTCAGCTCTTTGATCACGTTTCTGCAGCACCTCATCAGGAGCACTATCACCCTCCCTCCTAGTTTGGACTTTAACATAAATCACGCACACAGGGCTCTGTGCCCCAAATCTAAGGGTGCTAACAACCATCCCAGATCAATCATGGCCCATACGATATTCTTTCAATCAAAAGAGGCAGTTCTTAAAGCAGCCTGGGCCTCCAAAGAACTGAAATTTGAGGGCCATAGGATCACGGTCGCCAGGACTACACCATGAAGATGCAGAAGATGAGGAGGAAAACACGCACAGCATTAATAAATCTGAACGAGCCGGCCCACCGACGCAGCAGTAGGGCTACCGCTCGTAGCGCCAGCGACCTGGGTTCGGGAACGGACTCGGACGGCTGGGGGGTCGGCTGGGGGGAGGAAGATTGAGCGACCAGTGGCTGCTCTCCTCCTCTGGGTGGGGTGGGATACAAGTCCCGCTGCTATACCGCCACCTGGGTGACCACAGGTGGAGGTGCAGCAAGACTGCACACAGCAGGGTAGGAGGATGTCTGCCGGGAGCCGGAGTGCCAGCACGTCAAGACGTGCTTCGCCCCTAGGATTCCTAGTGTGCGGACGTCCTGAGGGCAGGGAGAGAAGAAAAACGGAAAAACCCTGCACCAGGCTCCTGTAGACAGGACCCGGTCGACCCGAGAACACCCATAACCAGGCTCCATAGAAGGGGCTGGCGAGGCCTTCCGATACAGACTTAAGGACTAAGCGAGGGCTGGGAGAACCCCTCTCTGTCCCGCCCGAGGGGGGGGGGCAAACCGAGGCAGGATGGGAACAGGCATGCCAGTACCAGGAGGGAGGTACCTGGGGCGGGACTACGGGAGCACACATGACCTAGGGATCCCAGAAGAAGAAAGGATCCTGGTGCAGCGAGGAGGGCAGCATAAAAAAAAAAAAAGAACTCTGAATGAGAAAGAGATCATGGTCAGAATGTCATGCCCGGCCTGGACCACGACTGACCCATATGCTGGAAAACAAGAGTTTCTGGACCTAGCTGCAGCTACTACTAGGTAAGTAGGAGGCACAGCAGAAATTTCTCCAACAGCGGCCCAAGAAAAAGAACTGCTTCAAGCCACAGAGCAAACAGCACCTGGGAAAAGGGCGCACAACCAGAACTCTCCAACTAGCCAGCCAGAAGAGATGGCAGAAAGACTTGGGCAACCTCCTCACCTCAATTTTTAAATCAGTTGAAGGGGAGCAAGGGACAATAACCGGACAATACCCAGCCGGGTTCATAAAACTCCCCCATTGGACAAGCAGCCAAGCAGAACTGACAAACTGCACATGCAGTTCCAAGACCTCACTTACGGGCAATACTGGGACTGAAAAGCTGCACTTCAGGGTTTGTTCACTTCGCAGATTTATACCAGATAGTAACTAAAGGCTGGTTTTCCTCTTAATTAACCTTCATATACTGCATCACTGTGCAGATTGTTTGGGAAAGGGCTTGCTCGATGCCTGGCACGCCCCCCAACAGCCTCACTATCAGATGTTAAAGAAATTAGAAGGCGAGGGGAAAGTTTCATGTGGAGTCCCTAAAGCAGCAGTCTCCACCCATGAATCCCGGGGGCAGGGGAGGCACTAGGGTATTTTGGTGGCAGAATGCAGTGATGGGATTTTGGGAGAGCGCAACACAGAACCTACTAAAAGATGGATGAAGTTGGTGAGAGAGTGGGATCTCATGTTACATACCGCTTGGAGTCACCTGAGATACGCTAATTGCAAGGCGCTGGGGGGCGAGGGTGGGCTCAGCAGCATGTGGTGACAGATCTAGGCTCATCTCCCTCTCTGCTCCAGCCAGCAGAGCAGAAAACTGCAGGTCAGTGTGCAAAGGCAAAAAGATCCTGGGGAAAACGCTCCCCCAGCTAGTCCCTGCTATATGCGGAAGCTATGGTAACTCTGGAAGGCGATGCCCGGCTCCCAGTGACAGATTCCAGCCGAAGACCCACTCACCAATGGCCAGCCCCAAACAAGCAAAGGCTACGAGTGGAGCAGCGCTGCAGAAGTCGGTTCCTCCTGCTATGCCCCTCCTCCCTAGTGGGTTACACTCTCACCCCCCGGCCCGTGAAGCAAAAGGAGAAGGAAGACAGCTCATCGTTCACCACAGAGCCGGAAGAAAGTGCTCCCAAGATAGCAGGTGATGGGGGAGGTCTCTGTCTTGATCCCCCAGAAGGAGGAAATATTCCTAAAACAGAGATCCGCTCTTGCCCCCACTCCCCTGTTCCTCTCTTTCCTGAAACAGCACATGGTGGAGAAGTGGCAAATCCCCCTCTTGAGGCTATGGGACAGATGGCACTGGGTAGCCCTGATGGGGCTGGGCTGACGCAGGTGAAGGCCAATTCAATAAGATTTATCTTTGTTTTCTCTTTAACAAATTTGAGTAGCATGTAATTTCTGCAGTATGTCTGGCTTCCCTATGGAATGGTGATATGTGGATTTTCTAGATCCCCCTAATCACAAATGCAGGCTGGGAATTGTGTTGTAAGGAGCAGTGCACCTGGTTCCTGGATCAGGGAACACCACTCTCTACCAATGAGACAGCGCTTGGGGTAGAGAGAGTTATAGATCGATACAGAAGCATCAGGGCCACAGATAGAAGACATAAGCCAACTTGGGAAAGCCAGAGTGGCAACAGGCCCTCCTTTGGGAGGCTCTCTCCTACCTAGTGGCACCATGAAGCACACTAGTTGAAGCACACATACTCAGAGAGTACAGGTAATGTGTGCCTATCGCAAGGTGTATAGCTGTTAGCCCTGTTGTCTATTATATGATGCCTTTTTGAGAACTGCTTGCTTGGACAGTTCCCAAACCCAAATCCCTGTGCGTATAAAAGGGTGGGGAAAAAAGTGGAACCGCAGGGATCCAGACCAGTCACTCCACTACAGATGTGTGATTCCAGTAAAGGAGGGCTGGAGGGAAGGGACATCGGGGTCTTCTTGGTATCCATTCTCGTGCCCCTCAGGCAGCAGTGTCCCCAGGCGGTGGAAGAGGAGAGAGCAACTCCTGTATACAAACAGAAGGAACAGCAAATAAGCTGGTGTCGTTCCTCCCAACATGAAATAACTCAAAATAGTATCATATAATACAAAGGGCCTAAATACCCCTATACAAAGGGCCAAGATCCTAGCTGAACTGAAAAAGATGGGCACAGACATAGGTCTGTTCCAAGACCCCCATCTTTTTCTATCAGAACATATGAAGCTATATAGGGACTTGGTAGGGCAAGTTTTTTTTGGGAGGGGCAAGGGGGGCATCAGAAGGAAAACAGCTGTCAGAAGTTAGACATAGCAGCTGGGAGGGCATGCAGATTAAAAGCTGAAGTAAGCAAAAGATCACTTTTTAATTTTATTTTACCTCCCTTCTCTTTTTTGTTTCAACAGATAACTGAGTGCAGCTGTTATTGGAGATCAACAAGAAGCCTCCATGAACAGAACACTCCGTGAATGCGACAGTTTTTTCATATACGTGTGTTGTTTTTTTGGTTCAGCTGTTCTTATTTAAGTCTGCGTACATAACGGTATCCAGTAGCAGCAGTTGGCAGTTCTCCCATGAACAATTCTTGTGTATTTTTTTTTAAATGCTGTCCAACTGGCTCAATCACAAAGCCTGTCAATATGCTACAGAGAACAGTGTATGGCGTACCATACACAACAAGCCACTCTTCACCCTCATGGTTACTATGACGACTGAGGGACCTCTTGAGCTTTACTCTTGAGGTGGTGTCCCAGATAGTAGTTTGATACAACCTATAAAGTGTATACAGTGCTACAGTTTGTAAGAACAATAAATATACATATTTATGAAAAAAGATAGGTTATTCACCTATAACCGTTGTTCCAGGAGCGGTATGCAGTTCACATGCACACTGTGGCAGTTCCAATGGAAGCACTGATTCATTGAGCATGTTTAAGCTAAGCTCCTCTCACCACCCAGGCAGCATATGCTCAGTCACCGCCCTGTGACATCAGATTTTTGCATGCTGGAAGCAAGGATCCGAGTGTCACATAGATGGGGGAGGCCAGGTGGGTTGTATAGATGTGAGAACTACGGTTACAGGTGAGTGACGTATCTTTCCAGGGACATGGACACAGTTCACCATCCACACTTTGGCAGACTGCTATCAGTTCTCCAGAAGGGGCAAGGCACATACCCTTATTTGATGAACAGAGACTGGAGAAATGGGGTCGATGTGACTTTTAAGAGCAGCTGACATCTTCAAGAGAACTTAAAGTTCTGCTCATATTTCACATTAGTTCTTTATTCTTCCTCCCTATTATTTATTGCTGAGGTCAATTGCATGAAAACAAGATTTTTGCTCCTGAGCAGTTCATCTATTTCTGTTGCTGTCTCCCTACCTGAGATCATAATGCACTGCTTGTGATATCACAGTTACTCTCATGGCAACAGATTGTGATGTCACAACAGAGCATTCTGACTTGAAGTAGGGAGTAAGCTATAGAGGCAGATTAACTTTAAAGTAACTGCAAGGGATAAAATCATGTATTCATGTACATTTTTTCAGTAATAAATAATGGGGAGGAGAAATCTAGAATATATATGGAATAAAAACAGAATTTTACCTAATTATTATGTTTTTCAAAGTTGTCTTTGAGGCATCAGTAGCTCTTTAAGTCGATGCTATAGTGGTAAACTGAAGATGTGTGCTGACCTCCAGGTAGCAGCCCTACAAATCTCCTTATGGGGGGGGGGGGGTCTCTGGAAACAGTCATCGAGGCAGCGCTGTGTCTGGTGGAATGAGCCAAAAGCCCTATGGGAGGCTCCCTACCAGCTAATCTATAGCAGAGGTTGACGCAGGATGTTATCTACCTGCCAACAATCCACTTTGCTGCCAGTCTGCTAGCACAGCTTCAGTGTAAGTGAACAGCTGGTGAACCTCACCCTAAACTCCAGCCGCACACTCTTTACAGTAAGTCAGTGCCCTCCATAGGTCCAGAGTGCGGAGCCTACAGTCGGCCTCTGAAGATGGATTGATAAAATATACCAGGAAGTTAATCACCTGGTTAAGGCAAAATTCCGATACTACTTTCAGGAGGAACTTTGGGTGGGAATGAAGGATGATTTTGTCATTGTGGAAGACCAGATAAGAAGATTCCATGGAGAGTGACTGCAGCACACTAATCCTTCTGGCAGACGTAACAGCCACCAAGAAAGCATACTTCCATGACAAATGAGACATCTTACATAGGCTCGAATGGCTTGCCCATGAGTACAGCCAGTACCAGAAGTAGGTCCCAAGGTGGTAGTGGTTCATGCATCAGAGGAGACAGGTGGTCCAAGCCTTTGAAAATGCACCTGACCACCTTCTCCTAGGCCACCGTCAGCATACAAGCCCGTGTTCGGAATGCAGAGATGGCTGCCAGGTGCATCTTGAGGGTGTTGCTTGCAGTCCCAACTGAGAGAGGGAACAGAGGTATTGTAGGATACTAGTTACCTGGCAGGTAAGGGGATCCAGCTCCCTGCCCTGACACCAAATGGAAAATCTCTTCCATTTGAAGGCATAGCACTGGCGGGCTGACTCCTTTCTGGTGGCCTCCACCACATGGAGCACAGCTTCCAAAAGGCCCAAGGCCTGAAACTCTAGCCACTCAGGAACCAGGCCATGAGGTGCAGGGACTGAAGGGCCGGATGCAGGACCTTCCTCCATTGTCTGGTCATTAAGTCTGGATGAAAATGCAACGACCACAGAGGCTTGCTGCTGAGGCCAAGGAGATAGTACAGTTACGTAAGAACTTACCATAACAGTAGATCTTCGAGAACAGCTCTTGCAGCAGGTTACACCATTAGGACTGAAGCCGGCAGGCGTCAGGACCCCACGGAAAAATTCTAGCTAGCTATCTTCAGCGGGGACCGACCCCGACGTCGGTCCTGCTTCTGACGTCAGGCGTGGTACATAAGGGGGCGGTCCCGCCAGATTCCACAGTTCTCCCGCCGGAGACTCCCGGCCGCAGGATGACATAAGAGTGGGAGACCGAGGATCCACCGTCAGAAGAAGATAAGGGAGGAAATTCCCTAAAAGAAAAGGCAAAGCCATGCCTCCTCCAAGGGGGAAGGTGGGCGGGAAGGTACCTGCTGCAAGAGCTGTTCTCGAAGATCTACTGTTACGGTTAGTTCTTACGTAACTGTACTATCTTACTTCGAGACACAGCTCTTGCAGCAGGTTACACCATTAGGACTGATTCCCAAGCAGTAACGCTGCCAGAAATTCCGGGAGGAGGAAAACAGGAAATAAATTCCAGGTCCTGAACCTAGGACAGGAGACCCTGTAGCACCGCCAGGCCGAAACCAGCCCTTCGCCGAGAGGCGATATCCAGGCTATAATGCCTGATAAAGGTATGCACAGAACTCCAAGTGGCTGCAGCACATATAGCAGAGGTGGAGACGTTTCTGAGTGCTGTAAAGGAGGTGGCCACACCTCTAGTAGAATGACCCCGAACTGTGCCCGGGAGGGGCTTTTGTTTTATATCATAACAGTAAGAAATACACTGGACAAGCCAGTGAGATAGGGACTGTTTGGATACGGGTTGGCCCATCATTCTCTCAGAGAAGGAAACGAAAAGCTGCTCAGAACTACGAAAAGATTTAGTTCTGTTGAGGTCGGTGAACATCCAGGGTGTGAAGCAGAGCCGCTCCTCTATTCGAGTAACTCGGGAAGTAGACCGGAAGGTCAATATCCTGGTTCAGAGTGAGTGAAGAGACCACCTTAGGCAAAAATTTAGGGTTCGTCCTCAGGGATACTCTGTCTCGGGTGGAAAACTAAATAAGGCTCTTTGCATATAAGAGCGTGAAGTTCAGATATTCTTCTCGCCGAAGTAACAGCAACTAAAAATAACGTTTTCCACGAAAGAAAATGTAGCTCGCAATCCGCGGCAGGTTCAAAGGGGGGGAGCGTGAGCTGTTCCAGGACAAAGAGCAGATCCCACGGAGGCACAGGGTCCCTAATAGGAGGCCTAAGGTGTAACACTCCCCTAAGAAATTCCCGAGAGGCGTCCAATTGAGCCACTGTACGATGTCCCACCGGGAGGTGAAAGGCAGAAATGGCACAGAGGTGCACCTTAATAGAGGAGTAGGCTAGACCCGAATGAAAGAGGGAGAGCAGATAATCCAAAATTACTCCCACAGGACAACCTAAAGGGGAAAAATCGCGTGCTCACGACCATAAACAAAAACGGCACCATTTCATGGCGTTACGTCGCATGCGTTGCCGGCTTTCTGGCTGCAGAAAGAACCTCTGCAACCTCTTGCGAGACCCTGTGATGCAAGATGGCTACGTCTCTAGGAGCCAAGCATGCAGGTTCAATGAACGTAAGTCCGGATGGACAAGTGAACCTTTCTCCTAAGACAGGAGGTGGGAGCTGAGTGGCAACGGGAGCAGGGGTTCCCGAGATAGTCGCACCAACAAAGGGAACCAGATCTGTCTGGGCCAGAACGGGGCCACCAGGATCATGAGTGCGTGCTCCCTGCACAGTTTGAGAAGAACTCTCTGGATCAACGGGAAGGGAGGGAAAGCGTAGAGGAATCTGTTCGCCCAGGAGAGGGATAACGCGTCTCGCCAGAAAACACCAGGCCCTGGATCTAGCGAGCAAAAATTGGGCAGTTTTGCGTTGGATGGGGATGCGAACAAGTCTAGTTCTGGAATTCCCCATCGAAGAAACAGATCCTCTGCTACCTCTTGAAGAAGTTCCCACTCGTGGACTCTGGCCTGGGATCGACTCAGGCTGTCTGCAATCGTGTTGTCCACCCCGGGAACGTGCACAGTGATCAGATTTGTGCCGTGTCCGATTACCCAATCCCACACCCTCATGGCCTCCTGCAAAGGGGTAAGAGTGGCGCCTCCTGTTTGTTGAGGTAATACATCACCGCCGTGTTGTCTGTCTGAAGCAGAAGAGTACACGTGGATTACTGACTGAAAGGCCTGCAGGGCATAGAGAACCGCTCTCATCTCTAGGGCGTTGATATGCAGATGAGCTTCCCCACCCAAGACCTGAGGCGTCCGCGGTGATGGTTACCTCCGGGGACGGCGCTACGAACGGGACGCCCGTGGAGAGCGACCCTGGGACTAGCCACCACTGCCAGTCTCGAATCACGGCATTCGTGATTCTGACCGGATGCTGCAAGTGGTCTTGCCTTTGGTCCCATTGCACTTTGAGCATCCACTGAGTTACCCGCATGTGGAGCCTCGCGAAAGGGACAGTAGGAATGGCCGCAGCCATGTGTCCGAGCAAGCGACGGACCGACCTGGCAGGTACGATCTTGTTCGACGATAAATCCCTTATGAGGGATCTGATGCGCTCCGCTCTGTCGTCCGGAAGAAAAGCTCTTCCCTGAACAGTGTCCAGTACTGTGCCTATAAACTGCAGTTTCTGTGACGGTACCAGGAGAGACTTCTGGTAATTTATGAGGATGCCCAGAGACCGGAACAGGTCCTGGGTGCTCTGAACCACATGTAGCAACGCCTCTCTGGAGGCAGCCATGAGAAGCCAGTCGTCCAGGTACAGGAACACATAATGGCCCTGTCTCCTCAGAGACGCTGCCACGACTGCCATGCACTTGGTAAAGACCCTTGGTGCGGATGACAGTCCAAACGGAAGGGCTCGGAACTGAAAGTGGTGGTCGAGAAACTCGAAGCGCAGGAACCTCATGTGCGCCTGAGCTATAGGGATATGCAGGTATGCGTCCTGCATGTCTAGAGATGCTAAAAAGGCGTCCTGTTTCAGCATGGGAATAAGACCCGGAAGAGTCACCATGCGGAATCTCTTGTAGGCGACCGACACATTGAGGTCGCTGAGGTCCAGAATCGGACGGAGGTCCCCTGTTTTCTTTGGAACCAGGAAGAAGTGGGAATAATATCCTTGTCCTCTCTGGTTCTCCGGAACGTACTCTATCGCTCCCTTTCGCAGGAGCGCGAGTACTTCTTGCCAGATCAAAGCTTTGTGCTGACCCGGATACCGGGAGAGCAAAGGAGGCCTCGAGGGTGGCTTTCCTGCGACTTCTATAAAGTGGCCTAGACTGACCAACTGAAGAACCCACCTGTCGGTGGTTACAGCCTGCCATCCCGGTAGGAAGTTCGCAATGCGGCCCCCGACCATGATTTCCTGTTGATCCTGAGGGGTGGGGGCCGGAAAGGAGTCAGGCTGTGGCGGCAGATGGGCCCGCTGGCTGGGCCGGCTCAGGAGAACGCTGACCTCGGCTGGCGGGCTGTTTCCCCTGGGCTCTACGGAAGCCGGAGTCCCTCTGATGTGTAGCGGAGCGGGCTGCTGCCTCTGTGTCCGCCTCATCGAACGGCTTTGGTCTTACGAAGGAACCAGGTTGGGTCGGTACATGGCCTGAACCGACCTCACCGCCTTTCCGGCCTCTTGAAGTCTGGTAATGATCCTCTCCAAAGGATTACCAAACAAGACTTCTCCTCAAAAGGAGCATCCATAATATTCTTCTGGACGTCTGGGGTAAAACTAGAGACGCAGTAACCAAGAGTGTCTCCGAGGCATACGCCAGAAGCTGCTGCTCGGGCCGATGAGTCCGCTGGAGTCGCACGCTTGTAGCACTTGGGTCCCCACTGCCTGAACCTCCGCACGGAGGAGCTGAAGCATCTCCTCCTTCTGCTCACCTTCAGGCAATTTTTCAGCCATTTCCAGACCCTGTTCCCACAAAGCGTTCTGGAACTGAACCATGTGGGTTAAATAGTTCAAAGATCTGATGGCGCAGGTAGCGGAAGCATACGTGCGCCTACCCAAAGCAGCCAACTGCTTGGACTCTGGGTCCGGTGGCAGGGTGCTCAAATGTTGCGGCCTCTGTGACTGGTCATGTGAGGCTGTGATGACCAGAGAATCGGCCTGAGGCTGCTGCGTCAAGTACTGGTCTTCCTTAGGAGCCTTGTACAAGCGATCAGCTTTTTTCGGCATCGCCAGGAGCGAATGTGGATGCTTCCACGCTGCCTTGGTGACGTCCACAAAAGTGTCCACCAAGGGTGGTACCATCACAGGCTTGGGGTCCTTCTGCCGAAGATATCTGGCGAGGCGTATCCTTTCGGGGTCTTGCTCTTCTGCATCCCATCCCATGTTCTCTTGTATATGTCTCATAATATCAAGGAATGAAGGATCATCCGGAGGAGATTTAGGCATCTCACATGGGTTCGGAGAAGGGATGGAGAGTGGAGATGGGGATCTAGAGGAAGAGTAGTCTGATCCCGTGTCCTCCGTCGAAGGCGAACGTCGGTGTCTCCTGGATCTCTTGGGGCTGGGTGATCCAGAAGAAGATTTCGACGGAGGTCTCCGTTTTTCTGGTCTCCCCCTGGGAGAGGATCTAGGCTCCCGGGGAGAAGGTAAACGGCCTGCCGACCCCGATGGCGAAGGGGGTGCAGGAACCGGAGGAGGAGGAGGAGGAACAGTGGGGACCATGTCCTTCTTTATGGTGTCCCACCAGTAGGTGAAGAGGTCCTTCACTTCCGCTAAAGAAAGGGCCGACGACGGCCCGGGCGCCGGTGGGCAGACGTCCGGTCCCGGTGTCGGCTCCACAGGGGGCTCTGGTAACGGCGAGGGTTCCCTGGGAGTTTCGATGGAACCGGGTCGCCTATCTGGTCCTCGGGCTGCATTAAGTCCTCCTCAGTTAAAGTCTCCTGACCGACGTCGGTCGGAGGCATCAGGGCCCTCTTCTCAGGAGGAGCGGACGTCGGTCCCCCTACCGGCGTCCACTGGGGTGTTGGTTTGGCCGGCGATGGTCGTCTGGCCGACGCCGGCTCCAGGGAGGTATGACGCGCGGCCGACGACAGTCGCGCTGGCGTCGGGTCCACAGGTCTCTTTAAGGGCGTGAGCTCCAGCATCTTGCGAGGATGCACAGAAGAAGATCTGACGTCGGGTACCGAAAGGCGGGAACCCGACTTGTGGTGATGATGGTGGCGCTCCCCGGACTTCGCCAAGGCCTTGGAGGAAGAAGACGAGGATGGCCTGGCGGACTTGGCCTGAGAAGAAGGCTTCCTTACCGCAGCCGGGGGAGGCTGAGAGCTGGCCCTGGAGGGAGAGCGGTCGGACCTAGAACCGGAGCTGCGTGACTCCGAAGCCCTGGAAGGGGACCTGGAAGGGGCCTTCTCCCTTCTTTTCTCCGTGTGCCTGTGGGATTTTTGAGAAGAAGATTCCCCCTTGGACATGGTCTTCAGCTTTTCCTCCAACAAAAAAGCCTGAAGGGCCTTCTGACGTCGGATCGAGATGATTGTTGAACCCTGGCAAAGCGAGCAGGCCCGGGTATCGTGGTCTGGGCCCAGGCACCTAACGCAGGCTGTGTGGGGGTACTTGAAGGGGATCTGTTTCCCGCAAGCACACTTGGAGGAGTGACCAGAGGTCAGAGAGGACATCAGCAAAGGTCTTGCTTGAAGAAAATCGAATTTGTCGAAGAGAAGCACTAAACCATGCGTCGCGCGCTAGACTGTAACCGAAGGGTCGAGACAAGCCAGTCGACGGCGAGAAAGAACTGGGGAATCTGGCAGGACCGCCCCCTTATGTACCGCGCCTGACGTCGGAGGCGGGACCGACGTCGGGGGCCGTCCACGCTGAAGATAGCTAGCTAGAATTTTTCTGTGGGGTCCTGACGCCTGCCGGCTTCACTCCTAATGGTGTAACCTGCTGCAAGAGCTGTGTCTCGAAGTAAGATCTGGATACCAGAACTGTCTGGGCCAGTATGGAGCTATAGGAATTATCCATGACTTGTCCTTCCAGGCCTTGACCACCACCTTGTGGATCAAAGGGAAGAGACAGAAGGCAGACACAAGACCTGGGGTCCAGGTCCTCATGAAGGAATCCCCCATAAGTGTCCCAGACTGTGTGAGATGGGCACAAAACAGTGTCAGCTTTCTGTTCTCCCAGGAGGCACACAAATCCACCAGAGGGATGCCCCACTGGGAGAACAGGTGGCTTACCACTTCCTGATCTAGGGACCACTTGTGCAACATCTCTCACACCTGGCTAAGAGCATCTACCAGCTGACTGCTCACTCCCGTGACATGGATCGCCAGGAAATCTGCACCCAGTCTGCACACAAGGATCTAGGTGCGGGGCACCTCCCGACACAAGGGAATTAAGTGAGTTTCGCCCTGCCTGATCAGGTAAAACATGATCGTGGTGTTGGCCGTCTGGATCTGCATGACCTGACCTCAAGCAGAGGAGTAAATTCCATGACGGCCAGCAGCATCACACATAGCTGCAGCAGGCTGATATGGTGTCGCCACTCCCAGGGTGACCAGAACCCGTGGGCTCTGTGGGTCCCCAGGTGTGCTCTCTCCACCCCACCAGAGACATGTCCATCGTGAGAGTGATGGTTGGCTCTCGGTGGACAAACGGGATTCCTTCCTTCAGATGTTCAGGGATCAACCACCACTTGATGGCATCCCACATCAGCTGGGTCACCAGGACCAGTTGGGAGAGGAGACCTAGGCACTGAGACCAATGTCGGTCCAGCTCCTACTGCTAGCAGCGCATCTGTCAGTGTACCCAATGGACCACGCTGGTAGTGGATGTCACATACCCCAGCAGTTGATGGAAATCCCAAGCAGGGTGTGACTGACCAACCTGAAATGATCAGGCAAAGGAGGTAAGGTTCTGAGCCTGGTCCACAGGGGAACGGGCCTTGGCCTGCTGGAAGTCTAGTTCTGACCCGATAAATTTCATAACCTGCAAGGGCATCAGTTCGGACTTGTCCAGGCTAACCAAAAGGCCTGAGTCTCTGCATGACTGGAGGGCCAGATCTCTGGACTGCTCTACAGCCTCCCTGGATTGCCCCACTATCAGCCAGTCATCCAGGTAGGGAGGTGGACGTCTGGAACAGCCTCCCAGCAGAGGTGGTAGGTACTAAAATGGTAGCATGATTTAAGCATGCATGGGACAGACACAAGGGGGCCTTAGTAACAGGGCTGGGGGGGGATAAGGCTGGAGATCGGGTAGGGTCTGCAGTAGCACAGCAGGTAGGGAATTTAGGGCAGACCAGGTGGGCCAAGAGGTCCTTTTCTATCAACAACTTTTATATTGCTATGGAATACACCCCGACACCCCTGCACCGCAGGAAGGCTGCCACTACTGCCGTGCATTTGACAAAGACCTTGGGTGCGATTGAGAGGCCAAGGGGCATGACCCGAAACTGGTAGAGAACCCCCTCTGCATGGAACTGAAGGTGCCACCAGCTGGAAGGATGGACTGGGATGTGGAAGAACATGTCCTGGAGATCCAAGGAACAAAACCACATGACCTGATCCAGGGATGGTATAATCTGGCTCACAGTGACCATTCAGAACGTGCGCTTCCATGCAAACTGGTTTAGATCATGCAGATCCAGTATGAGGTGCCAACCCTCATCTTTTTCGGGATCAAGAAGTACCAGGACTTGTACCCCTGACTTGCCAGGGCGTCTGGACACAGGCTATGGCACCTTTTGCCAGAAACTGAAAAATGTCCTCCCTGAGGGTGGACAATTTGTCCTGCAACACCAAGGACTCACAAGAAGCATGAGGTCCGTAAGGCGGGAGAGCCTCGAAGATGAGAGAAAACCCTTTGCCTACCACCTCCAGTACTCACCTGTCCGTAGGCTGGAAGTGGAGTAGCCAACACTGCACAAAGAGCTGGGCCAGGGATTGAACAGGTGTGAGGATGACCCCCCCCCCAATCTGACAATGGGCAGTTTTGGAGGGGGCACCACTCCCCCTACCCCGCCTTTTTTCGGCCCCTGGCCACTAAACCTGGCCTTGGGATGCCAGGCTTTGTATTGCCCCTGCTGGTGCTGCTGCACAGGCTGCTGCTGCTGAAAGGACCAACACTGAAAGGTCTAAGCCTTAGGGTCCTTTTGGGATGAAGCTATAGAATCTAGGGTGGTGCTGGACTTCTGAGTACTAGTGAGATGTCCTTCCACTCCGTGGGTCAAAGAGGTCAGTGCCCAGGAAAGGGACATCAGCCAACTTGTGCTGAGTGTCCGTTGTAAAGGTGGAAAGCCTCAGCCATGGCCGCTGCCATAGCAGAGGCGCTGGAGTCACCCATGTCTAAGACCGTTTGGAGCTGATGTTTAGTCAGCACTTGATCCTGGTCCTTGACCAACTTCACCAGCAACTGTTTGTTGGCAGGGAGGGGAGGGGGGAGGATTTCATCCAACACTCCCAACAGGGAGTGACCAAAACTGGCCATCAGGACAACATAACTGGCCTGATGCAGATCCGGAGAGAAGGCAGAGTAGATCTTTTTGGCCGCGTGGTCAAGCTTCTTCGACTCCTTGTCGGGGACTTGTTTACATCCTCCTGACCTCTGGACTTTCGGAATGCTAAGTCTGAGACAGACCATCCTCCAAGAGATGGTCCAAGAAACCTGAAAGGGGCCCTTTAGGGACCGTGAACTTGTGGACCATAAGGGTGGAGGATGCTGGGCAGGATGCTGAATGCTGCCAGAGCTACAGGACCGGTCCCAAGATGGTCTCTGACCACCCGAGTATCTTCCACTGGGCGATCTCCACCAACTGCCAACCTGGCAAGCCGGCTGCAGCATGGGAGTCCTTGGTAAGGGCTCTCACTAAAGGCTGTGGTGGAGGCAGCTCCACCCCCGGGGTGGATGACAGGGACATCTGGCAAGAATGGACTGGTGTGGGCATCACTGGCGCTTGCCAGTTAACCACAGGTCCAGGGCACAGCCCTAACCCATCCTGCAATTGCCCACTGCTGCCAGAGGAGCTCCTCATAGTGCTGCCGCATCCTGCGGTGGTGCTTTTCTGCGCCCAAAGATGAAGAGGTCAAGAAGCATCAATGACAATGCCTCCCTGTCGTACGGGATCAAGTGCACAAAAGGCACCTCAACCATCAATCCGAGGGTCGCCGTCAAGAAGCTGCCGCCAGAGGGTTGGTGTAGACCACGTGCTGAGTCATATTTACCAGTATCAACTTTGGGTCCCGAATGGAACTGGTTGGGGGACACCAACCGACTCACATTCTCCTGGGTGAGGACCAGGAGAGCTGGGGTCTGGGAGATCAGTTCCTCATCAAGCTCCTCCAACAACCAGTCGACAAGGTCAAGAAAAATCTCGTCCACCTGACTGACCAAAATCGAAGTCGACAAGCCTGACTGGGGCACTGAGGAGCTGTCGACCAGCACCTCGACTGAGGAAACATGAACAGGGATCAAGTGCTTGATGCCTGTCATGCAGTTGGGGGAGTAGAGGGAAAGGAAAGAATGCAATCTTTTCCAGTATCACGACTGGCACCAGGAGGGCTTGGCACATTTCTCGGAACTTGTCTGAGAAAGACCCTATGATGCTGGCCCCTGGTGGAAGCAGCGCCAAGGCTGAAAGGGTGCCTACCACGGCAGCTGCCGCCGTTTTTTCCCGGATCACAAGCTGGGCAGCTGAGCCCACTGCAATCGAGGCCTTCTTGACCATTAGGCTGGAGCTTTGTATCCCAATCGACCAGCTGGCCAAGAAGAAGGCTGGCCACATGATCTTTCAGCGATACCTGAAGCATCGCCTGATAAGGGCCACAGCCAGAAACATCATGTTGCACCTCCAGGCAGCAGACGCAAGACACATGCGGGTCTGTGTTAAAACATTTTCTGCCTACACGTAATGTAGTCAGAGCTGAATAAAGGGAGCGGAGAAGAGACTGATGAATATTTCTTGAAGAAGCAGCTCTGAAGAAATCACTAAAATGCGCAAAGGTAGCCTTCAGTGCTGCAGATCTGCAAAGGAGACCTTCCCCTTCCAGCAGAACGAAAGAGCTCACATCACGGAGAGGAGCCAGAGGATATACCGCCCGGGTAGTGGAAGAAGCTCAGCTTAAAGACATTCAATGAATCAGCACTTCCAGTGGAACTATCAGAATGTGGATAGTGAACTGTACCCATACCCCGAGAACAGTAACTTGTACATTTCATATGGCCATATGATTTATTTTCCACTGAAAGGATGGCTAGCAAAAGAGTTTATTAAAAATATGTAATATTAATTTTACAATTTTTTGGTTTCTTTACTTGCCTTGTCTGGGGGGTCTGCCCACCTTCCGGATCACAAGTTTTTCTATTAATGACAGTAACATGGAAATTAATCATAACAGTAATACAATTTAAATTTTTTCAAAGACCTTGCAAAACCCAAACTAGGTCGCAATACTCCAGGACAGGGCAAAAGGGGATGCACGGATAATTAACAACATCTGTTAAAAGTCTTCTACAGAACTACATTCAGCCACAGTTTATGTTTTTGTATCTTTTTTTATTTCTCCCCCATACCATCTATTCCCTCATACTGTCATCAGCAACCTCCCAGCCCGATCCACAGCGAACGCACCTAAATCCTCAACCTCCCTGGTATGCCCTCCATGACGGGGCCTCTCCCCTGGCAAGTCCTGATCTGGTGGGAGGAGGGACTATGAGAGCACGTCAGTTATCCTGATGGTGCCAGGAGGTGTTTTTGCCCTCATAGTCTCATGACAACAATGTCTCTGCATGTTCATGAGGCATCACCCAACAACTTGCCCACCTTGACATTGTGTATAGCCTGCCACCAAATCAACTACAATGTGTGCCCCGGTGGGTCACATGCTCTCTGGCCCTATGTTAGGGATCGCTTCGGTGATGGATAGCAGTGTAATCCCTCCTGTGATGCGCTGTGGAGCATTGGTGGTATAGTGATGAGCATAGCTGCCTTCCAAGCAGTTGACCCGGGTTCGATTCCCGGGCAATGCAGGGGTATGTTTACGCTCCACTGCTACTCTATCAAATCACTCCTCCTCCCCCCCTTATCAGTTGTAGTCTGTTGTTTGTTCTAACTGCCAAAATATATGTATTGCACACACCAGTCATCATGTTTAATTTATCAGTATGCAACCTGTAAATCGCTTCCCCGTCTCATGTTAATGTTTACCACCTGCGGTCACCCTATGTGGTACCCTTGTATGTACATCCAGCCTGTATCATGTAACGTGCATTTCATGTATATACTGTTATTACCTATCTATGTTTGTACTTTAAGTGTTTATGTCACAGGACCTCCTTGTGAATGAGCTTGCTCAATGGAGTTTTCCTGCAATAAACTTGAACTTGCTCAGAGTATCACGTCTTCCAGCTTGGGCCACCTGGCATAGGCTCCCGGCATCTGTTCTAGAGTGGGAGTCACGCACTCAGAAGTGTGATGTACTGCCACTGGGTCATCAGGGGGTCCAATCACCTACGAGTTGTATATATCTTTGCAAAATAACCCTCTTCCAGCATTCCCCAGGAAGGATTTCAGTAGCCATGGTAACAGAGTTCTGAGCAAAAAGCTCAGCATATGATGCGTCTGCAGCCCCTACATTAAGTTTTCTGACTGCTATGGGGCTTTATTTAACTCACTGCACCCTGGGCTGACATTCTGTATCACGCTAAGCAATGGATGGTTCGGACTTCAAACTGAGCTACTAGAAGTAATAGGTTAACTAGTAAGGCACCATGGTGGCTAGGTAACCACTAAGTAATTCCTCCATTCTCCAACGCTGGCCCGTTGGGCACAGCAATAGGGCCACCGCATGTGATGGTGATGACCCGGGTTCAATGATGAGCTTGTGTCCTTGGTGGCCAACTGGTGGAACAATGATCGAGCATCCCAAAGGATTCTCTCCTTCTCTGGGGAGGCAGGGAGTGTGACACTGCCACTACAGGTAAAGCTGCGAGCAGGTGTGACTTCGAGCAGGGAAGACGTTGACTTATGCCATGCAGAAGCACACTCAGAAATACACGCTTGCGCATGGCGAACTGGCATCTCAAGGAAGGGCAGAAAACCATGGAAATGGCCTCAAAATCTGTAGATGATGGGTATACCCAGGCCCCCATCCTCTTGCCACACCACCTCCTGATGAATAACCACTGTGAACTACATTCTCACTCAACCTCATCGGGGGAAGTGGGGGTGGAAACCACGACTCTGTGGAGTGCTGTCGGTGTCAGGCAGGTTGGAGCAAAGAGTCCGGGGTACTCTGGAGCTCCAGAAGTTGGGTGTCATGGATGGCAAGGAGGGAAACAAGATACTGATTTAAAAAAAAAAAAAAGTAATCCCCCCACCCACAAAACCACAAGAGCCGACAGTTAATGTTGTTCTTCGTGAGAGGCAGGAGTACCAAACATAACTCTCCCTGTAGTTACCTTACTGCTT